>JAYKKI010000014.1:37535000-38792500 GCA_039881145.1 Druceiella hillmani
CCTAGTGAATCTTACCACTTTGTTGCTACTTGAGTCTATCTCACATCTATAAATTAGGTTCTAGCTATTATTTTTGATGTGCCATTTTGTCTCTCAGTTTGATGTTAAGTAAGCTCTGCTCCATTACTCTCTGAAATATTTTTAGATCGGTTTTCGCTTCCTTGCTGTAAGTTCATATTTCGTATCTGTATCTGAGACTGGTCAGGATGTATAAATTTAGTACCTTGTGCTTTAGTTTCATGGTAAAGTTTGATTCCAATGTTTATTTTTGACTGCAGAGTTTTTTTCATGTAATATTTGTTTGTGAATTTCTACTTTGTATCTATTATTGCTTGATATTATTACTTTTCCGAGAATTATATATACATCTACGCATTCCAAAGGGCTCTCTCTGGTTTACAAAGAGCTCTCTTTGGTTTCTAATATAGGTACTTAGGTTCTATTGCAAATTATCTTGGTAATCAATATGTGTAATTTCAAGGGCAATAGCTTTTCTGTCCTCATACACCAGGTTAATAATTTTTTGGAATTGCTTGTGGTTTTGTTAGTTTTGGTATTTCCCCGGACGCAATCCTTTTTCTTGACCAGTCCAGTCTTCCTAGTATGTGCTGTAGATTTTCAGACATTATGATTATATTACCCGCAAATCTCAAGTGGCTAAAGTATATCACCTTGATGCAAATTACATTTCATTACCAGTTTAGTCTTCCTAGTATGTGCTGTCGTGTCACTATACACCGCCTAATTGATAATGGTTTTCCTTATTGTACGCTTTTTTATATTTCTCAAAAGACCAGTTTTATCCAACTTTACTGGTACTGTTTGTAAATATATTCTTTAGGACGTCAACATAATGTACATTGACATACTGAAGATTGTTAATTTTGATTATTTAGGGCTTCTCATATGCTGTTGTTGCTTACCGACTTTAATGCATTCATTTAATCAATGAAATATAAGTACAGTGTCTTCAGTGTTCAGTGTATTTTTCTTTTACCTCATCTTTTGTATAGATGTGATTTATTATAGAGAATTCTTTTCTGTCTGTTTGATTAGATGACTGTTTTCTATAGTTAACGTATGCGATAGTTTATACAGATTTGGCATAATGCTAATTGGACATTAATTTAATATATCAGTAGGGTCTCCACTTTTGTGTAATTTTAAATTCTGTCCAGCCTTCGGTACTCTCTTCCGATTATTCTTTAGGTTTTCTATTCTTCCCATTATTTCATTTTATTTAAAGCCCAAGGATTTTTGTTGAGCTGTTTTAGACACCCTCTACAGAACAGGATACTCTGTTCTATACAGAAAGTATTTTCCAAATCAGCGATACCAATATATCATCTATAGAAATGTTTATTATTTCTGGCATCTTTATTACATGTATACATTATTTGGTCTCTTTAGATTTCCAGAGAAAAAATTGTTTTCAATCATTTTTAATCTATTGATGTAATCTTTCTTCACATGTTTATATATTGTTTTGTATAGATTTGATAGTTTTGCCTTTTAATCAATATTTAAGAGTTCTTTTTTTAATAAGAGATGATGACTCGTTAAGAGGTATTTGGTTTCTTCTGTTGTTATGTCTTTACTTTATGTGGCCTTTGGCAATTGTTTTTTGTTGCTCTATTAGAAGATATTTTTGTCCACATGTTGTTTTGCTTCTTTTTAAACATTGTATTTAATATTTTCAAGTTTTTCTCTAGAGCGTGTTGTACCAGTGTCGTTTCCCTATGGTTTCTTTTTCAAATGTCAGCCGGTCACAAGTTCTCTGGGATTTCCCTGGCTAATTTTTGCATTGTAGTCACTTAATATATTTTTTTTCCATAACCTCTTTCGCTTTTCTTGTTTAACTATAGAATGTTTCGATGTCTTATTTTGAGGTTTCTAGTGTAGAGACCTATGTTTGGATCAGTTATATTTTCATTGACCCAAACTTTAAGGCCATGATGCAAATTCTGTCTGATATTCGTTAGTAGCTTTTTACGTTTGTTTTGTATTTATCTTTTATTAGGAAGTCTACATCATATGGCCTGAATTTATGCCTGTGTAACAGAGTATGTGCTTGTTGTCTTATATAATATTTTTCTTGGGCTTGCAAACTTCCGATAGACCAATTATATTATGTTTGATATAACATATTCCTTTTCTTGGCAGTATGAGTCTTTCTACAGAGAAGTGAGTTTTTATCCAGTACCCTATACATATTCTGGCTTGAAGGGTTATGGTCACTTATTCTCCAACATTTACAACAACAGGATGGACTGGGAGAATTTGTTTTTGCAGTGTTCTGTTTATTTGTAAATTCGATGTAGATGTAGTTTTGATATAGATGTGACATTCACATTTAATGCTTTTTCTGGTTATGTCATATATGAGGTTATGTGATTATCATCAATTGAAATGTTTTTTGTCAGTGTTCTATTTCATGTTCCGTTGTTTGGTTGTGTTTGATGTTCCCATTTTTAGTCTGATGCTGAAGGACTTCTTTTGTTGTTTGTTTTTTCTTTATTAGGTTTGATTGTAAGTTTGTCATATCATATGAAATAGAGAAACTATTTTATTTTGTTTTTGCTTTTTTAGTTCTTCTCTAATTTTTAATACATATTTAAATCTTCAAGTTCGTTTATGAATATTAATATTTTTATTTCGATATCAAGTGTTGAGAGTGCCATACTTACTAGTCTGATTTTTTCTCTTTCCACATCCTTCTCACTTTTTTTATTTCAAATGCTTAAATTTTTTCTTGGAGTTGGAAGTACTATTTTTCTGTTTATACCAAAAAAAATAAATTGTCCTTGCTTACATTAATTAGTTTGTGTATTTCTTCCTTTGTTATTGTTGTTAAGTTTGGAGATTATGAAAACATTTTAAATGTTACTCTTTCCTTGTATTGCATTAATTATACTGCAAGTTAAGTCCTGTACTGATTTCATTGCAAACTTTTCATGGTGCTACTTTATACAGTTGTAATTTGTTCATTAAAAATCATTACGTGTTTTTCATTGTATCACTTTTTGCACTGTTTATTTCACTATTGTTTATTTGTTATATTTAAGTTTTTTAAACACTTATAATAACTGTTTAAAATACTTAAATATACACAAATAAAACATATATGTAAAAATGAACACAGAGCCGTTGAGAATTTCTGCATGGTGGTGCCTTCCTTCTTTGCAACTGTTTACTATTTAGAACTGAATAACAAATAATCAAGAAAAAGAGATATAATGTATTAACAAACAATTACCATATAGAAGCAAAATCTTTACACAATGTCACCAGCATTTAAGTCATATATACAAATAATTGGAAAAAAATGTAATCATAGATTATCCCTGCGGGATAGTGAATGAACATGGTAAGAAAATTTGTAAATTTAGCTGAATATACATATTTAATTCTTTATTTATATATATTACATAGTTACGGAAATATTACAGTTGTTACACCTATGCATCTCAATAACGATAAAAACACTATTAAATAAATTCAATAACATTACAACAGACAATGGTGACATTAATAATTTATTCTCATTCATCACAAATATTTATACTACGGTGCAGCTGCGATCAGCTGGGTAAGAAATTTAGTACCTTTGGGAAGTGGACAATTTCAATATAATTTGAATTTAGATGCCATACAGCAAAAAGATGTTGACTATGAAAAATGCAAGTAGTTATTAGGTACAAAGAGTGAAAGTTTTTCAATAAATTGGGACGTTATTTTATCAAAGAAATTTTGTGTAAAAATTTGGCAGCAGGATAAATAGTGATTTCTTTATGTGAACATTTTTGGTAGGGCCAGTAAAGCATGGAATGCCAGTGATGGAAACGAGCAACAATTTTCATTTGCATTTAGTATACAAATGACATGAAAGATAAACCATTTCACTGTGACTTCTTTATTAGATTCACTTTATCACAATATATATATATATATATATATATATATATATATATATATATATATATATATATATATATATATATATATATATATATATATATATATATATATATATATATATATATATATATATATATATATATATATATGTGTGTGTGTGTGTGTGTATGTGTATGTGTATGTGTATGTGTATGTGTATGTGTATGTGTATGTGTATGTGTATGTGTATGTGTATGTGTATGTGTATGTGTATGTGTATGTGTATGTATATGTATATGTATATGTATATGTATATGTATATGTATATGTATATGTATATGTATATGTATATGTATATGTATATGTATATGTATATGTATATGTATATGTATATGTATATGTATATGTATATATATATATATATATATATATATATATATATATATATATATGTATATGTATATGTATATGTATATATATATATATATATATATATATATATGTATATGTATATATATATATATATATATATATATATATATATATATGTATATATATATATATATATGTATATATATATATATATATATATGTATATATATATATATATATATAAATATGTATAAATATAGATAGATTACTTAAACAATTCAGTCCACAAATCCATGGTATAGTGGACTTAATTATAATTAAATTATAATTTAAATTATAATATATATAAATTATAAGTTAAATATTCTTTACTTCTTTTTATGTATTTTATGGAAAAGTTATAATTTTAAAAAGTCATATTAGTTACATGAGATTTCCCTGGTTGGAAATTAGTCTATGACATTTCCTGGCCCGCCAACTACCTTTGTGTAGAAAATCACGTCGATCTGTTGCTCTGTTGCGACGTGGAAGGTGGACAAAGTAACACATTTCGCAATTTGTAATATTTGTTGGGGTTATTATATTAGTTAGAATGACATTTACCACATCGAAAAGTAGCCTATCTTATTTCCTATTCCGCTAACTATCTACGCACAGAAAATTACATTGATCTGTTGCTCCAATGCAAACTGAAAGGAGGACAAACAAACATACTTTCGAATTTTAATGTTATTTTAGAATGTCATATTAGGTAGGATGAGATTTTCCTGGTTGGCAATAGGCCTATTTCATTTTCTGATTCTCGGTCTAATTCTGTGCAGAAAGTCACGTCAGTCTGTTGCTCCATTGCGAAGTGAAAGAACGACAAACATACATACTTTCGCATTTTTAATATTAGTAGGGGTTGTAATATTAGTTAAGATAAGATTTCCCAGGTCGGTAAGTAGACTGTGTCATGTCCCGGTCTGCTAACTATTTATATGCAGGAAACATGACGTGAAAGAAGTATGAACAAATATAATAGTTAGGATAAGATAGTCCACATTGGAAAGTAACCAGTATTATTTCCTGGGCTGCCAAATATCTCTGTGCAGAAAGCCACGACGATTTGTTGCTCCATTGTGACGTGAGAGAAGAACAAACAAACAGACTTTTGAATTTTTAATATTATTTTGGATTGTGGTATTAGTTAAGATGAGATTTCCCAGGTTGGTATTTTACCTATGTCATTTCCTGTTACCCCAACTATCTCTGTGCTGTATGTCATGTCGATCTGTTATTCCATTGAGATGTGAAAGGACAAAAACCCTTTTGAATTTTTAATGTCAGTTAGATTTTTGGTTTAGTTAGCAAAAGATTTCCTAGATTGGAAAGTGGTCTAGGTAATTTCCTGGCCCACCAACCACCTCTGTGCAGAAAGTTAAGTTGATCTGTTGCTCTGAAAGTAGCCTATGTAATTTTTGGTCTGCTAATTATCTCTGTATAGAAAGTCACGTTGATCTTTTGTTCCATTGCGACGTGAAAGAGGACAAACAAACACACTTTCCAATTTTTAATATTAGTCAGATTTGTTGTTTTAGTTAGGATTAGATTTCCCGAATTGGAATGAAGTTTATGTTATTTCCTGGCCCGCCAATTATTTCTCTGGTAAAAATCACATCATAATAAATACACATTTCAATCTTTAACATTAATTGAGATTGTCATATTAGGTAGGATGAGATTTCCCACGTTTACAAGTAGCCTACTTTATTTCCTGGCTCACCAATTATCTCTGTGCAGAAAGTTACATTGATCTTTGGCTCCGTTATGACTTGAAAGAAGTACGAAATAAACACACTTTTGCATTCATGATATTTTTTAGGATTATAATATTACTTAGAATGGTATTTATCGGGATAGCCCTGGTTTTTTCCCGGTGCGCCAATTAGTGTAAAGTTTGTAAACACAAACACGAATTGGTATAAAAAGACAACAAAATGTAAAATAATTTATAGATGCAAACCCAAATGGTTAATTAAAAAAACAGAGGAGCCCAAAACATAAAAAATTTAGTAAGCATTATGTAAAAAAATATAAATGCCGACACAAATTCATATATAAAAGAAAACAAACACAAACATATAAAAATTTAAGAAGCGAAAAGGGTCCAATAAAGAAAATTTATAAATAAAAACACAAATGGATAATTTAAAAAAAAATAAACCAATTAAAAAAAAATAAAAAAATTTAGCAACCAAAAAGAATTACGTAAAAAAATATAAATGAAGACACAAATTGATAATTAAAAAAACAAACCCAAAACATGCAAAATTTAGTAAGCAAAAAGGATTAAGTAAAAAAAATATAAGTACAAACACGAATTGATACAAAAAAAAACAAAATATCCAAAAATATTATAAGCAAAAAATTTTGTAAGCAGAATGGGTTATGTAAAAATATATATAAATACAAACATGAATTGATATACAAAAAAAACCTATCAAGGTATCCAAAAATTGAATAAGCAAAATAGGTCGTGTAAAAAAGTTTATAATTAAAAACACAAATGGTTAATTAAAAAAAATGAATCCAAAGCATCCAAAACAACTGAGTAAGTAAAAAGGATTATGAAAAGAAAATTATAAAAGCAAACACGAATAGATATAAAAAAACTAACTCAAAACGTCCAAAAATTTAATAAGCAAAAAGTATTACGTGAAAAAAATTTATAAATACAAACACGAATTAATATAAAAAAAAGACAAACCCAAAATATTTAAAAGTGAGTAAGCAAGTACTGAAAAAAAGGTGAATTACGTAAAAGAAAAAAAAAGTTAAAACATATTCCCGGGCAAAGAAATGTATGAATATTTTTAAATGAATTTTTTTATAATAAATAATTACGAGCTACAATATACATTTTGAAATATACAATGTATTTCAAAATATATATTGCATTCAACATATAATGCATTATATTCTTCCATGATCTACCAATAAATGTCAAAATATCGTTAGGGCTAAACTAAAATTATTCCTACAATATTAAGACACAGATCTGAACCTAAGATTAAAATTAGTTTAATTATATCGCTTTCTATTTTTATTGCTTTTTGAACAAGCTACATAAGTCCGACAAGCATCACGCCTCAGCACACATTGTCGGTTTGCGTGCGAGTAAAAGAGAATCAATAGACATTGCCAAAACGCGTCTCTGTATTCTAGAGAAATAATGGAATCATGGAATAATTTTATTGGAATCCCATTTACTGTATTGAAAATGAAAATCTACCAAGATTTTAAATAAGACATTAACAGTTAGTCTTTTTAATTATATTCATAAAGTGTTATAAATAACGAAATTAATTTGATTTAAAATATATGTTACGAAATGTTTTTGAAATTTTTTGAATATAAAAGATATTTGAGATGTGTTTTCGAAACAACCAGGATTTTAGAAATACTGTGAAGAATAACATATTTTAAATAACTGATAAAAAGTTGTTAATGTAACAAACATTTTACAGACATAATTAGTATAATATTGACCACGCATGAAAGTTATAAATATATTATAAAAACAATTACTTTCTTTACAGGACTTTAAGAAAAATATTAAGTAGCAGAAGCTAAATAAAATACTAAACTTAAGTTAAAATTTACTATTTATACCTGTATGTAGAACATTTGACAATAAAAATAGGGACAAAACGATTTTGTCCCTAACAAAACGATTTTAAAAAAATCACCAAGAAATAAAAGAAATAATGTTAGCTTCGGGTATCAGTATTATTGTGGACAGTTGTTGAATAATGTATAGGGATATAAGCTGAATTTCAACTATTTTTATAAATACTAAAGTTTGGATGGATGGACAATTGTTATTCCATAACTCTGTAATTTCTGAAAAGTTCTACATGAAATTTGGTATACTAATAGATTATAACCTACATTAACATATAGACTAATTTTATACTGAAATCTGAAGTATTTCTTGGTGGATAATATTCATCACTTATCATGTTCATTAGGATCCTATTTGCCCTATAATATTGTCTATAAGGAAAATACTGTATGTTTGAATTTATCAAACTTTACTGTGTATCCCATATTCTCAAATCCGAGCTTAGTTCCTGTGGGGTAACATAAGATTACCTCCCTTTTATAATACAATCACAATGTTACCACTGAAAGCAAATGCGTTTTTGAGAAAAATTGGAATAGAGATTAATTAGTCTAGATTGACACATAGGTTACATTAATGTGGTCCGTAAAAACCAAGCTTTGCGCAGAAGCTAGTAGATACATAAATGAAGAGGCAAAATGTCGTAATAAATTATAGAAATAGAAAGCTACTACACAAAATGTTTGCTTTAAAAGTTTGTACTGAAAAAACACTTCAGGTACAGTAACGTAATAAAATAATATTTATATTTAGGTATGTGAAATTTGTGTTTTTAGATATAGTAATCAGGAAGTAATATCAATGGTCCGAGGTGGTGAGCTACTGGCCTGCCCTGCTGACTGTCCTGGACCTATTTATAGCCTCATGCGTGAATGTTGGAGACATACTCCCACACGAAGGCCTCACTTCGATGATATTTCTAACAGGTGATTTTATTTCATAATATTCTTAACTGCCCCAATATTTTTATTTTAAAAATTATTATTATTAATTCCACGCTCTGCCGAAGTTACAAAAAATGTGATTCTATCAGTGCGCAAGTCGCTGTAGACTAATTTGATCTGGGTGCCCTTGTGCGTAAAAGTTAACCTGGGTAAATTTCTCAGGTTAACCTTTAATGGAACCATCTAGTAGCTTTAGTAAAAACAAATAAACTGTTAAACGTGAAAAAAGTTAAAACATGTTTCTAGTAATTAAATGTAATAAGAACGAAAATGTAATTGTTGTGGTATTATATTAATTTTTCTTTTATGACACAGTTAAAAGTATAGAAAATAATAATCAGTGAAAAAAAAGATTTTTTTTGAAAATTTTGGACCTATGTGAATTTATAAACATTATATAGTTTCATTATGCGAGGTCCCATAAATTTTGAGTTGTAATTCATTACATAAAATTATTTTATTATTTTAGATTACATGCTTGGGTACAATCTGGTGGCATGCTTGGAGACTTGGCTTCCTCAGATTCCAGCACTACTTCAGGCAGCCACCGTGCACCGATGTCATCTGGAGATCCTCGGGAGCGTATTCCTTTATTAGGACCCCATGCTTCATCATCCAATGGTTCTCTCGCAGCCCCTAGTGCTCGCAAACTTAGCTTTGCAGGCTCATCAAGTCCCTGTCCTAAGGTTGTTGATGATAATTGTTCTTCGTGCAGTGAACTGCCAACTAGTGTGGTTAAGTTAAAGAAAGGCAGCTGTGGATCACTGATAGAGAGTGATAAGATAAGTAATAAGGACACTCTAGGCCGAATATCGAGGGCCTCATTTCCACAAGACATTTAAGGTTGGTTTAATCGGTTGTGTAAGTGTTAAAGTTAAGGTTGTAAATTTGTACCAAGTCTAGACCCATTTTTCCATTTTTGGCATTTATTATTTTTACAACGTTTTGCTTCTATGTTAAGCTCGATTAACGATGTAATTTTTAAACGTTAAGTGAATTTGTTGATTGGATTATAACAGATTTTTAGAAATATCTTTCGTGTAACTTAAAAGTTTTTTCTTAAGTATTGTATTAAATGGTATTGAAAGTTCGTAAAAATGGTTAATCAATTACAAGCTGGGACATAATTGTTCTGTACATTGACATTTGAATAAGGAATTAGCATAAGGGAAATTTTGTTTTTTTAGGATTATTATTTTGAATATAAAGTGGGAATTAATCAACCCAGCTCTTGTCATTTCTAAACAAAATGTTTTTCTTCGATGCTATATTTATCATTATCTATTCTTAATGTAAGAATAAATGGTACAGTAATACCATAACTGAAAGATAATGTTATTAATCAAGTACATCTCAATAAATTGATGTAACTTTTACTGTTTTTCAATATATGTCAAATGTTCGTCACATATAAAAGCATTTTTAAATTGCTTTATTATATGATACAAAAATATGCTGCTTTATGCTTAATTATTGCAATAACCCTAAGCATATCCATTCCGTAATGAGAGAAGAATGATCGTTTTGAGAAGGAACCTTGATATACCTGATTGTTTCTGTTTGATTATAAATTGAAATAAAAGTAATTTTAGTTTTATAAGCATGATTTAAACTTGCCGCCTATATGTTGGTGAAATCCATAGAAGAATTATACATTATTTTATTTTTATTATTAGTAAATTATTTTTTCTTTATGTAGCTTTACTATCATTTAACATAAATTTGTTAATGTATTTGACGATCTGTTTCGGGATAAAGTTATATAAACTATAAATAACCATGTTTTTCTTTTTTTGTTAAATTTATTACTATGGAAACTTGCCTTATTTGATTTAACTCGTCGGTGCCAGGTCCAGCCAATAGCCCAGGCGTTGATTTCATTAATTTCCATGACGTAGTTGGAACAATCTAAACGGACAGTCTGTTATTTTGTTTCAGTGGCAATCTAAGTCAATGAAAGTAGTTCTAAATTTTGTTAACATTTACTTTTATAGAAATAATTAATTTATAAAAAAAATGCATCATGCATCTTGCCCTGAACATCAGATCAAAATTAATAAATTAAATTCCAGAAATGGGTGTCAGGTTCATAGCAAATAAGTTAACTGGAACCCTAAGAAGGTTCATAATTTTCAGAAATTTTTGGAAATCAGTACCTTTTTGTTTATTACATTAAAATTTTCACACTATTACATTTTACTTTATGCCATAACACACTAAAACGTAAAGGAGAGAGAGAGAGAGATACCAGTTCTGTGTTATAGTCTTGAGTCGTTTTAGTGACGCCTATATGGTCTAGTTCATCTATTCATATTCATTTAATGAGACCTGTTCTATATCCTTAGTGATTTTGGTTGTTTAGGACCACTGGTTAACTTTATAGATATGTTTATAAAAGATTAATTAACACTTTATTATGACTAGATAACTTATTTATAACTTCTATAGAAATAAACTAAATATGATCTACACCTGTAAAGAACATAATAAATTCATAGTCACACTTATGGCTACTCAGAGTCAATGGCCAATTGCTGCTGCATTCTATTTATTTTATATTAATTATTATACACGCCTTATAATTTAACCGCTTAATATATAAAGTTTATAAATAACCTATTTAGAGACTAACATGGCTTAGGTTAATTTAAATTATAGTTATGTATCAACTGTTTATCAAAATTTATTTTTACTGTTCCTAATTTATACACATTTGTTCTAGTATTATTAATGTAACCAAAGTTAGTGTTAATTTTATGACATTCAAAATGTTAGTCTTCTCGTCAAGGAACTGAATATTTAGAATTATTTTAATTTTACAAATTGAATACAAGAATAGAGTATTAACATCATAATAAGCGCCTTTGTGTTGTTAAATATTTATTGCGAGATTGAAGCGAATAAAGTTGCCCAGCTTTTGACGAAAGCATTCTGATTAAAGCTTATAAAAATATTGACAATATCATCTATTACAAAATTCAAGATAGTGAAGCTCAATATGTTCAATTCATATTCTATTTGTAATGTTTACCTATATCAGGATAGTTAACGTGTGTGGGTGGCATTTATTTATAAATTATAATTTTGAAATAAGGAAAATACTGTTGTATTAAGAACAAATATCAATTTATGTTTGATGTGTATAATTGTATAGGTAGATTCTTTGTTGATCACCAACGAACTGATTTTTATTGTGACCCTAAATGCTATATACAATTTATACAAAATAAATGTTTATTAAGAAAATTAAAATCTTTTGTTTTTGTCTTGATGTAAAGAGCATGTTTACTTAAAATGCAGAACCTCTGTTAACAGATTAAGCAAAAAAAAATGACTGTACATACATTTACTTTTTTTGACTTCATTCTGATGTGAATAATGTCATGTATGAAGAAAGGTCCAAAAGTCATCGGAATGGTAGGAAAGGGAGGTGGATAGATCTGTTCTACTAGTACCGTACAAATTGTATACTCATTAAGAATATAACATACATATGTCAAATTTCAAACCTGTGATATAATTCTGAATTATCCACCATGAAAAAACAACTTTCTACTTTTATTTAAAGAATAGATTTGATACAAATAACGCATTGCAATAAAATTATTTTCATTAATTGTAAGCAAATCACATTTCAGTGTTCATTATTCCTTGGAACCTAATTATACTGAATGGATTTGCAAAATTTTCTCATAGAGTTCCTAATGTTAAAAATAAAAAATCTTACCATTCAATGACACTACAGAGTAATGTATATATTTTACCGTGCTAATTTTACTTTCTTTTACTAAGATATTTGAAAGGACAGTTTTTTTTCAATGTCGCATTCTTCATTTCTGAAGGTTGTGTCCATCCTGAAAAGTCCGGGTGGCTTCGTTTATTACTTTTTTCCATTCACCCTTGTCCCCGGCTTTCCTAATATCTGATGTAATTGGGAGGCCTGTGAGCGTAGTGACCTGGTCTGTCCATCGGGTAAGGAATCTACTGTGGGGTCAGTTACCATTGACTTTCCCGATAAAGGACAGTATAAATCCTTGAAAAACAGGTAGCACTTTAATATGTTGAAAAAGTCTATGATATGAGCATGAGTCAATCATTTACTATTGCTATTACAAAACAGAGCTGTATCAACCCCACTTCGTTAGTGCTCACACTTGATAAGATTATGTAAAAATATTGCATTTACAATAAATAGTTTGGATATGGGTAAGATACCAGAAGGATGATCATGCAAGATTGAAGGTGGTTCTTTAAGATTTACTACAATGAATCATCGTCAGGTACCTGAAAATTTATTGAAAGTTGTCTTTTACACCTCTAAAACCGAAATTGTTTGTTGCCTCTGTAGCTTGCTTACAATGCTAAGAGTTAAGTTGCTTGAGTTGTGTCGTGTCGGCATTGCGCCTTTGCGTTACCAACTCCGCTGCCGTGCAGTCTAAAAACGTCCATTGTCTTAAGCAGTTAAAATGCGTTTAGAAAATATGACCATGTTTCGAAACGCAGATCACAGCTCCAATGGATGGAGATATGTGACTGACCCCATGTAAATATTCACTTTTTTACAACGTTTGGCATAATCTAAAGTCTCAGAAACTGATTAAATATAATTTTAGGGTTACTTAGGTAAAAACTAGAATGTTCATGTAAAACTAGCAAGATTCAACAGAAATTTAATTGAAGGTACAACACCTCCTCTATTGTGGAACTACGTATTGTCAGATTTTTCAGACAGCCTTCACTGCAAATATTAAAATAAAAAACAGTAGTTAAAAAAAAATAATTTTAGTAAAACATAAATTCATATCTTTATATATTATATAATTACATAAAAGGACAAGCAGTATTTGAAGTTACTTGCCAAACTTAGGTATTATTACATTATTTTATAAAAAAATATGTGCGTTCAGTTACTCCACACACAAATGCTCACTAACACAGTGGTCTCGTAATTTTTGGACCTCGTAATTTTTTTACACATTGTACAATGTAAGTTATGTAAAGATGCAAGTTTTCATACACCTTTTCCAAAGATGATGAATCTGAAAATATTTTATAAGAGAATTAAATTATCAAAGAGTAAAATTTACAATATGAAACAGTTAAAATATTGGAATCAGTTGGAAAGGTTACTACAACCTCGATACATATTTTCGATTTGTATTATTTTCAAAGATAATTTAAATAGACATATTTTACTTGTCTATATATATATTTCGGTTTATAATCTTAGATTTTTTTAACGCTGCTGATCCCATACAAAAAAAAGATTTGTAATTGGTATGCATCCAATTTACCAGGTGACGCATTGAGGATTACCAGTGCCCATGTAGTTGACAATGTCTAGAGAGAATCATCATTCACAAATGACATTATAACAGAATATTGTATTCATATTATTACATAATCAAAAACCTGTTAAATATGCATTAATAAAAGAAATATTTTTATTTCCTTAATGTTTTATTAAAATAACTGTACATAGTAATCATTTCAAAAAGTATCTTAATTCTTAAGTGGCTTCAAGAATTCTTCAAGGTATGCCTGACTTCAACGCTATAATCTGAAAGTTTGTAATGCTTGGTCATGAATGGTTTGTAGGACATGTACTGAAAAATAAGCTGAAAATAAAAAATACACAAGGACAGACAGTAATAAGACAGCAAATATATATATATGTGTGTGTGTGTGTGTGTGCGTGCGTGCGTGCGTGCATGTGGGTGTGCACGTGCGTGTGTGTGTGTGTGTACGTATGTCATTGTATATTCTCTGCTGTATATTTTTTGGTGTATCAATGGAAGAAATTTATTTTCATATTTTGGTATAACTATTCAGTTTTGTATTTTTATAATTATTACTATATATATTTTATTGGTTAGAAATGTTTCCCCCAGTTTTCATAAGAAATTTGCGTAAGAACATTAACAAGCAAATGAGTTATTTTCTTCAAGTTAAACATTTTTGTTTCAATCTCAACATTATGTTTTGAAATTGATACAGAGTAAGGTATTTTTAAAATTTCTGCTTGATATTACAGTTATAAATAATACCTGCCAAACTTTATCATATTATATTTATAACTAATTTTACAATTATATTGAAAGTTATTGCTGATCTCAACTATGCGATAGTTGAGATTTTTTTGACATTTTGTTTTGTGTAGCTGTCTACAACCTTATCGTTTTAATTGTAATTAATAGCTTGGCAACATTGACATTAAGCTTGGTATATATGCATTAAAATCAGCAGATTACTCCATTTGAAAAAAAAAACCTATTTTTATTGTACCTGAAATTTCTTCACGGATTCTATCACATTATCTGATGTTAACTTGATTAATCTGAAGGAACTAATGACTGATTAGAAGCAAAAAAATATTGACTGAATTCATATTGATCCTGGTCAATAGGAAAAATAAAAATTTACAATTTTTGAGATTGCAATTAATGCTTGGAAGATTAATAGTTTCGATCTAAAAAGGTAGTATCAAACTATATCTCTAATCAAAATATAAGTTTAAAATAATTATGAATTACACAAATTTTGTAATTATTGACATAGCTTTCCAATTGATTTATTTTCTTTAATACTGTTTAAATTTCTGAGATGTCAGTTTTTTCATTTTCGTGTTTAATATAATGAAAAAAATTATCAGTACTCTCTTTCAAATTATCCACATTATTTCATTCAAAATTTACTGAAAGGAAGTATACCGTGATTTTATAAAACAAAATATGGGATCTTTAACAAATATTGAACCTTGTTCATCAGATAAATTGTCATATATTTTAAAGATAAATAAAAGTAAATAATTTACAATAAGTATCTTGAGTTCTTTATTGATCTATAATAAAATTCTTATAGAAATAGCATTATCTTCTATGACAGTCTGTTCGATAAAATCATCACAATTAAAATCAATATGGTACATTTATATATTGGCTGAATGTTATGAATGTGATTTATTAGTCTGAAGAAATAAAAGGAAGTAATTGTTGGCATTTTCACAGCTATAGGGTATTTGACTGAATATTTAGACTGATATTTTTTTTAAAAAATGTTTTAAAACTACAGACTAGTTTTAAAAAACCTTGTGATGAAAAAAATAATGCACGTAAGTAACAATTAATCGAAACTTCTAAACAGGAAAAGTTTCAATTTTTTTGTTCATTAAATTGAAAAAGTTACGAATTTAGTTTCCACACAAAAAATGAAAATATTATAATATGCAATATATAACTTAAGAACAATATTTAACAAGATACTAAAAATATTTAATAAACTTCCTTATAATGAATGCTAAATAATAAGCCCATGATGTCATAAGCCGTCATGGGCTTATTATTTATGGGGTGAGGTTTTGTATGGGGCGTTTTCGCGGGAATCAGTTTTTAATTCGTTATAACTTTATAACTAGGTACCAAATATTTATTTTAATCACTTTTAATGTTATTAATAACAAAATATAGTCAAATACCCCATTATTTACACAAATTTTAGAACCTTTACTGATAAGTCTTTGTCGAAGAGAATTATTGAATAACTGTTGGATTTTGGCATCAACTATTTTGTTGCCGGACATTTGAAAAAATGTTTTCTAATGAATCCTATTTTATTCTACGAGTCAGTAATTTTGATATGTAGTAATGAGAAGGTCGTTGAATAAACCAATCAAAGGTTTTATAGATATGATTCAGTCATACATTCAAGTCTTTTTGTATTATGAAATCTACATCTATTGAAGTGTTTAAATTAGAATTATTATACTAAATAGATAAACAAAGGTAACAGAAAGTTCAATTATGTATAATAGCAATGTTATGTGTCAGGAAGAGACAGTGAAATAAAAACAGAACAGTTTTTTGCAACGCAAGAGGTTTACTTAAAATTGTGTTCACTGTTTTTTGGCGATTTTGAATTTATCTGTTAATATGATCTCAAAAAAGTTTTATTAGAAAAATGGTAATGTGTTCTGTTTTTGATTGTGTCACATCACATTACATAGGTAATTTGTAAAGAATTGATAGGTACCGTACTGTCTGTACTTATTTTATAAAATAACTATTGACATATATATGTATATATATATGTATACATATATATATATATATAAATATATATATATATATATATATATATATATATATATATATATATATATATGTATATATATGTATATTAAAATTTATAGAATAATATGCATAATTACGCTTAAAATAAAGGTATATGTTAAAAGGTTGAATGTTATTTTATACCGATGGAAATTTAGGCACTGCTCTTTTTAGAATTCCGTAGCAAACTAGGAACATTAAAATTTCATCACATTTGTCCGTCCGTCTTCTGTACATATATCAACAGTGCAGTAGTAATGCCATTTTTAAATATTTTGTGATTATATATGTTTTGCAGGTTGATTCATAGTACTCAATTCATAGTACGTTGAGATAGATTTTGTCATCTACCCTATGAATTGGGATATGAGTGAATATTTTTTATCGTCTTTCAAAATGCAATTAAAAATGTCATGTCATATTTTTAAATATATTTTTATTCCCCCCTTTTTAATTACATGTTTTAAAAATATGAACAAAATTATAATAATATATTTCAAATATTATAGCAAATATTTTGTCCCTTATATTTATACCTTTAAAATACAATATATAATAAGGAACTTTATTTAAAGTGTGCAAACATTTTTTTTAAAGTTATCCCATAAAATATTTGTGATTTTAAATTATCAAATAATTTATAATATTTTTAATTTATAATATAATAAATAATTATAAAAATTCAATTTATTTCTTGAAAGACTAAATATTTTTAAAAAGGATTAAAATATAATTTCTAATAATGTTTTTTAATTAGAAAATATTTATATTTAAAATATTAAAATATATATATATATATATATATATATATATATATATATATATATATATATATATATATATATATATATATATAATAATAAATAATAATAAATATAAAATAAATTAAAATTACTTTAAATAATATTACTTTTTATATCATTTAAAATTTCTTATACAGTATTAATTAACTTTAATTTCATCAATTTTTTGTTCTAGAAAATGTTAATTTTAAATTTTAAAATTATTGTCGTCATAAAGCAAATTAATTTTTTTTTTTAATTATTTGACAATGGAAATGAAAAACCTTTCATTTATTTTTATTTTTTAAATTTGAAAATATTTTTTGTACAGTTGAAAATTGCTTTAGGTTAGTTAAATCGAAAATTAATAGTTTTAAAAACAGAATCTGTTAAAACTTTACAAAGGTTATCGACATCCTGTTAACATCCTTGGCCACAACACAGTTGAACACAATAGTGCGACGTTGCATCACGAAACAGAAGGCGGAGTGCAGTACGATGCGCAACGCAAGAAATTCGTCGCCCATTGTCAAACTTTTCAAAATTCGTTGACAATATGCTGACCGTCAATTGAATTTGTAGCGAGACATGGATCGCACTAAACGTGTTATACTTCTAATTGCGGTAAGACGCATAAAGAAAAAAATCAGAATAGAAAGTACTAGGTTCAGTCATTTTTATCTATTATGAATACTGGGGGAAATAATTTCATAAGCAAATATGAGGCTTTGCAAATAAATGAGGCGAAATTTTTTGATTTAGAATGAGTATAGCAAGTTATTTTAAAATGAATATAGCAAGTTTAGAACTATTAAATCTGATATTTCCTCATATCGCACCTCAGTGTTGTGGCCTCTCATTATCATTTATTTATATCTTCTAGGAAACATATATGGGGACGATTTACAAGAATGGCATATTGCAAATTATCCTTTTTGAGCGTCTACTGTGATATTTCAAAAGTAATTTCTCAATCCATTGAGAATGTTTCGAGCAAAGGATTTGTTTAAATTGCACCCTTTACATTTTTCTAACTTTACATATTTTCATTTCTATTAAGAAGTTTTTGCATTTGAGAAGGCCAACGGCAAGCGATGTTTTATAAAAACTGGTACTGTGGGCTTTAGCAAGCAAATAAAATATAGCGTCTAACTTTGAAAAGTATGCTATTTTCTATCAATTACGCGATATGTACGTCTTAGCATTTATTTTAGGGTGGTATTTTCAGGTTGCACATGAAACAATTCCACCTAATGTTGGCAACTTTGCCTGCTGTGTAGTCAATGTGAGTAGGTGAAAGTGTTCAGAAGCGTTGTGCTATTCGATAAATTTTGTAAAGTTTTCGAGTTATTCTGTCCATTAAATTGTGATAAAGTATCTATAAAGTTTTGTAATAAAGGGTTATTACGTTTACTTTATTATTTAGTTTTTGTCTCGTCTCTAGTTGCTACTGTTTTGTTGTTGGTTTTTAGACTAGTAGCGCCGGTCTGTGAGTCGAGTATTCCCTTAACTCTAACAGATCTCAAAATTCTTCATAAGCCCGCAGGTCCGCCCCAGTCTTGTCTTAATCACCTCTTTGCTCGACCAACATCCTCGACTAGTTTTGTAACGATCATGAAATGCGAAACTAATTTGAAGAGAAAATCACGCAAGTGCAAAAAAGACAAGCCCAAAACCTTCCAATTCCAATTAGATTTTGTCCTGTGCAGAAGCAGAAGATACTGTATCTAAGAATGCTCCGCGCCCTATAATTAAACCGAATTGCTCCCTAAATTATTCTTTTTAGTTTCTACCTAACTAACAAATTTGTTACGAAAGTTTTTACACATGTGCCGCTTACTGGTATGTACAACATTTATGACACCTATGTGGTGACAAAATTAAGTTAATTGTATTATTTAAATTTGGGAACACATAATGTTAAACAGCAAACAGAATATAAAACACAAATCTAGAAAAAAATTAAAATTAGAACTAATTTAAATCTAATTAAAAATAAAACTTCTTTTTTAAACTAACATTTTATTTCCCTACTTTTTCTAAGAGCAAAGTCTTTTACATCACTGTCAGTACCTATCGCAACTGCAATGATCATATCGCAACTTCGATGTATCGATACTTCTTGCTCAGTAGCTAAGATAGCCATAATATGCTCATTGTTGATCTTAAATAATTTTTATTCATATTTAGTTTCGAAAAACTTCTCTCACAGCTGAAATTGTTTGACATTTGTGAGGAATATCCAGAGCAATATGATAATATTGGGCAGAATATCTTCCACCATAAAATTCATAATAAATCATAATAATTTAATATGAAAGTCCGTAGTCTCACTCGTTTGAGTTTGACGTCCTGTTTGCCAATTTCGGTAGATGTCTAGTGTAGATTATATTCTGTGTTCTATTTATTATGATTATAATCTGCGACAGATTATATTCAGTAAAGTCGGCGTAAAACAGACAGACTTTTCCACATAATCTTTCACTGCCAGCTCTTCCAGAGTTACAGAAATGTTCTTGTAGTGGTGCCATGTCATACTTACAGTATTGCCTGTTGTGCTCCATCGCGTACACTAAACCCTTTTTAAAAGTTTGCCTATAGCAGCTATTAGAACTTCTTAACGATGTATGGACACGAAAATAAAAATATTCTAACATACCAAAAAAAAGTTACTGAATTCGCCTGAATTGAGACAGTATGTAAGCAAACCGGTCAGCTTTCCAGCTATAACAGCTATATTATCGTATGCTTAGCTTCTTCAGTCTTTTATATCGAGTACATCATCTTCAAGCTTATTTCAAGTTAAGTTTGAAATTTCTTCATCACTTTTATTTTTTGTTTCAAAGAAATATTTACAAGAATCTACTTACTTCTTCACAATTTTTAGTCACTACGTATCGTAATGCCTGACTTGTTTGGACTTTGTGAGAAACGTTCACAGTGCTGCCGAATATACTCGAATAATATTTTACTTGTCTGATAATTTGTTTATGAACTTTATTTATTAAAATTGTAATAAATTCGTTTTGTATTTCTGCTGATATAAAGAAGAAAGAAGTGAAGGATCATACTTCGCTATCAAATACACAATTTCTAAAAAGTTGTCCCTTTTAAACTTTTTGTCTTCTTGGTGACTACGTAAGGCCAAATTTTGTTGCGCAAAATCTCATAATATCAAACATTCCGATAAGAATTTCTTTAATTTTTTTATTTCTTTTGCCACAACATGAGGTCTACATCCAAACTCCTTCCATTTGCAAAAAAATGGTTGCATAGTGCACTTGATCCGAGACTAGAAACCTTGAGATTTAGTTTCCATAAGTATTAAACCTATCAGATGACCAAAATGTTAATCTATTCGGTGTGTTTACTTACTTAAACACTTCTGCCAGATTAGTATTGATAGGCTGAATAATTTCCTGGTATCGTTGAATCAGCAACAATCGTATGTTTTCATTTATATGCTTAGGTCATATTCGGATATCGTCGAAGTTTTTGTATTTGGCAGCGGTCGAATAATGCTTTATCAGTCTCTGCCCATAAGCTATCGAAATCCATGTCTGTATATGCAGATGCAGACTATGATTGAATAGATGTATTCATCAAGCAAATAACATTGTGTGCAAACCAAATTATCAAAATACTTGAAGCTGAATTTACGAACTTCGTATGGAAAGAAGCACGTACTCAGAGTGGATCGAGTGAGATAACGCTCACTTAAAAAAAAGTAATTCCCTGTTTTCTTTTAATCATTCCGATTTTAAAGTACAAAAACAAATACATTGAACAAAATATTATAATGTTTTGTTAGGAATACAAAATTAGATATTATTATTTATCCTTAGGTGGAAAAGTTTAAATTTTACCAACGCCTGGGGCGGGCCGCCCAAACTGTCTACGCTACGCCACAGCTAAGGAAAAAATTTCAGCCCAATTCCGGTTTCTAGCTCCATGCGATAAAATTTGGCGTGACGTTTTTGTGGTCAAGTTCTTATCTAGATATTCTGTCAATTGGTTTGTAAATCATTTCACTTTCACGGCCAATGTTCGCAATGTTCCAGTCAGGCAGTGAGGTGATTCAAACGATTCAACACCTTAGTTTAAAAAAGAATTGGTTGATGGCCGTCCACAATATTTTCTCTCAGAGATGATAGTTATCACTTTTGATAGTCGAGTTCGTCCTCAACGTATTTTAATGGCATACTCATCGCTATAGCGACTAAATGTGAAGATATTTTAATTCAATGCTTTAAATGCTGTAGGTTTAACCGTCCAGTTGAGAAATGCCGTTCTTCAGAACATTGCTTCCGATGTGGCGAAGTTCGCTAACAAAGTAACTATCCTCTGTTTATAGACAAGGTGAAATGCATCCTTTGTATTGGGGGCCATGACGCTACGGACAGTAATTGCCCTGAGTAAAAAAGGCAAAAAAATTCTGAAAATGATATTTCCTATGCGGAAACCTCCAAGATGGTCCCCCCTGTCAGGGGCTAATTCTTCAGTTACAGCTTATCCTCCTCATACCTTGCTAGTTGTCCTTGTCATTAATTCTTTCTAGTCTGGCATATAAAAAATCATTGCCCTCCAAATCTCTTTCCCTTCGTCGACATCATTATTTAGGGCTATGACTGCTCAACCTTGGAACAAGTTTGATGAAACTTTAGAATTTCTCGGCCAAAAATGGCTGTCGGTATAACCTTTGGTTAATAATCCCTCTATCACTGAGGTTCTTTTCAACGTTTCAACACTTCTTGCTTCAGTGAATTTAATATTCTTTAAACAAATTCAGTGTCGTCGCTCTAGTGTATCGTTCACAAGGCATACAATTTTAATGGCGCGGCGCACCGCGGGGTTCCGGGTTCGATTCCCGGCCGCTTGTCGAGTGGGGCTAGACTAGTGTTCTGGTTGATAGTAAGAGGTTGCTTTCGTAGCAACAAGTCATATATATATATATATATATATATATATATATATATCTATATCAATTATATATATCAATCAATATATATATATATATATATATATATATATATCAATTAAAGTACAACACATAAAAGTACATAAATAAATAAATAATCCTAGTGGCTTCACCAACTGTGGCGAGGGACCGGCAGTGGAATAGTCGCAGCGTTATTTTAGATAATATCTTCACCACCTTCTGATCAGGTACGATTAATTCGTAGCTGCCATCTGGGAGACATGGCTACGGCTGCGATACCATTTTATGATCATAGGCCATGCCAGTCTACCAGAACATACTGCGGATGGTTGGAGTGGATCAGAATTACTGCTTGATAAGTTCATTCTTTTCGTCCAGGCGCCCCTTGGTTATTGCAGTTTTAAATTCTTTATTCGCGCCACGAGAGTCAGTGATATCAACATTTTCTATTTATACATCAGTTAACCGTACCGTCATATAGCTATTGAGCTATGGGACATTCTGTCCAGCATCCCTGCTCAGTATATGGTTCTGGAGAACTTTAACGCCCAACACCGAGCATATGGCTCCAACTGAAGCAGCCCCGTACGGTTTTGGTGGAGGTTCAGGATGACTTTATTTTTTCCAGGGTGGTCGAAATCTCTCTCTGTTCCTCATCTCTAGCATCGCTTCGTTACCTGGAATATCCGATCTTTGGTAAGCGACCACTACTTTATAGTTATCGCCTCCCCCATTTAAATTTAAATCTAACAGAGGCATCTTTCGTCAAGAATATAATCTAAATAGGGCAGATTGGAACGGTTTGCACGCCATATCTCAAGCCGAAAGTGGATTTCCTCCCACTAGTAACCCTGAATAGCATTAAATTTTACTACGAACTCTTTTTAAAATAAATTGATCTGGCTGCTGGAAACTTCATCCCATTGAAGAGAAACTACTTTCTCTCATTATCACGTTGTTTAATTCAGGATATATCCGAGGTCTTAGAAATTTTAATTAATTATATCCATCCTTAAATCACGCAAAGCTCCCAACTTATGTTTATATTACAGACCCATAGCTCTATCCATTGTTTCAGAAGATTACAAAACACTTGATCAAGAATCTGTTGAAATGGTTTGCGGAACTCTATTATCCCACGTCATCAATCAGTCTTCAGAAAAGCTATAAGCATGATAAAAAACCTCAAAGTCTAGGCCACCGATAAACGACTTGCCTTTTCCCGATAAGAGTTGTTCGTAGCTGTCTTACTTGATGTTTGCGTGTCCTACGATAATGTAGACCTTCCTATCTTCAGGCAAATATTACAAGGGCCGAGGATTCCGGAGAAGATTACAATTTTTTTTCTCTTCTTCTCTTTAGACATATCTCCTTAGATATTATCCTCCTAGAACCTACCCCCGATTAATAAGATCTATCTGAAGTGGCCTGATCATGATCTTTTCTAAACCACATCCCCTTCAATGTAAATACACATTAAATTCACCAATATATAAATTGATTATTTCATATACTGCACTACTCTGATAATTTCTTTTTATAAACCACTGACAAAACAATTATGGTTTCCAAAAATGTTTTAAATTTTTACCTCACTAATTTGAGCAAATTGGTAAGTGCTCGTGATATAATTTGTCCCCATAAAAGAGTATTGCTGTGATCTTTATTAGAATGAGATTAATTTCATCAGTTTCACTTCTACTCCTCAGCCATTTCCATTCTCAAACAACACTCAATTCCTTTCCACGTCTTTAAACTAGACTATCCTGGAACACTCACACTGAGCAATTGCTAAATGCGAGGTCAATATAAATATTATCCGCGTGGTTTCTGGAGTATGGTGGGACTCTCATCGTATCACTTTACAACTAATGTATTCTGATTTGCAGTCACCTGGACTAAGGGTCATTCCTCCTTGATCCTATATCCAAATCTAATGTCATCAAATTGACTCGCATACTGTCTTAAGCTCTGAGTGCCATGGAATGGACAAGTGCCATGAAATTCAGTCCCGTAAATGCTCTATAAGTAATGTGTTGATCTTCACCTACTCCTCCGTCGAAGCTAGATTTTCTACTCATCCTATATTCCCAATATTTACCTTCCTCAAAAGTTTTGTTGCAAATTATCCCTTTTTGCATCTTATGCTTCATATTTTCCTCACGGTTATCTTCCAAAAATCAACTCCCTTCCCAACCCAGTGTACCGAAATTCCTCTCTCCCTCTCTATCCGCTCCATTCGAGTCAGTAGAGCCCAGACAAAATGTACGTTTGTGTCTTCGTGAGAACTTCTCAAATGCCAATTCCCTGTTCATATCTGTTATGTTTAACTATTGAGTGAATGGGACGCGAATATACACAGATCCTTCAAAGACTCTGTTTGACTGCTATGTTGGTGCATCGTTTCCACTGTACGACTACATCATACTCCGCATACCTATTTGCCAGCATGCAATTTTCAATCTCTTATCACCAAATCGTACATTTTTCCAACGCTTTCTCCAGTAGTTGGACTACTGGAGAGGTTTTCTTTAGTAGTCACAATGGCCGTCCAGTACGAGGGTCATCTTCAATTCTCTGCCTACCATGTTTAAATTCAGCTGTCACTTTTTAACAATTGTATGCGACGCAGTAGATTCTTCTAATGTCGCCACCATGCCTTCATTATCTGTTTCGATGTTAACGTTTCCTGAATAGGTACTTAATAATGGCGTGATGTTTAAATCTAACCATGTTAAATAAATATATCAATTGTCACCGATCCTTGATTGTCACCTGTCGGAACCAAAAGCAACACAACAATAAAACTTTGCAGTGACTCCAAAAAATTAGTACAACTACACACTTACAGGTAGGATTGCCAACTTTTCATACAAGAAATAAAGCATATTGAGTTCGAAGGATTAAAATGAACAGTACTTTATTTTGTTGATGTTTTAAACACATATTTTTGGAGCTGTTCGCAAAAATTAACAACTTATTCTCATTTTTAAAATTTTCGCAAGCGTTTAAAACTAAATTAAAATAAACAGTTTAAAACTAAATTAAAATAAAGTATGATTTTTTATTAAATTTATTGAAGATCTATTTCTTTCATCCTGCCACTTTGCCAGCCATAGTGACAGGAACAGAATATGAGACAATTTTAGAAATATTTTAAAATTCTTGTGAAGTATTTACTAACAAATGACTATATTTTTGACCGGTATTCATATCAAGAAAATCTTTGTCCTCTGATATTTTTTTCATATATAACTTGGAATTGTATTAATTCCGAATATAAATTATCCTCCTATACTCTTATAGATACTCTTGTTTAGTTTCATATTGCAATGGTTTTATATGACAAATTATGTTTAGCAGTATGAAATGCCGTCGTTATCTCGACCGCTGTTAATTTGGTATTATCACTAGAAGGGGAAAGTGAGGCAATCCAGAAGGTAATCTAGAAGCAGATGATTTAGGAAAAAGCTTCTGTAACAATCCACTTTAATTCCATTTTTGCCTTGTGTTTTTATTGTCTATATGCTGTTTAACCTAAATATAAGTAAAACAGACATTTAAAAAAGAGGCAAGTAACAAGTAGTTACTCATCTTCAATTAGCTGACAAAAACACCCATAATAATCCCAGACCAACCTGATCAACATCTGCATGTGAAATAGTAATGTTTAGGATATATATTTTACATATAGCATTATAATCACTTTTAGGATCACACGTTAACCAATCAAATTGACATCTCATCCCTGCTTATACTTTTGTTTAACCTTAGTCAATTTGGCTTTCATTTAATGCTATTTCTGCAACACCTAGGAAAGTTGTTGTAGAAAGAGCATCAGATGAATTTGACCATGAATCGTTTTTATTTTCTATCGTTTACTTTATAAAAAAACGAAAATTATAGGTTTTAAAATAACGGAAACAAATGGCCACAAAAGGTTATTATCTGCGTTCGTCGCGCGCTTGCGTGCACGGATCTTATCTTATCTTTGATTATATAGCGTTCGTTCTCTCCATAGAGAACCTTTGCCAATGTCAAGTGTGGAAAAAAGGCTATGGCAACACTGATTAAATCAAATTTCGGATATTTGTCATTGTTGCTTGATAACAAAAGAATAAACTATACAATAAAACAAAAACTAAATAAGAAGTTGGCTACAATTAAACTAAAAGAAGAAAACGACATTATAATATACAGGCAGTACAAAATAAGTATATACAAATATACAAACTTAAAAAAATAAACATGAACATAAGTATAAAAATTTCTATATTTTGATGTCGTTCTTTCTTATGAACTGAATGATTAATCCTAAAATGGGTTTGTTGGCAATAAATAAAAGTGATCTTATGTTGATGGGCAATTGAATTTTATATTTTAATAATTTGGAAACAAACGAAGGAAATCTATTATTTAATGGACATGAAAAAATGAGATGATTTAAATCGCCTTCTCCAAACCCGCAATCGCAAATTGGAGACTCTCTGACCCGCAGTCTAGCCAAATCAGTAGGAACAGAACAATGACCCAAACGCATGCGAGATACCACAGAGGATTCCTTTCGAGAGAAAGTAAATGTTGAGAACCAAGGTTTTGAAGGAATAAAAGGTTGGATCTGGAAATATCTCGCACCTGTAATCTGGGATGATCTTTCCCACGCCCTCTGCCAGTCAGACGCCATCCAGAAACGAGTCATGGGAAGAAGATCGTCAATGAAATTAGTAGTGAAACATGGATCCCCGTTTACTGCGGCAAACCGAGCTTTTGCGTCGACTATTTCATTACTTACTATGCCACTATGACTAGGGGTCCATGCAAGAACGACATCGGATCCCGATCTCTCCAAATCAAGCGCAAGTTGCTTGATCCGAAGAATCAGGAAACTACAGTTTGAAGAAAATGGATTAGCAAGAAGGGACTGTAAACAACTTAAGGAGTCAGAGAAGATAAGGAGCCTGCGAATCTTTTTGTGTAGGGCATAATTCAAGGCCTCCACAATAGCACGGCATTCCCCGGAGAATATCGAACATTCCTTAGGAAGGCGAAAGTAAGCTGAATGAGCGGTGGATGGAGAGTAAAATGACGCTCCGACATAGCCATCTCCACCGGTTTTTGATGCATCTGTATATATTCGCGTCCAATCCATCCAAAACGAATTCAAGATAGAATTGAACAGCGAATTAGCATTTTTGGACTCCTTATCAACTCCAAAACACAAATTTATATTTGGCCTGTGAAATACCAAGTCAAATGGGAAGCTATAGAGAGGGAGAGAAGAATTTTGATAAACGGGGTTAGTGAGGGATTTGAATCTTTGGAAGCTAACGATAAGAAGAGGTCGGGATTTAGAACGCCAAAAAGGAGTATGTTCAATAAACCTAGAGAGGAGGGTGAGTTTAGGAAAAATAGGGAGAGTAGAAAACCTAGCTGCCTTTAGTAAATAACGATCAGCTAGGTATTGTCGCTGGAGACTTAAAGGAGGATCAACACATTCTACTTGTAGGGCATTTATCCTCAGAGCTTGAGACTGAATGCGGGTCAATTTAGTGGCATTGGATTTGGAAATAGGATCAAGTAGAAATGAACCATATTCTAGATGACTACGGACTAGAGCGTTATATATTAACTTTAATGTGGAAGGGTGAGAGCCCCACCACACTCCCGAAAGAGCGCGGAGGATATTCAAATTAGTCTGGCATTGGGAGATGACATATTCGATGTGAATGTTCCAGGATAATTTTGAGTCTAGGAACATACCTAAGAATTTGGTATTGGAAAGAACAGGGCTCAAAGAGGAATTATAAAAAATAGATAACGGAGGAGTAATTCTTCTTCTCGAGAAGACCACTTTTGGAAGGGGATAAATCCATACCATGAGAGGTAACCCATTGATTTAGGTTAACAAGGGCAGAGTTCAAAGCATTTTCGGCAACAATTATTGATTTATCAGAAGAATATAAAAGCAGGTCATCAGCGTATTGCAAAACACGACAGAAAGGATTAACTGTTGAGTGAATCATATAAGAGTAAATATTGAAAAGTAATGGACTTAAAACAGAACCTTGGGGAAGACCCTTCCATATAGTTCTTGAAAAGGGGGGGGGGATCCAGGGGATCTAAGAATAATAGATCTTTCTAAAAGAAAATTGAGGAGAAAATTTATAATCTTAATCGGAATCCCAAGATTATGAAGAATTTTTTGGAGGACTGGAAGGATTACATTATCATAGGCTGAAGAAAGATCTAAAAAAGCAGCAACGAGAAATTCTTGTCGAGAGAAAGCAAGTCTGATGTCAGTGGTTAGGACGCTGAGATCGTCCAACGTACTTTTAGCTCTTCTGAAGCCAAATTGGTTCCTTGGAAAAATAGAATGGTGTTCAGCAAACCATTCCAAACGATTCTTAATTAAATGTTCCGTAATCTTCGCTAGAACAGGAGAAAGGGCTATGGGTCTGTAGGATGAACCTACATTGGGATCTTTATGAGGTTTAGGGATGGGAATTATTATTTGAGTTTTCCAAGACTTTGGAATAGAACCTGATTTGAACATACAGTTAATGAGGGATAGAAGATACCAACGGGTAGATGGTAAAGTATTTTTCACCATTGAATATGACATTCCGTCCATACCAGGGGAAGAATCCTTAAGATGGTGTAAGGTGAAATCCAATTCGTTAATGGAGAAATCTTCTTCTAAAAAATGATTGGCGCTAGTAAAGTTATACCTGAAAGGTAATTCATCTAAATTTGGGACGGATGGGGGAGCAAGTTTATTTAAAAATTGATCAATCCAATTCCCGTGAACAGATTTGGGAAGATCAGGCTGAAAAATAGACCGAAAGCGTTTTACATTAGACCAGACGACACGGGAGGGAGTAAAAGGAGAAAGGGATTGACAGAATTTCTTCCAGCCTTTCCTCTTTTTTTTAAGGAGAATTCGTTTAGTCCGAGCTTGGGTCTTTCAAAACAAGAGGAAGTTTGCTTCCGACATATTAGATTTATATATCGCTTCAGCCTCTTTACGGGTTTTAACCGCTGCGGAACAGTCTCCATCCCACCAGGGGGGAGAGGATCTGAAGTGATGGTTAAATCTTTTAAGTGGGATAAATTTCCGAGCGGATAGGTCTATAGCCTTTACAAATTGGTCATAGCAAGTGTCAATGTTATCCAAGTCCACTGGAGGGAGGGAATCCACTTCGACACTGAGAAAGGTACGGAATCCCACCCAATTTGCCCTATGTAGGTTGTATTTTTGAAGAGGGGGAGTTTTTTCAATATGTAAATTTACGTGAGGGAGAGAAATCAAAATGGGGAAATGGTCGCTTCCAAAAGACTCAGAAAGAATATTCCAGGAAACCAAGGATGCCAAGGATGAGGAGCAAAGAGAGATATCTACTGAGCTCGGGTTCTGAAATGGGACAGGAACTCGTGTTGGAGAACCATCATTCAGTAAACACAGGCCAAAATCGTCCTGGAGTTCCACCAAGGAGACCCCAAGAGGGTTGCTTCGGGTGGAACCCCAAGACGGGTGATGAGCATTAAAATCTCCCAGAATAATATACGGGCCAGGAATTGAAGATAAAATATCCCGTAGTTCTAATGCTACGGAACATGTTGGAAGGGGGACATATATGGAGAGGATAGTGATATCTTTAACTCTCGCAGCAACAATATTGAAGTGACAACTGCGGGAGCTAAGAGAAATCTGGGAGAAGGGAAGAGATTTGTCAAGTAATAGGGCGGATCCGCCCTTACCATCCGCTCTATCATCCCGGAGACAGACATAGCCTAGGATCTTAAAATGGAATCCAGGCTTCAGCCAAGTCTCCGAGATGGCAGCCATGGATGGAGAATACTTGACAAGGAGGTGACGAAGATCTGCTTTGTTGGAAATTATACTGCGACTATTCCATTGCAAGACCCTCGCCACTATTGGCGAAGCCATTGGAAAGGAGGGATTGAAGGGAAGTAAGAATAGATGAGGCAACGTTGGACGGTATTTGATTGGGGGAACTCAGAATTTTGACCAAGGTGGTCAAAAGAAATTGAATAATACTCGTAAAAGAATTAGTTGAAGGTTGTTGATTTAAACCGCAACCATTTTCAGGTTGAGGAATACGGAAGTCTGCCCAGGCTTGTTCTAGAGCAGAGCGGTCATAGCCCTGGTTGGAACTAGTCGAAGAGTGGGATCGGGGTTTCAGAGAAATAATTTTTTTGTGGGATGAGTTGGTAGGACGAGACGGAGAAAGCAAACTTTGGGAAGAAATTGGAGAAGGAAGAGTTAGAGGGGGGTGAGCTGCAACTGAGGCGTATGATTTTTTAGCAGAAGGGACCAATTTGGACGCTTCCGCATAGGAAATATCTCTTTCAGACATTTCGAATTTGATTTTTCTTTGTCTTTCGAATTCTGGACAATTTCTATCAGTGGAATCATGATTTCCACTGCAAAAGATACATTTTGCTTTGTCAAGAGGAAGTGGGCAGTTTTTCCTAACGTGACCTTGACCACATCGGAAACAACGCTCAGAAGATCGGCATTTGTCAGCAACATGTCCAAACCTACAACACTTGAAGCACTGTATTGTAGAGAATTCGTATTTTGAGACTGGAAGCGATGAATAAGCCATATATATCCGTTGGGGACGAACTTGGCCATCAAAGGTAATGACCATCATCTCAGACGGAAAATATTTAGGGTGGCCATCAATAATCTTTTTAAAATTTAAGCGGCGGACCTTAGTAACTTTACCGCACCCTTCAGGGACTTCTATATTATGTAAAACCTCCTCGTCAGACCAATCAACTGGAACATTGCGAACAATTCCCATACGACTGACGTTAAAGGAGGGGATAAACAATTTGTTTTGACCTGTGAAGGCAGAGTGGTTAACGAATCGGTTGGCGGCATCAGCAGATGAAAATTCCACCGAAATCCTGTTCCTGCCAATTTGTTTCACTCCATCTCGTATAATTCCATCAACATTAAAATTTTTTAAAGAGGAACCAAATTTCACAGCATGGAATGAAAATCCGGAATTAGGCTGGGGTTATTTTCTCTGAACGTGAACGATAAATGGACCAACGTCGCCAGGGACGTATAAACGGCCCTCAAAAGAATTCGGAGGGAGAGAGGGAGGAGAAGAGGTCGGGGTTGGAGGAAGAGATTTTGAACTTGCTTCTGAAAGAGGAGTGCGAGGGGTCTTACGAGGGATTGTATCCTCTGTTTCAGTACATGAAGAATCAGAAGGATGAAAAGAGGGATTATTCTTAAGCTTATTTTTTTACAGTTGGGCCTTTTACAATTTTTATTTTTTCGTTTCAGTTCCTGTTGGGAATCCGAAACTGTAATAAAACTGGCAGGCGATGTAGGAGAAGCAAATTCATTGAAACATATAGGAGACTTAGAAGGGTCTGGAGGTTTCGGGGGAATAACTAAGTCCATTTTTCCAAAAGATAACCTGAATTACAAAAATAAATAATAAAACAAATGAACAAAAGAACAAACTTACCGAGAACTGGATAAAACAATAAACGGGATACAGATAAAGTAAAAAATTAAATGAAAATAAAAACAACACAAATCTAAATAAGTTATTGCAACAGATTAAGACTAAATATCACGAAAAAAAATAAGGAAATAATAGAGTTGCGAAAAATCTTTCCACTTTGTTTGACGGTTTCTATGGCAATCGCGTGCACGGATCATATAGTAAACTTGCGCGTGCGTGTGTGACATTGGCAGTTTACTTTTTCTTTCTTTCTTTTATTCTGTGGCGATATCTCTAGAGAGAATTAGGCAACACTGACTATATTACACTCCAAACATCTGTCACTATTGCTTAATAAGAAAAATAAACTAAAGAAAACAACAAAACAAAAATCAAATAGAAGTTTACTATGCTAGAATAAATTAAAAGAAAATATAAAAAAAACCATTGTAGATAATGTAAAGGTGACAACAATATATAGACAATATACATACGTACATACAAACAAAAAGAAAAACAGATATACATGCATATAAAAGGTCATACATTTTGATGTCGTTTTTTCTTATGGATTGAATGATTAAATCAAGAATGGTTTTATTAGAAACGGATAGAAGAGATCTAATGTTAATAAGTAATTTAATTTTTTAATTTAATAATTTATAAATTAATGAAGGAAATTTGTTATTTAATGGACACGCAAAAATGAGATGATTTAGATCGCCCTCACCAAACACACAATCACAGGCTGGAGACTCTCTGACACGCAACCTAGCTAAATGAGGGGGAATAGAATAGTGACCCAAACGCATACGAGATACCACTGAAGTTTCCTTTCGAGAAAAAGTAAATTTTGAAAACCGCGGTTTTGAAGGAATAGAAGATTGGATCTGGCAGTATCCCGTACCCGTGATCTGAAACAATCTTTCCCATGCCCTTTGCCAATCAGAAATCATCTAGGAATGAGCTAGAGATCCCGATCCCGATCCCGATCTCTCCAAATCAAGCGTAAGATGCTTGATCAGGAGTAGTGGCGGATTAACACATTTGCCGCCAGTAGGCTGTTCAAATTTTGCCGCCCCTTGTGATCTCTGCATTTCGATACCCTATACGGAGAAAATAAGGTGGAAGAAAATGTCAAATTTTATAATTAAAAAACTAAAAAATGTTATATATTTTTATTGGACTTACAGTTTAAAACAATACTCCTATTAAATTATGTATTAAGAATCCGCTTGATGATGATAATAAAATCAATTAAAATGTAAAAGTTTTAAATTATCTTTTTGCGCCATTTTATATTCGCAAAATCGTCAATTAAATCGTCGTATGAAATATTGTTCATAAGTACTGACTCTATGCACAAAAGAGCCCCCTGCGCCCGCGACGTCATTTCGGCCAGACACTCAGCGAATGGTCATGTCATTCGTTACCGCACCGCAAATACGTAGTATAAAAAAAGTATTAGCAGATTGACAAACGTCCAATACCCCACTTTGACAAATTAAGCAGTGAAACCTAATAACATTTAAGTAGGTATTTTTTTATTTCTGTAAGAAAATAAAAATTTTGTGGCCGAATTTGCCGCCCCCTAAAATCCGCTGCCGCCCTAGGCTTCAGTCTACTCAGCCTGCTGGTAAATCCGCCACTGATCAGGAGAGTTAGGAAGCTACAAGTTACTGAAAAAGGATTGGTGAGAAGGGACTATAAAGAACTTAAGGAGTCGGAGAAGAAAAGAAGCCTGCGGACTTTTTTAAGCCGATCATATCTTAAGGCCTCAATAATAACTCTACATTTTCCAGTAAATATCAAAAAATATTTTGGGAGGCGAATGAGAGTCCGAATGAAAGGCAACCGGGCAATAAAAAGATGCTCCTACATAGCCGACTTTTAGGGGTTTCGATGCGTCTATGTACATTCGCGTCCAATCTACCCATCAATTATTTAGGATGGAATTGAACAGCGAATTGGCATTACTAGACTTCTTACCAACTCCGAAACACAAATTTATATTTGGTCTATGAATTACTGAGTTAAATGGAAAACTATAGATAGAGGGCGAGAGAGGAATTTTGATAAATCGTGTGTGAGAGTGATTTGATTTTTTGGAAACTGGCCGTGAGGAGAGGATAAAGCTTAGAATGTAAAAAGGAATCATTATTAACAAATCTGGAAAGAAGGGTTAGTTTCGGGAATATGGCATGGGAGGAGAACCTAGCTGCTTTCAAGAGAAATCGATCAGCGAGGTATTGACGACGAAGAGATAGAGGAGGATCAACACAGAGTCAATTTGGTGGCATTAAATTTGGAAATAGGATCAAGGAGGAATGAGTAATAATCCAGATGACTGCGAATAAAAGAATTGTACATAAGTTTTAGAGAACCCCACCATACTCCAGAAACAGTACGAAGAATATTCATGTTAGCTTGGCATCGGGTAATTACATACTCAATGTCAATGTTCCAGGATAACTTTGGGTCCGGAAACATACCAAGGAATTTAGTACTGTAGAGAATAGGGATGTTTGAAAAGATGAAGGAGATGGAAACAGGAGGAATAATTCTTTTTCTAGAAAAGATCATTACAGAACTCTTGGAAGGCGAAAGATCCATAAGAGCAGAATTCAAAATATTTTCTGCAATCACGATTGACTTATCAGAGGTATATAAAAGCAAATTATCAGGGTACTACAGTATACTACGAAATGGATTAACAGAAGAATGAATTTTTTGTGAATAAATGTTGAAAAGGATAGGTCTTAGAACTGAGCCCTGGGGAAGGCCACACTAGATCGATCTTGTTGTCCAAGAGGAGGTTGAGAAGAAAATTAGAAATCTTTTCTGGAAAAATAAGTTCTCGCAATATTTGTCTAAGAATAGGGAGATTAAAATTATTGTATGCTGCAGAAAGGTCAAGAAAAACAGCTACAAGGAATTCTTGTCGGAAAAGGAGAGCCGTATATCGGTGGTCAGGATGCTGAGGTTGTCCATAGTAATTTTATCTTTTCTGAAGCTAAATTGATGAGGTGAGATAATGGAATGGTGTTCAGTAAACCATTCCAATATATTCTTAATCAGATATTCAGTGACTTTAGTTAAAACCAGGGATAGAGCTGTAAGATGCTACTGTAAGATGCTCCTACATGGATGCTCCTACATACATCCTATAGGTCTGTAAGATGCTCCTACATTGGGATCTTTATGAATTTTAAAAATGGGGATAATAATTTGGGATTCCCAAGATTTCGGGACATATCCTGAATAAAACATGTTATTAATAAGAGAAGGGAGGTATTGATGAAAAAAAGGTGATTTTTTCACCATTGAGTATGACATACCATCGATACCAGGGGCAGAGTCTTGAAGGTGACGTAAAGATAATTCCAGTTCATTAATGGAAAAGTCTGTATCTAATCAGTGAACAGGGTTAGCAGGATTATAAATAATAGGGAGCTCATCCAGGTTAGAAACGGAAGGGGGAGGGAGCAAGGTTATTTGAAAACTGATCCACCCAATTCCCGTAAATTGGATTGGGAACATCAGGCTGAAAAACAGATCGAAAGCGTTTGATATTTGACCGAACGACAGAAGGAGGAGTTGATGGAGAGAGGGAGAGACAGAATTTCTTCCAAATCTCCCTTTTTTTAAGAAGGATACGTTTTGTTTGGGTTTGGGTCTTACGGAATGAAAGAAAGGGCATTTTAGATTTGTAACTCTTTTCAGCCTCTTTACAAATTTTAATAGATGCTGAGTATACTTCATCCCACTGAGGAGGAGAAGGATTATATCTTAGAGAAATATTCTTCAATGGAATGGACTGACTAGCAGCCAGATCAATATATTTAACGAAGAGATCGTAGTAAGATTCAATCGTATTCAGATCTACTGGTGGGAGGGAGTTTATCTTCGGCCTAAGGTATGACCAAAAACCCTTCCAATCTGCTCTATGAAGACTGTATTTTTGATGAGGGTGGATTTTTGATGGATACAAATTTAAATGGGGAAATATATCATTATAGGATAGTGATCGCTTCTAAAAGATTCGGTTAGAATGTTCTAACTGACGATTGAAGCAAGAGATGCGAAGCAGAAGGAATTGAAATGGGATCGGAACTCTTGTAGGGGACCGTTCATTAAGTAAGCACAGGTTTAAGTAGTCTTGAAGCTCCACTAAGGCGTCTCCAAACGGACTGCTGTGAATGGAGCCCCATGATGGGTGGTGAGCGTTCAAGTCTCCCAGGAGCATAAACGGACCAGGGATGGAGGATAAAATGTCCCGTAGCTCAAGAGCAATGGGACGGGAAGGTTTGGGAATGTACAAAGAGATGATGGTGATATTCTTAATCCTCGCGGTAACAATGTTGAATTGAGAACCGCGAGAGTCAAGGTGCACTCGAGAGAAAGGAAGTGACTTGTCAGGCAGTAGGGCGGATCCAACCTGGCCATCCGCTCTGTCATCACGTAGGCAGGCATAGCCCCGGATTCTAGAGTGGTATCCTGGTTTCAGCCATGTTTCCGAGACGGCAGCTACGGATGGAGAGTACCTGACAAGAAGGTGACAAAGATCTGCCTTATTAGAAATAGCGCTTTGGCTATTCCACTGCAAGTCCTTCGCCACCGTTGGCGGAGCCATCGAAATTAATTAAATTTAGAGATGCAAGTAATGAAGAACGTTGGATGGTATTTGGTCGGAAGATGTTAGAATATTCACTAATGTGGTCAAAAGAAATTGAATGATAGACGGCGTAGAAAGATTATTATCTGGAGATTGAGGATTAAACCCACAGACATTTTCTGGTTGTAGGATTCTGAAGTCTAACCAAACGGACGTACGGTCAATCCCTGAGAGGGAGGTGGCGAAAGACGGGAGTGACGTTTGGAGGGTAAAGTTTTTTGTAAGATAAATTAGTGGGACGAGAAGGAGTCAATGAAAAGGATGGTTCAGCAAGACGAGATCAAGAATTAGCAGTAACTGAGGCATACGATTTGCTTATAGAAGAAACCACTTTAGCAGCTTCGGTATAAGAAATATCTTTTTCAGACATTTACATTTGATTTTCTTTTATTTTTCAAATTCATGACAATTTTTGTCAGTGGCATCATGGTTTCCGCTGCAAGTTTTGTCAACAGCAAGTTTGTCAACAGTCAGAGGGCAGTTCTTTCTAAAATGGCATTCACCACATCGGAAACAATTTTTTTTTTAAATTACGGCGGCGAACTTTTGTAACTTTACCACAACCCTCAGGAACTTCAAAAAAGTAAAACCTCTTCATCCGCCAGTCGATTGGAACATTGCAAACAATGCCCATTCGAGAAATATTAAATGATGGGATGAATAATTTATATTGTGATATAAATGCAGAGTGATTTACAAATCGATTGGCAGAATCTGCTCAAGAAAACTCTACCAAAATTCTGTTTCGTCCAATTTGTTTTACCCCAGCCCGAGTTACACCATCAATGTGAAATTGTTTAAGATCAGAGGCGAATTTGATCGCATGAAGCGAGAAACCGGAATTCGGTTGGGGTTTTTTCCTTTGGACGTGAACGATAAAAGGTACAACGTCGCTAGAAACATATAAGCGGCCTTCAGTATGTTAGGATAGATAGATGGAGATGGGGAAGGTAGGAAATGGGGAGAGGAAATATTACCTTTTGGGGAATTGTGGAAAATTTCAGGACGAGGAGTCCTCCTGAGCACAGAATTCTCAGTTTCTGTGCAAGAAGAATTGGAAATATGTTTTGATAATTTTGACTTAATTTTTTTTATTTTCGAGATTTACGTTGCTAATCAGATTCGTAATCCATGATAGTAACGAAGATAGCCGGGGATGGTGGTTCAATAAGAAGAACATTATGACAAGACGGGGATGGGTCCGGGGGCTTAGGAGGAATGTTAGGATCCATTTGACCCAGAGAATACGCAACCCGCGGTTCAAAACACTTATATAAAAAAAACTTACCAGAACAGAAGATCGGTTTTGTACAATTTATCCAAAAATTATAATAAAACTATATAAATATTTAAAGCAATGAAATGAACAGAATATTCAGTACATATAAACAAATCGTTGGTAACCAAAACGTCAAAACACTTCCTTTGACAGTTCTACAATTTCACTCCTCTGGTTTTATTTCTTGATCGACAATTAGACCACGTCGTAAAAAGCCAACAGATTTCCTTTAAATTTTAATATATTGTCTGATGTTATCTCTATTATGTCATTCTTTCATATTTAATATCCAGAGCAAGACCGTTTTCCTTCGAATTCGAACGTGGAATTCACAGATTACTTTTTATATAACTCCGGGTACCGGCGACGATGAAATCAGTAAATCAGTATGTTTTTATTAAAAAAGTAAACAGTATTATAGAGCCAAATAAAGTATAATACTGTTTTTAACATTATGGTTGGCAACCCTACATACAGGAGCAGTACAACTGTAATATTATAATTATTTCTGTGTGAGACCGCGAACTTTCCAATCACAAAATTTCTGTGTGAGACCACGAACTTTCCAAAACAAAAAATGTTAACAATGATGTTAAGCATGTACATTCTAAATCAAAAAATTATATTTACGTTGAACACTTATGGGTAATATGGCCAGTCCGATAAAATTGTCAATCGAAATACTTCAGTGTCCTTTCATCACACGTCTCTTATTAATACAAGAAATATTAGGTTTTAGCTTTTTTAATTCATTTGCGTCAAGTGCCAAAACAGTTCAATACTCTTTGTGGTGGCTTATTATCCGCACATTTGTGAAGAGCTGTAAATGATAATATTTTACAATTTATTTCATAATTCGTAAGTAATTATTTTTGTAGTTACGGAAGGTCTCAATATAGGTTTAATAAAAAATTAAAACATATATTTTTATTTGAAGCTTCAAAAAAAACCTTTCTGAAAATAAAATTATATTACCGTGAATTGTAATTATAATCTCTTCCGCTCGAAAATTAACGTCCGTTTTGAATGTGGTAATATGGCGCTGAAGCCTTAGATTCTCAGCCAAGTATGAGTACGTTCCACTAACCGCTCGCAATGCTCGCGCCCGCGGTCATGATCATACCCATTCCATAACTTCTAAGTGTTGGAACTGTCAGTCTAAGTGGAACGGGTATGAAAAATGCATATTCGTAACTATGAGGAAATGGTGGGTATTTGTCAAAAATGAAGAGATAATAGTATTGTATTTTTTTTATTATGTATTGACCGTTAGACAATAATTTACACATAGAGTAATTTTAAAAGTGCAATTTAATTTTTATGGTAATTTAATTATTGTTTCCACATTTTGCCTCTTCTGGTGCAGTTTTTATTTCTATTAGGTACTTTTCAGAGCTGCATAAGGCAATTCTCTCCGTCACCATATTTAATATTCAAACATGATATAATTTATTTACGTAAACTTCATATATCAAGTGTCAAAGTCAAATTGATAGATAAACGACCTACATCGATTCGCGGGTTGGTTTGGGCCAACACCTACTTCTCTATTAAGTGCTGTGTGGGCTCGGAGAGGTCGTGAACGAGGAAAGGGCGGGTATTTGACAAAAATAAACATATTATAGTATTGCATTTTTTTATGTATTAATCGTTAGGTAATAATTTATACCTATATTAATTGCAAAAGTGTAATTTACTTTTTATAAAAAATTGATAATGCATGTTTTGCGCTTTTTTGCGCAACCTTTACTTTTATTATATATTTTTCGGAGCTGCATAAAGTGATTCTCTTCGTCACCATGTTTAATTTTAAGAGACAATATAAATTTATTTATGTAAGTTATTTATGTGGCAAAACCAAATTGACAGATAAACAATCACAACGACCCACGACCACGACCTTTGATCACGACCGCAACGACTGCGGTCACCAAGTGAAACGATACAGTGAGCGTTTTGAACGTTACGATCGTCTAGTGGAACGCACTCTATGAGTAACGCGCCGTGACATTGAATTTTGTGGTAAATTCAATTCAATTCTAGAATGTAATAATGACATTTTTTTAATTGTAAATGGATTAAACTTCTACGATTAGAGTTATTGTTGGTGAAGTAAATGTTAGGAACCATTCAGTATTACCGATAGTCAAAGGGGCTTTCAATTAACACATGTCCTTTGTTATATTCTTGAAAAATCAATATTTTCAGTCATTATAGCGCTAGTTCATTGCGTGTTTTATTGTTTTGTCAACGTACATTTCTTATTTATATATCAAAACGTTTAAATTTGATTAAAAATAGATGCAAATAATAAATCAGATAAAATAAAAAATAATAAGAAATATAACGATTTAACGAGTATTTCACTATATACTGACTAAATTCCAATTTTCAAAATAGGACACGTCATATAACGGAAAATAAATATTATGCTTATGAATAAAATTGTTATTCGTGAAAACGTGTTATATAAGCACGTGTCGCTAATATAAAATTGATCTTTCCTGTGTAGAGAAATATTTTTATTCTCTTCAAAATTACGCCCATAAATAATAATTACCAGGAAAACAACAACATTACACTGTGTACTAAAGTGTATCCAAGCCCGGGGGCGGCTAGGGGCGTTTGGGCTCTCCCTCAGCCGCCCTCATGCAACATGGTAGCCGACTCCGATAACTTAGCTAGTCACGATACCAATATACTCAACTGCAGTGAATCGACTGATGAGCTGCTTACTGAAACTTCCGAGTTGATATTCGATGCCATCAAAGCTGGGTATGTTTTGCCTTCCTTACTAAACATGTTTATTATAAGTATTTTTAATACTTGTATTAGTTATCGTCTTTCATTATTGATTTTGGTTTTATTTATATGAATTTTATATTCAATTCAAAGGATTTTTATTGCTTTAAAATCACTTAATGATCTCTTTTAATGTGGAGTCCTGTCCAGGGTTTTTCTGTACTATTGATGTTTTTACAAAATAGTTGTAGGGTTTTTATGATTCACAATCTATTGCAATGATTCATTAAGACAATGATTTTTAATAATTTGGTTTATGCTTGCACCCCATCTGTCATAGTAATCAATTCACAAACCTTTAATCTGACTGAAGTAAAAGCAGCTTAATTGCTGGTGCTAAAGAATAAATTTTCCCTGTTCCAAAAGGGTCAATGAATAAAATAAAAGAAATATTCTTGTTTTATTCTACAGATGTGCCATATGAGTAAAATTGTGAGCTTGCCAGTTTTTATGTACATAAATAAATCTATAAATTCAATTTTTAATATTTTTAGCGATGTAACTGATATTGAATCTTTAGTTGAAAAACTAAGCTCCGAAGCTCTATGCTCTCGTGATAAACATGGCTATACACCAGCGCACTGGGCTGCCCTTGATGGCAATGTGGCTGTTATGCGGTATCTCGTTGAGCGCAGCGCGCCGGTTGATTTATCTTGCCTCGGTACTCAAGGGCCGAGACCAATTCATTGGGCCTGTAGAAAAGGCCATGCTGCAGTTGTGCAAGTCTTGTTGCAAGCTGGAGTAGCGGTCAATGCAGCTGATTTTAAAGGTATGATTACTAAAACAATTTAATGCAATTGGTGTAAATAGATATTTGTTAAAGGTTAATATGATATTCAAAATTGAAGTACTATTTTAGAGCATCAAATACAAAGTGCAATGACATAAAAATGTTTTTAAATATTTATTTAACAAAAAACTTCAATACTTTTCAGTAGGATTGTAAAGAAGTATTTTATTAGACCATATTTGACAGTTATTAACATTGTTTGGTTATTCATAACCTTTTTTTTATTTTTTATAGGTCTAACTCCGTTAATGACAGCATGCATGTATGGACGAACAGCAACTGCAGCCTATCTCTTAGGGATGGGTGCTCTTACCCATTTAACAGATATAAATGGTGACACTGCCTTACACTGGGCTGCATATAAAGGACATGCAGATCTCATCCGTTTGCTTATATACTCAGGAGTAGATCTTCATAAAACTGATAACTTTGGATCAACACCATTACATTTAGCCTGCTTATCTGGAAATCTTACTTGTGTTCGACTGTTATGTGATAAGGTAAAGGAGTGGTGTTTATATATATATATAGAATATATCGTGTTGAATCACTTTGGAAGATATAAATGAAAATAAATGTGTATTTAAAGCACTCTAAACCTATTCAATCTGAAAAACGTAGTAGCTTGACAGGATTTGGTGTTGTTTTTCTTGTCTTGGGTAATAGAATTAAATTTGAATAGCATTTCCATTCTATAAAAATGGATTTAGGAATCTATTTTTGAATCTAGCTGGGTTTTGATTGATGACAAGCTCATTGTATGACTGATTATATTGCTAAACTACAGCAAGTGAGCTTTGAAATAAAATTCAAGCAATAATTACATACGCCTTCAGGTTTGTTTTTTAGAAAAATGAAAAACTGCCAATATTATCATTATAATACACATTTTTTTATTTTGCAGATAAAAACTGAACTTGAACCTAGAGATAAAAATGGAAAAACCCCATTGATGCTAGCTCAAAGCCACAGACATAATGAAGTTGTAAAAATGTTACAAACTGAAATGAAACGTAAAACAAGATGGATGCCACCAATATCAGAGTTATGGGGTTTATTGTTTGGCGGAGCTGGTGATTCAAAAGGACCACTATTGCTATTCCTGGTTTCCGTGCTCCTTTGGGGATATCCTATGTACATTATTAGGGTAAGATTTTGGAGTTTTTAAGTGTATAATTAAGAGAAAAGATTAGTATCCACATGAAAGGTTGTATCAGTTTTAATAACGACAAATTTATTGAAAACATTCTGCTATGTGAACTCTTATTCTAGTGGATCCAGTCATTTTTATTAATTAATTTTAATAAAACGTGATTGTTATTTTATTTTGCGTTTAAAACCTTGTTAATATTTCATTATTTAAAGCTTTAAACGGCATATGATGTTTATTAAATAATATCAATTTGTTTGATCAAAGACAAACATGGTGCATACCCATGTTTGTCTTTGATCTGTTAATGCAATATATTGAATGTAGCTGGCGTTAATTTTGTAGAAATTCATTATTCGCAATTAAATGGAACTACGTGATGTAATATTATTTCTACTTATCTTTACTAATAGCCCATCTGAAGATGTTGTAATACAACGAAACCTAGGACATGGTAAAGAACTTAAAGAAAGTAGAAATAATACTACATCACGTAGTTTCATTTAATTGTGGTTAATGCAATATAATAAATTTCCATTAAAAACACAAATTTGAAGGTAATGAAACCTTTACTACATTATTTGAAAGCAAAAATTATACTCCAAAATTGATCCCCAAAGCAGACTCAAGATATTAATGGAAAAAATTTTGTTCTAATTAGAATTATACTTCGTTTAGGTCTTGGTTTAAATGCGAAAATTTTTTCAATACTAATTAATATTTTTAATTGTCTTCCACAGTGCATACCGATAACATGGAACACACTTCGCTTGTCACACTACTGTTTTATATATTGGAATATCCTTATGTGGCTTAGTTGGATAGTAGCCAATAGACGAGATCCAGGATATATTCCTCAGAATTCAGATATCTACTACCGTGCCATTAAGCAAATACCATATTATGACAAATGGAAAAAACGCAATGTGACTCTTTCAAGGCTTTGCCATAGTTGTCGATGCCTACGTCCCTTGAGGGCAAAGCACTGCCGCATATGTAATCGATGTGTGTCCTATTTTGACCACCACTGTCCGTTTATATACAATTGTGTTGGTTTGAGAAATCGCATGTGGTTCTTTCTGTTTGTGATGAGCGTGGCCATAAACTGTTCATTTACCATATACTTTGCGTGCTATTGTGTCATGATTGAAGGGTTCGGTCTGCTATATATACTCGGGTTATTGGAAGCCATAATTTTCTGCGGCTTAGGATGGATCTTGACTTGTACATCTGTAAGTTTACCTTAATTCATACTTAAAGATAGCATATACATATTACCTTAATTCATACTTAAAGAGAGCATATACATATTACCTTAATTCATCCTTAAAGATAGATAGTTTGCATCTAAAGATGTATTTACTTAAGGAAATACATCGACTGATCGATCAACCTCAGTATTGATTTCAATAAAATCCTTTTTTTCTGAGAGATCTTTGATCTTTGAGAAAAAAGTCAGAACAGTTTTACTAGATATTTGTTAATAATTATTATTTGTTTAAATGTTATTTTAAAGTATTCTTTTTGTTCAAATGTTATTTTAAAGTATTCTTTTTGTTTAAATGTTATTTTAAAGTATTCTTTTTGTTTAAATGTTCTTTTAAAGTATTATTTTTGTTTAAATGTTATTTTAAAGTATTCTTTTTGTTTAAATGTTATTTTAAAGTATTCTTTTTGTTTAAATGTTATTTAAAAGTATTATTTTTGTTTAAATGTTATTTTAAAGTATTCTTAGTGTAACATTTCAAATAATTTTAAAAACCCTTGAGTATGATTCTCAGGAAATGATCGTTCCACCATTCATGCTTTTATTTTTTGTGTTACTAGTTTGAACAGGTAACAACAAAATAAAGTGCAACTTTTTATTCTGCCTTAACTATTATTTATGTGAAATCGACATTATCAACATTTTTTTTAAATAATGGGACTCGGCTTCTACTGTGCCCTTGATTTTGGCATATTTTATAGTTATAATACAATTTTATATTTTTATTAAATTTGTACTTAACCTAAAAACTTTGTTTTGAAATAGCTATATGATTAAAATTGTTTTTACTTTATATGAGAATAGTAATAAGAACATACTATAAATTAATATTTCTATAACTCAATATCTAATTTTTAGGCCGTTCTGCAAATATTAAAGTTAGTTGTCTAGACTTCATTAATAAGCAATACCTACTAATATTTAACCGACACCTGTAGACCATTTAAATTCATATTATGGTTAATATTAACATAAAAAGGGTATCTTAAACATTTTTTTTTATTGCAGATTCTTCATGCTTGTATGAACTTGACAACAAATGAGATGTTTAATTACAAACGCTACCCTTATTTGAGGGACAAGAGAGGCCGGTATCAAAATCCATTTTCACGTGGGCCCCTCATGAACCTCATTGAGTTCTTCATTTGCCTTCCCGACAAGTGTGATGATACTGACCTTCTGCACGATGAGAATCTTTGATTGAAGCCTACAAGGCATAATGAAGTTCGATTATGAACAATTTAAAATCATAAGAAAGACCACCTAGGTAGCAAATCATTCAAGTTTATAAATATTTATTCCATTTAGTTGATAATACGTATTAAGATTTTAAGCTATTAGGCTTCGTAACGGTTAATGTATGCGATGACTTTTCGATATTGATAAGTATGTATCAAGGTCAATTATAAGTGTGAAAAAGTATTTTAAATGTAGTGAAAAAGATATAATGAAATGAATGTGGAATGTTTTGCAAATATTTAAGAAGACAATGCAAATTAAATCTAGATGTAAGTCAGATAATGTATGTTTGATAAATAAAGTATGTAAGAATGGAGTGAAGATATAATATGATAGGGATAAATATTATAAGGGTGCTGAAAGCCGGGACAAATAACATTGAACATGACAGAATTAACAGAAAGCATGAATAAATTAATTAAATTTAAGTAAGTATTCTACAAGGTTTTCCTTCATTGTTCTGTATCTTACTAAGAAGGGAAATAGCATGTTGGTAAAATAATAAAAATCATTATAATAATATTAAGCCTCTAATACACATTAAATTATCAGTATTAGAGGTTATGATCAGCTATGCTTTTCTTCACTATATGTGGCTAATTCACATCAGTACATTTTAAAAATATGGAAAAATGGCAGTCACAACTGAAATTACTTAAGGCAGATTAAACATTATTATGAAAATAGAGCTATAAAAACGAAATTTTGCATTAAATGCATTTTTTTGGTTGCCATGTTTATCTAAAGCATAATTTGATCAGTGATCAGCATATTGCATTTTATTAGTTTGTATTTTTATAACATTTATATTGTGCTATTACATAAAATTTTTAGTAATGTATATTCCCATGAAATGTATGTCATTTGTAATTAAAGTAATTTATTTTATTGTCTGTTTATGTGCAAAATTATCCAAATAAAAAGTGAAACAATTAATGGAACAATTATTTCACTTTTTAGTTGGGAAATTGAAGATATGATGAAGAGGATATGTAACAAAATAACAACTTTGAGAAAATCGCATCGAAAGTTTTTTAATTCTTCTTCTTATTGGTTATTACAAATTGTGTAAATTATATTTGAACATTAAAACAATGTAATGTCCTTATGTGTAATATGAATGAAATGCGACTTATGATCTTCAATTCATATTTTTAATTATATAAGTTAGTTATCTTGTTTGTAATTCTATTATATTTCTAGCAATCATATGGAATGATCAGTATTATAATTTATTTTTGTCTGTTTTGTTTAATGTATTTTCTGCAGAAATTTGCAAAACCTAAATTGTTATGTTAACTGCACGCTTATTATAAAGTATTTTAATTCATGGTTCAATGTGGAATCACAACCACAATATATTTACCAAATCATTATATTTTCGTATTTTTTTGAGCTAAAGTAATTATAAGTAATAATTAAAGTAGTGATATACAATCAAGTAGCTTTGACTAATTACAAGAAACAGTACAGTAATCTGCTGAATATCCATGGGGTTAGGTTTCCTAAATTTTGTAGCGAATAAGAAACCTGTGAATAGCGAAAATAGAAAAATAGGAGTTCAATGAAGGAGTTTCAAATAATAAGGAAAAACAAATTTCCAGTGTTCTTCATAATTTATTTTTTTTTAATAATTTTTTCAATAATTCAGAAACAAACTGCAATAACGAAATGTCCATTAACTTAAATATCATACTTTTGTGAACTGGTTTCGTCTACAGTGATAACATTTTGCAATTCTAGATAGATTTTTTTTTCTCTATTTCCACCTGAATTTCTCTATAATGAGATATTAATTGTTCCAGCTCTATATTAAATTTAACAGTACTTTGACTCACACTCATGAGGCTAACTGATAATAAAAATATTTAGACCATACATGAATATCACAAGTCTCATTTGTGAAACTAAACTTGGACCAAATACAAACGTCATTTTTTCTTATGGAAGCTAATTCGGGCCCACCATTAAAATCACAAATCCGATTTGTGGTATCAAATTCGGCAAGTATGAACGTCAAAAGTCTAACCTTGTAGAATCAAATTCAGGCCTAATTTCAGTCCAGCGAGGAAATTTTTCATTGGTAAAAAAATGGGTTGTCATTATGCTCTATATACACAAAAACTTTCATTAATAAATATTGATTATTTTTGTGTTGTTTACTTTAGTATATTGCATAAAATGCAACATAATACAATGTTGCATAATATTATATTTTAATTATACTTTTAAATTGTTAATTGTGAGATGTGATGTAGAACAAAGATTTTTTCTTTTAATTGTAAAAAACCTAAATAAAAAATAAAACTATAGTTATTATACTAAAGGGTAATATTCACTCTACAATTGCTACGGCAAGGTGTTACTTTTTCCCTTTATGTGAGTATTTTTTTCACGAGTGACCTCACACAACAATTAATTCATTTTATGAGTGCCACCGCTTACAGTTAGACCTGAATTTTGTCAAAATTTCTCTCTGTCAATAGTATTTTCAGTCTGGAATATTTTCAAGTATCCATTATTAATTCCTAGTTGTAATTCTTCAGTAGTTTCTTTTTCGTTACCGAGGCAATGTGATATCTCGTTATTTTAGTTTATTGCATTCTTGTTTATGTATTTGTGTTTGTCATTATGAGCAACGTGATGTAAGTAAAACTTGAAATAACAAATTATGAATAGCAAGAAATTACTGTATAAAGCGTATTATTATTAAGTATGCTTGTTTATGTATTTGTGTTAAGTCATTATGAGCGACGTGATGTAAGTAAAACTTAAAATAACAAATTATGAATAGCAAGAAATTACTGTATACAGCGTATTATTATTAAGTATGCTTGTTTATGTATTTGTGTTAAGTCATTATGAGCGACGTGATGTAAGTGAAACTTAAAATAACAAATTATTAATAGCAAGGAATTACTGTATACAGCGTATTATTATTAAGTATGCTTGTTTATGTATTTGTGTTAGTCATTATGAGCGACGTGATGTAAGTAAAACTTAAAATAACAAATTACGAATAGCAAGTAATTACTGTATACAGCGTATTATTATTAAGTATGCTTGTTTACGTATTTGTGTTAGTCATTACGGGGACATGAATTAAGTAAAACTTAAAATAACAAATTACGAATAGCAAGGAATTACTGTATACAGCGTATTATTATTAAGTATGCTTGTTTATGTATTTGTGTTAGTCATTATGAGGACATGAAGTAAATAAAATTTATAATGACAAATTATGAATAGCAAGGAATTATTGTATATATCACATTATTATTAAGTGTGTGATATATTCTGCCTTGCGCAATCCCAATTCTAGTTACACCGAAAGTATGGGACCGTCCGTCGTAAGTTTTATTGAGCCTTAGTAAAGTATAACTTTCAATGTCGTAAGTATATAGATTTTATTTGATGTGTATAAAGCTCAATAAATAAAATACTTGTAATACAAATAGTAACATAAATACGGGGCGAGACAGAGTTTAATGTGAAAAAGGCTAAAGGCATATCGGCTTAATGCGTGAATATAAAATTTTAAACATGATTTGCTACTTAGGGGACTTGAAGCAATAATGCTTTGCTCTTAAGTGCACCAAAATGCCTATAAATGTATTTCTATATTATTTAAGTACATATAAATGGAACTTGTGAATGTTTATTGAATTGTTATATTTGATCAATTGGAGCTTGACAGCGATGCTGACATATTTTATTGACCTCTTGCCTATAAATATTTAAATAAATATTGTTGGGTATTCTTTTATTCCCCCTTTATGATAATTTTGAAAACAATATGAATACTGATGTCAAGCTTTACTAAATATACTTGGTAAATAGAAGTAGTAGTATCCATAGAAACCCATTTTAATTGGATATTAAATAATTTTGAATTCAAAAAGAAACATAAAAAAATTCATAAAAAAGTCATTCAATTTAATCTTATGTTTTGCCAATGAGTATTCCAAAGCATATTGAATATAATTTTTGGAAATTAAATACAGACTCATATTTTGAATATATTTCAAAATAACTTGTAATTTTATTTAAGGTTGAATCATCATAATTCAGTATTGACTGGCCCATAACCAAAGATTATTTACTAAATAGTTTGAAATATGCTCAAATTTAAACATCAACGACCAAAAGCAGCTGAGATTTGACTTATTTCTTTGATACATGTTGATGGTACAAATCTAAGCTTTTTGAAGATAATTATCATTTAGCAACATGAATTAGAATGACCTAGGGACTCTGAAGGAAGGAATATTAGTTAGAAGAACTAGTTTTCATTTCTCACTGATACAAAAATAATTATAAATTTATAGCAGCTGACACATGGCGTTACCTATGATCATTACAGATTAGCGCTTTTAATTGAAGGTAGCTCGTTGTTCAGAGGCACTATCATTGTTTTTTGGTCATTATCAGGTCTTCAGTTAAACTAGTAAGTTTCTATGGATCAACTGTCTTTGAGTAAAATAATTCTTCATACTTTTCTCATAATTGAGTTAAATAATTATTTATGTCTCTTGCACAGTTTAATAAGCGAAAGCAAGAAAAGGCAGTCCATTTTACTTTATAACCATCCTGAAGAACATTTTTGTCAAAATCACTCCAATATTTCCAGAGATTAGAGTAGATACAGGGGCAAACAAACAAACAAATATATTTTCCTCTTCCTCACATATTATGAAAAGACAGACAAAAATTATTTCTCAGGTTTGCAGGCATATTTTTTAAATTGTAAATATTATTATTTGATAATATAATTATTTAATAATTATTATATCCTATTTAATAATATAATTATTGCACTACAACTTAAGGAAGCTATAAAGCAATCGTTTTTCCGAAACAAGGATAAGAAGAAAATGGTTGGCATAAATACACAAGGGATAAATACATAAAGGTTGAGTATAAAAAAAGTAATATTTTTTGGTTTGTTTTAGACTTTTTTATTAAATTAATTTTTTTAATACAGTGAGTGCCAAATATTTTTTCAATCAGTCTTAATATTATAGCAAAGGTCACTGGTTTGCTTGTGGTTATATTGGAAACTTCTTCTGAGGTCACACACACTCATGGCGTTCAATGTCTGAAACGTCACAATGAATAAAATATACATATATTTAAATTAAAACAGTACGAAATAGAACGAAGCCGTGTAAGTAAAGTTATGGAAACTTCAAATATGATGTAATTACTTATTTGGAAATGACATTCGCAAACAATAGAATGTCAAGTGAAATTCATGCATGACATACAACTTAAGACTAAGTCTAAATCTGAGGTTTTGAATAAATTGGAATACGTTGTAGTTAAATGAAGAAGCATCACTTGATTAGATTATGTCAGGGTGTCTATTGAATGTATCTACTAAAAGTGTGGTTGATTAGTATCATAATTATTATTTTTGGGTGGGGATGTGTTTTTATGCCTGTTAAAGTGTATCGAGCAATATGTTCATACAAAGGAATTTGAGAACAGAAGCGGCTGTAGGAATAATTTTAGGCATAGTTATATTTCGTTGATTTGTGTCAAAATTTGGATATATCTACAATAATTTATTTTATTTCCAAATCAGCCTATGGGACATAACTCCATAATATGATTGAGCTTTAGTATATCATATTTACACCTTCATTTGTCTTGGTTGCAAAATTAGAGCAGTTTAGTGTTATATTCATTGCATGTCATTTTGAAGCTTAATATTCAGTTTTAAGGGAGAATTAACTTAAGTGAAAGAATTTGTGTAAATGTAGGCATGGGCAATCCAAATCAATCGAATTTCGTGATTGCAATCGTTCTGGAATGATATCGAAAATGATCGGATCCTCGTGACCCATTCATTTTATTGAATAGATCAGAAACTGGATAGCTTGTGTTATGGGCGCCAACCGTACCGCCATGCCGCGGTCGATCACCAGTCACCGTTGATTTGCAAATCGATGTATGTTTATTTTTTATAGACTGTCGCGTGTGCCCACTTTTATACCATTAGTATTTATCGCAATAATCGATTTGTTATTATTGAAATTGACAGAAAAAAACTCTTTCAACTTCTTTGATTCCAAACGTCTATTATAGCAACAAGGAAAAAATAAACAATAAGTTGTTACAATCCTGAGCAATTTGTTTACAGATGGTTGAACGTCGGTTAACCATCCAAATTATATAGCTACAACAGTCCATTTTATTGATACGAATATGACAATCATAAACAAATTAAAGCCAAGCAGCAATAATTAATTAAGTGAATGTAATTATTTAAATAAACTAATTACATATTGAACAACAGCTTTTATATATGCACAGTTTGCAGAATATTTTAATATATGCACAGTTTGCAGAACAGCACTCCTACGTTATAAAGAATGAATATGTATATTAGCATATCTTAATAAAAATTATGTATACCTATATTAGTTCAATTATTCATCTGTTATACTAGCTTCAATGAATGTATTCGTTTAATAACCGTCGCGCCTGCTAGCGGTAAAGAACACCTATTTAATATATACAGTGTCCAATTTATTGAAGTGCCTAAATGCGGCCGCCTTGCGATTGACGTGACACGTGATATGGCCCACAGATCATATACTAAATAGATGGTCAACTGCAAGCAATTGTGCGAGCGAGATAGCACTTTCGCGTTTCCAAGTACGATGTCTCTATATTCCCCTGTTGCCCAATCTAATGAAGTTGCAGCGAGTGCTCATTTGCTGAGCACTCGCTGCAACTTCGTACTTTCGCTGCAACTCGTATTTTTGACAGGTGTACTTTTCTTCCATTTTTGGTTACAATTGAAACAATTCTGAAATTAAAAAACTTTATTAGAAATAAATTCGCCAGTTCGAGCGACATAACTAAAAAGAACTAACAAAAAACCTAGTGGCCACATATAAACACATTGAATGAACGTTTCTATTTTACAAAATATCTGCCGCTTTTACATGTCAAGATGTACTTAACTAGCTTCTATCATTAAAATAATATACTAATACTTTAAATTTTAATATGAATTTACATTAAATATATTGTTAACTCTCCTTTTACTGTTTACTGTGTTATAACTGTAAGAGTTTTTAACATCGATTAATTTATTTAATTCGACGTTTACATTATTCGTATAACTCATAACCTTTATAGTGAAAAAAATATCAATATTCTATATCTTACAGCTTTATTCTATATCTTAGTAAAATAAAATTATTATAACCTTCCTACTATTTTGAATTTAACAATTAATCTATGAAATGAATAAAATATACTCGCTATGGAAATTATTCTTTACGAAGAGAAAAAATGCGGTTATCGTGGCGATTACACTTCAGTTTTATGCTACTAAATGTAAGAAAATGCTAAATCAGGGGGTTACATTCTATTTATTTTAAACTATTTCAAAGAAATTGAAACTATGTGCTGAATAAAAAGGATACGATTCTGGCACAATCGTTGATTTAAAGGATTTTTGTACTCATTGTAGGCTAATTTCTATATCCCACTTAACCTAATTTATACATTCAGTTTAATATCCCCAATGTAAATAGTCGACAACACTTAATAAAGAATCAAATACAAAAAGTAGAATATAAGAATGTCATAATTATTCCTGTGATATTTACACAATTACAAAAATTTCTAAAAAACAAATCTAACCTAATACATATGAATAAATTATTTTGTTGAAAATTATTTTCTAAATAATCTTTTATTCATTGGCACATTGGCATACATTGACTACATCTTCAGCTGAACAAATCACTTGGATGCAGTGACAACTTATTTTTATCTTTTAAATCAATATGCTCGTAGTTGTTGTATATTATATGTTAGCATCATTACTAAAAATCTCATTTTCACAATTTTTTGTTTTAATCAGAAGGCTACGCGCAATCTAATACACATATTGTATTAGATTGCGCGTATTATAGTATTTGGTATAAATTAACAAATTTGGCAAATTTTGAAAGCGAATGCAATATACCCATCAATGGTACAGCGAACAACTTTTGTAGGAACATATAATTCGGAGCTATTCTTAAATATTGACAAACAACTTTGCATCCATACTAAATCTGTGCCATTTCTTCTTCAAGTTCTGATTCAATAATTACCTTTTAACAAATATTCTCTAAATTACTTAAATCTTCCAATGACTTATAAAAAAAAATTTAATCTCTTCGTTCAATTTTCGTACCACTTTCTGTTTTGGTTGTTTTTACCACCTCCAACTGCAAATAAAAGAACAAATTATTTAACCAACAATGTACATATATAATATTGTAAATTTATAAATGGATTCTTTTTGGTTTGTAATAATTGCTTCATCATAATTACATAACGTATAGAAAGTTTTTTTCTTTAGAAATCAGTGGGCTATCTATAAAATCTTAAGCTAACCGTCTAATGTAACTTACTTAAATTACTATAAAATTAATTGATTCGCAAAGAGAATGCTTTCAACTTAAAAAATTCATAAGTAAACTTACTAAATGATAATTTTATTAATATTTAGCCTTTATTAGGTGTCGGGCCGTATGACGATGATGTTTTTTTAAGAGTGTCGGCGGCTAGGTCTGCTATTCTCCATATGCCGTAACTTCTTAAATCCGCTTGTCTAAAAAGAAAATTAAATTATTAGCAACTTCTTTGTTGTTGGTTATTAAAACGCGAATGTAACTTTGATGATGAGTTTGAACAATATTATCAATAAAATGAATAATTGATTCGGTGTTATTTTCAAATTAATAATTTTCCGTGAAATGTTTACTTACCGTGAAATGTTTACGGTTACAACCCAATGTAACGATCTTTAAAATAATTTCCTCTTGTTACGAACAAATGTAACAAATATAACAAAATTTGAATTAAAAGTGAAAATATTACAGATATTATAACCAAATGTAAAACTGAACTATAAAATAATGTTAAGTTACAAATTTGCAGTTTGACAAACCAATTCAAATAAAGTTAACGATTTTAAATTTTGTATCATAGTCTTTTTTTCTTTGATTATATAGCGTTCGTTATCGCTCCTCTATGTTCCATAGACAAAATTTCATGAATTTTGTGTGTGCGAAAGAGATAGGGCTTTCGCGTTCCAAACGAAATATTTGTTTGTAGTAAACCCACCCTGATATGGCCTTAGAATATAGAGTAATCCAGAAGGCGCATACGCACAAATCACTTCGCGGTCGCGGTGAAGCCAAAAATCGGTGGAGGGGCACCGCGCTCCGCCTACTAGCGCTCTCCCCCAACGCACACGGTGTTACCAACAGAATAAATTTACTCAGGGACTTCAAGAAATCAACGCATATAAATATATTTGCTTGCAGCAGTAGGATTCAGATTTGCATCAATGTATACGGTCATGGCTTGGCTTATATGAAGTATTATTAAGGCCGCCGTGTTAATTTTCTAAAATGTTTATTCTGACCACAACCAATGGCCAAAGTATATAGATTAAAATTATTTAAAAATTTTGTCACATTTTACCATTTATTCATCACTTAACACTTTTAATACAAAAAGAAAACAATTATCTTAGTGTCTTAAAGTAAAAAGAAATGTGAAAAAGCCCATAATAAAAGTTTGAAAATATTCGATCTCATACTAAAGAAATTAAAAATAGGACGAAATAATTATTTATATTAATTAGCATTCAATGTCGTGATAAAATTTCTTCATATACAATACCGGTTCGCATTTTGAATAAATTAAGGGAGACGGCGGAAATGAATGAATGTAACATGTGTTTCTTGTCGTAATCCTACATATAGTGATTATATACGCAATACGTAAAATATTCTAAAATTTAATATGATAACGGGAATTCAATCGTTACACTAAATTCTCCAACGACATTTTCCATATCCCAATTTTTTTACAAATAAAATTTTACATTTTTCAGTATCGAGCAATTAAGATGTTTTAATTTGGGTAAACAATTTTTTAAGAGGTGACAACACCAATAAAAATGGCGCGCTTCTGTTGATAACAATCCACTTCGATATTTTAAAATTGCATAGTTAATTGAAAATTAAATTAAGTAATAGTTTTTACATATGAAAAGTAATCCCCATTTGTTCCTTTTTCAGTCCAGTGATATTTTTGCAGGTGGGAATAGCACAAGCCGGCATTTTAAGCTATATTATCACGTAGAAAGCACCATAACCTTTCATAGCTGTCTTAAATTGTACCGACACCTTTAGTATATGATCTGTGCTGACACCCGTGTTTTGAAACTACATTTGAAATTAGTAAAAATAAAATGCAGTTTCATAAAAAAATATTTTTTATGAAACTGCATTTTATGCGTAGTTTTTTGGATACACTTGCACGTGTTCTCGCCTTCTGGAGTACTCTTTATTCTATGGATATGGCCGTCTAATGAAATGTTCCCTAAGAAAAAATGATCCGTGAACCAAATCGAAACCAAAATATTAATCATCAATCGTGACCATGTGTATCGGTACTAGGGTAGTGTGTAATATGTGATTCGAGTGAAGCTATCGATCCAACTAAACAATCGTGAATGAGATCGCGTAATTGGTATTGACGAAAAAGACCGAATCGTCCACAACTTCGGGATTCGATCACTCGTTCATTTTAAAACATAGGGTGCCACTGATTCTTTCTAGTGTGAACTTTTTATAATTTTTTAAAATAATTGTTTAAAGTTTTTAAAACTAAGGTAACATTTATTATTACATTTGCACAAAATTATATTAAATATACTGGAGCTACGGTACTATGATACTATCGTGTTATAAAACGGCTCCATAACATTTAGCCAAATAGAAACGACGACTCACAGAACGAAAAATAATAACGACACCAATATGTGTCTGCCATCTGTTGGAATTAAACGAAACTACGTCGTCAATCACATGTATTCGACAGTCAAGGTAGCTTTGTCGTGATATAAATATGTTTTACTCTATTATTTTTTAATCAAGTTTAAAAAGAAACAAGTTCTCAATTTTTAGCGCATATATTGATGTGACAGTGCTTAAATTACTTGTAATTTATGTAAATAATGAAAAAAGTAATTTTGAACTCAATTTAATAACAAAAGGCAATTATAATATGTAGACACAATATCATTATATTATAAGGTCTGAGAACTTGTACTTACAAATTCATAACCTTGGAATTCATGTAGTATTTTTTCAATAAATTACAAGAAATATGTATTAAAAACGATTATTACCTAATGATGAGGTACTTAATATTTTGTATAATTCTCGAACACTAATTTAAACATATTTTTATTACGCAATATAGCATTTTTTGGCTGTCTTCAGGATATATGTACTCGAGAAAATCAAGATGCCAACTGAAACGAAACTAATTTTGCCATTTAGCATCGTTTCAGCCGGGCACTTTCCGGTTACTACGAGCCTGTACTCACGAAATAATATACTCGTTAGTATATGGTTGTAAAGATAGACCGATAGCAAGCGCTATTCGAAAAAGTGATTGATTATCTTTAGTGTTTATATTAATTAAGAAAAAAAGTAATAATTATAGGTAGTGTACGAGGTGCAAATATTTTGCATTTAATTTTTCCAACATTTACTTTTGAATTGACAATTTATATTCATTAAAATTTTGCGAAAACAATTCAATAAGTTTGCAAAATAATATAGCGCAACCTATTTGAATTCTAATAGAAAATTACCTTTTTAATGAAATTTAAATTTAATTTTGTGATGTAAATAACTTAGAGCCTTTTTTCTGAAGAAACTTGTTTAGGGATTAATTTTATTGTGTAATGTATGTTTTTGGTTTAGATCCTAACTATGTTAGGACAGATAAGAAAAAAATACATGTTTATTTTATTTTTGCTGAAATATAAAATCAAATGTATCATTTCAAAAGAAATATTTACCAAAAAGCAATAATGTGTATGGTGATAATGTAGGTATGATATGTGTATAGGTTGAAATACAGTTTAGGGTGTTCCGTGTTTTTCTTTTTTCTAATACGTGATGAAAAAGTAATATTAATATTATTTACAAATTGTCATCAAATAAAACCATATATGCAAATCAATAAATTTTACCAAAAAGTAATAATGTATATGGAGATAATATAGATATGATGAGTGTATAGGTTGAAATAGAGTTTATGTGTTCCGTGTTTTTCTTTTTTCTAATACGTGATGAAAAAGTAATATTAATATTATTTACAAATTGTCATCAAATAAACCCATATATGCAAATCAATAAATTTTACCAAAAAGTAATAATGTATATGGAGATAATATAGATATGATGAGTGTATAGGTTGAAATAGAGTTTATGTGTTCCGTGTTTTTCTTTTTTCTAATACGTGATGAAAAAGTAATATTAATATTATTTACAAATTGTCATCAAATAAACCCATATATGCAAATCAATAAATTTTACCAAAAAGTAATAATGTATATGGAGATAATATAGATATGATGAGTGTATAGGTTGAAATAGAGTTTATGTGTTCCGTGTTTTTCTTTTTTCTAATACGTGATGAAAAAGTAATATTAATATTATTTACAAATTGTCATCAAATAAACCCATATATGCAAATCAATAAATTTTACCAAAAAGTAATAATGTATATGGAGATAATATAGATATGATGAGTGTATAGGTTGAAATAGAGTTTATGTGTTCCGTGTTTTTCTTTTTTCTAATACGTGATGAAAAAGTAATATTAATATTATTTACAAATTGTCATCAAATAAACCCATATATGCAAATCAATAAATTTTACCAAAAAGTAATAATGTGTATGGAGATAATATGATGTGTGTATAGGTTGAAATACAGTTTAGGGTGTTCCGTGTTTTTATTTTTTCTAATACGTGATGAAAAAGTAATATTAATATTATTTACAAATTGTCATCAAATAAAACCATATATGCAAATCAATAAATTTTACCAAAAAGTAATCATGTTTATGGAGATAACGTAGGTATCATGTGTGTATAGGTTGAAATACAGTTTAGTGTGTTTCGTGTTTTTCTTTTTTCTAATACGTCTAGAAAAAGTAATAATAATATTATTTACAAATTGTCATTAAACAAAACCGTTTATGCAAACCAATGAATATTAAAACTGTACATACAAATCGACCTACGTCACATTACATTACATTCCCTGAAATAAAACTAATTTATTATAGGTTTGCCGTCATTATTTTCATAATGGAACAGTAATGGAAAGGATAGATTTTGTATTGGAAAGTCTGCTGCGTTTTGATGGTCTCCAATTTTCTTCCCTAATAGCTTGAATTAATTTCTATTTCAAAGCTGCGTTTTTGGAAACCTAAAACCATTTAAAATTGCTTGCCGATATAATACAAATAATAAATGGCCAAACAATAAACTATGTCACCTTAATTCTACCAGCTCGTTTTTTTGTAAATATTACATCTAGCCATTACATATTTTTAACTCAAGTCGTCCACATAATTCAAAACAGGTGTTTATTTTATTTGCTAAAAGTTGGGCGGAATCTATAAGTTTATAACTAATACAAATCTTCATAATAAATAATTGTTTTTATTTGAAAATATTACTTTTCCATTATATATGAAAATTCACACCTGGAATTTAACCAACACTTCAATCTTTAAACCTAGATATTGCACAGGAAATCATTTTGAATTAATAAAAGCTACCTGTGGCTATCTTAAATAAATATAGAAAACGTATGACAATTAAAATGACAAATAAAAATTAATTATAACAACTTTAACAGCAGAATAGTGCGCTAATAGTTCATCGTAGACAACAAACTATGGGCACAGCAATATCAAAGAATATTAACTAGTACCGCGTAAAGAAGCGACACTCACGTCCTTCCGCCAGTTTAACGTCATCCGCAAGTAATGGGTACAACTTTGACCAGAACGGGCGAATTCGCTGCGAATCGTTTCGCGCGAATTCATACGCGCGTTGGCGAGGTTCTGGTATATTGCATCTACAAGCATCGCACGAATTTAAAATACGCGGGTAAATTGCGTGCACTTCGCCAGACTCTCGACTCACGCGTGATACGCGCGTGTCGCGCGCGGGCCGAGATACTAGAGACTCCTTGTTGCGTCCAGTTTATGCGCGAATTTTAGAGCGAGTGCACGTGTCAAGGGAAATGGAGTGGCAAAATTTTGATATAGAATTGTTTAGTAAAAAAAGACCGGCGATATGGGACATGGAATCATCTGATTATACCAACAGAATGTTAAGACGCAGAGCTTGAGAAGAATTAGTGTTAATATTTTCTGATAAAGATGACTCCGAAGGAAAAAAGGAAGAAATTGGTGAGTTATTAGTAGCATACGGAGATAGATCACTTTGTCCTGCCATGGCAGTCTTTCATAAAATAATCAGCTAATACATCCCTCGTATTTCGAGTCTTTACGCTTGGTCAAATTCCAGTAGTATTTAAACCATATAGGGCTGTTTGGAACAATGTATCTTCTGCCATTCCCAATATATCTGTATATCACAATATATCTGTAGCCATCTCTTAATTTGACGTAATTATGAAGAACACAACAAGCTATAATTATGTTTTGGGGAAATTCGATATGTAGGTACATTGAGTGGTTTGTGAATTATTCGCCATTTGTTTACAAGGATTCCAAAACAACACTTAATATAACGTCTTGCTCTAGAGAGGCAGTAATTAGATATCCGTTTTTCTTTGATTAATTTCATTCCGCAATATGGTCGCATAATATTTTCCGATAAACAAATTGCCTCATCCTAAAAAAAGAGTTTAAAGATTTTTCCGTAAGTTTTTTGAAGAATGTAGAGTTTTTAAAGATCGTTGAGTCGTTGCTCTTCCCACATGCTCCAATATCTACATAGATAAAGCAATAATTTGCATCACACATGGCAATCAGGACAGTGGAAAAAAAATGCTTATAGTTGTAGAATGTAGAGTCAGAATCTGAAGGTTTTATGATCCTAATGTGTTTTCCATCAATGGTTCTAATGCAGTTTGGGAAATTTGTATATTTTTCGAATCCCCTTGCAATCTCCTCGCACTCTTCTGTTGAAGGTTCATCCACTACCCTATCTTTTAACTTCTTCCAAATAACATCTACAGTTTTTTGAACGATGTAAATAACAGTTGATAAGTCAGAAAAATAACAGCCAGTACCCAAATACCTGAAACAAAAGTAAAAATTTATTGAAAACTGTTTACTTCAGGTAATATCCTCCAGAAAAAGTGGAACGGTTTTCGCGACACATTTGTCTGTGAAATTAAAAAAAGTAAAGAAAGCACCGTCAGGCTCCTGGAGCTTTGAAGATTCATTATGTATATTTTAAACGTCTTATGATTCTCGAAAGGTCAATACGTAATAAAATAACAGAAAACAATATTCAAGACACCTCTGAAAATTCAGAAACTAGTAACAAATTAGAGTCTACAGCAGATACAAAGGTAGATAATAACGATGAGGCCACCTAGTCAAGATATAAAAAAAAAAGAAAATGGCCGTCGCTGATTTCGAATTCCTGAACATAATTAAAAAAATATATAAGCTCTCGGAATCAACAAAAGCCACAGGTTTCCTGCGTAACGAAAGGTAATGACGACAAACTCTTCTGTTCATCTTTACACAAAAAACTGCCTAAGGTACTCGAGGACAACCGTATAACAATAAAAATTGAATTAATGAAAATTTTGCAAGCGGCCCAACAATCTTGCCAATCAACTCCCTATTCAAACAATTCATATTCGTTCGGTAATTATGCGCCTTCATCCAATAATTCGGCTTTGTCTTCAAATTTATTTCCGGTTCGACCTCGATACTATGGACAAATTTCAAGACCAAACGAATTTACTTTTCAAGAATACGATCCAGCAACACCATCGCTAATCGCACGGCAAGCAAAACAATGACATTGTTTAATTTTTACATTTTATTTTTCAAATAACTAAGCTAAACTTAAATAAAGGAATATTTGACAATTATTTGTGTTATCTCAGGCTATTCGTTAAAGAGTTAAAGTTAATTAAAACAAATTTGTTGATTATATTACATGTGATTGTTAAGTTTAATCGTAAAAAGGTTGTATTTGTTGATATATATTAATGAAACATTTCTTACCTTAAAGTGATCACCGGTTTTTCTTCCGCTGAAACAACATCCTGGCGCGGGACAAAATTTTCACATGGCGATAAATCTTCTTTAATCAATAAAAGTATACCATCAAATGATTTTATGGACATACGAAAGTAGTTAAACAATTTGTTCTCATGTTGTCTTAACTTTGGATACAAAATTACATTCTATCTTTAAGAATTGGATGTACTAAATACGTTCTACTTTCCCTACGTTTTCGTCTCTTCCAAGTAAGTTAACCACAACCGGACGCATCGTCCAACTCCATGTTTTCTACTGATTAAATTCGTCCCCAAATGCTCGCAAATTGATACGCTCCTTGTGAACGTAACGTACACGCGTAATACGCGTGAGAAAATCGCGGTGAATTCTTTCTTTCTGGACAAGGTCTACGATTCAGTGTACGCGTTCCTATATTGCCGCTTGCTGCATGCGCGTGGGATTTGTTAAATTTAGCGATGTTTTGTAATTCAGTCTTAATTGATAAATATTTATAATAATTCAATATAACGTTCCGTTATTGCTCTGTTCGTGATAGGAGATTGTTTTGCTCCCTTTTTTGTTTGTTGTAAATAATTTTGTTTTGTGTCACCAACTTATTTGGTTAGGACCTATAATTTTATTCTACAAACATGTCACTGAGTAGTTTTAAATTTCAAACTGTTTTTAAAAGTCAATGTTTGAAAGCGATATGGTTGGAAAATGTATCCTTTTAGTGTCGGCCATAGGCTTATTATATTGTTTATTAACAGATCTTTCATATGAAGCAAATATAATCAAGTCAAAGGTACAACGAAGGCAATATTTCAGTGTATCACATTTATAAATAAACAAAATTTATTTTTATTTAAGATTTTATTTCGTTTTTAGGGTCCAAACTAAGTACCTTTTTTCAAATTCTACTCTAATATTATCATTATCAAATCACTTTCACTCAATTAAATGTATAGTATAAAATATTTATTTATACAATTAGGTAATAATAACGACGTGTGTGCCAGCACAAACTTAATACGTCAGCGTGTTGTCGAGACAGTCATTCGATAGACGCTATTGGTTAGAAAGAGAAATCGCTATGTTGCTGACCTATAGCGCCAACTCGCTCAATTGACGTGATTGCCTGCAACGATCGAACCGATATGTAGTGATAGTAAATATTTTTTTACCTGCTTTACCTGCACTCTGCAGCAGCTCTACATTAATATACGCGCACACACAAACGGATACGGATAGGCGAGTATGTATGTAATAGTGTAGGCAATTTAATCTGTTAGCTTGTGCGGAGTATCGGGGTGTGCAATATGGTGGATTGTAGCTGTATGAGAGAACTTGGCAGCTCGTGCGCCCTCTGTTTCCCCTTCCACTTCCAACCTCCTTGCATTACTTAATGTATTCCTCCTTGTTGTAAACATTTCTTTCAAAACATGCATTCCACCTAATCGAACGATACAATTATTTGATAAAGAGCCGATATTCCGCACTGTGGACCGCTCGATTCTACCTGCACTTGCGGCGCTCACCATTACTAAACGTATAAGAATGTGTTGGGTTTAGACATAATGTTAGAAGTACTTTGAATTTTGTCTTAAGGTTCGATTTATTATTGAGACGTTATATTAAAATTTTATCGATAAAAATTAATAATTTTTAAAATTCTGAAAGAATTTTTAAAATTTTGGGGAGAATCCTTTAAATTTGAAAATGACGAAAAGATATTTTATTTAGAAATATTCAATAACAGCAACACCCCACTTGATGGAGTTCATTTTTTTTTATTTTACTACGAATTAATTGATACCTTTATGTGAAATGTTTGTTTGCAAATTTCGTCCTAAAGTGGCAAAAACTCTATGGTTGTAACAGACGAGTAGATAGGTAGACAGACAAAACGTAAGTGGTACAAAATGTTCCTCGTTTCACTATGGAACCTTTGAAATATTTCACGTCTAATGGAGATATTTTATCATGTTTAGAATTTAAGAATGGGAGACAAAAAATGTGACTTTGTTGACATCGATAAAATTACAAGTTGATTATTGATATACTGCTGTATTTTTATATAAATAATCTAAAAAACCTTTGCACGGTAGTCACGAAGGTAACAATGTTTTTTTAAATTTTCTTTGAATACCTTTGTACGGCCATTACGTAAATAACGACGTTTTCTCAATTTTTCTTTGAACACCGTTGCACGGTCATTACGTAGGAACGATGTTTTTCTCGAATTTTCTATTAATACCTTTGCACGGTCATTACGTAAATAACGACATTTTCTCAATTTTTCTATGAACGCCTTTGCACGGTCATTACGTAGGAACGATGTTTTTCTCAAATTTTATGTTAATACCTTTGCACGGTCATTACGTAAATAACGACGTTTTCTCAATTTTTCTATGAACACCTTTGCATGGTCATCACGTAGGTAACGCTATTTTTCTCAATTTTTCTATATGCTTTCAAGCATTGCACCCATTTTGTACGTATTACTTTGATTGCTTTAAGCATGTAATTTTACACATAAATTTCACTGTTTCTTTTCAATAAAAGTGAATACGTGTAATTAGAAACATATTTACCTCAAAGTAAAAAGAAATTCATTCAAGTTATTGAGGAAATAAGAATGTTTAAAATTATCAAAGTCCATTCGCCAAGACTGGTCTTTGGTTGTAATTTTTGAATGACTATTTTTATATGTACGCAGCTTATGTGGCACCAACTGTAATGTTTGAGGTTGTAATGTAAAAAAAACACTTAAAAACATAAATTGCGACTCAATTGTGTTATTTCACAAAGCTTGCCAAATATCGTTTTCAATGTGCTATTTAAATATCATTGTATACAATTTTAAAGTCTTAGAATTGAATTATTTTGTCGTTTAATATATGTGTGAGAACGTTTAAACTCAAAATAATTGGCCATTGACAGTGACTTCCAATTGTCGTTTCTTCGAAAACATACGTATGTGCATTTTGCAAGGTGCTCAAAGTAATGAAAAATTTAAAGTTGGCCTTTATAGTTGCGAAGCGGCGTCTGCTGATATCGTTTCTGGTATTGCTATGTATCAGAATTTTATATAGCCTATAGTTTTGGATTATTTACTTTAAAACGCAGTATTCAGAGTGTACAGCGCACATTTTGGATACTACTGATATAAATTATAAAATTAAATATTCAAAGGCAACAATTTTAAATTCTTTCGAAGCGGTTAATTTTTTAATAGCTGCCAAATTGAGCTTCACGGACAAAATTGTTTTTTATCACATCACAAGACTTGTTTCTGGCTGGCACTATATTTTAACGATGTATATTTAAAAGTCTTCTTAGAATAAAAAAAAATTATTTAGTTAGCTTATTAATTAAGGGGATTTTTGAGGAGTGACGTATACTTAGTTTCTATTTGTTTAACTTTGCAAATTAAGACAATATAAGATTATGACTACTCTGGAGCTACTGGTGTCTGCTGTTAGGTGAAATAAAATCTGTAAAATGAGACTATAAAATAGAATCATTAGCAATAAATAGACGGTACGGCGACACCGTACATGTGATTTGCTAATCTTACGCAGTCACAAATTCTTGCCAAAAAAATTCTAATCAACCTCTGAATATACCTTTTGCAAACCACATACACTTTAAGATAATTATCTCTGGGGTTCCTGACCGCATACCACCAGACTTGGGTGATACGAGTATTTTGGGATACCGAGTATGACGAGTACGAGTATTATAAAATATCGGTGACCAAAATACTCGACGAGTATGGGCGGCGTAATTCCGTTGTGAGAGGACCATATTACAAATGGCTATAAACTTACGGTCGCGGGAGACGTAATATAAATCTTAATTGTAACTTATTATGAAGGGTTCAATGCTCATATCCTTTATTTCTTATAACTAAAATTGGTGGGAATTAATTTTATATATAATTTATAAAATAATATATAATTTAATATAATTTTTAATAAAATATAGTGTTCATGTTTTTCACACTAACAAATATTTATGGCTCCAGACTTAGGACTGGCAACTAAATGATTCATGTAGCATAGTCATTTTGATAGCATATTTAATAAATGAATCACATTATTTACAGTAATGACCATTAATTTAAAAAAGAAAATTTAATTTTTGCCATGTTTATTTTAGCCAATTTGTTCGGAACAAAATGTTCGGAACAAGCAAATTATTACGTATCGATTATTGTTAAATTGGATGGTTTCTTAAATTATGAAAAAAATCACCCAAGTCCGTAAAATACTCTTATAGGGCATTAGGATTTCTTGTGGGCTTAATGACTAAATTATAATTTAACCTAATTAAATGTTAATTTTTATATACACTGTATATTTACATATTTACACTACAAAGTAATTACGCTCAACTGTGCCAATAGAAAAACGGAAAATCATTAGACGTAAAGAGTATCGTACTTAAAATCCTTACTCGTACTTATTATAAGTAATATTATTAGGTAAATATTTCTCCGCAAACTGCGAAGTGTAAAGCAATATTTAACGTAATGAGTAAAACGAGTATACGAGTATGTTTGACATACTCGTATTACATACTTTAAAGTAGTATGACTTACGAGTATTTAAATATTCAGTTTGTCCCTTATTTAATACACGTTTTAAATATGAAAGAGCGAGACAACCTGAATACGATATGCGTGAGTAAAATAGCTATAGCTAGCTAGATAAAGAGGGATATTAGTCGCAGTCCGACCATAAAGTATCCATTGTACGAACGTCCGGTCGGCCATACGATACAAGTATTTACGATACGAAGTATTTTGTATTTCGCATAGCAAGTATGTATTTTGATCTGAGATATCGAGTATTTTCACCGGTGACAATAAATACGCCTCACTTCTACGTACCACGACTGATCGTCACCATGATATGACGTTAGTAAATACAATATTGACAACGATATCGTGCTTACTTTGTCTTTTACTTTGCCTTTTGCACTGGTTGAAAAAAAAGAAGAAAGTAAAACATCAACTTTAAGTTTAACCGCTAACATCCAAATATTATAAAACATCGGATGTTACCTGAAGCACGCAATTATGAGAGTTTATATTGATTTTTTAAAAAAAAATTATTAGATGTATACTTTTACAAATTTCTTCACAGCTTTTCATTAGAATGACTTTCATTGCTAAGATATATTTTTCGAAGAAACAGGTATATTTTTCGACCTCGGCAATTAAATCTTTCGCTTTGCTCATTTTCAACGAGGGTCACTCGCCAACGTGTGCTTATCACACGGTGTCCATGTAAAATTAAAGCAAAAAAAACTAAAGGTGTGCTGGATATACTATAAAATTTTATGGGAAGCCTGCCTTCCGGCGTTCTGATCCGATGTCTGGCGAAAGTGAATTCCGGCATTATTTTGAATGGTTTGGGTTCTGGGTGTAATACAAAATATTGCACGGACTATTTTCTGGCGCTTGGTTAGAATTTTTCTGATAAGAATTTCTGACCGTATGTGGCAAGGTATGCGCCAAAATTCTTTGCCGGTTTAAATTAAGTTTCTAAAAACGTCACAATGGCATATTTTAGGTCAGCCGACAAGCAAGCACACATTTATGCTTGATTTGTCGCCTAGAAACGATATATAAATGGCGATCCTGTGTGTAGCATTTGCGGATGTATTCTCAGCTACTATACTGAGCTATTTATATACTCTACCATTATAATATTATTTTGGACCCTGCAATATAAATTAGGTACAATACAATAGTATAGGGTTTTGCGGAAATTACAAATGCTTTGACTAAACAAGAAAAATAATTTATAAATTGACGTATATTAAATAAGTAATTGAAGCGCAGGCAGGCTTAAAAATGTTAATTGAACACAATTATCCACTGCTTCGTGAAAAAAAAATTATTATAACGGTGGAGCGAAAATAACGGTCCTGTTCAAGAATCTATGAAAATGTGTTTTTTTAATTGTAATAAAGAATTTTTTGTTTTACGTAAGACTTTAATAAAATCACGTAATGATATATTTTTAATGATTCTCCAGTCACTCTCCAGCGTATAATACATAACCAGGACTATCTGTGGAAAAAAAGAGTATAGAGAAAATTCATATTTTAAAACCAGGTAACAGATTAAAGCGTATATAGCAAACCTAAGTGTATAGCGTAAGCGATATATATATATATATATATATATATATCATAAAAAATGTCGTAAAATATACGAAGCAGGCTCATTGTATGCACTCGTACAAAATCAAAGTCAGAAGTACATTTATGAAATGGCTTATCTACTTTGGTGGATGAAAACATAAAATTTCCCGCATAAAATGTTTGTTTTGTGTTCTTTTGTATAAAAAGGTAATTTCAAAATTGATGTTCTAACAGAGTCAATGGTTAGAGTGAAAACTTGGAATTATATATTTTATTGTGGACACTCCAAATAATTATTAAACCAAATGTGATACAATTGTAAAATAGAGCTACAGAGTAAAAATGCGAATTAATTACTCGATATCTCAGATATAATTTGAAACTATTCTCTCCTGCTTTGCCTACGGTTTCGTTCGCGTGAAATTCCGAATAAGAAAAATGATTAGAATTTTCTTTTTGCTCCTGGGTATAAATTATTATCATACCAAATTTCATAGAAATCCAGTAGTTCCGCGTAATTGACGAACAAATTAACACACGTACAGACTGACAAAAATTCTAAAAACAAGTTTTCTGGCGTCTATTATCATTTCTTACGCCAAATCAGTCACTATTTTTAAAATATTTTCCATGTCATAGAATTTACTCTCCTATACCTTCTTAATTTCGTATTTTTAGGCTCAATTTATGCAACATAACCGATTTCCATAAAAAATCAGAATTTGAATTTTTTTATTACAATATTTCCTTCACTAATTACGTAGCCCGAAAGTAAAAAGGTACGCATATTCGCGACGAACATATATTAAATAAGTTATTTACATATATATAAATATATATATATATATATATATATATATATATATATATATATATATATATATATATATTTGGAACTCCGTGTGAAAAGATAGTAGCGATTATTGGTATTTATTTTTGTAAAATTATTTCACCCATTCATAATATACGTTGCTTCAACTTCATCGATCTCTGGATAAATTGTGAAATACTAGATATTGAGGAGTGCTATCTGTATTACTTAGTTATCAAGCTTTAGCACTAATTTAGCGCTAATTATAAGCTTTAGCACTAATTAAAAATAAAAACTAATTAAAAATATTAAAATAGGAATATGGATTAAAATAGGAACATTAGAAAGATTTATTCTGTTCTTGCGCAAAACGTATGTTGATATAATAGGTGATAATCGCAGTGTTCATTTTTCTGTTCTGCGCTGCAAAAGGGCCACTGTCTACTTTGTGCAAGTCGTAGGTAATCCTGATTCATCAGTGAATTCACCCTAAGTGTAATGACTCATTGAATCTGAATCAGTAAAAAGAATCGATTCAAGTTAACGACTCTATGACTATTATACAATAGAATTGTATCGGTCGAGATACACTGCAATTAACTTCTTTCTGAGTTAAATAGTTCTATCATTACTATACCTTAGTTAGCTGAAAAATAAATCGTAACTGTTTGATTTTTATTCGTACTTTGTAGGTTTAGGACTGTCAACAAAATGTAAACATAGTATTTGTGTAATAACTGTCGTATTAATGTATTAGGTACTTTTCACTCTCTCTGAATGATCGTTTATGAAATACCTAATACGAAAAAAGAATGCGTGCCAGAGAGTGAAGGATTATGTCACTGCAGTGAATGCCGAACGATATATCGAGTCCATGTAACTCAAGTGACAAACCATCCATCTATTATTTGTCACGTTGAAACATTCCTGTCAAAACATTCCTGTAACAACCGATAATATTTCAAGCGGGTTATTTAGCTAAGTGATTCATTGTGCTGTATTGATTCTTTTGATTCACTCATTCGCTTTTTACCTACATGTACTTTACGCATTACCGTAGCTTAGGCGCTTATATCCACTTCGAACGAATTACTTCGACAGAAAAGAAAATCACGTCGAAATTGCGATGACATAAGATAATTCGTCCGGTGGTTATATGAGAGGAAAATCTTACAATTTCCTTCAATCTATCCGTCTATAAAATATTGTGGAAAAAAGCTGTATTTATTATACAGGTGTCCCGTAAGGAGTGGACTAACAAAATGTCGGTAATAGAGCGTTTGTTTTGATCGTAAGCATTTCTGCGAATGTGGAATTATTTCAATAAAGTAGATTTTTTTTCAAATATTTAAAGAAATAATTTTAACAATGTTACCTTTTTGGAATCTGTGTAAATTGTAGACGTTTTTGAAATAAAGTTCCACTAGGTTGCCATACATTTTTTTACACTAGCATTGTTCGAAAATCACTTTTCATGTTTTGTAATTGAAAAATGCACATGTTTCAGTGTTTAATTTTTATGTTGGCAATAATAACGAATGAATAATATTTTAATTAGGAAGACGAATGTTCCTTTAAAGATCTTGGACAATTAAAAAGCAGAAATAGTAATAATGACTAATAAAAATGTTTTTTCCATGCGCAGTAACGAAAATGAAAAAAATCATATCTCCAAAGCTATCAGGAGTGGGATAATAAAATTTATTGCTTCGCATGTGCAGTAATCCCCTCTATCGGACATCCTATATATGTTCCCTTTTACATATACCATCTACATAAAATGAAGAAGTGAACAAATTTTAGACCTAATTGTGAAATCTAGTTTTCACCATTAAAATATTTTCACCAATAATTATTTTTTCACTTTTGAAATGGATGTATCATTATAATGAAAATATCCAGTATAATTTCTATATTTTACATATATACTTTACATATACCATCTATATAAAATGAAGAAGTGAACAAATTTCAGACCTAATAGTCAAATCTAGTTTTAACCATTAAAATATTTTCACCAAAATCACTTTTGAAATTAATGTATCATTATAATAAAAATATCCAGTATACTTTCCATATTTTACATATACACTTTACAGTTAGTGTTTGTCAACAATTTGAAAATAGTGACAAACAGACAAGCGTGTCGATATGCCGTCCAGTCTCTCTCTCCAATGAATTAAGAACCTCCCTTTTAAGGTAATGTCACTTTCTATATATGAATTATAAAATGAAAATGAAATGAAATTGGCATATATTAATTTTATTATGGAATGTAATTTTTAGAATGTTAGGAAAAATATTTCATTGTACTAAATTTCTTTTTATATAATTAAATATTTACATGGTTGTTAAAACACGTTACTATGTTACACACGTTAATAATTACTTAATTGAACTTCATTATAAAGCAAGTGTATGAAAAGGAGATAAATTTTAACAAAATTGTCCAACATAAAAGGATTGATAAGTAAGTCTAACCAATCCTCAGAAAATCAGAAAAGCTTTTAAAATAATTATATCTTATCTATAAAGAAAGCCTTGAAAAGAGGCCAAATTACGTAAATGCCAAACGGTTGAAAAGCCCACAAGAGTCCAATAGAAAAATGAAGAAAAACTTACTTTTTCGGTATTTAGACGCGTTAACCTTTTAGACCCGAGTTTCTGTCTGAAAAAATCTCGCGAATATATAAAGAATATCCGGGATTAGTTACAGCAATAAAAAAAAGAAAATAGTTTTATTCTATAATTTTAATTTCAAGTATATATATATATATATATATATATATATATATATGTATATTTATATATATATATATATATATATATATATATATATATATATATATATGTATATTTATATATATATATATATATATATATATATATATATATGTATATATCTGTCAAGTGCTAGTAGATCTCGCACTATGTGAGTGTGTACATATTTAGGCTTTTATATACATGTAGGTACCCTACATAGTATTTCTATTAAACTATTCAATTTCATGCAAATATTAATGTTTAAGATCTTTCACAGGTGTAAAAACATGTTGCATATTCCATAAAATAGGACACCAAGAATCTCGCTTTACAGGTGTAAAAACATGTTGCATATTCCATAAAATAGGACACCAAGAATCTCGCTTTACAGGTGTAAAAACATGTTGCATATTCCATAATATAGGACACCAAGAATCTCGCTTTACAGGTGTAAAAACATGTTGCATATTCCGTAAAATAGGACACCAAGAATCTCGCTTTAGTTTTGCTACAATCTTTGTGTAGGCTTTTGTAAGCCCTATTTTTTCATAAACTTACGTTGAGTTGTTTCTGAAGAGGGGGTGGGGGTATATATTTCCATATTTTTCAGTAAATTAACAAAGATATATTACTTAAAATTGAAAATTTTCTAATGTTATGTATTGAGATACGTTCCGGTTAATATTATTTGTTACCATGCCCTTCTATTCCTTTTGAGGCACGGAAATAAAAAATGGCATGACATAAACTGTCCCTATTTTAATATTGTTTTAATTCTATTTGCATCATTCGTAATGTAAAAACGTGAAAATCCATTTATTGATAGACTTTCTTACTTATGCAAATATTATTCAATGACTGAACTTAAGTAATTCTATGTACAGAAATGTAAAAAAAATATTCAATATGCTGGACAATTTAATGTTATTAGCTGACTGCAGACTACAGAGTGGGGGTAACGAAATCGACCGCAGCGCTCGCTGTAGCAGAAATGGCAATGTCTAAAGGCTCCTGTTAAATATTGTTATAGGTAATATAATTTACTCGCAAAAATGCGAATTTCTCTGATTGTTTGATGAAAGAATATACATACAAAACGATGTACGTTTAAAAAAAGGTCGGCGATTATTTTATTATGAAAAAATTATGTGACAAAAAATTATTCACAATAATCAATTTTTTGTATTGCAATTTTTTTTTCACTGCTTTCCCTTTAAATTGTTAATTAGATACTATATATTTGACAAACATGTAAATATAAATGGTGATAATAACAGACAAAATTAAATAAGACATTAATATAAACTTACACAATTTTAAAATGATGACGTCTATCTCGGTTAATATGAACAAAAACATTCAATTATACCAATCTTAAAAATATATTATTAAATGTTTAGTTTATGATTTTCGTAATTATAAATTATTAATTGGGAACAAATGCATTTTAGCTGCAAAGAACATTTCTTGTTTATTAACGCAAAAAACATGAAATTTAAAGTACGTGAAGAGGATCGTGAAATTATAATTTAAAAATTTTATATATGTTAAAGTAAATATTTAAACATCATGATTATTCAACTGTTTAATACCTGGCAAATTGTTATCTAACCCTTGTTTAATTTTATTAATAATATTTATGTTTAGATATTTGTTTAGTGCGTAGTATATAATTTTGAATTTAAAGAGAAAATAATAAATAATACTTCAGCAAGAAAAAACAGAGATATTCTCGTTAAGTATCTTTTTTAGAAAATCTATTTTTATAATAAAATAATTACGACTGAGTCCTTTTTTAAATATGTCATTTTTATGTACAAAAAACCACTAACATTAACATTTTCGCTGTACTGAACTCAAACCTCACTTATTATGAATTAAAAGCAAATTTTCGAAAAGTGACACGATAATTATTGTGCAGTAAATGTTAAAATTACTTCAAGAAATAGAAAGTTCAAATTTTACACATTTCCTATATCGAACTTCAAATTAGATAAAAAAATATAAATGGATAGCTGCTGTAAAATGTATTCTTTCTAACATTGTTGGTGGTTGGAAGACTAAAACATGAGTAACACATTGATTATTGTACTCATTTTGTTGATCTAAAAACAAATGGATATTACATATTCTGGGTACGGACGACTAAAATCTGGTTATTATTCGTTAATAAAAGCCCTTATTTAGACATTTTTCCTTGCATAAATAACAAGACGAGCAATCTAATATAACTTAACGTGATTTTATCGAAAACACGACTAATAAATTACTTACTTTTCTTAGCCAAAAATAACAAAAGAACAAACGATACGCAGTTACTAAAACAGATAAAAAAATATGTAATCAAGTCACAGTTGATGCCTTTCGTAATTTTTTATTACTCACATAAACAATTACCAGAGCCCTTGATTTACAAATGAACTGAAGCACCTTTAAAGTTGCAAGAAATATTAATTTAGTGTTGTTTCGTATATTTTACGAGTATAATCAGTTCGATGCTATGCATCATTTTTAAATCGCCAAATGGGCGGTATGTGGTAGTGCGGAAGCCAAGTTCTTAAACTGATCGTACGTCCAGCTGTGCACTATTTGCATGCTCGATTCTCTTCGAACCAATTTCAAAACCCCGTAAGTTTCAAATTAACATAATCATGTGAAGTTTTATATATTTTTTAGTTTAATTAATTAATATACAGAAATCTTGTCAGTAAGAAAACGATACAGTTTACAATGTACAAATATAATATTTTTAAAAAATCGTTCCAAATATATTATTTAGAGGTTGAGTTGGGAGAAAATTTTATTCTCAGTATTACGTCTTTTGACGCCTGACTCAATTTATCGTCGTGAATTTTCTACATTGACATTTTAATGGGAAAACGGGTAAAAAAGTATTCGCTACTCAGTGATTAATTAACGTAGTTTGGAATAACTGTGGTAGGCAAATTGGTAAGTAATGTTAAGAATCAAGTAATAAGAAGAAAGTATGTTAAGAATCTATATAAACATCTCTTCAGTACATGTACGTAACTACATTTAGGAAACATTAATTTTTCTCTGTTCAAGGTTAAGAGAATCTATTGTTTTAATGAGATAATTTGCCGTTATATTTACATTCGGTATTTCGAAATGACCAAGGACACCTTTTTAATTTGTGGCGAGAAGTGCAGTTTTTAAAAATCGCTCATGCTACACATATTTAGTTACGAACTTAGTCTGGATTTCATGATTAACGTTATAATTACTTTTATACTGAAAGGTAATTGCTGTAAGCTCGGAAAAATATTACGTTAGCAGTTAATTTTAATATGTTTTAATCAATTATTCACTCTGAATAGTCGTACTCTGCAATGACTTCTTACAGAACTTTATCGCCCGTAAAGTCATAAAACGAATACTTATTTGGCTTCTCCAGTTTATTGACCCGAGACTTATAGAAGTTTCCTATTCACCCAGAAAAGTCCTGATGGGGTCATTCCGGTCTGCATACGAATACATGAATATTGAAAGGTCAAATTGACTTGTTTTGCGACGTCCGTGGCAATAAACAGCCTGGTGAATTTTTGGGTATGTTATTAACATTGAATGACCATTTGATGAGTACAATGTCATGTTATAATTAAGATCAAAATAATATCAAGTGTTGAAATATAACACTCGACTTTATTCAAATTAGGTAAACCAGTTTCTTCGTAAAATGATACGAAAAAAATTTGATTAGATTTTGGTGTAGTGACCAGTTTCAATGTTATTAGGCTTAATATAAAAAAATCGTATGAATAATTTGGGAAAATAAGTAACAGTTAGTATACGATTTGATTTTTTGATTTCGTAAATTAGTAAAAATTTACACTCAAAGGTAAGGGCCTGTCACAAACCAAGACGTAATTATCATTAGAACTAAACCGGAATCAGAAGTATTGTAGCAAGATGTTTTTCCTTTTGGTTGTGGACTTCACATAGCGTACTCGCGTGTGGTATTTCATTCCAGACAGGATTCAACGTTGTATCAGTGCTTACGATCAGAGTTCTTTGAATATTATCTGCGGTAGGTCATTTTCGTCCTTTGTTATTAAAAAGAGTTTAATATTAGTGTAGTACGTATAGTTCAACACATTGTAAACAAAGTGTTGAACTATACGTACCCTTTTACCTATCTAAATACTACGTTTTTTTTAACACTCCGTTATTTGGTCGAAAATTCATTGTATAAGTATTCAGTGCACTCAGCATTCGGTTAAAGATATTTATCATTAACTACGTTCAACATTTTTAATCATAACACTGTCAAATGTTATGATTAAAAAACGATTAACCACAAGTTGTATTTGCGCAATTAAAAAATCGTGTTGTGTTTGATCAGTTGTTTTTCAACTTAGATTTCGTGGTTAATCATGAAAAATGTATATATTACGCCGAATGTCTGTTTGAGAACCTTGAAATTACGTCTTTCATTATTGGAATATCATAATCTTTGTCTAGTTTTAACTATTAAAAAAGATAGAGATAACACAGAGAAAGACGAAGTAATTTTTTTTATAAAATATATTAATTCATGTATGGCATTTTGTTAACGTTTCTAACGTTGATTTTTGGTTCCAAAAAATCGAATTTTATAACGTTCTTTGTGAAATAGACTCCTCATATTTTTACGGGTTAATTTGAATTCTCGTTACCTAATAAAAACAATTTCGAGTTAGACTATATGAAATATATGTTAGAGATGTTTTTTAAATTATTGATTGATAATTTAAACTTTGCCCTTCAGTTTGATACTTTTATGTGTATGGATTTAATTTATCAATTTATCAAATCGCGGAACAAAGTCTGTTGCCAAAAATTTTTATGTAGGAAAAAAATTCAGGTGCAATACAAAACCTTATAATACTCCTTCAATCTACAATTTATTTTAAATATTCTGGAATTTATAATTATTTTTTTGAGCATTGTTTTTGGAGAGAGAGAAAGAGAGAGAGAGGGAGAGAGAGAAAGAGTAGGTTACAAGATTTTATGGGTTGAATATAGGTTTTTTGGAAGTGTCAATAAAAATTAAAAAATAATTGTTTTGAAATTATTTCTAGGTTCCTGTTTTATTCTCTTTAATCAGCTCGCAAAATCAAAGTATATTTTTTCATCTTCACATCTTTGATTCGGTCGTAAATTTCCTATAGTAGAAAGTTTCAAACTTTTTGATACCAAAAATCTTTGTTGATGAGAAAAATACTTGTAAATGATGTACGGTCAGCCGGATGGATGGAATATCTGTCTGATTTTACAGGTGTTCGGTTTCGCTAATTATGGTATGGAAAAGTAAATTTTTTCTCCAACAAAGCTCATTTTTCATAACCTTATTTTAAATTATATTATATAAAAAAATTATATTATGTACAAATATCACACAGATGGAATTTTATAATTATCGACATATTCTTATTGCTACACATAAGTTGAACATTTTCATTGCTTATTTTAAATATGTAATTATTATCCTTTTTTTTCACTCCATTAAAAGTTTTCTGTTCAGACGAAGACGAAAACTAAAATTAGAGTTGTTCACAACGTTATTTAGTAAATTAATATATTCTAAAGAAATTACCTTCCGACAGAACCATTTAGCTAGTGTGATAATATTGAGGACATACAAACGTGCGTGTGCCAGCTTTGTAGAGATCTACAAGATGTAATTACTCCTTCGAGACTGCAAAATGTTTAAGAAGTCTATTTTCTTTCTTTTAACTTAACTTAAATTAATGTTAATCAGAAGAATAACCTGATTGTTGAGATATTCTTTGCTGGTTGATGTACCATAAGCTAAGAATATTTTACCAGCAACTGATTGCCGCTTTTTGTGTAAGAATCTGAAATCATTCAAATATGTAAATATGTTCTATATAAACGTTTTATTTTAATAAAATGTTTGATTTTTGCTTTACAACTATATATGCGAAAACTTCTGGCTCATATATGATTGATTTATTCATGTCCTTGGAAGTGATGCTGCTCTCTAGAATACCTTAAACAATTAAGCCAGCAATAAATTAAATCAAAATCTAACGTTAGCTTTTGTCGCGTTTTTGCAATATAAAAATTGTTCACCTGGCTCAAATTTAGTTTAGCCGTTGAATTAGCGGAAAATAAACCATGTATATAATACAGAAGATAATAGAAAATCGAATGTTTTGCAGTGTACTATATGTACATTCTATTTATTATTCCAAAATTATCTTGCCTATTTATTTTATCAATTATAAAAGTCTCACAACCTGATTATCAAAGTAATAAATGGTTCCACTTAAGCAGTGATATCTTTCAATCACACCAAACCACTAAAAATTCGAACACAATTTCCAGTTTCGCTGAATTTGTTAATTTTAAGTGATACCTGTTTACCAACGTGTTCTTCACGTTTGCAGTTAAAGAGGCGGGGAAGCACTTTGTATAAGCTATTTTAAGAATGTCATCATGGAGACAATGTTCGGTTGGAGCGTTTTATAATTAAAGATATAAGTTTTGCAAATATTATATCAGAGAGGTTAGAAACTTAAGAAAACTAAAAAGAATTTATGTGTCACTTATTCGTAACAAAGGTATTTTACTGAAATTTCTACTGGTAGTTAGCTTGGCAGTTCATTTAATTCATAATGTCCTTTTTACCATGTGACCTTTAATAATATAGTATCAAATAGACATGCCATTAGTTGTCCAAAAGTAGCTTTCAAAAGACAAGGCAATTACTTCTCTTTATAACCCATCTTTTTTTATATATCTGCTTACTTCAGGGGGTATTCTACTCCAGAGGCATGAATTTTAGGTATTTTTTCAGATGCAATAAAAAAACCAAACAATATTTTTAGTAGCCATTATTTTGCCAGATATTTATTAATGTTTGGAGAATACATAAAAAAATCAGGGAAAAAATTAAAAATGTTACAGGCTGATGAAGTGGCGGTCACAAAAAAATGGCGCGCCCTGGTTGTCATGATTGTAACCTCCTAGTAATCTGAAATAAAAAAAATTAATTCTTCATTCAAAACAATGCTGCAATTATCCAAACTTTGTAGAAACCAAAAAAATTTTTTTTTTTTAAAATAGCGTCTGCCTGAAATAAAAAGATATTTTTTACCAATTTTTTGACTTTATGAATTTTTTAAAAACTTTAAAAAATTAAGTTTCCTTATATTTTTGCGATAGAGTAATATATAGAGAATTCTCGCACCACGTTTCAAGTAAATTGGTTTAGTAGAACTTGAGATATCATGACAGTCGTCTCGTAAAAAGTAGTTTCTAGAAAAACGCGTTTATAATTTCGAGTAAAGTTACACGCAGTCTGAGCCATTCAATGGCTCTCTCTTTATAATATACTTATATTTTTTCAATCTGCGATCCCTACTCCATACCCTCTTCCATACTCCTCAAGGTTAGAATTAAACTGGCAGAAATTGGCTTCAACTGGTTTTACGAGGGAAAACGATCGCAGGTAGACGGAGGATCCCTATCGTCTAGTGTTCGATTAGACCTTAGTATTATTAGTACCTTATATTAATATTGTTTGGTTTTTTTATTGCACCTGAAAAATACCCCCTGAAGTAAGCAGATACATAAAAGAGATAGGTGATAAAGAGAAGCAATTGCCTTCTCTTTTGAGAGCTACTTTTAGAACATTAATCGCATGTCTATTTAATACTACGTTATTAGAGGTAACATAGTAATAAGGTTATTATAAATTAAATGAAGTGCCAAGTTAACTACCAGTGGAAATTTCAATAAAACACCTTTGTTGCGAATAAGTAACGCAAACAAACAGTTTCTTTTTAGTTTTCTTAAGTTTCTAACCTCTCTGACGTGATATTTGCAAAACTTATATCAATTAAAAAACGCTCAAACTTTTTTTAAGCTTTGAAAATATGAAAAAAATAGATTTTGTCAAATTTCTAGACTAGAATACCGCCTTCAGCTTTCTCTCTCTCTTTATAGTAGGTGCATGATTTCTTGAAGCCACTTTATTGTTTGTTTTGTAAGAGTATAAGTATCTGTTTAAAATCACGTCATTGGTTACTTTAGAAATGGATTAAACTGAACGTTAATATAGGCAATGCTATAGAAATAAATAACTTTTATTGAACTTATTATTTAACGAAATAGTGCTATTTGTGTGCCGTACTTACGGTTTAGGACTCTAAAATGATAACGGAAATATGATCCAAGAGACCGTAATGAATTTGAACAAAATTTATTCTTTTTAATGCAAATCTAACGTACGCGAGCGAATACGTTATATATATATATATATATATATATATATATATATATATATCGCAGAAGACATTTACGCGCAGATAATATATTTACTTGTTTTTATATTCAATCTGATAGTAAAGAGTGAAATTGATTTTCCTACGCGACAGATGCTCGCTGAATATACTGCGTCGCAAGTATATCTCGATGTCATCATTCATAGTTAGGACAGCGTAGTAAATTTTTTTCAGTGTTCACATTTCTTGCCTTGTTTTATCAAAACTGTTTCGTGAACGATCAGAATACCGCGGGTCATATCTCAATGTCATCATTCATAGTTGCTGTCCTAACTAAAATAATTTTTTTTCAGTGTTCACATTTGTTGCGTTGTTTCATTACAACTCTTTCGTGAACGCTCAGAATACTGCGGGTCATATTCTAAAACTTTTTAAATATCTTGTCTTACTCCGAATATGCATTTGAAGAGCTAAAATTTGAAATTAACTGTAAATTGATCCAAATAATAACGTTGACACTAAACATCAACAGGAATATTAACTGAGTGTTACATAAAGTACAAAGTAAAGTGTTTTGAAAATTCAACAAAATATGCACAATTTAAACACGAAAATACTTTGTATAAATTTACTTCGAGAACTATATATAAGACTATGAATGCAGCGCATGTCGTCAAAATGGCAAAGGTGGCTACGTTTAAGGATCTTATATTAAAAAACATAAATGTTAAGAATCGTTGATAAAACCAAACTCATAAATTGCTGAACTACAGTCGTAACTTGCTTTCCATGTCGTTAAATATTAATTGTTGATTAAAGAGGAACCACTGCAATTTTAAAGTTCATCAAAATGAAGGTTGGAGGAAAAAAATATCAATATTAATTACTTATGTTTTACGTTACGGGAATTATAATAAACTGTTAATAATAAAAGTTAAAACAAAATTTCTATATTGAATATATTTGGCGTTAAATTTTGTAAAAAATCATTATCACTTAATTTTTATTGGCAGCTAAATGAAATTATGTGATGTGGTATTATATCTATTTTATTTATATATTAACCACGACCTAGGTTTCGTTGTATAACAACGATAATATCCGTCACCTTGTAGTTTTTCTCTTTAGCATATTTTAATTATTTAATAATTATATCATTAAACTGGCTATTACTTCAGTAGAGTTCTCTTTCAAACTGATGTAAAAGATGAAAGAAAATAGGGGAATTCCACAAGAATATGGGGATGAGCTAAATGTTTTTTATATAGGGACACCGTACAAACCTTGCAAAAATGACAAAAGCTCGAGTTTGAAGTTAAATTATTATTTAACAAATTGTGTAAAACTGAAAAATAATTGTATTGCGTAATGGAAGTTCGTTATGATAATGTGTTTTATATGTAAGAAATACATAACAAATTATTCGTACAAAATAGGATTTATATACATGTAAGTATTCGATTGTTTTATTTGGATACCAAGTAATTTTATCTTCGAATCATATTTTCGATATTTACTTGGTATCGTATCAAAAGTACTTGTGTCGAAAGGAAGTACTCGATTTTCGCATGAGAACAGTAGAGCGGGTAGTCTTTGCTATTGAATATCTTTAATAGATAAACTTTTGTTGAACCGGGCGATATAAAATTAGTTTTTTTCTTCATTACCGAATTTGTATAAATAATCGTTGTTTGGAAATCTATCTTAAGTGAATCCTTATTTTCAAAATCTCTAGTGCCAAGTTGCAGGCTTTCTAGTTGCTGGCACAGAGTGCTGTTTGTGGGTAACCTGGAAAAGATTTTTTTGTTTAAATGTGTATTTTTTCAAATTGAATAAAAGTAATTTTGATAGAAGTTATAATTTAATTAAATTTTATGTAGTATATGAATATTACTTAAAGAGATTCCTTCTAAATTTCTTATAAAATATGTCAACAAGCAAACATTGCATCTCAGAGAAACTTTTTTGAAATTAGAAAATATTTTATCTTTGTTACAACACTTATAAAAAGAAACTATCGATATATGTAAGAGTCGGCACTTTGGGGGTTTTTATATAAGAAGTATCGAAAAATCATTATCGTACTATTCATATGAGTATGTGTCGATACTGTGAAGTGAGAGAAATGTTCCTACATATGCGTTGGGTGGGAGGAGGAGTCTTATGAAAATTTAATAAAAAAAACAAGTTAATAAAACAATTTTGCTGACTAAAAATAACGACTGAGTAACAAATGTCCTGGAAAATACAATGCATTAAAAATAAGAGCACTCTGATGAAGCTTTGGTATTACAATAATATATCAGAATATTAATTAATTTTGAAAATACTGCTATCGATAGAGATCCCGGGAATCCGTGCCAAGTAAACGTCTCTTTCTCTCTTATATATCTACTCACCCATAAATACATAAGGACAACATTCAACTTGGCACCGGCTTTAAAAATCTCTAACAGTAGTAGTATTTTCCAAAAATATTGATCGGAAATAATACTGTACTGAAAAAATTCCAAATATTTTATTTAGTGGTTATTTGAAACCGGTTATTATTTTTATCAAAAGTTTTGTTTTTTCCATTTTTAATGATTATAATATCCTATGTTACCCAGAAAGTAACAAATTGATGAAGAGTTCAATAATACCTCATCTATTTAAATCGAAATAGGCATTGGTGGTATTCAATTACCATGCACGTATTTATATATACACACATTCATGGATGCGTACATACGAACTTATATACATACAGACATGCCAATAACCGTACCTGTTAGGAATTATGAATTTAAGGATACGAAAACATAGCGAGATGAATGTTGCATTCGAATCTTTTTTCTTTACTTAATTTTGGCTGACAATTTTGTCATTCGATAGATTGAAACGTTATTAAGTGTTGTATTAAGTATGGTTTCTAAAATGTTTAATGTGTGCATACAATTTTAAATCACTCAACCGTATTTAAATAAGATATTTTTAATTCAATTTAAATGTACCTTCTTATGTAAGTTGTTGTATCGTCCAAAAATGGAAAGATATTGCAATAAAATTACAAAATTTCATTTCATTATGAAATATATTTGAGTTTGTTTTTATTTGTATATTTATTTATTTACTTATTAACATGTAAATGAAAGAGTTATAGTAAAAACCTATGTGTGTTAGTAATGGTAAGTAAGTGTACAAGTAGGTTTGATATAAATAAAGATCACATATTGCAACAGAGTATTTTCACTAGTCACGTTCTAGTGCAATCGTGGTTTTATGGAAAATTAATCAAGCCCAAGACAAAATAGGTTTGGAATAGAGTTAGAAAATAACCATAACTTATTATTTACAAATATTTCGTACAAATATCTAACTTTTCTCCAATATTAGCTTCGAAAACAGAAGAGTTGATTTTTTTTACTTTCTTTTTCTATTATATTTAAGGTTCGTTAGGATTAAAGATTTTAGCGTATTAAATTTGTTTTATGTTTGTTAAATATATAAATTCAGTTTATCTTTAGACGACAATTGACACAGGCATCTTTTCAACCAAAGAGATTAAAAATTTAAAGTTAAATGCTCTTGTTTCCGACAATAATTGATCGTCAGAGTAAATTAATTAAAAACAAATTGAATTTTTGACGCTGATATACGAAAAAAAGATATATTATTTTGTGAATGGACTTTGTATACATTATAGACACATTCGAATAACACGTTAACTTGTATAATTTAACATGCGTTATAATATCTCTTTTTCAGAACAGGTTCGATAATATTAATTCTCATGTATTTTCGGTGACGGCTTTTTTGTTTGTTTTTGGGCTATGTCTTGACTTATGCATTATTAATTATAAAGTTTATGCATTATTAATTATTAAGTTGTGGTCGTTGTGGCACTTGTTGCTGCTTGTTGCACCAAAACGTCAATGTAATTAAATTGACAGAATAGAGTTGCTTACAATTGTGATACGATAAAACGAATACACACTACATAATAAATTGATAATAATACTAGTTTTCATTAACTGTTCTAGAAAGTGATTTATTTACATTTTCAAACATATTAAAAATAACTATAATGACCAAACTTTATAGAAATGAACACCAAGACGATCCTGAACTCCAGTATTTATAAGTAAACATTGATCGTGTGATGTCGATATATTAATATATATATATATATATATATATATACACACACACAAATTGAGATGAGTCAGTAAAACGAGCCACCATAATCGTTATAGCTACAGAAAAACTGTTTTAGATGACTATCCATGCTTATTTTCGTTTCTTTCGTCATAAGAAATAATTATAAAACAATGTAGACATGTTCCGTGCATCATACTCATAAAACTATAACATTAATATTACCTTACCAAGTACGGAAATTTATTTACAGTGTAAAAGTATATTTATTTATAATATATCAATTTATGTAAATATAGCTTCCTTATGTTAGACTTTAGTAAATGCGGGGCATATACAAACATTTTGGGCCAATATGGGTATGGACACCATACCAATGAGCGTTTTAGAGTAAATTTAAACAGAAAAAGAAACAAAAATAAGCCATAGCTTTGTTTTTTTCCATAAATTATTTAAAGAAATTTATTAAATTGTTTTTTTTTAACAATTTAGGGAACAAGAGAGAGCGAAGTGGGGTAGCAAATACCTAATAAAGTAAATGTGAGATATAACAGAGAAATGAGATAAACAGCAAGTTTACAGCTTTCCTATAATATTTCTGAGAAAACGAAATTTTACATGTAATTTGATATTTTAATTTTTTTTAATTTTTCAAGCATCACGCAGTAAAATAGTATATAAGACGATAATAAAATCTTATCCAAAGATTTACTTTTTATCTTTTAATAAGATATGGAAACATGAAAAATAAATCATATTCAAGTTAAAATAACAATGTTTTTAATTTAAGACTAGCGTGACCCGTGCGAAGTGTTCGCATTATTTATTCCATTATGAAGCTCAGATGACAGATCAAACAAATATTTTACTAAAATTGACATATAGAGGCGCAAGTATCAAAAGCATTGAGCTAAAGCGCCACTTTATTTATACGTGAGTGGATTTGAAATTAAACAAAAATTTTACCGACCATCAATCATATTGACGTTGAGCCGTTAGATGGCAGCATTGCTGTTTTGTGTATATAATTTTAATAATTAATTAATTTGCAAAAACAATAGCAATAATAAATTTTTTAGTTGTGGATGCCGGTAGAGCATGCAATTATCTATAAAATGATATATAATTTATGTGGATTAGTTGTGAGGTTTTTTCTAAAAAGGGAGAGTAACATCTTAACCTTAGCGTATTAATATATATGATGATGATGATGATAAATTAGATTCACCTTTAATGGTAATGAAGTAAGTATATTTGAAAATTGGGAAATGGAATAGTTTAGGACGTTGGCCGATAGGTCAGTCATATGAATAACAAATGTAAATCGACTTTACATGGAATATTGTAGAATGTCATTATTCATCTACATGTCAATTTTTTATTAGACTTTTGTAGGTATGCTAAAGTTGGCATACCCGTATAAATTAAATACGAACGATACATATACACGTCGAAGCACGCTCCAATGTATAATATAATTAGAGTATTAAAAAGGTGTATAAATTTTACCTACCTTTTACTCGGAGAAGAAATAACAAACTCGTTATTTAATTGTTTTAATTGAAATCGTTCTGTTATTTCCGGGTTAAAGTTATAAAACAGTACTCAGAAGGCCGATTAGCGGAGACGGTAAACGTAAACAGGATAATGAAACAGTACGACAAGGAATGGTGATCTGCATACTTGTACTTATAGTACTACGGTGGAATCACGGTCGAGATAAATTAAAAAAAATCTTAGTCATGCTTTGTCACCGTCAATGATAATCATGCATGATAAAGTTAGAATTATGTAATATCCTATTTCTAGTGGGATCCCTAAGAAAATACAAAACACGGAAATAATTATTATTTGAACACCTCACGTTTGACAAGAAAATAACACTAAGGTGTTATTTTTGAACGTAAAGTTAACGATAAAGTTTCATTATGGAAAAGAGAGTTTTATCGTCAACATCATCTTTAACTGTAAACACTTGTGGCGCGGGTTAAATTCTGCAAAATACCATTTAAACTAGTGTTGTTCAACATCATCAAGCGTTCACTGTCAGCTACTGTTGATCGAATTTCTCATTATTGAAAATTAACAGATAGTCATTATGGCAACCATATTTGAATGGCCATTTTAACGAAAATCAGAGAGCGTTAATTATATTGTAACTTTATAATAATATATATTGTTACTGGTTTCGTTGTTTTATTACTCTTAAAAAAGTAGTATTGTATAAGAGTTTCTATGGGTATCAATTAATCTGTTTGTTGTAAAAAATAACAATTTGATTATAATTAAAATTTGGATTTAATTTTGTGTACACTATCATAAGTGAACCGAAGACTTGCAAAGCAAAATCTTCGGTTTACAAAAATTACTTTATTTGATATTTAATGGCCGTTGTCATCGCAAGTTGCACCGTATATTGGTAGAAAAAAAATATTACAAAATGAAAAGTCTTTCAAATGTTCAAACTAAAAGTAAATTTATATTGAAATATTAATTCCCATGGCCTGCAAACTTTATTAGAACTCTACTATGAAAATAAATTAAAATTTGTATCAATATAACATATAACTCCCATATGATATTTTAAAATAGATGGGAATCTATAGGCAGTTTTCTTATAGAAGGTGAAGAGGTAAACTAATTTTATAAAGGCACATTGACTCCCGGCGTAGTTGGCCATAATAGAGTATTTCATCTCGTGCAGAGTGTGTGATACTGAAGGCACATATTGTAAGTGGCGGTGGCAAATCATATTGTAAGTGGCGGTGGCAAATCATATTGTAAGTGGCGGTGGCAAATCATATTGTAAGTGGCGGTGGCAAATCATATTGTAAGTGGCGATGGCAAATCATATTGTAAGTGGCGATGGCAAATCATATTGTAAGTGGCGGTGGCAAATCATATTGTAAGTGGCGATGGTAGTTCCGCAACCTTCGTTCTAAACTTTGCACATCAATCCACGTTTTATTGATTTTTTTTTCAGTCAGAGAAAATATTTAGGTCATAGTGGATACAGAAGTACTATTTTATCCATGGTAATCTATATGAAATGAGGAACTGTCACGTAGAAGCGAACAAAGTTATGGATAAAACCTACATTATATAATATCTTATAATACCTTATATTTATTGAATAGGCAGACTTTGGAAACAAGATTGCTAGAGATGTCTATGCGATTAATTCGATATAAGAAGATGCTGTGTTAATAATATATTATAAAATTTTAAAAGGTATTAATTTGCATGTTGGTAGACGCTTTTCATAAAGAACCATTTTTAAGAACGCTAGGATATATTTTCGATTTAAATTTCGACATATTTGAAGTGTTTTGTAAAATATCTCCCCATTTTAAAATACATTACCTTCCATCATATTCATTACGCACGATTGGGGTAAACATACAAAATTTTAGAAAATTATAGATGATGAAGTAAAAATCCAAGACATTGCATTCATAACCATACATATTTAAATTATTAAAATAAAACTACTGTTAAATGAAAAAGGAAAGAGTACAAATAAATTTCATTTTCATTGTAATTTACTGGGCAAATACCAATAATATGTACTTGAATTAATCATAAAAATATAACAAAAATTTTATTCGGAATCCTATTTTGTTTACCTTAATTATAACAAAATGAAAAATAAGGTCGCGTTTTAAAATTTAAATGTTAAATATTTATGATACTTTTCTGATCTTAGCTGATTAATTTCTTTAATATGTCGAATAAATTAATATTCAATTCACATTATCTTAATCAATCTGCTCTAGTTCAGTTAAAGAAGTTCTAGTTCAGTGTGTGTTGTGATTCGTAATTGTCAAGCTGTTGGTCATTTCCACGAAATTATATATAAAATTTAAATCGATAGACTACATCTTCCTCTCTTCGTTTGGATCATAAAATATATGTGCGTGATACCATTTGAGTATTTAAATTTGTTGTTAACCTATTAACTAACTCGTTTACTTTATTTAGGTATAGTATAACTACCAACCAAACAAATTATTAACTTTATATTTGTAAAGTAACCTACTTTACTTTGAGTGTAGTGATACAATAAATTCACTTAGAGAACACTTTCTTTGTGCCTTTGAATTAAAAAAGTTTTGATAATGGCAATATTTACAATGTTGTCATTGTAATATAACATTCACAATGTTGCTATACCGTAAGGTAGACTTTGATAGAATAAACTATTGTTTTATTAATAAAATGTTAAATTAAATCGAATTTGATAATTAATATTTGTGTTCGTTCAATATAATTAACGTAATACTTTTAAAGCTTTCAATGAACTTAATTTTTGGATAATTATTTTTTCAGGTCATCGAAAAAGAAAACCGTACACAAGGAGTTTTTCAAAAAATGCATACAATCTTCAATTTGGGAACATTTCTTGAAAGAAGATAACGGACGAATTGTCGAATGCAAGCCTTGGAGGTAATTCAACTGGATCTTTACATCCGAAAGAGCCAGCATTTCTATTACTGCCAAAAATACTCTGGAACAGTTCAGAAATACTAAGAATGAACCTCCAATAAGGAAAACTAAACAGATTTTTATTCAAGTATTTTATGTATGGAGGCTCGTGTGACAAAATGGCAGAATTAGATGAAATTCTATTTAACAAACTTTGCACTTACGAAGACCTAAGATATCCGTTTAAACAGTCTGGCCACGATTTACCAAAATCTCATACAAGTGTAACCAAGATAATTTTATAACAGAGTGAAAATAATGAAACAATTTAAAGAAATGAAATTCTAAAATCAAAGATTCACTACTACTTTTGACCATATCTACCTGGAATATTTAAAAATATGAAGATTCATAATAAAGGTTTAGACCAAAGCAAGTACAAAAATTTGGGGTTATTGAGGATTCATTGACAGCTGATATAGCTACTCAATTGTTAGAACAATCTTGATAGCCTAATTTCTTTCACTGCAGATGGAGCCAGGGTAATGGTTAAAATAGATAAGAATTTTGACGGCCACCATCTATGTTATGTCCATGGAATACAACTTGCGGTTATTGATGTATTGTATAAAACCCAGAAAACTTTAGGTATGATGATGTGGATGAGGAGTTAACCATCGCACAGCATTTGGAAAAAATACACACAACGGCTGTAAACGAAGATTCCTCTTAAGGGAACACAGAAATAGAATCTATAATCCGAGTCGAAATAGCGTTTATGATAGTTTTGTTGGCGGCTGATGTGAAGTCTACCTAATAACTGCGTACACTTACTTATTGTCTGTACCGCCTACGAGTGTTGAAACTGAGCGGGCTTTTTCTTATATATACCTCTGACTCTTCTTCTGACTCTTATTAATTTGCTTCTTAAAACTACAAGTGCACTTTTTAATAATATCAAGTCAATTACGTAACTATATAATTACGTAATTTGAAACCCTAGATTAGTTTCTAGTTACGTAATTTCCACATCCGTAATTTTGAAACCCTAGTTTAAATCTATCGGTCACCTCAAATTATTATACAATGCTTTCGCTAAATTATACTATCAGATTTTTTACGGGAGCAGAATTTATAGTGAATAAGGCTTTTGATGGAAAGTAAGTGTAAATGTAATAAAATATTAAGTCGTATACAAACGCGATAAACAAAGAAACAAGTTCGCGATGTGGATGGAAGGACGTCTGTCTGGACGCAATGGCGCTATGTAAACAATGTTGGTAAAATTAAAGTCATATGCTATTTTAATAATTCAATTTGTTGTCCTAAAGCAATATGTATTTGTAGCGTCATGAATCTTGATATTACGTGAATTTAATCCTAATCCCGAAATATTGACAAAAATAAGCGGAAAATCGAAATATTATGCTCTAGGAATTATGGATGTACACTATTGGAAACATTGGAGTTTACACCGGTAGAATTCAAATAGATATGTACATAGTATTTTATGTAGTCGAAGTTCATTGAATGAATTAATTGATTTATCATAACACTACGAATCAGTGCAAAAAAGTAAGAATCATTATGGTTATAGAATACCGAGTGGATAGGGTAACAAACATGTTAGTAAACAATAAACAAATTTCTATTTTAAAATAAAGAAAGAAATTCGGTGCATTAATTTCTCAGGAGGTTAAGAACGAGAATCCCAATCACCACAAAATGCTGTGCTGCTACGGTGAAGATCCTCAATCTGAGTTAGATGAAAATAAATTATTTTGGTATTAATTAAAAGAAGTAGAAATACATAAATTCAAAATTTTGTGGCGGAATTTCAGTATGATCAGCTAAACTAACTTCTTTGATATTTTTTATTATACAACCATACTTCGAAGAACGACATTTGAACGACAATAATAGACGCGTATAACTAAAATAATCGGCCTGGAACATTTTTATTGTAATTACTATTATAGATATAGATACACTAGTAAGTAACCATTAGTATTGGAGACGGTTACTTAGTAGTAACAGTTACTTAGTAGTAATTATCGTATCTGTAAGTACAGTTGTAATTTCATGTGTAATCGATTACCTATAAGAGAACTGGAGCAAATATATATTTGTATATTAATAACATAATGAATTTGTTTACGTACACTAGCTTAACATAGCTGCTATTTAAATCAACGTCGTACTTGCCAAAAATGTGTACACGTATTTTTGTCATTCATGTGTTGGTTTGTTTTGATTCAATAGAGTTTTTTTGCAGCAAATGTGTCGATAATTAATGATATACGCAATTAAAGTGACTATGTACTGAATGTATATGGGAAAAAGCTTGTCTGTTTACATGTTTTTTTATTCCAAAAATGATTCGGCGCTGGTATGTCAATGGAAAATACCCACCTAAACGGTTATGTTTTCCATTAAAAACAAGTTTTATGTGCGGTATTTCTTACTCATAATTACTCACGATTCGACGCGAAAGATCATCGACCTGCATAGCTTCGTCTATACCAGCGTTTCTCAAACTTTATTATACCCTGGCCCGTTTATTTTAATGTTTCCCCGTCGTGACCCATGAAAAGTGCATGTAGGGAAAATAAAAAAAAAGTTTCTATGTCCACATAGCGTAAGCGTATTAAAGTAAAAAAAAGTTAACTTTTAACAATAATATTATATCAATGATGTATCATAATTACATCATATTTTAGTAAGGAGTATGAAGTTGTTTGTTTTTAACTATGAACTCAAAGTTTGCTGGAAAGGATGTAAGCTTTATTCTTAGATCTGGTTCTACTTCCAATCGAATTCTATATTTATTTCTTTAGAAACACGAGTATTGAAAATCCTGCTTCACATTTATATGTCGTTACAAATGGTATTAAAAATGTTATCGCTTGAGCTGCTAAGAGTGGGTACTCTTGACGACAAGGTGATCAAAAGTCTAATGGTTTTCTATCGAATATATCTTTGAGAGCTATGTCACATGACAGTTCAATCGACCCATTAGGTTGACGTTTGAATCTGGCAAATCAGTCTCGGATTTTAGGTTGACCGAAAATGGATTTCTAATCCCTGTTTTGTTGCTGTTGAGTGGAGGAAAATATTCTTTCAGATTAGTCTTCAGCCCTAGCAAATGTTCTTTAATAAGAAATGAAGTGTCGCCTGGTACAGAACTCATTTTGTATTCTTTATGTAATTTTTATAACTTTGTAAAAGGTTTGTAATTCCCGGTTTCTACGCAACGTCACCCCAAATGAAGTTTTTTTAATGACGTTTCCACCTTCTTTTGCATTTTAAATACCGTCACATACAAAGTAACACTTTGCAATGTTAAGTTTAAATTATTTAAAAAATCAAAAACATTACAAATGTAGACAATCTTCAATAATCTATCAATATCATAAAATCTGTCCTTAAATTCAAATATTGCATCTCTAACTGTCGAAGATGTTGTTCTAAGAAGGCTAAAATTTCTTCTTTTGATATAATAAGTTTTCTTAAGACATTTCACCTTGATAGCGTTCTCACCTCGCAATGAAAAAGAAGATGTTCACGGTCACTTCCCATTTCTTTGCACAGAGCAGAGAATAATCTTGAATTCAGTGGACGAGATTTACTAAAGTTTATAAATTTTACACATTCATTCATCGTTGTGATTAGAATCAATGGTATTTTTTGGCCAGTGCCTCTCTATGAATGCTGCAATGTATCCACATAACTTCTGTCGCTATGGCATTTACTCTAGGTTCATTTAGTAAAGTCCAGAATGAACGCCTGACATAGTACGTGCTCCGTTGCCATTCAATCCCACACACTTCTTCTGCTCATTGATGTATTTATTAATTGAATTAAATAATTCTTCTGCTGTTGTCTTTGTAGGCAAGTATAAAATAGAAAGTCTTCGCAAATCGTATTGTTAAAATCATACCTAACAAAACACATCAAATTAGAATTATCCGATACGTCTGTACTTTCATCAACTTGTAAGAAAAAAATAATTACACAATTCAAGTTGATCTACAACTATTTGTTTAATATTATCTGCAATATCCACGATTCTACGCTTCACGGTATTATTTGATAATGCCAACAAATTTACTTGGCTCCCTTGTTTTTTTCACTTATTCGAGATGTTCCTATTTTTATTACCGGAAGTATAGATTTCTCGAAATGTATGGGGATAATTAATTTTGATATTTCAAAAGAAGCCAACACAAGATTTTTAGTTTGAGCACTCTGTGAAAACATCGAATTCATATTTTTTTTGTTAGCTTGTAGTTCCCTTTTCTAATTAATGAAAAACTTTATTGATTTTTCTTTATAATCAGGATTTCTTAATTCTAAATGCCGCTTCAACTTTGAAGGTTTAAAGGACTCGTTTGAAAGTTCTGCTTTACAAATTACACACCCATTGTGTTATCAGTACCCTCGATGAAGCCGAATTGAATGTAATCCTCAAATATTTTCGGGTCTGGAGTCCTGAACTTGAAAATATTTTCTTTTTTTTAATTGTAGGGATATTTATCTGTACATCGTACGACCGTTTATTAGAATCAATATTAGAACTGGCACTCAGCTGTTGCTGTGTGTTACTTGCTTTTGTTAACCATTTCTCCATTATCCTTACATAGAATAAAACATAGTCGCTTCCCGCGTCTGTCTGTCCCTCTATACGCTTAGATCTTCTAAGCTATGCAAAGGATATTGATGTGGTTTTCACTATCATTTAAATAATTTCTTCCATATGATTTATAGGCATAATACATGAATGTTATATTTACAAAAAAAAAGTCAATGTTTCGTAAAAAAGTTTTGGACCCTTTCAATGCTAACGCTTACGAGATATATCAAAATGTTGTACTATGGAATTGTGTATTTTAAAAATATTTACAAAAAAGTCTAGGACGGTATTTATCTATATCCTACATATAACCCACAGTGACCATTTTTATGCGATTGATATTATGTTTTTGTGGGTTATACTTTCGAATTAAATAATTTGTTTTCGTTGGGCATTTAATGTAGATAAAATTTTATCTTTACAGCAACTAATTATCATTAATATATGAAGACATAGACATATTTAAAATTACCAAAAATCAGTATTTGCTATGCCGATGCCGTGCACGGACGGTGACGGAGGAGGGCGGCGGCGGCGCGTGCCTATAAATAGCGCGTCGCAGACCGCGTGTCGCCCTATGGCATTGTATCATTTGCAGCGGTCGCACGCGTTTATCGGAGCTCTCAAGCAAGTAAAATAAAAAAAATAAAAACGTGCTTTTCAGCGCGACAATATGAACTGCAAAAACAGCTGTAAACATTCTATATGAAAACATCCTGTAATTTATTCTAATAATGACAGTAATATTATTAATCGCGCCATGATTATTAGTACCTACATTGCATCCGTGCGAAGCCAGGGCAGGTCGCTAGTATGCACCTATAGCTTCATTACATGTAGTGTAAATAACCAAAAAATCAAATCGATATAATGATGTATGTACCTTGTGTACATATTATTAGAAATGTACATATTATAAAAAATATTAAAATCACGTACGGAGAGACAAGTGCTCTTCATTATTTATTATTACACTGGATATATACAAACTTAACAATCGTTAACAGTGAGGGCGCGGGCGTACGGCGTGTAAAGCAAAAGCTTGACGCGTGACGATTACCACTCCCTCACTTATCTGTGCAACAGCGCAGCGAACGTTCGCATTGACACAAAAACAACACGTCTCTTGAAACAAAGAGACAATGCTGCTACCCGGTGTTTTATTTTCGTGGCCCTTTGCTGACACGAGCGACTCACTATATGGGAAACGCTGGTCTATACAATGTTTGTAAACGGATCAGGGTAATTACCTGAATTATAGTTACGATCTTAGCTTTGACCAAACGAAATACGAAAATACGTCATTTTTTGTTTATTTGGTTTTAGCTCATTTTTGAACAAATCCCTCAATTTTGTTACGATTTTCTGTACATTTCGGTTAGTTCTTTAGTTCAGGTTCTTATTATAATTGGTTATAATAAACTAGCAGATACTCTCATTCAGATGAATACTTTCAATTTATTTGCTCAGATGAAATGGTATTTTACTGGATCATATTTCTTTAAAATAATTATACTGGATTATATTTCTATAATATAATTGCCTTTACATTTATCGTGTATGTGTATTATGTATTTCAATTTAATTTGCATTATAATTTACACCAGTTTGGCATTATAATTTACACCAGTTTGACTTTATATTTTAATTATACATTTTTAGTAATTTATATCATTTCTTCAAATATTGAATATATTTGGCATTAATTTTGTAGAAATTAATTATTCATAATTAAATGAAACTACGTGATGTAGTATTATTTCTACTTTCTTTCAATTCTTTAGCACGACCTAGGATTCGTTGTATTACAACATCTTCAGGTCGGCTATTAGCAAAGATCATTTCTTCAGGTAGGGTTGGTCCTATTGAATTACTTATAATATTATTGTGTATATTTTATTTAGTCAGGCGCTATTCCATCACTAAAGCTTATCGTCTTAAGTTCAAAATCACAACAGAACAATTTCCATGCGAGCGGGACTGCGGTCAAAAGCTAATACCTTTTTATATTTTGATTTATATTGAACTACATGATACGTATGTAGAATCTATTTGAAAAAATAATATGCGATTGATTTTATGTGCTGATGTTATTAACTGATAACAAAATTAAGACATGAGATCATAAAGAAAACAAAAGAGAAAAGACTCTGAAAATCCTTTTTTCATTACTATTTGGATAATGATGTACTTATTACCGTACCTTAGAAGTTTATTATTTTTATAAATAAGAATATTCAGTCCAAAAGGAAAATGTTCCTTAGCGCGCATAAAAAACGGAACAATTTGTCTTGTGGATAAATTGAGGTATTCCTATATATCACCCAGGGCGGAGGGCAAACTTGTAGAGATTGAAACTATTAATAAAGTCAAAATTGGTATTTTTGCATAACCTTTTATGATCCCATCATCAGTCAATGTCACAAGCGCAGGTGCTAAGAATGGGCTATGTTTCGGGATCAAGATTCAAAGCGTGTTCTTCGGTACTAGTGCGTGAAAAGAAAAGTAGGGCTTAATAATTCTTTAGAATGTATTAAATATCACTTTGCATATTTAATTTCAGTATTTCAAATATTATTTACACATATAATAAAACTGCAACAGACTGAATTCTGTACATTAAACATATTAAAAAAGTTATTGATTTAGCGTACATAATGATAACAGAAGTCTGAAAAACTTTTTTTTTACAATGTTTGTCTGATGGTCTGTTTGTTAATTTTGAGCGGGTATCACACAAAATCTACTAGAAAGATTTTTATAAAATTTGGTATTGTAATAGTATATAGAGTACATACCCAGGAGCAACATACAAGAGAAAAAAATACAAAAACTTTTTTTTAGAATTTTTGTCTGATGGTCTGTTTGTTAATTTTGAGCGGGTATCACACAAAATCTACTGGAGAGATTTTGTTAAAATTTGCTATGCTATATATAGTATATATAGTACATGCCCAGGAGCAACATATAAGAGAAAAAAAACAAACACTTTTATTTCCCTAATTACCGCGAAGGACGTCGTAGCCATAGCTGCTATAAACTTTTAGCATTTACTTTTTGAGTTAATAAATTTAAATATATTACCTTGATATATGGATGAAATGTATGTTTATAGCAATTTTATTTACGGTAGTATTTAAAGATTTAACGGAACATAATAGCCCTTTATGTATGTTTATTATTATGGGAGTATTACTATATGTGAACAATGCCACAAGCAACAATTAGTACTAATAAATAAATAGCACCCATCTAACCTACATCTTTTGATATTTCTTTTACTGTAAGTGGTAAATAATAACGTATCCAGGCGTTCTTGACTTATTAATTGGATTAAAATATAATCCAATATTTAAAAAAGTACCTATTAAAATCAATGGTTTAACATATCACTGTAATATTGTAAATATTTTTAAATTTATTAATACTCATGGTCAAATAAGGTAATACAATCTATTGTAAGCCAACTCGTCATAATTCGAATTAAAATATTTGTAAAACAGTGTACTTCTTGTTAAAGACGTTATATTTAAAGTTTGTTGTTTGTTATTTTAATTTGAACTTAGGAGTATCTACTTTTCTAGACTGCACAGGAAAAAACAAGTAATACGCAGTGTCACGTCAATTGTCGACGAGTATCTACACGTATTTCAAGAATAATGCAAGACTGGGTTTGCCAATTTATTTTCAATCCAATACTATTCCCATCGTGCTTGCAGTAATTAATTACTAGCGGATTATACAGCGACCCAGCCATATCCTAAGGATATAACAAGAAAAGGGTGAGATTGGGAATTGAAAAGGTTAATTGATCGTCGGATACTGGGATGGGTGGTCTGCAGGATTGTAAAAGGTTTAGATTTAGTCGTCTAGTTAATCTCAATACGGGTTCATTAATTCGTCTAATGTAAATATAATCTTTTGGGCAGTTAATTTTCGGTAGCGTCGCAGTGAGGTAATAATTAAAATTCATGAGTTAAGTGTTAGTTTTAATATTTTAATCGAGTGAGTGTTTGTAGTCTGAAATTAGAACAATCTTTTAAAATCTTTTTTAAATGATATTAGGTCTTACGACTCTCAGAATGAGGTCTTATGTGCTTTTTCCTATGACATATTTGCCAAGGGGTTCTCTCATTACTTTGAATATAAAAGTTCTTTGTGAATTTGATAAAAGCCAACTATTTCTCGAGATAATCGTCTTCAAAGTTGAAAGTTTAAAAGAAAATCAATTTTTATCATAAAATCTCCCGATACATTTGTTTCACAAAACAAAACAAAACTTTAAGAAACTATCAAAAATCACTTTTTCAAAATTAAATATCGGTAATAAGATCAGCTGACGATTTGCAAAGGGTTGACATGACGTTTCTTTTCGTAATTTTCATTAAAGATGTGATTCGTTGCACTGTCCGGGGTATGAAAAAGTAAAGAAAATGATTTCGTTACTTTTTTTCCATTTTTTTTAACAATTTTTTCCTTCAAAATGTTTAATTTTTTCTTTCTTTTTATTATTCAGAATGATAAACTGAATTACTTTGGGAAAATATTTCGTAAGGAATAATGCACATATAGTTCGTTCAATACTCATACAGGGTTGAAGTGAAATTCTTTTGCTGTCATAAATATAGTTATTTTGAATAAATTAAAAAAATTGGAGTATCCCATTTTGATTTCATTTATAAGGGTTGAAACGAATACAGTGTGAAATACCCAGCTGGTAACAGTATATCTTATTCGATAAATCCAGTCATATACAGCCAGGTTACACATAACTTGTTTATAAACAAAATTGCAAAATGCTGTCAATTGAATCTGAAAGCGACTTTGTTGACTTTTTACTGAAGCGGGGTCATATGCGGCGAGCAGCTAATTTTGGTCTGGAGCTCTGGGCTCACACTACCTTTAGTCACAGTGTGAATATTGTTTGAAAATTATGATGGCTTTTATACTTAAATTGAAAATGATTATGGTTTAATCGATTTTTTACTAATTTAGGGAACTGTTTTTTTTAATAAAACCTGCCTTTCTTCACACGTACATATGGAGTTTTATTGAATAATTACGTATAAGTAAGACGAGTAAATATTTTTCATTATTATACCCTGGGAAAATATGCAAGCGAGCAAGACTTTGTAAATATGACTTTAGGGCGAGCTTATCGACGGACAGAGTGGTTTGAAAGATCATATTCCTCATGATTCCCTTGGCCCATGAGTAGATCAGTAATTCTCTTCTGTGTAGAAAATCAGGTCCGACTCGCGTATACACATTATACAGTAGAGGACGGAAGGAGTTCTTATTTTGTATGTTAACGGCAAGGTACGGAACGGTAATGTCACGGCACTGAAGGCTAATGACATGGCACCGGCATGAAACAAATATTCATGAAAATATATGAATGCATTATTGCACTGTGTAGCGTCAGAAAGGGTCACCCTTGCCGGTGACACTTTGCAACCCTTGCTGGCGACATCTTGCAATTCTTGTCGGGCTGGTGTTATCACGGCAAAAATACAAATGTGTTACGTAATTATATAAACGGTAGAAGTGTGCGAGTGCGTAATTGCGCGGGGGTGCAGGGTGAAGCGCATTCGGGGTAATTGTCGTAGCGATTGAGCCATACATTTTTAATTAAAATATCTAAAAAAATGTACGTAAATACAGTAATATTATATTAAATGAATTAGCAGAAGAATGCTTCATAATTGTTTATTTCAGGTTTCTTAATAGGTAACTAATTAGCCTTTGTTTACACGAATTTATTTAAATGCCGAAACTTTCCCGGATAGTTATTAACTTTTCATGTCATATAATATGGGCCTTTTAAATACTTTAATTTCAAAATTGGATGAGCTAATATTCTCGATTGACTGCATGTTGATTGCGCTTGATTGCGCCTTAAATATAACAGACACAATAGATATTTTCTATTGCGGGATTAAATCGTACTTTGACAGTTCATACACAATTGTTTTTAAAATTCAACTTATGTATTGGCTTATCTAGTTTGTTAAAAGAAGAAGACACAACGACGGCAAACTGATACCGTGCCGTCGAGTGTAGAAGCGTCGTGTGTACGAGCGTCTTAGGCCGGCGCCGTATCGTTGCCAATATCGTGCCGGTATCGTATCATTGCCGCCCATTAGTAAATTAGACGCTGTTTAAATATTTTAATAAAACAGCCTACGGTGATAAAACTGTTGACTTATTTTGCAACATTAGGGAAGTCCACAACTATTTAATATTAATACTAAATTACGTTAAATGTTTGTTGTTTGTCTGCTGTCCAAAATGCGACTTGTAATCATTGGACCGGTTTCCGAAAATCCTTTATTTAACTTATGGAAGTTTTTTTGCATGTGTATTAAATTGAGATGTTATATCATAACAAGGTACTTCATAGTCAAGGCCACGGTGTTATGAACTTCTCAATGTTGAACCAGAACGGAAAATTAAATCAATGTTCCTGTTATTTACATAATCAGTATACACACACACACACACACACATATATACATATATATATATATACATATATATACATATATATATATATATATATATATATATGTATATATATATATATATATATATACTTGATGTTGATTTTCTGATAACTGAGATAAGTAACAATTGAAATGGCACGTATAGTAAATAAGCAAACGATGGTATCTGCGAATAAGGAAAATGAGTCAATTTTTGTTTACCAGAAGGGAAGATAGACTCTAAAGGTATATGTAACACAGCCTGCGTTAAGTATAATAAGATGTTTTTGAAAAAAATCTTCGAATTAATGCAAACTTCATAATCTTCGATCGATGTACATTTTGTCTCCAATTTTCTCGATATTTTTCATATTTTTTTTGCGATACTTTCAAATGCAGGGTATCCTCACTATAGCAATATTTGAGAGCGATTGGAAGTGTTAAAAACATTTACTGAAAGAAAACCAATTATAAAATTTAAAATTTGTTTTTTAATAATTTAGCACTTGACTGCCCGTTTAACTCCATTAATTAATCTACCTCGAAATCGTAGGTCATTTGTTTTTGCTTTATATCTTTATTTGTGCTACCACTTCTTATAGCGATGCAATATCATGTATCTACGACAAATAATTTCTGAGAAAAATGCCTGCGCCAGTCGCTCGAACATTGAAGTGATACCATAGGTGTTCCATTTGTCATGGAACTGTAATCATAAAGATCGATCTCAATCCATTACGCTCATGATCTATTAATACAAATATTATCATTCTTATCGAGGTCAAAAATGTAAACAGGTGCTATTTTAGTCTTTTGAAGTTAATTAAAAGCAGTAATGTTGACATAACAAATATTTCACAGTCAAATATGTAAATTTATCTAAAAGTATATGGCCAGTTTAGAAATATTTTAATATTGCTGTGAATAATTGTCTCATCCGGAATGCTAGAAGGTTCTAAACAACAGGTAATGTGTTACTGTTGATACTTTATGTATGCATACGTTTTTATTTATTGTCGGAATAGATAAACTAATTGGGATTGCCGTTAAATTAGTTATGCTGTTAGATGGATGAGGTGTCGTGTTCATATATTTATTAGTTAAAAATTACCACGAGCTATTCTACCATGGGTCATACTAAACATTTAAAGAAATGCCAACACTAGAAAGTAAACTTGAATTTATGGGTTATTTTACCATTTATTTATATTTTTACAGTATTTGTACAAATAATTGGAAAAGCATAAAGCGCATATCACATTATTTGATTTAGGTAATAAACTTAATGTTTTCAAAATATATGTGAAAAGATATATAAATTCAATAAACCCTTTTTTGGAAGCGTAATAAACTTTATCGGCTCAGTAATGTTGATGTTATGCAGACTGAATAAACTCGCTTCACCGATGAGTTTTATTCTCACTGTCATACAAGGTGGGAGTTACCAATAAAGTAATAGTGGAATTGTTTTGGTGCGAAATAAAAAATAAAATTAAACTCTGTGTAATTGTGGATAATATTCTTTATGAACGGTTTAAATGTTTTAGTCATTCGTTTTTCAATCCAGACTTCAATATTATTCCGCGGAAGTCAGGTAATAAGCGCTAGCTATCCTTGCGACTCTATCTTCCTCTATAATTACTAGATTATATAATTACATCTATTATGCAAAACACACGATTATATTAATAGGCACAAAATCAATTTAGATAAGGAAAGTTATCGATGAAATGAATTAATTTTCAATATATGTATTTAAAACCCAACTAACTTGAGTGGAAATTAGTTAAATATAATAGGCAATAAGAGTTTGTAAAGATAATGATTATAGTGTAAAGATAATGATTATAGTGAAATAATATCCAGAAATACGCTTTGAATATTAAAAATAGAAATGAAATAATTTAGGGTGAAGCTTTTGGCTGGAAAATTTGCAAATAATAAATATCTTAGGTATGTTTTTTAGCAAGCAATTTTTTTCTGGGAAAATGTCTATCACTCAAAATATTACTTAAATATGTCTTTCAGGGTACATCTTATTTATTATTAGTGAATTTTTTCATAGCAATAAATTCAAAAGCTTAATATTTCAATTTTAATTTGAGATTTAGGATTAAAAATAACGTCGATAACATATGACACATATGCATTTGCTTTAATGTCAAATATCAAAGGAAATTCAAGAAGGTCACTTAATGCTTCGTCAGTCATATTGATTTGGTACTTATTGCTGATGACACTAAAACAAGTAAGACAAAAGATCTCAACTATGCAAAGATTCAAAAAGTGTTATTGTTTTAAAATTTAAATAAAGCAATAACTTTTTTCTTAAATCAAAACTATAACTAAACTGTAAATCAAAACTGTAACTATTTCATTCCCTGTAGAATATCATTCTATGATACATCTTATCTTATGATGTTCTATCAATTTTAATGAAAATTCTATCCTGAATTTCAATCAGAAAACGGCCCTGAATTACTCTAATTATCGCAGCCGTGGTCCTATGCGTACGCCAGGTCACAACTTTTTAATTTTTTACACTGTGTTATTTCTTGTTTTCTTAATAAAAGAAAAACAGTGTTTTTTCAAAAGATGTGAATAATAGTTTATTATATAGATCTTTTAAATATACACTATTTTCCTTACTATTTTTCCCTACAACTTCTAATGTCTCGACATTTATGCCTAACACAATTATTGGAATATTAGACATCTGAAGTTTAGACTGATATAAAAGAAAGTTATATAAGTGTTTCACAGATTTCACACACTTATGTTTCGAGATTTATAGCTAACACAATTATTGGAATATTAGACATCTGTAGTTAAGACTGATATAAAAGAAAAGTTAGATAAGTGTTTCACACACTTATGTCCCGACATTTATACCTAACACAATTATTGGAATATTAGACATCGGAAGTTTAGACTGATATAAAAGAAAAGTTACATAAGTGTTTCACACACTTATGTCCCGACATTTATAACTAACACAATTATTGGAATATTAGACATCGGAAGTTTAGACTGATATAAAAGAAAGTTATATAAGTGTTTCACAGATTTCACACACTTATGTTTCGAGATTTATAGCTAACACAATTATTGGAATATTAGACATCTGTAGTTAAGACTGATATAAAAGAAAAGTTAGATAAGTGTTTCACACACTTATGTCCCGACATTTATACCTAACACAATTATTGGAATATTAGACATCGGAAGTTTAGACTGATATAAAAGAAAAGTTACATAAGTGTTTCACACACTTATGTCCCGACATTTATAACTAACACAATTATTGGAATATTAGACATCGGAAGTTTAGACTGATATAAAAGAAAGTTATATAAGTGTTTCACAGATTTGACACACTTATGTCTCGACATTTATAGCTAACACAATTATTGGAATATTAGACATCTGAAGTTTAGACTGATATAAAAGAAAAGTTACATAAGTGTTTCACACATTCATGTCTCGACATTTATACCTAACACAATTATTGGAATGTTAGACATCAGAAGTTTAGACTGATATAAAAGAAAAGTTACATAAGTATGTGAAGTTTCTTTTCTGTTTACCCAGAATGACTGGAGTATTAATGATTGTGTAATGAGGAACAAAAAATAACGAAAGAAAATACTACTAAATTAAACAAAAAAATTATTTATTTCAAATAAGGCAGCCAAGTGCTCACATTTGGCCTTCATTTTATCGGCAGCACACAACTTCTCGTTTAGCATTACAGGTAGCGTCAACATACACGAATATTCGTTTATGAAGTTAGTGAATACGGTGATCACTCGAACCGCCACGTCGATATGAATGATGCGGTTGATTGATGACGGGCGCTTATGTTGCCGGCTACTTGTTGTCAGTTTAATGATCCGTTCAAAACCTCGGGAAGCAAAGTGATATCAGGACAGGAAAACTATCTGAATTATGCCTGTTATAAAATAATGCGGGAGGTTAATTAGAAACAATATTTAATAGATTTCAGATATATATACATATATATATATATATATATATATATATATATATATATATATATATGTGTGTGTGTGTGTGTGTGTGTGTTTAAGAAACATACGAAAAATCGAATTTTAATTCCAAATAATTTCATATATAGCATCCATATTTTACACATCAGAATTAATTAAAAAAAGATGAACTAATTTTTTTACACCGGTCTCGTTTATGAATTCTTTTAAAACAAAATATTCGAAGAAACGATTGGCTCGGCACATGAATTAATGCACATAACAAAAGATGAGGATGGAAACGAAGAAGTCGAATGAAAAGCGAAGTGTCCCCGATTCTGATGAAACGAGCTAAATCCAGACATCTTGAAACGACCATCTTTTAAACATACATGATATTGACACAGAGGTCGTGGTCTAAACATCTCGGACTCTATATCACGTCTAAAGATATGGATTTTTTATTTATTTCAATATCCAATAAAAAATTCAAAGAAACCTCTTTTGTTGCATGCTTTAAAGAAAGATGCGCTTTTGTAAAACGTGAGGTGTGTGATTTTTCTTATTTTATCTTAAAAGAAGGCGTGTCTAAAATGAAAGAAATGTTGCTTACTTAATATTTGGATGCTCTTTTAAGTTAGAAAAATATTTGTCTTAATAATTTTTCATTTCCTCTTAATGTGAACGTTGAAAAATAATTAATATCCATTAACGTCTTAATAATTTCCAACCGTCACAGTTTGAAATTATTTTGAATATTAGAACTTCAAAATACATATTCCTAGACATAGTATTTAAAAAAGAGGTATCATTCAGTATGGTATCACCGTAGGATATCCACCCATCCCTTTTCAGATGCTGTAAGTAGAGTTTAGTTATCGTGTAAGTTTTGGTTACTCAGTATATGCCATCAGGGTTGACTAACCAGTTATGCGATACTGGCAAGTAAAAAAAAACGTAAATACTAGCTTCATCCCGTCGGAGATATGGAAGCAATATCGAAAGGCAGTTATTATTATCACTGGGATAAAAGGTTTTTTATGTGTATTTTTTCTACAGTCCATTTATTTTTAAGGATCTATCTCATTAGCTTGGTTTCGCGGTTAAACACAGGTTGGAAATCTTATTATGTACTTAAATAACATAGGCTATATTTATCTATTCTATTTGCTATATTTATTAAGTACGTTAGGTAATTAGATGCCAATACAGCTGCAATAGAACTTATCTGTTGATGAATATATAATTAAACTACTTTTTTCGCGAATAGATTGTCGTAACTTCCGCGATTGACAAATGAATTTGATCATCTCTTTGACAAGATCTCAACAGGAGATCAACGAGATGTCCTGTTCCACAGTGTCTCTGCCGTTGTCACGCTGTCCAAAGTGTTTCATGCCTTTGCGAGTTCAAGGACACACGTCATAAATATTAAAATAAATCTGTAACTTAAGCATAAATATTAATATTTTAGACAAAAGAAAACTTTCTGGGAAATGGCGGTTTTAACTGTGATAAAGATATTAAAATATATAAAGATAGTTAAAACCGCCATTTTCCATCAAAATATATTTAGTAGAACTCAAGTTATAAGAGTACAGAGAAACGTTTAGACATACAAACAGGTTACGTTTTGTATTAAATATAAAGATGTAAGATGGAATTCTCGACATTATCTACAATATTTTCGAATATATTTCGCAGAAGATTCTTGTTCATGCAAAATGTTATTATTGATATGTGGCACATTTAATATACAGTAGTGTTGATTAAATTTACTCAAATTCCATTTATTACCTTACGGTAGGACCACAAGATTCATCAACGGACTTGCGAAAACCAATATAAGGTTCCAGACAGTCATTGCTCTTATTTTTTTTTATTTATTTATCTCATTTTTAACGAAACATAAATCTTATGACCACATTGCGACAAGCATAATCTCTTCCAGTTAAAAATAACTGAAAAATGTGAGCAATTAGTTCCGATGTGGGCTGCGAGATTGGAATATTGAAAATATCTTTGTTAAATAAAAATATAGAAGCTACATACAATAAATGCGCTTTTTAATTTAATTTACGCTGACTGATCTGTTAAAATATTAACTGGCAAGCTAAAGGATCTTAAAAATTGTCTAGCTGTTCGAAATAAAACCCATTTCTGTCAACACTTCTTCTCTGCTTGACTGCGGAGATTTTTTTTATCTAGATCTTGCCGAGAATAGTCTGGCAAATTAAAAGATTTTCAAAGTTTATGCTTTCGTTATATTTTTTGTTTGCATTAATCTTTTTAGCTGATACCACGATGAATTGTTATGTTTGGCGATCTGTGGATTTACGTATATTGGCGAAGTTATAAAATTAAATTCCAACGTTCAGAACATTGAAATTTAATTTATTAACTAGGCGGAAACTTTAATTCATTACAGAGATCCAAATAGATACTTCGTTTTCAAGTAGTAACTAAGCTATAACAGACTTATATAGGTGTAAACAGCTTAGCCATGGAAGTATCACTTGTTGTGAAAATGTTAAGAAATAAAATTGGCGCCAGTAAAACTAACTTTAGTAGAAGAAAAATAATCCAAGTATTTTAAAATTTATATAAATTATATGAAATATAATATATATCACAAAATATTTTATTTAGTGTCTATAACATAAGAAATAATTTAAAAATTATGAGCTAGGTTGGCAACCTTAGTTCTCCTGTGGATCTCCTCATTCCGGATCATATTTCGTAGATAAACCCCAAGAATAGTCCTTTCCATAGTTCATTGGGTAATTTGGAGTTTTTTTTACGAAGCTAGTAGTGAGGAGCCACTTTTCTATTCCACATGTCATCACTGGCAGCACACACTGTTGAAAGGCTTTCGTCTTCTAACGCTGGGGTATTTCAGACAAGAAGAGGTATGAAGTTTCCTGAATGCTGTCCAACAGAGTTGGATTTATCGAAACTCTGTTTTAAAATTGGATTTACTTGGTTGAACAGTTTGTGCTAGGTATATGCTGTGATACTTTGACAGTAGCATTCGCAAGAGATAGCGGTGTAGGAGTGAGATAGATATTAGGGAAATCTATCTGTTGGGAAACTCTGCTGAGGTAATATTGTGCTAAGGTCAGCGATTTTACTATAACTGCTATATTCTCGGCAAATCAAAGGTTAGTTATGTATGCGAAATTGATGCTCAGGTAAGAGGTAAAAGTTAATTGTTATACGGGCACGCACTTTCCGCGTAGGCAAAATGATTATCGAAAAAAAATGTAAATAGGTGTGAGCACTTTTCTTTTCATTATATTAGAATTTACGCCGAATTCATTCAAACATTTCATGAATTGAAACAGCGGAAACTTTAATTCATTACAGGGATCCAAATATATACTTAGTTTTGAAATAGTAACTAAGCTATAACAGACTTATAATTTGGTTGTAAGTTGTCAGAGATAACAATGACTGAATTTTACATTGAGTATTAATTTTTAGCTAAAGTGATACATAATAGAAATGACTTTAACAGTGATGTTAAGCGACAAGATTATTCAGCGACAATTTTAATTAGGAATATTAGAATTATACTCCAATTTTGAATACCTGTTTTAAACAGCGACTAAAATTTTAAACTTTAACGAGACGCTTAAAATATTTGTAAAATTTAATTTCGTGCCAAAATATCCCTTACCAACAAGCTTTTATTTTCACATGCTTACATTAATTAAATAAATTTATGAGCCAAATGCTTTCTCGCCGATTACCATTCACTTATTTGTCCTACACCTGATGGTGTCTTAACCGCAACGAGTTTCAAATGATATTATGCCCTTCTCTTTATAATAAAAGTGAATAACCGGTCTCCACAGTTCTGAATTTTACTTCGTTATTCAAAGCTAACTGCTACCAATGAAAAGGCCTTGGTCATCCTGGGTGGTATTTGAAGACTCATCAATAAACAAAATTGCGCTCTGGAAAATAACACTCCATCGCAATCGTCTAATGCATTATTGTAATACATAGTATCAATCTGCTAGTCCCTGACATGGGTTGTAACGAAAATATTCGCTAGGAGTTAGTTCATCAAGAGTACATGTTGTGGAATAAGCGATAAGTGATAGCTATAAGCTTGAAGTGTTTCTTATTAATGAAAAAAAAATCTGATATATATTTTATAATTTGGGTTGCTCGTCAATGCTTATATCGTTTTATCGTTTCCTGCGATCGGTCTTGAGTTAATATTAGATTTTATAAAGGTCAACCGGTAATACGCATCTGTTGAGACGTTTCTCAACATCATTTCATCACATTGAGATGTCTAATATCCGTATTTTTGAAATTAATATTAAAATAATTTAAATAGTTAACGAATGATACGTTTGTAAATATATAGATTAATTTTGTTTTTTGCGTTTCATAATGAAGTACAAATAATTGACAAGGAGGTCAAAATATATAAAGTATTAAACAGTGATTCATAATGATCTTATTAGATTTATGTACGCACGAGTCTATTAGAGTTGCAGGAATACTAAGTTAATTTAAGATATACTAAGTTATACTAAGTTATTTTAAAATTTCGTAACAGTTAAATCAGTTTTCACTTTTATTCAGAAGTTTTGTGGGTTTAAATTAGTTGTATAACGTACTAGCTAAACCCGGCCACGCCTCGGCGTGGTTCGGTCTAATATAAAATGAACGGGAAAGTAAATAAAAGTAGATTAGCGAATATAGATTCATCGAGAAAACATATCATTCAATTCAATATCCCGCCTCACGAAAAGAAGAAAAAAAGTGCTTTTTAAAAAAGAAAATAATTTTTTATTGTAAAGTTAGTGGATTTTCTATATTTTTTGTTTGTTAGTTTCCTGCATAAGCATAAAAATCAGATAGTTTACCGACTCTGGAGTATCCTATGTATAATTGCCTATGATTGTTTACCGACTCTGGAGTATCCGATGTATAATTGCCCATGATTGTTTCGATGTATAAAGGCAATTGTTTTTAAATTTAAACCGTACACTTGCAAATATTGCATTTGCTCTTTATTGATCATTATAGTGAATGTAAGATGTATTGAAAATTGAAGTCGAATATAATATCGGAATGAGTGATATTCGTGGAAGTAGCACGTCTTCACTTATATGAGGTCCTATCAGAATTGTTGCTGTAATCTAAACGTGTGCTATTGCATAACTTTGGCTGATGTTTCGGATTAATATAATTGGTCTTTCTATTTTCTATTTCAGAATGTGTGACGGTAATTCGAAAACATCGGGAGAATTTAGAAATTCCGTTGGAAAATTCACTACTTCATTCGGTTCATCACGGAGCCAATGGATTTGTATGTCACTATTTCACCTGCGTGTTTAGAGTGATGTTGTTCATGTCCTGTACGTCGCCATTTCTAGCCGCTAGAATGGCATTTCCTCTCGTCTATGCGTGATTTCGATAACTTGTTTCGATGCTTTGGAAAACCTTGTCTACTAATTCTTCTTTTGAATTCACGATATTGCAGTAATTAAATGGGAAGGTGATTAAAAAAAAAGATATAAAAAATAATAATTATAACCATAAATTTTTTTTATTAAAAACAGGCGCAATATTTCAGTGCAACTTTTTGTCAATATTTAAGTTCAATCGGCCGACTACTTTTCGAGTTTTGCGAGCACAAATACAAGTACGATGAATTTTTATATATAAAGAAAATGCAATATTTAAAGATAAATTAGCATAAAAATTACTCGTTAAGTGGTATGTTAAAAATTGTGCAAAATCAAATTTGTCTTTATAGAGGGAGTTAATTGGAATTACAATGGGCACAAATTAGGATAGTTATGTCAAATTTCATTATTATATATTAAAAGAAATGTGTATTAAATAATAAATAACATCAGTAAAAAGTGGGCAATTATTTACTTATAATCAAAATCAAAAAGTCAAAATTGTGAAAATATTAATATGGTATATATATGGTGTTCGGGAATAAATTTTGGACAAAGAAAGACGTTATTCGTCGACTGAAAAATTGTTCATTGTCGTTAAAATAAAATTGAAAAGATGACTTTTTTTTCAGAAATTCTAAAATAATGTTCATAAGTTTTTGTCTTTTTTTTCATACATACGATACTTGCGCACGTCAATCAGTACTGTTCCGGGCAATGTCCGCGAACTAGCGTGGCTTGCGTAAGCTGGTGTGCGTGCGTTAGCGGTATTAGGTGTTTTAAAAAGAGTTGTGTAATTTTTTTGCACTCAATGAGAAAAAGGGCGTGTTTTACGTTTTATTTCAACGACAATTTATTCCTTTATAGCCAACGAATAGCGTCTTTCTTTGTCCATGAGCACTGTGCTTTATTTTCTACATCTGATCCGTCCCACTGCCGACGTTGATCACTTTGCATTAAGGTTGAAATAGTGTTATATACGGGATCAATATCTGATTAAATATTATAATAGTTTTATTATGTACCCGTGAACCTACACTAAATGTAGGCTTGCTATACCAATTAATGACATATGTATATATATATATATATATATATATATATACACACACACACACACACACACACATATATATATATATATATATACACACACACACACACACATATATATATATATATATATATATATATACACTACTTTATCCATTATTTAACGATTTGATCCATGCCCAATGTAGAAGAAAGATCTTAGAATATTATATCAATATAAAATATTTGGCTAATTGTTCATTTGATTCTCGCTTTAACAACTTGCTTAATTACGAGAGTATATGCACGTGTCGATCATTTCTTTTCATCAGAGAAGGTTTATTTTTCCGAAATCCTGTTAAACTATTAGCTATTACAATGAAACCAAAAATTTTAATGTTTATCAGTGTCTAAAATTAATCTACTAAAATAAATAGCGTTAAAATAACTTTTTAGGTTGCATTTTTTTACTAATACTTTATAGCTGCATATCATGTATTCTGGATAAACACTTTTTTCTAGTATATTTTCATAGTGTTTACCTTATATAAACAATGTATAAAAATTATTGGCCTGCTTGTGGATAATTGAAAATACACAGATTTACCGAAGTCGCTAAAGTAGAAGTTAATTTGAAATGAGACGAGTCATAATATTTATTTATTTTTGAAAATAACTTGCTCACTTATTAAATAACAAAATGTGATGATAAAAAAGAGAAAAATATTGTCATTAGCTTCATTTCACGATAATTTATATGAACACATACTTTCACGCATTAACTGGAAAAGTTCACTTTCCCCACTTGTCCTAAAGATTTATATCACTATAATTAACTTATTCAAACCGTTGATCTATATAACGTAAATAAACCAAGAGAAAATTCAAAGTCAGCTATGAGCAAGTTACACAATCCCACCTAACAAGGAAAAACTGACTCGAACAATGTGGTAACAACGAAAACATTAAGTTCAATAAATTGAGTATTGTGAATGTCGGACAAAAGGAAGGAAATTGAAAGGTTTGATTGTACGAATAAGGAAATTTAAAAAAAAGCGCGAGGCAAAAGTAACTGTCGAAGAATAAATGATAAAAGTTAAGAGAGCAATGCCCTTATCCGTCCCCGTTGTATCTTTTCACTCGGTGGTATTTTCATAATTTCTACGGGATAGTGATGTGTTCTCGTTGTATTATCTATTTATAAGGATAACAAGTTACTATTCAGTTAATTTCCGTTACAAGAAAAAACTAATAGAATTAACAGCGGTTCATCTGTTTTAAAATCTCACTGGTACCCGTGAATTTTATTCCACAAAATTAAGTCATGAAATTTAAACCAGAATATTAAAGTTTAACACAAACATAAATAACGAGATAACCAATAATAATAGCTCGAACACGTGTTTGAAAATGCCTAGATTGAGCGAACATTATTAGCAGCTTCCGCGCCGTTATTCGTTGTTCGAAAATATATAATTACTCGTGTGATTTACGGCGTTGGCTCGTAACGGTTGACTAAAAAATAGACATTCAATATGAAATTAAAAGAAACGAAATAATTATATTTAAAAATGTGTAAATTATAAAAATGTATGAATTAAATATAAAGATAGTATTTGAAAAGAATAACATTTTATTTTTTTCTCGTTATTAAATTTGTCATACGATGATTTTGTCAATCGTTATTAAATGTGTCATTGAAATCTTCTATACATAGAAGAGAAAAGCGTATATTTGTTTATTAATTTTACAAATGCAGATTATATTTTCAAAATTAATTTTATTTACGTATTTACATATATTTATTTATGATCTAGGACATCAATGGTGTGTGATGGTATGGGTTAGATTCGAATATTATGATTCGAATATTCGATTGCTATGGCAACACTGTTTATCCGTCTATATATTTTTACCGAAACTGAGTTAAAATTTGCATCAGCTTAAATATAATTTTTGCCCGTAGCCCCGGCTTTTCTTACCAATTTGCCGCGTGTGGAGTTTACATGCCGGTTTTATGATATTGAGATATGTTTGAGATTTTCAATAGGCTTAATGTATACTTTGTGATATCAAGTTGTGTCATTGAACTTTTATTATTTTATAAAAAACCGATTTTTATTTTACAGAGATTGTGCTATTATGTATCCCGGTTTAAAAATAGCATATATGTTAAATTGAATAATAAACCGTGCCTATATTATATTCAAAAAAATTGTATAGCTGTAAACAGCTACTTACATTTTTTAAACTGAACGAGAAACAAACATGCTGACACATTCTTCATTAGTAGCGTAAATGAGTAAGAAACATGCTTTACATAGTATTACATTTTTATACAGTAGAATTCGAGGATAATATATGTCTTACTCAGCTAGTAATATCTACTTGTGGCAGAATAGCACACAAACTTAATAAAGTCTTTGTGCTATTCTGCCACACGAAATTTACACGTGACAAGCTTGCAAGTGATTCGTTGTTCGCTTTCAGAGTAATTAAGCAAAAAACGAACAACCTTTCGGATTTATAATGCCAGTAGAGATTTTATTTCTAAGGTACTTCAACCCGTGTAAGGAAAACTTTTTTAAGTAGGCTATCGCTTAAGGTGGTACTTTGAGTAGAGTGCAAGTATTTTTTCCTTAACAAAAATATTTTATTATTTCAAGTACGTAATTTTTCAGGTAAAATCTATAGTAAATCATAATATAATGGTATTAGCCAAATCGAAAGTCAGGCCATTTAAATACTGAAAAAAAATTATGTCTTATTCGAACCCTAATGCACGCTTAATAATTTTTATAAAAATCTCACAAGTCTCAAACGTTTGAAGCTAGAGGATTGTAGATAAATAAATAAACATATCACAAAATAATAAGAATAGTCTATTTTAGCGATACAGCAATTTAATTACTGATAAAAGCCGATACTCTAAAACTGTAAAACACACGTATAGTCATCTACTTGTACATACTAGTCTATTAAACGCAACTGACGCCTAACACAGATAGTATTGAAATTAAATAATTATTGTTCCTAGTTTTTGTCTTTATAATCCTGATACCTACAATTCATGGTATATCTACACATATAATAAAATCGTAAAAAAATTAGTCAGTACATTGAATATTATAAGTTTTTTTAGAATTTCTACAAAATTAACGCCAATTATATTCAATATCAAAAAAAAGTCAAATTTGCTATTAGCTAAAAATTACAACATCGTCAGGTGGATTATTAGCAATCTTTGCTAATAGGCCACTTGAAGATGTTGTTATACAACGAAACCTAGGTCGTGGTAAAGAACTTAAAGAAAATAGAAATAATACTACATCACGTAGTTTCATTTAATTGTGAGTTAACATCAAGTTAAGAACGGAATCAGTTTTAAATCAAGAAGACTACGAAAATGAACAGTGAGAAATAGTAAACAGTGAGTTTTTAATATCGAAGTAAAGTGTGTAGCGCTTTATGGTAAATTGTATAATCATCTTTATTGTATATAACAGTATAATTTGTAAATAAATAGATACTATAGAGTTATGAAACAATAAGGTTCGACTAACTACCCGGTGGAATTTTTGGAATCCCTGAACACTCCTGGTATTCCAGCTCATAGAATATACTTAAAAATTAGCGTACCCATAATACTCCTGAGAAATTTAAGCCCACCAAAACTTTGTAACAGCACCAGATTAATAGACCCTCATTTGCAACGAAACTCGATAGAAGGTGAGATGTTAACAGTATGCGGCACAGGTGATAGTGTTTTTATTTACCGGATGCCTATTGTACCAAACAATTTTCCTTTCAGTTTTAAGCGAGTACAGTTTCCAGTGAGCTTTTGTTACGTCATTACAGTCAACGCTGAGAGTAGCCGGCGTTTATCTCAGGGTGTGTTTCTCACTCGTCTCACTCGGCCAGCTCTATGTAGCTCTATCGCGCGTTTCAAACGCTAGCAATGTTATCATATTAATCCCTGAAAGTTACACATTAAACATTGTGTACGGGAAGCTTTACTATAGTTGCCTTTAGGGGAATCCCCCAGATGTATGTATGACTGTATGGTGTGATTTTTACTTTAATTTAAGTGTACTTATCTACCTGTATCAATAAATAATTTAGTCTAGGTTTTTGTTAAGTACCTTAAAAAAATGGCTAAAATGAGAATAAAATCGCAAGTGTTGAACTTTCTCTCCGATTTTTTTCCTTCCTATCGTTTTCTTTTATTTCATTATAATTATACGTTATTATGCGTATGAGGTCACAGCATAGCTATTAGGTACTATGAATAAAAATAAATGACCAGACTTGTTTTACAGTTTTTCAAAAATTATCACTCAAGGATGTGAAATAGTGCCCCAAAGTTTGTATGTCAATCAAATTTGGATGGTCGTATCGATACTTCGTAACTCGATACTTCGTACAATTACTACAAAAAGAATATGATGATTAATATTTCAAAAGTCATTCTCTAAGAAGAACAAAATAACGCAATCTTTTTTTAAAAGCAGGGGTTAGTAATAGAGGATGAGGCAGGGAAGGAAGAGAGGGAGAGCGAGAGAGAGATGTAAAGGGAGGGTAGGAAGGGAGGAGGAGCCTGAGGGGGAGAGGAAGAGGGAGTGGGGAAAACGGAGATGGTGAGCGAGAGGGAGAGGACAGAAATTGAGTGGGAGGGGAAACAGACCATTGATTACTTTGAATCTACTATTGAATAATAAAAATGAATTACCAAAATTGTAATTTAAGACTCATTTGAGTCGTGGGTAACTATGATGACCAAAACTGGACGAAAATATTCTATTTCGAAATACGACGAAAATATCTATAATAAATAAAAGACCTAACCACATAAGATAAATAAAGTCCGACTTTTGATACAATATTAGGCTATACTGAGTGATGCAATGTATGAAACTGTATTGAAGATGTCACACCGAACGTGCTGTACACGCGCTGCGCACGACACGCAGGCCGTAGTCGGCTTAGTGTGTTCTATACTTTTAAACATTATGACGTACACGTGTTACACACGTACTGTACACATACATGCGCACCTGTTCTGTGGTCTGGCCTTCAAGCTGGGTCAACTATTCAGTGGAGCACAGCATTAGAGTCAGAACTCGCGAGCACAGTTAGTATATTATGTAAATAACAAAAATAAAGAAACATATATATATATATATATATATATATATATATATATATATATATATATATATATATATATTCTCTATTTACAATATGTTGAATAAATATACGAAATTTTGAATCGATTAAATACAACTATATAAATACAACAATTGAATAACAAATAAAAATAATATATATATAAATATATATATATATATATATATATATATATATATATATAATAGATATATAATTAAAAAATTATAAGATTTAGGCTAATGATAATTATACATTTCCTATTTTCTGATAATTTACACACCTTATTTTTTTATAATTTTAGGTTGAGTGAAATGTTTTGGGGAAAAAATTTTTTGTTTATTTTTCAGTATATCCTTGAAGATATACTACCTAAAATTAGGAAAAAAAAATTAAAATTGTCGTATTTTTTAAACCCCTAACACCATATAAAAAAATTTAAAAAAATCTACAACCCCTAAAATTTGACATATGAAATGTTTTTAATGTTGGCTGAATATTATATTGAGATATATACCTCAATATAATATTCAGCGAGGTTAATATATTTTAGAAGGTTAATATATTTTATTACTATGCCAAATTTAAAGTCTCATCGTCAAGTGGTTTCTGACAAAAACGACTGTGATAGACAGACGGGCAGAATGTGATTCCATAAGGGTTTCATATTTCTTTTTGAGGTACGGAACCCTAAAAAACGACCAACAGTTCGTTTATCGACTTCCATTTATTAAACAAGTGTGTTACGGTTAAAGGGGTGACACCATTGTGAAGAAGTACTTGTTTCTAGTGAGAAGGGTTAAGCAGCTTTATGAAAATCACTTATGCCGGTCACTATGAGTTCCCATCTCATTTAAACATACCCTTTCCATATATTGACGCAAGGGCTTCTCGTGCGTCAGCTCGTTTAGAAGTTATTAGAACTTTGTATTTTTATCCCATTTTAATAAGAGCTAGAATAAATTACCTACATATAAATATTATGTAAACAATTCACCGTCAATCTCTTAACATAAGCTTTCCTAAATCGTCGAGATTTTGTCAAAAAACTTAACAACAACGTTAACAAGTTTTAAATAATATTTGGCGATACGAGGCACCAGTGGGTGGCCCCACTGGTGCCACAGACGGATATTATTTATATGGAAGTAACTTGGAAATAAAATTAATATATTAATATAATAAAAATCAAAGAGTAATAAATCAGAATTATCATTCACAATTAAATGAAACTACGTGATGTAGTATTATTTCTACTTTCTTTAACAAGACCTAGGTTTCGTTGTATTACAACATCTTCAGGTGGGATATTAGCAAAGATTAACTCTTAGAAACATCCAACAGCATTTAATATTTGAAAACAGAATTATCATTTTGAAAACTAAACAGTAAGGATCGTAACCAAAGTGATTATATGGAAATAAAATGCCTAAAACATTTTGTAGTATACTCGTGTTGGTAAGAACAGAAATTTTCTTTATATTTTCCACTTCTTATTGCTTACATAGAGTGAGCGAAATTCTAATTAATATTATACGAAATACGAAAATTTGGATGGATGAATAGATTTTGTATGGTATTACTCCGTGTTTTCTTATAACGCTTTCGAAACAAAAACTTAACAAATTGGAATAATGAAAAACGTGTTAATCCGCATATACTTCAAGAGTTAAAACTTAAAAAAAAAAAAAAAAAAAGTATATATATATATATATATATATATATATATATATATATATATAATAACGAAATAGATTTTTCATCATGTGTCGTGCGCCAGTTGAAAGAGCGGGTTATAGGGATTCAATAATTAGTTTTCACAATTTTATATAAGATAATATGGAGATATTGTTAAACATGTCCACAAAGAATAAACCGTCGTAATTCCGAAGCACTTAAATTAAAATTATGACAAAAGCAGCTATATCAGAAGTTTTTCTTTAGCGGAAAATTATAGCAACGATTCTAAATGTCATAGTTTTTGAGAAATTCACTTATTTTTATTTCTGTTTATATATTTTGCTTATATTTACTAATACTAATTCATATAATAATAATTCACTTATATTTACGTCTGGTAATATCTGTATATACTGTCTGTTTATATTTTAGATTATATTTGGCAATATAATAATATTTTGATGGCAAAAGTAGTGTTAATATTTGTATACAGAAATACTATGTACACTTGAAATATTTGTTTTTCACCCTTATTGTGACTTCTATTCGTATATAACAGGTTTTTATTCGTAACGATTTGGATAGTATTTAATTTATTCCTTTTTCAGAATATTTTTATATTGATCCCGTATTTGTACAAAACAATAGACTAAAAATATATTTATACGACTGACATAAAAAATATTATTATGAAAATATGAAAAATTGTTACCAATAATTACTCGCTGTTTTTTTAAATACTAGACTTTATTAACCCCCGATAAGTTGATCTTTCTGTTATTTGTGTGTTGTTTTTTAAATATTATTTGATTTATTGCACTTTTGCTAAATGTCTATCGAATGTTGTTTGTTTTTTTTATACAAAGTAACTTCAATTAATTTTTAAATATATTTTTTCTTCCTTTGCTTCTGAAAGAAATAGCCACTTATAAAGAATAAAAAACGAGTGTGCTTTAGACCACACGACTGAAGTAAAACTTCAAATTCACAAAATATGAACTTTAAAATGAATTTCCAATTTTATTTACTTTAAACGTAGAATATTTAATGTATTGAACAAAATAATAATTTATAAAATTGTTCAAGAACGAAATGAAATTACAAAATAATCAAAAAATCACCGTTCGCGTAACGCTAGCAAACTCGCATATATATATATATATATATATATATATATATACATATATATATATATATATATATATATATATATATATATATTTCATGCACTGGCTATGAGAGGAAGAGAGAAAGAAAATATGCTCTCTTGCTCCTACAGTGTGATGCAGACAATAGGCTTGCACTGTGTCTTAGATATACGAAACATAACTGGCTATGAGAGAAAGAGAGAAAGAAAATGTATGCTCGCACCTCTCTCCCTTGTCCCTACAGTAATATACGAAACGTAACTCTCTTTCTTTCTGTCTTCACTAACTTATATCTATCTCTCAACTTCCGTTCGCCTCGTCCGATCACACTTTTCGTAACGCTCTCGTCACGCATTCACCAGCTTACTCCCCAAGTCAAGTGTGTAAAAAGAAGTTTTACTTCAAAAATATTCTCACGATATACATACACAGTTACATCAAATAAGAACCTTACAAGAATACTTGTAATACGCTAATTTATAACGGAATAGTTCTTTCTAAGTGTACCTATTACTCGGCCTATTCATTGGTAATTTAATTTTTTGAGGCAAGTTAACAAAAACGACTAATTGAACAACGCATGCATACCAATATGCATGCGTTGTTATTACATTGCATTACATTGGATGTGTTATTTAAAATATTTTTACCACATTTACTTTGGGAAACAAGCTAGTAGACACAAGACACAAGAACATGTAGTACGATGACAGAATTAAAGTACCGCGGTGCGCTTATTTTGCTTTTTTTATGCAAAGTGATTTCAATTAATTTTTTAAATATATTAATACAGTATTTACTATTATACTAGTAAATACTGTTGGCAGTATTTACTAGTATACTGACCAATTTCCTACACTTATAATATACTGACTAATTTCATTACCGTACCTAGTTGGCAGTATTCACTCTATTGGCAGTATTTATTAGTATACTGACTAATTTCATCACCGTACCTAGTTGGCAGTATTTACTCAGTTGGCAGTATTTACTAGTACACTGACTAATTTCATCATCGTAACTAGTTAACAGTAATTACTAGTATACTGAATAATTTCTTAGACGTAGCGTTGTTATTGTATCCATGTTCGTACCTAGTTGGCAGTATTTACTAGTATTATTGACTAGTTTCTTACACTTATAGTGTACTGCCTAATTTCTTACACTTATAGTATACTGACTAATTTCCCACACGTGGCGTATTGTATCCATATATAATACATACTTCCATGTGGATCTGCCATTCAAATTTACAAGAGTACGGTATTACACGTTAATTTGTATAAAATAGCAATCAGTTGCAGTTTTCATACATTATATATGTTTTATAGTTTTATATTAATGCAAACGTGTACGACGTTTGCTTTGTAATTAACGCTCATTATAGAAGAACACAGGTGTTTCGATATGTGAGCTTTCTTTGCTTACTATGCGAAGAGGTTATATTAAATAACGTCGCCATATTAAGTAAGATAATATTAGGTATAAAAGAAAATATCATGCTATAATATAATATGTATTTTATATTTTTACATTGATAGATATTTAGGTACGTCTGAAACCGAGCTTGAAGTTCGACACGCGTTTTTCACTGATCTGTGGGGTAAACGTGCGTACCAACATAAGTACTTGTTCGAGGAATTACAATGGGCCACGTGTCATAAAATGTGAATAATAAGATTAAAAGCGCGTTATGGCTTTATAAAATAATAAATAATTCAATAATTCTTATATTATTATTATTCTTATATTATTTCATAAATTTAGTACACGAGTCTTTTGCTTCATGAAAGTTATGGCGAACATGGTATTTTTAGAAAATTAGGGCTATTGCCTTTAGAGAAGGGAAGTTTCGAGTAGCGACCGGTGATTTTTCTAGTACGTTGGGTATTCCAATTTAAATTGACTAATTTTAATATTTCAAATATTGAAATAAGTAGTTAGTTATTTCTGTAATAGAATAACTACAAATAGCATGTTGGTCGAACAACAAAGTGGCCCATTTATTTATCGTCCATTATTTTTGTTGGTTTCTTTTTTATATATTCTGTTTTTTCAACATGTATTTCTAAAAACATGTATTGTATATAAATACATATATATATATATATATATATATATATATATATATATATATATATATACACACACATGGATATATCAATGCATAGTAACATTATAGACAATGAAAATACATGAAACCATACAATATACAATTTCAGGAGGGTAATAAAAATAATTTCGTGCTATAGTAAAATCTAACATTATTACTAGCATATTTATGGGTCATGAATTTTACCTTCATTGAATGCGGACCAACCTGTTGATACTAAATTATATAAAACCATAAACAATCCCTATCTATAAATATCTAATGAAGAAAACATGGGTTGTAGTTGCTGAAAGAGCGCGCCAAAACGCGCGAAACAGTTAGCGTTCAAGTGCGCGTCGTCAGTCGACCGCTGACATTCGCGATCGCGAGACGCGCGTTGGATGCGGTCGGAGCTTTTTCGAAATAAACTTTTTTAACTCGTTCAGGAACGGCGCAAAAATTTGAACAAATTTTTCTTAGATTCAAAATTCATTATGTGAGTTAGCAATTAAACAAACTACGTTAGATTTAAGAATATTTCATAAATGAACTACTTTAGTTATTTAAATATAAGTGTTTTTATTTCATTAATGGTTAGAATTTTCGAACGAAGTGATTCAGTTACAAAGTGAAAATTAAAACTTATTTAAATATTAATTATGATAATATATGAAAGTAATACGTCATTTTATAAATAAAATTACTAGATAGGCACCTAAAAAAAATTACTCATTCCTAGATATGTTATGTGTGTTAAAAATAATTATAATATTTGCATGGTTATAAATGTTAGTTAACAATTGATTTCTTTCTGGATTTCACTACGAAGCTCTTGACGTCCTTATTAGTGAATAAATTCAAATATTTTGAATTTAATAACGCTTAACAGTTGTTATAAACCTAGTGTATGGTAACAGAGACAAGTTTAGTGTCGTCCACTATTGCGGTTAACTTAAATGGCATTTTGTGAATGTTGGAAAGAAATTATTTTTGTTATATTGTTTAAAATTTGGGTAAGTTTATTTGAAACATTCTTAAATACATAAGGTGAAGTAAATATGTGGCACTTTTTGCGTATTTATATTATCCTTATTAAAATACATTAACATTTAATATATGATAGAGTTTTTCTGGTCAAATATCGATTATAATCCAATATTAAATTTTAAAAAAAACGAAAAACCGTGTCACATTCGATATTTAAAACGCTAATTAGCGTTTTAAGTATCGAATGTGATACGGTTTTTGTTTTTTTTTAAATTTAAAATAGGCGATGACAAAGAAATCTTTAAGTCAATTTATTTAGGGGAATATTTATTATCGTTATAAAGCGGGATACATATCATAATGGACAGGATATTCATCTTAAATTTTAAATTGTCTAGATATTTTGTTTCATAAAATAACGGTTTTGTAATATTTGATAATTGAACAATTCAGAAGATTACTTTACATTTACTGATTACTTTATAACAATTGTTATTTAAATACTCCTCATAAAAAAGTATTTATAGCCAATTTATGTAATTTTATACGTCCCACTAGATTGGTAGTTCAACATTTATTCGAAATACAGTTTAGAATTCAAAAGAAACATAAAGTTCAATAAGTATCGAATGCACTTGAGAGATTACAGCAATTCTGAGTGATAGAATTTTTTTTTTAGTTTTGAAATAATTGTCTACATTAGCATTTTATTCAACGAAACAAAATGTAACTAATAATATTTCATCACTATATCTATTAATTAATAAACATCCTTGAATAATAATTATTATTTTGAAATAATCGTTATAGTAATATTACAATTATTTCAGCTTGTAAGTTTTTTTTATTTTTGTCGATTCATAAGAAAAAATGATTTAACATAATATTTTCTTTATCTTTCTCGAAATAGATTTAAAATAATTGATAAGTATTTTAACTATAATTTCTATATTTTTTATTTTGTAATGAAATTAAAGAATTATCTCATTCATACGAAATATGTCTTGAGACCAGTTGAAAGGAATTCTCCATGTTATATTTTATTAATGAATTTGCAGTCTTTTCTGCTTTTATTTTTTAAAGAGCCGATTAATTATATTAATTTTAAGTAGCTAATCGTGTTTTCATGACATTATTATCGATATACCTTCTAGAATTTTTAGTCGTTTTACAAACATATTTTTAAAAAGGTTCTTTAGAACATTCTATCAATTTCAAAATTGTTAAAATTCTTAGAGTATTAGGATCATCTTAGAAATTTCATTTCTGAAAGCTCAGAGATTCTGCTGCATGATATAAATGAATTCTCTAAATCGGGTAATTAATATTTTATGGAAAATTATTTACATTAGATTTTAAATATGCAGATTAATTATTAAAATAAAAGCACTGATGATAAAGTATCATCAATAAAATTTCCAAATGTATATTCGTAATTCAATTATCGTACTTGTCTAATTATACCGTTATTGAACATTATAGATAAGGTCAAAGAAACTTATTGATGAATAACAAATTAGTTATAAGTGATTAGTAAAATACATTAAAATGTTCATAAATATTAGTATGCACGTAAAAATCCACATATATTCTGTAACTCATCCCATATTAACAAGCCAAATTCAGCCGGTGAACTATCGAATGAAATAGCCTTGAATGTAATATAAAACCAGCTGGCTTATGTAAATAATTACGTTATGAAATTTACATTATATAATTACGATTGATATCTCATCATTTTCAAAACTTACCACTTTTTTTTTGGAAAAAACACTTTTGGAATGAATACATTTTGAAAAGAGTCGTGTCCACAATTTCTTGAAAGACGAGCTAAATAAATTAGTTCAAATATTGAATATATTTGGCGTTAATTTTGTAGAAATTAATTATTCACAACAAATAAAACTACGTGACGTAATGTAGTATTATTTCTACTTTCTTTAATTTCTTTACCACGACCTAGGTTTCGTTGTATTACAACATCTTCAGGAAATAATACTACATCACATAGTTTCATTTAATAGTGAAATTAGTTTAAAAAAAACACCCACGCTTTTACAACATATTCCACAAAAAGCAAACAAATAATTATCGAACCTGTTTTCCCTGTGTACTCATTAAAGGCTTTAGTGTAAGCTATTTTTGTTTTTGAGTGTAATATTTGAGTGTAACAGCCTGGAGCGCTTTGTTTTGAAGCATTTTGGTTCACTTAATCTTCATTTGAGAAGCAAAATCATTTATTTTTGAAAAACACGTCCCACAAAGTTTCTTTTTAATTCTATGAAATTATCTATATTAAATAAAAATTATCGTCATCAGAACTACACACAACTGCCAAGTTGCATGATGATGCAACAATTAGAAGTGCCAGAAATTTAGTTTCGCAGACTTCATTACAGCGTGTTAAAATCTTTGTGATAAACGTGTTAGAATTTGTAACTCATAGAGTAAACTATCGAAAAAGGAAAAATTCTAAATGTGTGGTCAATAATTTTAAATTAATGTTATTGTTTATTTCTATGCAAAGTGATATTTTCGTATGCAAAGTGGATATCATCAAGCGGAAATTCCAAAAATTAAAGAAGTCGATCAAAATCTAAAGTAATTTTTCATCAAGTTTTCAATCATTAAAATAACATGAAGCGAAATATTTTTTATACGCCCAATATATTAGTCTACCATTATATTCTCAAGCACACAGACATTAGAATAGTTATTTTTTTATACGGCAAGTTCATGTTATGATCACAAGCAATAAAATACAAGTAACGTTCCGCTTTCACTTTGACCTTTTTCATACAGTGATGAATTCTGACGTGACATTTAATATACGCATAGTACGAAAATATAATATTATAACTCAATTTTGACATATACTGAAACTTTAAAAATTTATCCGAAATATATAAGGTTTATTATAATATTCATAGAGAAGCGGAGTACATCTTTTTAGTTCTTCTTAACAGTACATTAACGAAAAATTCTATGTTGAAATCAGTGTGTAGCGACTTTAAATTTAATACTATCTTGTTTAATAAATAAACAGGAAAAAAATATTTTTCGACTTTAATTCTAAAATCGAATATTAATTTTATTGTCCAGATATTTCCTAATTTTAATTAGCCACAAAATTTATACTTGTATAGAATTTCACAAAACCACAATCAACGGTTTGAAATTTTAATCCGGTGTGCGACGAATAGGTAAATGATTTCCTAAAGAGGTCCGCTTCGTAATTTTTTGTTGACAAAAGCCCAAAAACACCTAAAGGTTATATGTACAATCTAATAATGCTAGTGCTTTTAGAAATTTAACGTTCATGTAACAATGATTATGTAATACATTTAACATATTAAATCAAGCAATTTGTGCTTGCTGTACCATTTTGACAATTTTGCAGTTTATGCTATTTCAATATCACAGGTTTTTAGAGCTAACTCATACTTGCTATCAGGATCGTTAACAATAGAAATTTTTGAAAGCAACGAAATATAAATTACTTGAAGCAAAAGATCAAAGGTTTTTCATTATTGTAGCACACGCCTAGTTACCAGATCGTTGGAAAGAATGAATAAATTAATTTTACGTGTAAGTCTGAACAAAATATTAGAGAGACGAATGTCGATGTTTGAAGAGTATTGAATTGGTAGGATTATACGAGTAAATGCTGCTATTTCACCATTAACAAAGCTATGATTAGAGAAATAATTAACATCAGAATAAAATTTCATCTCTTCTTTATAAAATTAAAACGTCGAAATATCAACGGATTTAAAATCATTTGCGATAAGAAAAAATTAAATCGGTAGAATAGTAGTCGGACTTGGACATCGAGAGTTTTGTTCCTTCGAAATATATACTATTACTCGTTTAATATTTCTATAATAAAAAAAGTTATTTAATATAATTATTGGCTACACGAGAAAACCCTACCAATCTACCATAAAATGGAAATAATGTATATTTACAAAAAATCGGAACAAATAGTAGAATTTTTTTTTTAAACTTAGATATTGTACTATATGAAATACTAAAGATTTAGTGAAATATCTTTTACTACTTCGGAGATAATTGACTGTCATAAAGAAATAATGGGAATCTACTCGTAACTATTAAAGTCAATTTTTTACCGTCACATTTAAGGTACAAACACAACACAAGTGCGCGTAATAATGCAAGCTACTTAACATTCATCTACAATTATAATTACGAATCATACACTTGGTTAAACAGACGGATATAGTGTGGGAAGTGTTATAAGGTACACATGTGTTTATTTAACTTCTTTAAATAATAAACAGAGTGTTTCTTTTTAAGATAAGTTGATGTTATCCGAAAATATATCGAGATAATAGGCAAAATGCTTAATTATGTATTTACATAATTGCCACAAGTTTTATGATGAAAACCAGTGAAATGCGAGTCGAATTCACAAATTATATGTACCGCATAACGCTAATTATTGACGCGAAATTTAACAAAAAAGCTTAGGATGAAACCGATATACGGTAATAAACTGGCGATAGGAATACACGACTGAGTGTCTCGACATACCGTGAATAATTTCAGTTTTTTTAATTTATTGTAAATAACTGTTTTTTTAATTTTATTCAAGGAATGTTTTAGTATGTAAAATATTGCGAAAGGAATACGGTTGAGTGAGTTGTCTCTGTTCTCAATCATTTTCAACATTGCGTGAAACACATGATCGTTTAGAGTTTATGAATTATTGTTTCATAATTTGACTTCGTTATGTTATTTTTTATGATTACGTTATTTTATTTCTCGTCTTGGGATTCCAATTTACAAATAATATTTGTGTTGTACAGTGCGCACAGAATGTAATAAATTTCACTACTGTCGTGCTTTCTTTGGCATATAACATTTATTTTTCAAATTTTTCTTGCTGCAAGGGAATGGGGGTGGAGTGGATGGGAGGAAGAATTTTGCAACGTTTTCATTATTTTTTAAAATTTTATTCAAGGAGATTTTTGGTATATAAAATGTTGTGTTTTTACATTTTTCGTTATATCAGTTTTCATTTCACTTTGCAACAAAGAAAATGGATATTTATTGGAAATTTTACATTAATCCCAAAGGTGGTCTTTGGGATTGATATAAAATTGAAAATTAGGACTTTTATGTCTTTGTTTTATTTATAAGGCAGCCAGGCTCGTAACTAAATGTAACTTAGTTAAAGTTTAGCACTTTAAGTCACATAGTCTCTGAGAAAATAGATTGTCATATAACGATATGGTTCGATAAACGTCGAGTTGATTCCACAAATGTATTTTGGTAATGACCAGTAAAAAGAAGAGTGGAATAGGAAATATTAATATTCAAATTAAAATTTATTTCTTCACTATACAGCGAAATGGCTGTATTGTGATTTTACTTGTGGTATAATCTATTTAATGCATGGGAGATTCAAATATTGGATATACTAACATGGAACCTCAAACAAACTATGTGTAGATTGGCATTAAAATTAGTTTTTAACATCAATTTCATGCTATTGATTTAAAAAAAGAAATTAAAAGTATTACTGTTATTAGCAATATTTAATAATAATTAAATTGATCTATTTTATATGAAACATGCTCACTATAGCTATTAATAGTATACACATTGGCACATATCAAAATGTTATATTGCGTGTAATATTTTCCTACGTGTCAATGTATGTACTGTTAATTGTTATATATAGTGAGCACGATTTTAGTTTCTAATGCTCGCACACACTTAAATTTTGGCGTGAAGAAAATGTTACATTATCAACGTTAAGTAGAAATTTAAAAAATATTTCATTTGAAAACTGAAAATGGTTTCTATTTAATGCGATTGAACTGAAAATGATTTCTATTTAATGCGGTGCTCATCTGTTATGGTAAACTAGTTATTTGGCATAAATTACTTAATTCTTAATTCAGAATACTTTTAAATATTAAAATTCCGTGTGAGACGTCATTAGTAAGTTCAATTAGAAATTGGTAATACTGTTTTTTTGTTAAGTTTAAAATAATTCTTTTGACTGTGACATTTTAACATCTCGAAATGTTATTATATTTATTTCTGTTATCATACCAATATAATTAATTCAATTGTTACAAAATGATAAACATTATAACGTTTGTATTTAAAGCGTAATATTATGTATTATTTAGAGCTAATATCTACCACTATTTTTTTCTACCACTCTTTTTGCGTACTATTTATATTTCATATCTATTTATGGCGGTTAGACTATTTAATAGGTAAGATTAGGTCAAATAACATATGAATTTGAAGTTGAACTAGTCACAAAGGTTGTTATACAGTGTTTATGTAAACGTCTAAAATTATATAAATTATCAAAAGATTTATTAATTTTCCATTTCAAGTTATAAAAGTAGAAAAAAACCTTGTATTTGTTCAAGAAAATGTTATCTATTTCACATAGGTTAAATTTAATTTGAGTTCTGTTTGTGCGTTAATATTTCCGTAAAGTTGTATAGTTTTACCCTTATAATGGGAACACCATTGTTTGGTATGGTATATATAAAACTTATAATCTCTTTTGTGAAATATAAATAATTGTGAATTTTTTTGTTTTGGCAAGATGTATTGAGAGATCGAAAAATATGTACCAAAAACTGAACATTATAATATATAAAATTAAGTTACGCTTTTTTTATAATATATAAAATTAAGTAATCCTTTTCTGTGTTCAGAATTTATAAATTTGATTTGGACAATATCCAATATTTGCAGAAAATTTATGTTATAGTATTGATATAAATAGTTATAAGATATAAGAAATGCATGAGACAATGTTTACTAAAAAATAACATATATAAACAATTTTTCTTTATCTAGGTCAATATTTGGCAATGCTCGAAGGATAAATCTTTAGTGAAGTCTGGAAAGTCGATAATTTGATTAAATTTGACGACGGATATGTTGGAGACCTGTATATAGTTTATAAAAGAAATCATAGAGAAAATGACAAATGGAAATATTCTCATATCATAACTTTCGACTAAGTAAATCGATTTGTATGTCGTTACCTCACGTAGATCTAACTAATCGGTAAAGAGTGTGTAATGTAACAACGTTTTATGATAGGTTACTTAAAACAGAGAAAATGTTAGAGATTTCAATTTTATTTTCAGAATGGGAAAGTTAAGATTTATATTGAATGAAATAACCAAATATTTACGGAAAAAATCCTTTGATAATCTCGCCGTTTATCGTCGGTGCGATATTACAAGCAATTATTTAACTCACTTTTGACTGATTTAACCTTTACTATACACATATATTATTAATTTATTTTCGTTTACGTATTTCATTTTCCGTTCAGATTTTCTTACGTACGGCTTCGTCTAAGATGACTGGCCATTTCGTAATCTGATACGTGGCGCTTTAAAGCCGGATTCATAAAACTATTTAAAATAAATACAAGAATCTGACTTCTATTACGCGAATTTGTGGCTATTGGCTCTATTAAAACTTTCTTATTTATTCATCCATTTGTTTTAACTTCGGCACGAGCGTAGCCATTTCACTCACAGCCACCTTTAGGAGGAGATACAATGAAAAAATTTAAATAAAAAAATCGCTATTCATATCCTGTGGCCGTTATTTTATTTACATAATTTATAAATTAAATTTTTATGTATACAACTGATACATTAGATCGATTTATCGCTACAAGAGCAATCTCTTCCAACTGAAGCACTGAGGAAATAGTGTTACTACTATTAACTTGGGCTGCAGAGTAATGTACTAAGTTACGAGCCGCAATATCGGATACTACACCCATTACCCTTAGAGCTTCGCAGTTACTTTGAAAACCGCATATCTCTGGTCCAGAGAATATTGAGAATCTAACGTTTAGCAAGTGGGTAGATGAATACAAACATTAGTCTTAGCCAGAGTTTTGTCAAAAGATAATTTTAGTGGTTTTATAGACTTTATCATGCGGCAAAGCGACAGACAGATAAGAATTTATTGCGACCACGTTCAGTATTGTGATAGATACAATATTCAATAGATCTGGATGCAAAGCTCTAACCGACACTTATCTAGGAAGCTCTACAAGAACTTTTAATTTATTTTTAACTCGCTACTTTTACGGCTAACTTCTTTAAATAGGAAATGGACCCTTTTGTAGTAATTAATACTATTATACTAAAATAAATCTTACTTAAAATAATACTGTAGCAAATTGTAATTGATGGCGCATATTAAGAAAACAGTAAAAAGAATACGTGCGATATGGCTTGGAAAAGTATAAAGTGTAGTAAATAATTATGCGAGGCGTAGCTTTTTGAGGTTGATCTTTGACTTTGGCGTGTGTATTGACCAAATAAACAACTTATTGCATCGAATTTCGGTATGATTGTGTGTAATAATTTCCATTTACTTGAGAACATAGTTACATATGGCTTTGTATTATGATCGCGTGTAATGTTGATAGTCTGTGCGTAAGGGTTATTAGTGTATTGATATTTATTAGCATTGCTCAATTCTTCGTTAGGTTTAGCTCCGCATCTCGAAGTGTTTTTTGTTTCATTTAAAAAATTAAAGTATTTGGTTTATTTATGGTGTAATTAAATTACCCAGTACTTCCTTCTGTTAGCATTATTTTTTGACTTTAAGACGTTTACTTATTAACACTACGTGTAGTTTGTAAGATGGATTGTACATTTTATTTGGCCAATCGTTGTAAAAAGCAATTAATAAGTGAATCTTAATAATCTATAAAAAGATATAATTTTTTAGCTGAGTTTCATAATCACTGGTTTCATGCTTTAGCTTTTTACTGAAAATATTTCACGGGGAATTAATTAAGCATATAATATTATCGCAAACGTTTTCAGCAAATAGAGATTGTGGTAGTGAATTACGATTCAAGTTACTTTTTTTATAGCCAAATAAAAATAGAAAATATTTTGAAAGTAAAAAGTAAACTTAAGAAAATATAATGAAGCGTACTCGTTACGGAGTTACGTATCGATATAATGATAACAATTATATTAATATAGGATACAAATACAAGTTTCTTTATTCAATGTTTTCACACGTTTGCAGGTTTTGCTCAGCATTTTAAATAAACTTAAGCGTACAACAATACGATTGAATTTCGCACATGCCTGTATTTAGGTTTAAGATTTTTGACTCGAATAGTACCTTAGTGATTAAAACATGAAGTGAATATTAGTTTTACCGTCCTACCTAGCCATAGGCTATGTACACACACACATACACACACACACATATATATACATATATATATATATATATATATATATATATATATATAATTATATATGTTATTGATCGCTGGTTTGGGTAACCATTTATGTATGCATTTATTTATCTGGAACAAATGTAGAGTAGATCTTTTTTGTTTTGTCTTGCTAATTAAGCATATTTGGGGTCCTGTCTCTTAACTTTTACAATTATGAACACCGTAACCTTTTCTTAGAGTTTTGTTATCCGCTTAATAACTAGATATAGACTGAGATAGCAGTGGATACAAGATACATAAATGACAGGCATAAACCTATGTTCATAATCGTAAAAGTAGTGTAGAGCACCTGGCTGCAGTGCTAATTGTAGAGTATGTTTCTGTTTTTTTTTGAAGTGTTGCATACCTTTTTGTGTTTAGTGGTTTTTATGGCGGTGCAAGTAGATTGCAACTTTTTATGTCTTTTGCTGATAGCCACTTTTACGGGAATCCCACTTTATGGGAATGTAAGCGAGGAATATATATTGTCATTTGAAATATTTATTCATCAATAAAATTAATTAAAAATATATAATTATACATACCAGTAATTTGGCTGCTGTATTTATCTTAGTTAGTTTATGAGAAAAGTGAATTTAAAAATATGGTCATAATAGAACTTTTTCAAATTATCCCAAAGACTAAAGGTTTTTGTCCTTGAACCGTTTAAAAATTATTTGCAATGTTGGCAATATATGTATATATATATATATATATATATATATATATATATATATATATATATATATTGTAGAAAAAACTTAGATTTCATTGCATTGTGTTAACATACGGGTCCCAATATCGAAGAACATTTCCTTGAACAAAGGCCATTGCGAACTTAATGTCAACATTTTATCAAAGTTATCTATAATAACAAAATGACATATAATAATTTCTCCTTTTAAATGAGTACCGAAGGAAATTCCATACAGTTTTTCTTTTTTAACTAACTTATTAACATTTAATCTAATATAACAAACGAGTTTTGGAAACGGTTTCACACGTATGTTATAAGCGTACCCGACTCACGACTACAGCTAATATGGTGTTGAAGTGCTAGGTCCGTTTTATATAAATTATACAATATATGTTAGTGCGGTTATACAATCAGGCCCTCTCTTCAAACTAGGTTTCTGTCGAGTACAGATCAGTACCCAGCGTAGAGACATAAGCGTTACATGGATTAACGTCCACGCTGCTAACCTTTAGTTAGTTTATATAACGACTTTTGAGTTATTTGACTCGTTTAAACTTAATGAATCAGTTATATCGTTATGACGTGGAACAACCTTGATAATATTTTTTTTGTAAAAAAAGTTTTTTACATTATTATGTGTTTTTTTATCATGAAATATTCTTTGATCAGATATTAAAATCCATTGGCGCTAATTGTGTAGTTCACATTAAAAAGGTACTTGGTAACATAATAATACCATACTAGAACCGGCTTGTGCCTATTTTCATTTATAAGTGCGGATAACAGGTTTTCGCGTTTCGATTTTAGCGATAAAATCCAAGACAAAAAAAAAACATTCAATTAATACAACAATTTAATGCGGTTTTTAGAACAACATTTATGTTTACCATATTATATTACATTTTTTTCCGGTTAAAATTTATTGTGATTAATAATTAGCAAAATACAATATTATTAAAGCCCACGATAATGTTATTTTAAGTACGTATATAGTTTTTTTAAAAATTATATTTTATATAGCGACATATGTATATCTTTTTATATCGCTGAATAAAATGACGGATGAGTTTTTTGCAATGTACTTTAGATGAAAACCTTTACGACTGGAGATCTGTGAAATAATTATTGTTAACGAAGCGCACAGCGGGGGGGGGGGGAGGGGGGGTTGCTCATGGAATATCATATAGCCGACATCATAAATCATATGGATATTATAATGGTTAGAACTAAAAATTCGAATTCGAACCTAATATTATTTCATTGTTAGGCGTCGCTTAATTAACTTTGTCATTTGTTCGAGTTGTTTATGGTTTTTAAACTTTTTAATTACAGAGTTATGTAGAATTATTGATTTGTTATTTAAGTTTTCGTTTTTTGCGGAATGCGCGTGCAAAATGTAAACTAAATGGTTGTTTTTGGCAATGGAATTGGGATGGCAAATGAGGATTTGCGACTTAGGCGAGGTTATGTGAGGCGTTTCGTAAATAAATATTATTTACCTTAGCATTGTATTGTTGATACTCTAATATTTATGAGGCCATAAATCTAAAATAACAAATAGAATTTTTGAATCTTGTTTATTTCACACACACATTTAAATTTAGGCACAAATATATGTAAAAGTCAACACGTACTTAAAAAGGCGGATTAATGAAAAAATATTTGTTTGGTTATAAAAAATAAATTATTATTTAAATATGAATTAATTTTATGTATAGATATCTTGTTACGTATGTTTTAAATAACCTACCGTGATTTTCGAATTTTGGTTAATATAAGATCAACAATCATTTATAAATTTTTACGATATTAGTAAATGAGATATTAAAAATTATTATTATGATACAATCAAACTTAATTAATCGATACTAAAAAAATTCATTTCGTTGCGATATCTTCAAAATATTTAAAAGAAAGTCCACAACTACTCGCGTCATTATTGTTTTAAAAACTCATCTAAATATTTGGGTATCACAATGGACGCAACGCCATTAAAAGTCTAGAAGAGGATTTTAATATGCTTCGAGCCTTTAAAGTGAACAGGCAGTGGGCGTCAATGAAAAATTAGGTAGAATTTTAGGCGGAACTAGAAAGCGATGGGCGGAACAAACTCGACAGCTATTAAAAGTGAGGTTGACAGGAGACAAAGATACAAGACAATACATCAAATTGAAGTAATTTTAATTAAATATATCAAAACGTTTATCCTTTGTAACTTTGTTAATATACCTAAAATTAATTCTACAATGCAATTAAATGTGTTTGATTTTTTTCATCTATTAACTTTATTTACAATTTTTCCTATTATAAACAGGAAAGATTTGTTGGTTTGTATTTTGTGAGGGGTTGGCACAAGCACAGCTTATTCGATTAAGATGAAAGGTTCACTATCGTATAGTTTATGACGTTTCGTTTAGACGATTAAAATACCGATTAAAGGTTTACTATGGTATAGTTTATGACGTTTCGTTTAGACGATTAAAGTATCGTTTAGTTTAGTCGATTAAAATTTAAGGGAGATGAAGTGTATTGGGGGCATTTTACGAATCGAACGTTGAAGCCATTATACCTACACAAAAATAATGTAATAATGTATGTTCTCACCCATTTTCTGTTGCCAAAGCAATCGCAGAAATATTTTTGATTTTAAAAATCTAAACTTTATAGCTATATTAAAATAATGTTTGAAAGAATTATGCACAACAATACTATCTACAAGAAATTCCAGGACATATATGGCTAATAATTATAAGTTGTATCTTGTAAGCCTTTGTTGAATCAAAAATACTGTAGGTTTGTTTCTTGTAAGCCTTTGTTGAATTAATGACATTTATTTATTTAGTTGGTTTGTGTCTTGTAAGCCTTTATTGAATTAAATATATTACAGGTTGTTTCTTGTAAGCTTTCGTTGTATTAATAATATAGGTCGTGTCTTGTTAGCCTATGTTGGATTTTTGATATTATAGGTTTTTTCTTGTAAGCCTTTGCTAAATTAATTATAATATAGGTTTGTTTTTAGTAAACTTTTGTTGAATTAATGATAATATAGGTCGTTTCTTGTAAGCCTTCGTCGAATTAATGATATTACAGGTTGTGTCTTGTAAGCCTTTGTTGAATTTTTGATATTATAAGTTGTTTCTTGTAAGCCTTTTTTGAATTATTTATATTAAAGGTTTGTTTCTTGTAAACCTTTGTTGAATTAATCATATTATAGGTTGTTTCTTGTAAACTTTCGTTGAATTAATGAATATTATAGGTTATTTCTTGCAAGGCTTTGTTGAATTAATTATAATATAGGTTGTTTCTTGTAAACCTTTTTTGAATTAATTATATTATAGGTTTGTATCTTGCAAGCCTTTGTTGAATTAATGACATTATAGATTATTCCTTCTAAAACTTCGTTAAATTAATGATATAATAGGTTGCTTTTGTAAGCTTTTGTCGAATTAATGATAGTATAAGTTGTTTCTTGTAAGCTGTGATGAGGAATCCGAACAAACAGTCAGTACACTCTGTTGCCACCGAACAGAATATGTGAAAGATAAAATGCAGTGACGGAGTTGCGGTTTATATATCCTCGACCATATATGCACGAATTATACAGGAGGGGGATATTAGCATAAACAAAACATTTTAACACTCCTCTTTACTTAGATCGTTCCTGACATGAAAATTTATATACTAGTTAAATATACATTGTGAGCCTTATTCTAAGTTTATTTATGTCTATCTTAATTTTACTTTAATTAACATTTAATAAATACGTTTTGGATATTACTGAACATTCATTGACATAGTTATATTACATACACTGCTTCAGCTCAATACTGCTTTGATAGATTGGCGTCGAACAGTAAGCACTTTGAATTTTAGGTTCGGTTAATTCTTTAGACTAGTGTTCGGTTAATTCTTTTTACTACAAAATTCTTTGTTAAGAATTCGAGCCCGTTGTTAGGACGGATATATTTAATTCGGACGGAGATATTTAATAAATTTTCCAGTGCTTCCGACTTCCTTTGTAAGAAGTAAATAAAGATCTTTTTTGAATAATCATTTATGAATGTTTAAAAGTATCTCGTTCCATCAAGCGACGTGGTTTCCATCGCACCATAAACATCCGAATGCATTAAATTTAGCATTTTGTAGTCTTGGAAACTTCATATTTAAGAGACAATAGCGTTAGTTTGTCTTTTAGACCTGTTCCACATATAAGCTTGTTATTATTCTTAGATAATTGCACATATTCGGTGTTTGTCCCAGACGCTAGTGTGACAAAAAATATCAGATTTTTCAAAACATCTGATGCAACATTAGCAATAGCTATATTTTCATTGTTTCTGTTTGTTATGAAGTAAAATTTATTATTAAATTTCACTTGGCCACCGTTTTAAAGGATTTGGCTAATGGAAAATAAGTTTGTTACTAAATCAGACACACATAATACATCAATAAGCATAATTTTATTGTATTAACCTTTATCGTCACAGACATCAAGTCTCACTTGACCAGAGCCGTTTATCGGAAGTGGTTTGTCATCCGCCAATTTTATCGTTTATCGTTTATCGCGCTGAAAGCAGTAGCGTAACTTAAATCCTCGTTGCTTGGGTTTTCTTCTGTTTTTGGTCAGTTCCGGATTCTGTTTTTACATGAATGAATTTGTTATAATTAAAGCACCTGGGTCCTTTCTGAAGGTTATTTTTGTATCGTTTTCTTTTAAAAATTCTGTTTGTTGCGAACGCCTTGATATCACTGTCCATTGTTCTGAAATGTTAAATTTTTTTGCTTTATCTTATTTTTATACTCGAGATTTCGATCACTGTGATTATTGGCTTATATGATTCTGATAGACCGGAGAATAGATTGTTCTAAGTAATTTTTTGTTCACCGTAAATTTGATATTTCAAAGTTTGTGTACAGTCGTCATTATTATGCCGATTTACTTTTTTTTATGATTTGACGAGCAATGTTAGAAATATAAGCATCCAATATAAACCCAAAAACTGGAACACAGCATCTCTTTCAAAGATATGTCTTTAAAATATTATGCTGTATCTTCTATGCCATATATGTAAAAAACGCTCTAACCAGGTATGCTAAAACATTTGGGAAAAAATTAGAATAACGGCATTTAATAGCATTTCGAGGCAATTTTTTTCTATAAATTTGCATAAATCAATTAAAGAGTTAAATAGTGTGCTTATAACTCTTTAATTGCTTCTATCTTTGAAATATGCCGTATAGGCAATATGTGTTACATGGTGAAAAATAATATTAATTGTTTCTATAAACACTAAATTCCTACCCTTAAACGTTTAAATTTTTATGTATACCGAATTGTTTGCAGATAACTCTCGTAGTGAGAGTTTTACGCGTACTTACCAGATTTTTAAAAAAAATTCTATTTGCTTATTTTATTCCTAATTTTTTCATATACCTTTCTCACTCTATCTTATTTCTTCTGCCTTATGTTATTCTGTTATTTTTCGTTGCTAATTCTTGGTCTCATATATTTTTATTCGATTAGAAATTTTACATCATAGATAATAAATTTCTGACTATCAAACCTAATGTTTACACTACTAGGCTCAATAGAGTTTTTAGATTTAAAGTTGCAAGTCAGATTATCTTTCAAACAAACGTTGAGTTTTCCTTTTTCACTTTTAATTTAATATCACTTGTTACAAAGTAAGGAAATTTTAAGTTTTTTGAATATAATATATAAATTGTACGCCATAAACTTTTCTTACAAGCCACGTCGAATTCATAGTAAAATATTTCGTAAAGTAAAGAAAGTTAGCGAATATTTTCTTTGTTAACGGCTGTAATAAAAAAGGAAAGTGTCTGAAGAAATTAAAGTTTCTCAAGTTCTTTGGATACGATCTAAAGTAAATGTTTGTTAAAATGGTTGCGGTAGATTTTGAGTAAGCCATTTTGGCTGTATTAAATTGATAATTAAGATAATTTAAAAACCGCCAAAGTTTACAAATTAGATTTGATTGGTGATATGCTTCTGATATACGTGTATTCTAGGTAGTAAAGGAAGCAAATTTTGTATATTTTTTTTATATTCCACTAAGTACTTTTTTAATTTGATTTTTTCCATATATTTTCATTTTCAATGTTGGTAGGAATACTTGTGGAAAATATTGTGGAGATATATGGAATATATGTACCTGCATATTTCTGCGTAGTAGTTTCCAAATACCGGAAAGCCATTTTACATTCGAACTCGAAAAGTCAAAAAGCTTTTTCTCAATTACGGATATCTTACGTAAGTATCAGTGTTAGTTTGTTTTATTCGATTTTAATGTTATGCATTGACTAGTAAATAACTGATCAACTGTGATATTAAAATATTTAAATACCAACTTGACAATACAACAAATATTAAATGATGTTAAATAGGTATGGAGTAGTTTTTTGTAAATTATCTTCAAATATTTTATTTTTATGTTTTACAATATGTCTTTCAGTTATGTTATAGAATATATATGTAAAATATCTAGTTTTGTCAGAGGTTACGAAAATTTTTTTTTTATTATTTTTTTACCTAGAGTTTCACTAATAGTCATCACTATCCGTCGACCAAAATATTTTGTGGTTGAGAAACCTATTTCCTTCTGGGAAGAAAAGAAATTGTAAGGTTTCTTTGGTGAAAGGCGATCTCTTTTTCCAATTTAGGGATGGTTACGAATATAGGGTCCAATAACTTTCTGTTGAGGACGCCTGTTTTTCGGTGGTTTTTTGGGTCACGTACCAGTATTTCATCTCTAACAAAACCATGCTTATTTGTTGATGCGTTATGTTTACCTGTAGCGCTTAAAATTATTTGAGGTATTTCTCCTCATAAATTCTTTGTTCAATGCCTCTTGGAACGATTACTATATTTTATATTTCTTCTGACGGACGCCTCTCCTTTGGTTTAGACCACGCAGTTATCTTCCAAGCATCAGCAAACCCAGGGAGGGTTCTTTACTTTAGTTAACTTATATTTTTTTCTCATTCATTCAAAATATCTGTGTTGTGCTGATCGCCGATGTTGTTGGACAATTCGTCAAGCTATCAGGCGATCCTTGACAAATATAAGTTTTTCGTGAGTTTTTAAAAGACTTAAAGAGGACATTTCATCTAAAAATTACATTTGCTTGAAATTCACCTTATATATATGAAGAAAATAATAAACACAGTTATTTCGGGTAATGGTCGAATAACATCTCAAAACGAAAAAAGTGATTAAAAAAACGCGAAATATTTCAATAGTTCCGGATAGTAAAATACCGAAGTAATTACGGAGTAAAGAACTTTGCCTTAACAAAATAATTTTAACTTTGAAAAAATAAGATGGTGACTTTAAACATGGTAACATGGCAATGAATTATTTTTAGTTGTATGTTATGTATTTTTGCCTTTTCGGCGGTTTTTTTTGACAAATTCATTTTTTACATTTTTTATTCAGAATAATGTGAGAGACCATGTAAATTATTAACATTTAATTAATCAAATCTTACAGCTAATCTTACAAGTGATAATTTAATCTTAGAAAAGCGTTTACTAAAAATATTAAAGTTTTATTTCTCTGGCTGTAGTAGGATTTCATATAATAAATGTGTTAAAGAAATTTCATGTAATGAACTAGTTTGTATTTTAAATTTCGAAATTTAAAGGCAACGGCGTAAGCCTTACCGGTAAAACCGGGGAAGCAAACGATATACTTTATTTATTGTAATTAGAATATCATATAGTATTTTACAACGAGCGAATACGTCATGCAATGAATTATTAACTTTTAATACTTGAATAATAGATATAAAGATAAGTAAGTAGCAAACTAAATATGATCAAAGCTCTAAATAAATATATACCCAATCTGTATCGAGATGCGGCAACAGATCTGGAGACTATGGTCAACTGATGAACAAAGTTGTCTGGTCATGTGGTAGAGGGCTTTTTATATCCTGTGTTAGGATGTCGTTGTTTAGGTAACGGTTCTCTAGATGCTCATGAGTGTTTATATTAATTGGAAAGATCATTTCGCTGTTTGAATACTAGAAATGCAGGATGTAGAGTCATATATTCTGGTTGGCTTAATACCTACCTCCTTAGATGTAGACCTTTTGTTTGTCCTTAACGAACAAAGATCCTGCCTGCATTTTCCTTGGGGATGTTTATTAGACTTTTTTGGGTAGGTTTTCTTCATTTATAAGTATAATAAGTTAGTTCATAGGTTTTCTGAAGGGGCGTATTTTTTAAAGGTTGCAATTTATTTTCTAAGGTTATATTTATCAATTCGAATGATAGTAGTTTGATTGGTTACCCCTTTAATTCGTTGTGAATATCTATTATTTTATTAGTATTGGAGACCAAAGCACATCCTTCGGGAATGTGCTGTAATTATTGAAAGTTATTCCTGCTTTTATTGGAAACTTCATTACATAATGCAGATCGTTCAAGTTTTCTTGGATTTCTGTTGATATTTTTATAGATGTATGCTGGCCTATTGGCGGTTGTTTCTGGAGAAGTGAATGCTGTTAATTCTTAATTACTTAAATTTATATGTGAATTTAAGTTTCTTGCAGTCATTCGTCATGTATTGTTATGAATACTTAGCCAGAAGTTATTTAGGGGGAATAATTATTGTTTGGTTTATTGTGGTAGTGAAAAATAGGTTAAAATAAGAATATTTTTCCCTGTACATTACAGGTATTTTGATAATGAAAACTATAATGTTGTTGTTATAGTAAGATCCCGTCTCTATCACGTCAAAATAATCCCTGAGGTCTGCTTGTTCGTCTATAATTAATTGATTAGGCAGATAAAGTGTTTTGAGCGCACATTTTATATAATGTGTATTTTAAGGCGAGATTATACTATAATGTGCAACATGGAGTTAAGAGAAACCATTGGCGTTTTCTATATTGTTATGTGATTCCGTAATTGTTTGGGTGTTTATTCTAGCCAATCCGTACAAGCTATCTCTTTTTGAAAAGAGATTGAAAGGATGAGATTATTTGAGTTTTTAATTATTTCATTAATTTTGTTCTCGATATTAATCTGATTATTTACTATTTTTTTATAGTCTTGTTATAATTTTCGGGGAATAGTTTACTAAAACTGATTCATTTATTTATTTTATTTACTATTTTTTTATTGTCTTGTTATAACTTTCGGGGAATAGTTTACTAAAACTGATTCATTTATTTATTTTATTTACTATTTTGGCTTGATTAGTTTATAACTTGAGTTACAAATTCATCAAGCCAAAATAGTAAATTAAATAAATAAATGAATCGGCTTTAGTAAACTGTTGCTGCTGGTCCTAAAGTTTATTTTCCCAAATATACAATAAGTTTCCGGATATAATTCCCGTAACGGGTCCAAGTTTGTTAATAAATCCATGACAAATTCTGATTTTACTCTTTGAGTTATATTTTTCTTTGATTATTAATAGCTGATTCTTCAAGAGGCGTCGTGTAGAATGAATAAAGGGAACAATGCGTTTCTTCGGTTATTCTTATAATCCGATTTTCATGTGTAATTATTTTGTCTTTTAATTCTTCAATATCACAATAGTGTGAAAAAGTGTGATCCAATTTTTTCAATTCTGTTTTCAATTTCTTAACTTAAATGGTAATACAACGAGACGTTGATAAGCGGTATCAGTTTAATTTTATCACGATTATTTATGTTAGAATCAGGAGAATCTTGTAACAATTTATTTTGCTTAGTACGAGGATATTCTTTTCGTGTATTACTTGACCCTTTTATCAATTAATTTTAGTCTTACGTCTTTTATTATTTTACGTGTTATATATTGCGGTTCGGTTTTGTGTCTAACGGCCGAAGGGTTCTTTATATAAAACAGGGTTTGTTGCGATAAATTACTGGTTCATGACTGTCTCATTTATGCCTTAATATTATATTTGCTTGTTTATTAATTAAGTATTCATTAAGTAGATTGTGGAGAACTTTTATATATCGAGGAACACAGAGGTGTTCCTCGATATAATTTGTAAGCATATGTTTTCTATGTTATTACCAAATGGACCTCGATTACCAATATAGGCGTTTATTATTTCAATAGATTTTCTGTTGACGATGGAATGAATTGAATTATTATAACCAAGAGTAGCGTGCAATATTAATTCTTTAGTCGGGTTATTAGATTCTTTTCCTTAAATATACGTATATGTTATAATACCGAAGAGCACACTCTTTTAATTATATCATTAGATTGAGAAATGTTGACACTTGCGAAGTTAATATTGATTTTGTATAATTCTGCAAATTATTTAATTGGAATATTTATAAGTTCCGTTCCTTGATCCATAGTAATCCTTAAACGTAGACCGTGGTATGATATAAATATAGTTAATGCATTTACTACGCTAATTGCTGTAAGGCTTCCTAGGAGTACGCTTGAGCAAAATTTTCAAAAAGTCAATTATAATAAAAAATGTTGCAGTGAAATTCTAAATATGTCAATATGTACTATGTCGAAGTTTTTTAGGAATTTATACTGTTTGTAATAATTGTTTAGTTGGGTTTCCTTCATACTTGCTAGTTTAGCAGATGCTGATATTATTTATATATATTGTAATACTTTTATTTATATTTAGCCATAATATTTACATCTAATATGTGATTCTGTTTCATGTATTCCGTGTCGGTTAGTTTTACTATCGTGATACGCTTTTATTATTTAAAGTTATTTTGTATGCTGAATTTTTAAACGTTTCTTGAAGAGTATTAAAATTAATAGTTTCTTTTTCGTCTGATAGTCATATGATATATATGATATTTGGTTTAATATATTGTTTAAATATTTCAATTATATCTATTTGTGTATCGCTTGTACTAATTTGGGCAATAATATGATTTTTTTTAGGAAATTGTTCTATAATTTTCACTTTAGCAGGTGAATGGAAAACGAAAGTAATTTCTATCTAATTGTTAAATAAATTCAATGGATTAGTAGTATATCTACAATATCGGATCTTCTAAATTTATATGAACAATTTATCTGTCTAGATTTTAATTTTCTGTAAGGACATTTTCTATGTCGGATAGTTAAAGAAATACTGTTGCATTTGCTAACAAGGACATGTCTTCAGCCACGGATTCGTCGGACGGGTTAATTTCAAGAGTATTGTTACTTTGCATTTCTATACATTTGTATTATTTTTTCTTTTTTACAAATTACTTCATAATCTAATTCATCTAGCTTGAGGCATCATCTTATAAGGTGTGAGTTAAGTTCTTTTAAAGAAAATGTCTAATGTATGATCAGTTACCGTGGCTAACTATCTTCATAATAAATATGGTCTAAAATATATCGCAATCCAGACTATGGCTAAAAGTTCTTTTATAATTGTACTATAGTTTATCTCACTTTGTATTAGGGTTCCCGAAGCGTCAGCAATCGGTTTGTTGGATTCTAAGTATTTTATTTGATTATCTATTAGAACCTTGTAATAATACTTCGCGTATTGCCAACTTTGAGGCATCGGTAGTTAATATAAATTCCTTTTCAAAGTCAAAGTATCGAAGTATCCGGCCGTTCATTTAAATTTCTTGGCATAATTTAAAACAATTAATGTAGCTTACAATTCATCCATTCATCATTCATCAATTCATCCTTTAAAACACCCTGTGTTAATGATTTCGTTATCTTCGCAAAATCAGATATAAGTTTTTTAGAATATCCGATGAGTCCTAAAAATGATGTTATTTTTTTAGGATAGATAATTTTTCATAGCTTTAATCTTATCCGGGTTTGGTTTAATTTCGTCCAATTTAGAGTGTTTCTTGTTTCAGAAATTGATATTTATTAATTTGAATTTTAAAATTTGGCGAAGAGTTTTTGAAAAATTATTTTTAATTAATTAAATGTTCCTGCAAGGATGTCGAAAATATAATTGTACCATGTAAGTAAACAAGGCATATTAAATTTTGTAATTCTCTTAAAATATTATACATCACACTTTGGAAAGTAAATGGTGCGTCTTAAACCTAAAAGGCAATCGTAAAAATTCTTTAGGATCATTCTGAACAGTAAATGGGGTCTTTTTAATATCATTGGGTGCATTATTTGGTATCATTTGGAATATTATCTGGCAAGGTCCTGGGTGAAAAATATTTGCAACGACCGAATTTATGTAATACGTTGCTTATGTTAGGTATCAGGTATTCATCGTCAATTGTTTTTTTATGATTTTTTCTATAATCTACGACCTCCATTTCCTTTTATCGGAATTGTCTATTTTTTTATCACCCGTCCTGACAGGATTACCGTAAACTGGGGTTTCGCCAATTGTCTTAATGTGGTATTTAATTTGAACGTTTAGTACGTTAAGGGTGTATTTTCGAAATGAATGTATTATATTTAATTTTCACAAATTTCTAATACATGTTCGTTTTTTTCGCAGCTTAAGTGTTCTGTTCTAAGGAAATCTTTTAAATTATCATGTATATTTTCGTGTTGATAAGATTCAGGATTTGTTGTACCAATTTTTTTTTAAATAAGCACGGCGAAAATAAGAATTATGTTATTGGATAAAGAATTATTTATTTGTACACAGGCATATTCTTTCTAGGCATTTGTGATTATTGGAGGAATATGGCATTGATTAATCATAGTCTCGGGTATATAAATTTCTCCATTGGGAATTGATACAGGTATTTTTATTTGTAATATCGACTTAGCGCGAATTATCTTTTCAAATATATGAGTATAAGATGACCTCAACATTAATATAGGAATAAAAATATAATAAAATCGAATACGTTGCTTATGTTAGGTATCAGGTATTTATTAAGTTTTTGTACTTTGGCTTCTAAAATCTAATCCGAATCGAGAAAATCTAATCCGAAGAATCTCTATAAAACTTTTGTAAAGTTTAGCTCTTGAATTCTTTGAATGTTGGTAAAATAATAGAGTAATTATTTCGAGTGGTGCAATGAATGTTCGTTATAATCAATATATCATATCTAATTGGGTAATTATTAAAATATTTTTATATTATCACTTTGGGTGGTAAAACAGATTTGTTATTGCCAATATCTATGAGTAATTTCAAGGGCGGATTATGGATTTGTAAATACGATAATTGTTTTTTATTCTGAATATTAATTTCTCTTATATTTCCATGTTTGGATCAGGATCTACTAATTTTCGTTCCGGTTAATAACATTTTCCGGATTGGAATTTTTCTTGTCCAAATTGTTCGAATTTTCCGTCATTGTGTTATTTATTTTGATTATTATTATTGTTGATTTCTTTGAACAAACTTCTTCCGTTATATAGTGCGGTGAAGGTTCACGTTTTTAAGTTTTGTTCTGAATCCGATTAAGTGGTAATGATTTCTTTGAATTATAAAGAAATGCCGCTCATAGGCGTTAGCTTTTGTTTATGCTATGTTTTTAATGAATATTAAAATTCTGGTTCCTTCTCGGAAAACTGAAATCATTTTTAGATTTTTTATCGAATATTGGATATGTATTGATCATACTATGATATTGATCATAATTTGAATTACTGGAGAGCTACGGGCGGACTATCTGGACGCATAGCTCTAATAGTAGCTCTCAGTGGTTCCTTTAAACCGGCTAAATATTGAGAATATATTTAGCCGGTCAGTGCACTGAAAAATACATTTCCAATTTCTGAGGTTATACTCGTAATTACGTTTGCAATTTCTATTCGTTTAGTGAAAATCGATATTACTAATTGTAGTATTCAATAAGCTTGAATAGCGTTCGTAAAATTATTGTGCGTTTTCATTATCGTTTTGTTTTAAATTAACTAAATCATGGTTAAGCGCGCTCTCATCGTGTTGATCGGCAAGGTTTGTTATAGGGGTTTTTTTCGTTCCAAGTTTCGGCTCCGTTTATGTTAATAATATCTTCTGCTCCTTTCAAGTTTATTAATTATTCCATTTAAAATTGTTATGAAAACATTCATGTTTATCAGTATTAAAATGCTGTTTAATTATTATTTCTTCCCTCTTTATATGTCTGAATAACTTGTGCGGATCGCCATTAAAATTCGATACAATTTTAAGTACCGTACTATATAAAATATCACGTCTTCTATGTTATTTTATTATTTAAACATTTTTCAAATTAAGTAAATTGGTTTAAATTGATTTTAGTATATGATTTGTAAATTTATCTACACTTGTGTATGTAAAATATGTGTATGGTGTTAGTTGGCAACTTAAAGTAATTGATCAAGATTGTGATCGGACCACTAATATGCAACCACAGAATATTCGTATAGTTAAATAATTAACATTATCACTTATTCATATATGAGTTAGATTTTAGGATTGAGAAAAGTTTGTTACTTTTGATAATAAACAATTAAGTTCGTACTCACAACTGATTCATCTTTTTCTTTTTTGTATTTAATTTTTATAATTATGTTCGTAGTTGTCGAATATTTTCCTGCGTCAATTATGTTGTGCCAATTATGCTGATTATATTTCTTTAATTATGTTTATTCCGCGTCAGTTATGTTTTAAATATCGAATAAAGTATTCTTGTGATTGTGTCAATTATACTGCGCCAATTATGTTGATTATATTTCGTCAATTATGGTTCTTCTGCGTCAGTTATGTTTTCAATATAGAATATAGTATTCTTGTGACTGTCAATTATTCTGCGCAAATTATGTTGATTGTATTTCTTCAATTATGGTTCTTCTGCTTCAGTTATGTTTTCAATATCAAATAAAGTATTCTTGCGACTGTGTATATCATACTGCGCCAATTATATCGATTATATTTCTTCAATTCTGTTTCTACTGCGTCAGTTATGTTTTCAATATCGAATAAAGTATTCTTGCGACTGTGTCAATTATACTGCGCCAATTATATCGATTATATTTATTCAATTATGTTTCTTCTTCGTCAGTTATGTTTTCAATATCGAATAAAGTATTCTTGCGACTGTGTCAATTATACTGCGCCAACTATATCGATTGTATTTATTCAATTATGTTTCTTCTGCGTCAGTTATGTTTTCAATATCGAATAAATTATCCTTGTGACTGTGTCAATTATTCTGCGCCAATTATGTTGATTATATTTCTTCAATTATGGTTCTTCTGCATCAGTTGTATTTTCAATATCGAATAAAGTATTCTTGTCACTATGTTAATTATTCTGCGCCAATTATGTTGGTTATATTTATTCAATTATGTTTCTCCTGCGTCAGTTATGTTTTCAATATCGAATAAAGTATTATTGTGACTGTGTCAATTATGCTGCGCCAATTAGGTTGATTATACTTATTCAATTATGTTTCTTTTGCGTCAGTTATGTTTTCGATATCGAATAAAGTATCCTTGTGACTATGTCAATTACGTTTCTTCTTTACGAAAATATTTGTATCCTTCGTGAGGTAACTTTAACGCAGCTTTAGGATCTTGCCGATTAATTGTAGAGACAAACTAGAATTTTCCAATTTTAGGAAAATTCGCTCGACTGAATCCTACCGACTGCGCCAATTATGTTTCGCCTTGCAAAAGGGAACTTTTTAAAAATACATTAAACCACACCGGTGAAACCGTGAGAGTCAACAATATACTTTGATTAGTTTAATTAAAATATTATATAGTCTTACAATTAGTAGGTCAGTTATGTAATTGATGTTTAACTTTTAATACTTTAACAATAAATATAAAGATATGTAACTAGCAAACTGAATAAGAATAAAGTCCTAAACAAATATGCAACGAATTTGTTAAGAAATATAAGTTATATTTCGCCTTGCGAAAGGGAACTTTAAAAATGCATTAAGCCATACCGGCGAAACCGAGGAAGCAAACGGTATACTTTATTTACTTTAATTAGAATATAATATAGTACTTTACAATGAGCGAATACGTTATACGATTAATTATTAACTTTTAATACTTGAATAATAGATATAAAGATAAGTAGCAAACTAAATATGATCAAAGCTCTAAATAAATATATAAACAATCTTTGTCGAGATGCGGCAGCAGATCGGAGACTATGGTCGACTGATGAAAAAGCTATCTGGTGTGGTGGGAAGTCTTTTACATCCTCTGCTAGGATTTTATTATTTAGGCGATGATTCACTAGACGCTCAAAGTGTATATATTAACTGGAAAGATCATCCTGCTGTTTTAAACACCAGGAATGCAGGATTTAGAGTCAAGGATTCTGGTTGCCATAAGTGCTACGAAGGAACTGTGGGTGATGGTAACGAGTGAAAAACATATTTAAATGGTTGAACTTATCTACTATATGAGGTATTAGGCTAATGAAAATTATTATCAACACCATTATACCGTACAATTTGACTTTTCGGACGGTAGGAATAAACATTTTGCAAGTTGGTAGGTTTTCAGGGTTATCTATATCAAAGGGTAAATTGTAAGGGATCCGTTCTTATAAGAAAGGCTTAGAGACCATTTGATGTAGAAATTTGAAATTTAATGATAGTAGGCAATATTTACCCTCATATTTTATAAGATATCATTTGACACTTTAAAAATTTGGTAATTTTAGTGATGGTACATTAAGTAATCGCATTTTTCCTTTAGTTATTTAAATATATCTTGCAATATATATATATATATATATGTTCAAAAGGACTAGTTATGAGGAATTTAAAATTTAAATGTATCCTTAGAGATATGCACCAAAATGTGCCAGAAAAGGGTAATTGCCTCCTTATTTTGGAAACATCCAAAGCAATATTATGAAAAAAAATTGTTAGTAGAATTTGGCTCGAAAGTTAAGTAAGTCGATAATTATAGGAAATCTAAAGCATTGATTCTAAATTTCATAGTTTTAAGATATTCACCATATTTTCAAAATAATTACTAAATGTGAAAAATTTAGTTTTAGTGTTGTTGTTCACAAAAAGTGTACACAATTGAGAATTCTTGTAGTGTGAGTTCTACTCGTATTTGGTAGGTTTTTTTATGTTTATTTGTGCCGTTTATAAGCAAAGAAAATATTTTTTCACTTTGTTCTTGATTGGAATCAAAGCTTTTACGATCTCAGTTTGTAGATTTATTTCATTGGACAATATGTAATTACAGACAATTATACCACAGAAATATTGTATGTTAAGAAGTACTTTCTGTTTAAGTAATGTTATTATTTTATTCTATTCTGGATTAGTAAAAGGACGCCAAGTCTAGTCCGCGTAGTAGGTAATCAATCCGTTTCCGCGGATTGTAGAAGTAATAATATATTTTTATGGAGATGATGTTGCCGTTGCTGTAATTGAGTATCTTCAGTAAATTTCCATGAGCGAGGAAAACATAGGGCAATTAATTTGCTGGTAAATTAATTGCTTTTAATGATACCTGTCTTTGATTTATGATGATAGTGTAATTTTTCCTAATGCTATGCTGTACCCAGTTTGCGTAAACTAAATAAAAAAATGTAACTGTTAAATATGTATTAGAACGAAAGTAAAGTTATTACATATTGTCCAGGTATATTAGAGGATACGTATATACATGAAATTTAAAACGCCTAGCGACAACACAAAATTAATGAAGGTTAAGTGCCAATCGGGTTTGGACTACAAGGTTCTTCTACTACGGTTCTTGTACTAGATACAGAATAACGCAATAGTGAACGGGAATTAATATCAACGTTATCAAGACAGATGTTAAAAATATAGAGCCTTGACGGTTCCGGCATTGTTATTTTTCAATGATTTTTTTTAATGAAAGGCATTTGTATCCTAAAGCTCCTAGAGTACTTTTTAACAATATCCCGTAAGTCTAGGTAAAATATATTTTTGTCCCTCTTTTGCATCTATGGGTGCCTTCAAATAAAATTGTACACAATTTTAAATTTGACTTTCGATTTTAACACAAAACACACACGCGATTATATAATATTCGTGAATGTCTGTAACTTATTTCTTTTAAGAGCTAAAAGTTGCTACCCAGAGAGCAGAGTTGTCGAAACATTAGGGTTCCATTCGGACCTTTTCCTATTCGGACTATGGACCTATTTGGGCTATGGAATCGTTCAGACTATAGAAAAATTCGGACTGAGAAACCATTCGAACTATGGAATCATTCGAACTATGGAACCATTCGTATTATTGCACTATTTGGACTATGGAACCATTCGGACTATTACACTATTCGGACGATTGCACTCTTCGGACTATGGAACCATTCGGACTATAGAACCATTCGGGCTGTGGAACCATTCGGACTATAGAACCATTCGGGCTATGGAACCATTCGGACTGTTGCACCATTCGAACTGTGGAACCATTCGGACTATGAAACCATTCGGGCTATAGAACCAGTAGGACTATGGAGCCATTTGGATTATAGAACCTTTCGGACTATGGAACCCTAATAAGCCAAAACCGTTTTGTATTATATCAAATGCACAACAAATTCAATCATTTTCTTTAATCATATTTATATGTATTTTTTTGCAATTCACGTACATTTACACGTTCCGCACTGTCCTCAAGTTACTGTGTCAAATTGCACTTTGCGTTTTATAAATTACTCTTATTTAAAATAAGCATATAAAGCATCATAATTACGTTAGGATAGTCCACTCAGCGATAATGTATATTTTGAATTAAATACAGTGCTTAATGTAGCTGTAAATAATAATTGTAACTTACATAAACAGCTTTCTTTATAAAATTATCGATATTTTCGAAACTAAAGAAATATTTTATTGAAATATATTATTTATAAAGCAAGGCTTCTTTTCCGAATTACAACTGGCGACTTATCTTAAAACAAAGACGATTTCTAAAAAAGGCGAGTAACATTAGCTAAGAGGCGAGTATCCATTACTAATCTACGATATTTTTTTTAAAATAAATAGCATTTGCTTTTATCGACTTCGAATAAAAAAAATTAAAATCTTATGTATATTTACCGAAATGATTTTTTTAAGGATTAAGTAGTTTAGTAAGACTATAGGAAATAATAATTTAATACACTCTCTTTCTTCGAAGTCCAGACTCCAAAACTTAAAAATGGGTACCGGGCTCTATCGACTGTTAAAGTCGATACTAAATTAAAAATTAATATTTAGTTACTTAATTTGCAATTTCTATTGCATAAACTGATATCCGACTGCGCCAAAATTTCGTACGAAAATGTTAATTTAGCTGAAATTTCTCTGCTAACTTGTTTCATATTTATCCTTACAGTTTATATACTTAATTATAATTTAACGTATACTTAGTTTGTGGTATATCAGAAACGTTAGTAATCAGCTCTGTAAACTAATCGTAAAAATTGTTTTGAGTTTTTTTGCGAATGTGGAAATGCATATATATTTGTTAGGGAAAATAATATCAGAAATAGACAAGTCATTAGTTATACCTGATAACTAGCTGTTCGACAGAATTTGTATGTAAGAGTAGGTATATAAGGAAAGTCAAAAAAACCATTTCGTCAACACAGAAAAGTTATCTGCACACAACACAAATAGTTGAACTAGATTCATGGATAATTTTCTATAAAAAGTAAGTAGTACTCATTTATTAGTTTGGGATAGTAGGGATAAATTATAGAAAATGAATATGGTACACGTCGCAGGTACTAAGTTTCATAAACGTGTTTAAATATTATTGGTATCGAAATAAATTCAATGATGCATACATTTAATTAATTACCAAGCGTCTTCAATCCACAGAAAGCGAAGTAAACTTCACTACACGAGAAAACAGCGAATCCGGTGAAAGTTATAACTTTTTTTGAAGTTATGTCACATATAATATGTTGTGTTCAATAGATATAAGCTTTATCGATAATTTCGAACTTAGTGTCGACAGGTTCCAATTCTTGGTGCGTAGTTATGCTTGACTTTAATGATCACATTTCTGGGGTTTTATTGTCACTCGGATAACGATGAACATTTTCTTGTAAATAGATTTATTCCGGCGTGTATCATCACTATGCTCGATAACTAAATAAACATTTTGAATGCCTTTTTAAAAAAAGCCCCTCCCCCCTCCACCCAAGATACGTCGACGTCTCACAGAATGTTCAGTATCCGCATCAAATCAGCTCTTTAGTATATGAATCTCATGTACTTCAAACGTATATGATTAATTTACATAATGACCCATAACTGTATATGATTCATTTATATAATGACCCATGATATCTAGAACGTGACGCGATTATAAATTTCGGCGTTAAGATAATTTTGACTCTTTTTCTTACATGTGTATACCTGAAGCTCTTCTCAATTACAGATACTACACGCTGTACAATGTTTGATCTGATTCCAGAAGTATAGTCTTCAGAAGTATCAGTACTTCTTTACGCAGAATACGAAATATCTTGAAATAAATATGACCCATGGTCTAGCATGTGACTTACTCTGTGGTCACACAGCTGACAACCATCAAGGTCTATAAACTCGGTTTCCTCCTTGATAACAAGTAGGTATTTTGATTATACATAACTGCTTTTACAGTAGAACCAATTACTTCTTTATAGATAACACGCTCAACGAAGCCAACATTTGTTTCCTATTACTTGCTAAAGAAAATCCATTTCTCACAACAAAAGTGTTAGTTTATAAAATAAAATCGCTATCAAAGTTATAAAACATCACGTTTAGCAAGAAGATTGATGTTCACAAAGAATTCGTTTATACCTAATCATCCATCTGTCAATATGTCCGGATACCTATCTCTTTGTCCGGGATAAACTCTAAAACGGCTGAACGGATTTTGATACTCAACTGATTTGAACTCGCAGTTATAAGATATATTTCTGGTCACAGTCTATTCTTTATTTTATCTCAATATCTTGATTTTATGGATAAAGAGATAGCGAAACGCGTACGTGAATCGGATGTGTTGGGGTTGTCAAACAACTGGTGAATGTGATTTAGAAGAATGTTCTCTAGTAACGGAATGGGCCTTTGCTAAAAATAATTGAACGTTTCCTAGTAACAATGTAGGTCTCTGTCAACAATAATTTATACTTTAGTCATAATCATAACATCGTAATATAAATTTGGTCTTACATAGTTCGTTTTTACGCCGCATGAGCATGACAATACTAAAATGGAAGCTGGGATGCGGGATTAAAGGAGGCACAGCGTGTCGGCTGTGCGGAATATTTATTTTACTGTAAGCCATAATTACATACGTACGTGCGCGAATCGTTATTGTTCTGACCTGACTATTAGTAGATTAGTCCACGTGTTGATCTATCAAGTCTAATAATTTTAAGTGCAATATACTCGTCACTTTTAGATCTCATATTCAATACGAAGTTATCACAACTGTAGATAATTTCGTGTTGAATATGAGATTTAAAAGCTTTTTTATTAGATATCATTTTATTATGTTTTACTTAGGCGCTTCCTCGGATTTTTTGGATGAAATAGTTCTTGTGTGTTTTGGTTGCCAATATGTTCGTTATATAATAACAATGGTATAAGTAATTAAGTTATTACTAATATTTAGACTGCCAAATTTACTCCTGTATGTTGCGTTAACTACTTGATCGACATGGGTACAATTACTTATTGTATTTTTACTGCCTATGTGAACGATTTGGTAAACCTTGATTCGCATTGAATATAAAAAAGGAAAATCTTTTATTCTGTTTGGTTTAATCTTTCAGACTAAACTTTAAGATATTTCTTGCATTAACTATCTAATAATGAATTGTATGATTTTACGACTGTTACTATGATTTTCTTAGAAAGGGAATATTTTTAAACACTTCTGTATGCATAAGATAAAAGGGACTATGCTTTGTTCCATTGGGTATTCAGATATTAAATTTTAATTTATTTCTTGTATTTTTATTTTTTTTTATTTTAAGCTATTTAATTTTTCGCTTAACTTTTTTTAATTTTTTGCTCCTGGATATAATTGCTTCTGATTCATAATTATTATATAAATTATTATAACATTCAAAAGAATAGAACTGTTTCGATGTTTTTGCATTAAGATCCCAATACTCGATGAGACGATAGCAAAATTATAGGTATAATTAAAATTGTAAATTTTTTTCCTAGAAACTATCTTAACTTAAAATATTTAAAATACTTTTTATATTTTCATGTAAATTTTGATAAGAAATGTAAATATAAATAAAATAAAATGGATCAGGTATATGAAAATTATTTCTTTCCATTTTTGCCACCAAGTAAATAGAAAATATGACGATAGGAATAACAAAAATATTATCGCATCTTCAACTCTACTCGAGCGCTTAAAACTAACTCCTCGCGAACAAAGTCAAAAATATTCGCTAGTGTATTAATATAAAAGAAAACCATACTGAGATTAAATATGCATAAATGTACGTTAATGGTAATAAATGGCTTGTTATTTATTTAATATTTTTTGAATTATATCTGTTGTTACAATAAGAAGTAAAGTAAGAAGTAGTGCAAAGAGCTGTAAAAATGCTGCTACGTATAGATGAATCTCGATAGGTAAAGTGATCCATTTTTTCCAACCAAATTTTTTTAGATTTTTGAGTTATTCTTTTATTGGTATATTAAACACTACATAAGTATCAAATTTCTAAACACCAAATTACCTAATTTAAAAAATTTTGTTTTAAATGCTCTCTGGGATTTGACAGTTCTCTGTTTATAGGTTGGTATGCCTATTTGCTACGAAATTGACGCCTTTTGACGTTAAATATTTCAGTATCTACAATAGATAGGTACAAAATTGAGATTTGGAATACATTATAAGCTGTATATACATATCCCAATAAACTAAAATCTACAGACTTCCGGGATTTACTGGAGCTGAGTTTTGGGGTTGTCAAAATAGCTGCCGAACGCTTCAGGTAAAGGGTGCAATGTTCTATAGTGCGGCTCGAAACTTTGTGGTACACAAACTATACTCAGATATATTACATATCACACATAGTAGGCCGCGATTACTTTTATTTATGTAATAAAATTTACTAGCTAATATGTTAAATGTCGTCGCCGTGGTGTGTTGGGTTGATCACAAGGCATTTGACGATGCGACGCACCGCGGCGGCCCGGGTTCGATTCCCGGCCGTTCGTCGAACGGGTTGTGGTTGGCTGTAAGAGATTGCTCTTGTAGCAATAAGTCCGCCATATGTATCAATTAGATACATTAAAGTAGATAAATAATAAATTTTATTTTGTAATGTGCTCACTGTATCTTATATGGATATTTATATATAAGATATACCCTCTTCAAAACAATCGTCTATAAAATGCTGACTTAGAATTATTAATAAGAAAAATTTGTATGTTTGTAACTAGAATTTAAAATAATGTAAGGACTTGTTAGTTTTCTTTTATTTCTATTCATTTACAGGCGAATCAAACTAATATAAAATAGTACTTGGCTTCTTTTTTGCCTTAATATTTTTGATCGGATTATAATAAATGAAATAAATTTTAGATATAAATACCAATTGACATATCGCACCTTCAAAATAAATGGGATTATTAAGAATCATCAATTTTGATAAGTGGCGTTTAAAATTTTAATATTTAGCAAATAATTGACAGAAAAGGCGACTATAAATAAATGACATAAAAAGATTAAGATATCTCCTAACATATTAATTACTATTATGTAACTTACGGATTACGGAGGATTATTTTATGAAATTTTTTTTAATCTTATTAATTTAAATTCTTATTTTTTGAGTTAGGTCTCTTTAACTTCAGTAGTCCCTTATGTAAATCGCGTTAAAAATAAATAAGTCCTTTTTATTAGACAGGAAAATAAAAAATGCACAATAACATAACTTACGCGCGATTAAAATAACGTGCCTTGAACATTTTGTCAGACATTGTGCAAATTCAAACAAATACATACTTCAAGTTTTTCAAAGTATTTATGCGTATATTCTGAAAATGAAAAGTTTTGTTAAAACGCGGGCCACATCCGAAACCCTCTAATCTGAATATAATGGGGATTTGAGTGCACAGTCACGACCAAGGGTTGAATCGTTTGGAGTGATATCTTCGTTCTCCGCAGTGCAAGTTTGCAAGTGACACTTTTAAAGGATGAAATAACATCAAAATCGGGACGAAGTCTATCCTTATGGTGAATTTAAAAAAGAAATGTGTTTCATTTTCTATATCGAGGCATGTTATTTCGTGGTTTTATTCCGGATAAAAATGTGTGGGTGAGCATAACGGTTATTATAAAATTGTTGTAATAATAATAGTTCAGTTATGATTTTTGCTAATGAAGTGATATGGAATAATCTATTTGTAAGTTTGATTAGACGAGATAGTCCTTCATTAATATAGAAAGAAGTTCGTCTTGAATTATTTGTTTATAAATTGGGAATTACCGGATATATGCTTAAATGTATTAAAAGAAGTTTTCATATGAATCTTTTAGAGTTTTCCTTTATTTTCCTTGAACTTATTTGTGGTCTTTAACGCAGAGTCTGATTGATTTATATATAGGCTAAGAACTATTATGTTGTACTAACGTGTGGCCACAGATCGTTAAGATAGGGATAGATAAGAGAAGAGGTGACTGAAATTTGAACGTGGTTTGCCCGCGGGGAGACAAAAATTCACATCGTAACTGAATGCGTAAAATAACATTCTTGAGTTGCTTTTTCGATATAAAAGTCTTGAAATGCAATAGAGAAGTTAAATTATTAATTAATATATCTACATATGTTATAGTCAGTCATTTATTAACAACTAGCCATGCACGCGATTTCGTATGCGCAGGTCCTTGAAACACGTACTGATATCATTTATTTTAAGTATACTCCAAGCTTTGAATCGTGTTCAAAACAAAGTTCAGAGAAACAGACAATAAAAAAATTCAGTTGAAAGTGACCTGATTACCGAAAGAATTCAGTCATCAGGTTCATTACAACAGGTTATTGACAACAGATTAAAATGTTAAACAAATTGAGGAAACAAAAAAAAGCTTGAATTGAATATATGCAATATCGAACAATTTTATGTGTGGAAGACGAGTGACAACGATGTCTGCCCTCATACATCTGCCCACATTTGATTAGCTTATTCAGCCTCGTACCACTCCCATACGACTCCACACTTACCTTTGGCTACACCCATTGTGCCAATGTACGCAACGTAAATGCCTTTTTGATAATATTAAACTTGCATACATTCTGATTGGGTAAACCGACTTAGATGTAATTAAATCTAATATTTCTTCAAGTATGGGTTTCTTCTAAGAACTTCATATGCTTCTTCTAAAATCAATTCGATTCTTCACTTTAATTGGGTCATTCATTTTTACGTGTTGCATGCACAAACAAACACACAAACAGACAAAAAATTCAAAATTTATCTTAATCTATATTATCCCGATTGTTGGCAAATATTTTCATAGTACAGACATGCCAGTCTACAATTTTATTATATGTACAGTTTTATTATATGATTTAATAAAACTATAGGCAATAAGTTTTTGTCTTCTGTGAAATAATCTTGGCTATTTATATATATATATATATATATATATATATATATATAGATGTTGGAAATTGGAGATAATGGGTTCCATCTTACTAGATCTCGAGTCCTATATTTCTGTCTAATGTATTATATTTTTATATTCAATAATTTCCTGCTATTTGCATTTTGAATAGGTGATATATGACGTTACGATAAACGTGTTATAAATGAATATTATTTATATTTTTTAGGGATGTGATAACGCTATACAGTATCACGGTGTAAAAATAGTGTTCATAACGTTTTCGAAATCAATAAAAAACATTTAATAACAATTACACGTAAAGTCGATTGAATATTCTATTGGAACCATCTGTGATATTATGCTATCACCGTGTTGGCGTTTTATTTGTATAAAAAGATTTATTGCATTAATTTGTAAATATAGATGGAAAAGAACAAAGCCGGGTCAGTGGGGTGCAGCTCAATAAATTATTAATTTCGTTGACAAGCATTATTTCGACGTTTTCCTCAACCGAATGTATAAATTAGTATATTTTCGTTCTTTTTATTTTGACATTTCAATTTTCATTAGTACATTCGTACTACGGACAATTTATATTTTGCAGGGAAACTGCGACATGAATTTTAGATAAAATTCCTAATATCGGAAAAGCAGCAATAAATAGTACGAAGTTATAAGATTTAAGGTTCAAAGTTTAGGAGTTATCATAAGTACTGAAAGTAAAAAACTTGGCAAAGTCTGCCAAATCGCTAAGAGAAAGAAAGACATTCGTAATCGTGATCAAACATTTAGCTAAATAGATTAACAGTTTCAATTGCTCTTGTACTAAGTATTATTTCGAAAGTAATTTGTTGTCGGTTATAAAAGTCGCTTATGTACAGTTTTACGTACTTTTATAAAAAAAGTTCGATGTTCGCCAATTAAAATTCATAAAAAATCGTAAAATTGTTCAATATTTAATTAAAAACCAGAGTGGGAGTGCATTCTTTTAATATTCCTAATGTTTAATCCTATCGACTGTGCGCAGCTAATGACGACAGCGATTTAAAATGTCGGTAATGTTAGTTCATGATGATACTAGTGATATAGATCTCCACCAATCAGTAAGGTAACTCTTCTCTTATTTCATCTACTTGACACTCGATGTTACGTGACGTAAACTTCGCGGAGCTGGAATCAAATTCTGGGGCCATGATTTGTATTCAGCAGGCACAATGCGCTCAGAATGTTCGTTTACGCAATTACACAAATATATTTAAATTCCAGTCACATTACGCGAATTAGAGGTGGTATTATCAAAATATTAAGCTTCTTCCTCTATCGATCACTAATCTGTCAAGTTAATCGTAATTCCAGTCATGATGATATTTTGTTACAATTGTTTTATTTATAACTTTGTGAGGTAATTTTTTACGTTAGTACTTGTACCTGTATAGGGTGTATATTGCTATTATGTCAGGGGTACTGGAGCAATGAAGATTGTTGTTTGATGTATGTTGGCATAATGTTAGATATTTGTTGTCACAATCGCACATAAATTGGCCAATCACTGTATATTATTGGGACATTAACCAAAAAAGAAGAAGAATCACATCTATAATAAAGGTAGTTTTAATGATTTTGGTGGCAGCAAGCGATTGATAAAATGGATGAAACCTATTGCGCAGAAAATCTGTACATTCATCACATTTAGATTTGGTTTATTGACTCACTGGCAAAAAACATTGCCAGGAACATGAAATTTGTACGAGACATTACTTTTATAGCATGGATCTCTACACGAAACAATTGTTTTTCAAAATTTTGACACCAAAGAGATGAAAAGGTGTACACGCTTTTTCTGTTAAATATTTAGTACTTCCGTCCATATTATAGGTTCTTGAAAGATATAATGTACCAAATTATTATCCCTAAAAAATTCTCTATCTGAAACGGGAAACTTTGACCACAAAGGTATAATAAACGGAACGTGAATTTTAAAGGTGAAATTTTGATTAATTGATATCTAGACGATAAAGATATTTTCAATTCACATTAATATGGCTCGAATGTAATAAAAAAAAACTTTTTAAAATTGTTTAATATCAAGGTCATAAGTCAAAAAAATATTATGAAGGGAGATTTGTAAATAGTCTTGTATCACCTTGGTTAACGCAATCAAATATTAGGAGGGAGCTTAAAAATATGGGAAACAAGGCATTTATTAAGAGCGTAAACCTTCTCCTTTATTATACAATAAATACTGGAACTTGCTTTCGTTCTTTTTATGTATATAGCATGTAAATACACAAATCAAGTTACGTGATTATTATGCAAAAGTAACATCAAATTACGTATTTTATTCTCATACGTTTAAGGAATTAAACAGTAAACGATTACAGAACATACGTTTAGTAATTTTTGCGCCATACTAAAACACACGTATATTTGTAATTCAAATTAAAACAGACTTACCACCGTTTATCGAACTCTGTGACCTTGTAACCGTACAAAAATACCTGAACCATATGAATGAGAGTTATGCCACATCTCTCCGCTATTCGGTCATTGACCACCTGCGATAATAAAACATTTTTTAATATGTAATAAAATTTATAAGTCAATAACCATAATTTCTTTAACCAGCAATTTTGTCTGCAAATTGTTCGCATACCAAAATTATTATCCAGAGTTTTTTAAATATAGAAGTATCAAAAGCGTGTATCTCTGTCTGTAATTAATTAACACTTAGCGAAATTTACTTTATATATCACATCGATCGAAGTATATAAGTAAATTAGAATTTACGTATGGCAAATTTTAGATCATCTCTTACAGTCAGCCCGAGTAAAAAGTGGGAACAATTATTTACATGTTGTGTAGACATATATAAAAAAACTTGCTGGAAACTATAAAAGAAAAAGAGGAAATTTGGACGGAAAATAAAGTTACCAAAAAGTTTCTCGTGATCCGTTCCTATCAATAGGTCTTTGTTGAATTAAGGAAAGGAACGGTTGTTAGGGTAACAGGAGCGCTAGGACTTTTTGAATAGGGACGGACAGGACATTTTCGGATGCCTTTTGAAAATAATTATGTGGTGAAATTTTCTACTAATGCAATCGTAGTTTTCTTTGCTCTCATATGTTTAGAATTGAGAGAGTAGTGTTATAATAGTAATATTTTTAGGCTAAATTGCTAACCTGTTAATAAAAATTACATCGAAATCTATTGAAACTTCTTCGATATCAGAAGGAATAGGCATATTCCCGATATTGAAAGCAAAGTGTTGAATTTCGAGACGGAGAAGATTTTAGAATAGTTTGTAGTTTAAAGTTTTGTATTTTATGAATATTTTTAATTTATTACGACAGGAAGAAGGTATGCGATAGTTTTTGCAAGCAGAATAATTTTAATTTTTATGTTATAATAAAAATATTTTAGTTCCGTGTTTCCGAGCATGGTCCATCTGTCAAGCGTAGCGATTAGGGATAATGCGATCAACTCAAGTAAACAGCGGCCCTCAGTTTCCAATAGGCCTTCTAGTCCTGCCTCTGGTAGCGAGTATAGAAACAACGGAGCATATCTTGCTACCCACCTCAACAACTGACCTTGTAACATATATCTAATGTGCGCTGATAAATGACGAGAAGATTTTGAGCTGAAAGCGAAACTAAGTAATTTGCGATGGGGCATTACAGGATTATCAGAAATTTGAAGACAGGGAGGGGGTGTGATGATCCTTCAGTTCAGTAATTTGCTCTACTACTGAGAGCGCGAAAAAACAATTCCAAAGTTGCATCGCGTTTATCACCCGGTAGTTTCTCGTAAACAATATACTGAAGTTCTAAAGTATTTCGGCGGGGGTGTTATACCGTATACTTAGAATTACCATACGATATTCGTTGAAGGATGTACATATATATGCACTGACCTTGGTATATTTTAACTATGATGTTTAGGCTACATTCAAGAACATTTCTAATGCCTTAGATACATCAAAACTCATTATAAGTGGTCATTGGAGACTACAATTCAAAGCCAAGTACACGGCGTCATAATAATCTATGAGTAGCACAGTTTGGTTATGCGTTCTCCAAAGTCAACCAATTGTAAACCTTGAATTAATTCCGACAGTACAATTAGAATGGACAACGATTTCATCTTGTAGACCCAAAGCGCTAGCATTAATGTCTCTGCGAACAGAAAGGTAAAAGCCGGAAGTGATAACTGAATGGTAAGAGGCATATTGAATCTGAGCTACAAGCTGAAGATATCCAGTCTGATGATGTCGATGCTCCGCCCAGTACCCACCAACATTCAAAACTCCAAAGGCATTCAGCTCGAACTTTTCAAATAAATGAGTGATAATGAACGATTTCAACAATAGGTTAAAGAAAAATGTTCCTATAGTGGGTTCTATGTCTTGTAAAATGTATCGTATTAAACAAACAAAAAAATCACAGACTAAACTCCTGAACCCATGGCGATAGATTTTTGAATTCCATCAGGTGGTCAAATGACCCTGTAATGGTCACAGGAAACCATTGGATGCGAGCCTCCGTGAGAATCTATGGTGAGGCCTATGTTTAGATATGGACGTCTTCCAGATAATTATGATTATCATATTATTTATATCCGTTTGCTCGTGTTACTTCTAAATCCTCGATGTGAAAAGTATTCTAAGCACATTTTGAATAAAGTTTGCACAGTTTCTAAGTTTGTTTTGATTTAAATAAACTAGTAAATTTTTATGTAATTATTTAGAAGTACAAATTTCAGGTGGAATTAATTTTGAATAATGAAAGTGATTTTTCTCAGATTTTAACGTAATGTATTCCCTAGGCCTGTGACATACACGTGTAAACATTTATTTTCAGTATGTGCGATATTAGTTTGTAACGTTTCGATTTTGATAGTGAAAAGCTACTCGAATCCTTTTCAATCTTCCGCACGATATTAACACAAAGGAAAGTCTTCCCATTTATGTGGATTATTACTATTAGCTACGTTCAAGCCTCGTTTGAAGACGTGCAACTCCTTCATTAGGGTTATTTTGTGTGAGTTTTTGATTTGATCATTTACCAAGTTAGTCCAGTTGACTATTATTGTATTATAATTGTTGCTTATGAATTTGTTACCCAGTAGGTTTGAATGACATGTAAAATGTATGTTTGCAAATTTTTATATTTGCACTCATTTATCTTTTATTATCTCGGGTAAAACAAGGGCGTCGAAAAGATATTAAAAATTTGTGGATATTATTATTCCATGAATTAATTTGGTATATTTTAAAGAAATGGCCTATAGACAGTACAAACTATTTGACTTTATTTGAGATAGTGGTTATGATTTGTAAAGTTGAATAAGATTAAGTAAATAGGTATAATTTAATGTCATGCCTTGTCCATTTTAATATATATAGAATATTAAAATGGACAAGGCATGAAATTAAAATAATAAAAAATATTGAATTCGAACAATGTCAAGTATTTTTAAACGTCTGAGTGTTCACAAATTTGTTTTAGCTTATGTATTAAATCTTTAATGTGTTAAATCTGAGGCGAATTTTCAGACTTTTACACTAATGTCTTTACTTCAAGTATAATATAACGAAATGTGATAACTCTTGAGGACAAAATTTTTACATGCTCGATAACACTTTGTTTCAAAAAATTATCGATACAGACAAACGAAAATTATCTCTGCTAGGTAAGCAGAAAGAAACGATGAATATATCGTAACACACATTGCTGGACGTAACACGGACACCGACTGTGGTCATTGGTGTATACGTCATTCAAGGCATCTGCTACGTCTCAATGTCTCAACAAGAGAAGAGAGGTGTAGTCTCATCGGTGCAGATAACTATTATTAGTGCCATAAATCACTATAATAGGTGCTTAAATTTTGGATTGATACTTGGACATTGCTGAGGTTTGATACTATTCGATTAGAATATATAAACCTTATTAATAAGTAGAATCACTTAAGAAAATAAAGTTGAGTAAATTGATTTTGGGACTGTGAAGTTTTTTGATATGTTTTATGAACATTTTCAGCAATTTTTTGTATTTCCTATAGAATTCTAAAAAATAGTTTTGGAAACTTTTTTTCAGTGCTTCATTTGCCCGCTTAACATTTTTAAAATTTTATTCATCATTTATGGTATCATTTGAAAAATAATTAATTGGACTATATAACTATTAAGCGTCCCAAAACTAACTTTTTTCAATATTTTCTATAAGACTATTATATCCAAAAAATATTTCGTCCTTCCCATCTTTTGTCCGCGATACTGCTAAAGTTAAGATCATGAAAAAAACAGCGTTAAATACTAAAATTTTACCTAAATTTTATTAAAAACTATAGTGATGGTTCTAAACATCACAGTCTTTTTGGGAAATTTAAGAATATTTTCACGTATGTGATAATATGAATGATGAATATAACTTTATATTGGGCAATATTTTTAAATGGTGCAAAATAATATTTATATTTATAAATAGTTTAATAGAAATACTATATACCCTTGAGCGTTTATATGTGCATAAATGTATAGAGAATGCGAGTTCCACTCGTACTTAGCACGGTTTTTATATAACCGGGCTTTTCTTATATATATCTTTTATCTTGAATAGTAATGAAAAAAGAATTCCGAAAGTTTGGATTTATGAGGTTCCGAAGGCTTGGATTTGTGAGGTGATTGTACAGGTTTTTCGTCAATTGATTTGTGAAACACACCGTTGGTGCGAAATAAGTTAAGAAGCAGTTAGATTATCTATTTGGTGTCCACACGAGACCAAGTACAGCCTCATGATTGAAGGCATCCAAAAGATTTATTTTCGATATTTGAAAATTAGTCGTTATAGTTATATCCATTTTCTACTGTCTACTTATTCTTCTAGAACTCAATTATATTCCAAATTCTTACATTGCCACGGTATAACTCAATAACCTCGACAAGGTTGCACAAAAGTGTGATTTGTTTTTAATGAGTGAGATTAACTTTCAAGAAATATATCATCGTTATATAATATAGTGTCAGCAATCTTTTGCATTTCATTATGATTTGAGTCATGTTTGGAAACATATAGGTGTATATATCTCTAGCTGTATGTAAATAAAGAAATAAATAAAAACAAGTGAATATTAAACTAAATCACTGAAGTTCATCCTCGTTTATTCAGATTTTTTACTGTTATAAAATGTATTCAATTGATGAAAGTTCATAATAATTCGTATCTGGCATCTTTTATTAGAAAATATCATTTTGCAAAATCAATATATTTGTATAGCTATAATTTTAAATTATAGTGAAATGTGCGTTTATAATTAGAGAATATTTTGAAAATGTACCTACGTATCGATTATCGATTATTCGGTTAAATTGCCATTTTTTTAAAATTCATTTTAAGAATTCTATAATTGTGGTTTTAATTTAATGATATAAGCAGATCACCAGTGTGAGGAAGGTCACTGCAATCGTATAGCAGTACGAATTTGTTTGATCCGATTGAAACAACGCCTATGAAAGAAATATTAATTCATAATCTACTCCTAACAACTACTAAGATCGACATGCGCCACGTCCATATAACTTGAAGAACTATCGTATATATATATATATATATATATATATATATATATATATATATATATACATACATACACTTGAAATATGTATAAGACGCGTTGAACGAGTGGCATGTCGTTTTACTGACTGTCTTATGTCAGCAACTGGTTTTCCAACATTCACGTGGCTTTTAAACAGCGGCATGTGGCATAAAATAGACTAACAGGTACGTAGAAATAAAATAAGTAATTACAATTAAACGTTTCGTTAAATTGATTCAACGCTGAATTAGATTGAGTCAGTAATTTAATATCGAATCGAGAAAGAATTAAGTTAAGTGACCGTGAATCTATACGATTTGTTAGTTTTCCTTTGTTATGTTTTATTCATACGGTATAAAAAGGATTTATTTATTTCTGTACAAAGATTTAATAACCAAATAATCAATTTTATCCTGTTTACTTTATCTCTGATACTTTTTGAATTCTTTTTGGCTATACATCGTCATGTGGCCATATCGGAGCGGAGAGACTAGCTATATATCATGGACGCAATAAATTATTCAAGAAATATCAATGTTGCACGCTAGTTTTTATCTATTCGAGATTTTTTTATCGAGGAAGATAAAAAAATTGATAAGGTAAAGAAGATTTTTTTTATTTCAATGGATGTATAAAGATGGAAATAAACATTCTTATTATATATATTTGTATCTAAGCGGATTTTGGAAAAATCAAAGTTCGAAGATATTTCATTTTATCAAGCCCTCAAAACTTAACTTCAAAAAATATTCTACTATAAAATGTTAATCTTTCAAATTGATAAAATGTTGTCAAAAATGTATGTTTTACAATCGTAGTTTAAAGTGAAAATAATAACGCCACATTTAATTTTTTTATAAATTCCTCCTTAGAATTGAGATATTTTGTTTAAATTGTTGCTTTACAATTTGAGACTTCTAAATTGTTTTTTTTATAAAAATTTGTTTAATTGTTGGTCAAATGTGTTTTCGACAGTCTGCAAGTTGATTCATTATTTGCAAAAACGAGTCATAGTTAAATAAAGGTTTCGTTTCGCAATCGACTACCAATTTTTAAAATTATTCGTTAATAAAATAATTTATTATTTTATTAACGAATAATTTAAATTATTTATTATATAAAATAAATTGATCGCTACATATTGTAGACTAAATTGATATTGTGATTATGACTTTTTTTAGATTTTTGAATTATTTATTGGGATAATTGTTTAAAATATTGTGAAAAGTAGAGTATTGTTTAGTTAATTCAAGGCGATGTTACTCCAAATCACGTGTAATTTTGGTAAGTTACTTTTCACGTTATTGTATGTTCGTATCTTATACATAACGCAGAATACTTTTATCTAAAGGAGACAAATACAGGTAATATGAGCAAAAAGATGAATAGTTAAGTAAAATAGTCATTCAATCGCGAACCTAATAGGAATATAATAACATTTTTAAATACAAAAAATCTGAATAGAAAGGTTAAGTCAATAGTGATAATGTACTGAAATAAAAAAAGGTATATTTGTAGTTTTTATACAAAAATCTTCCAACTGTTTTATAAATGGTGACACAAGTAACTTTCACATTGTGAGTTATAAATCCTGGAGAAACTGGAAAATTACATGAAAAGTGTCTCTCAGAATATGATGCGCCAATTCCCAAGACTATAGAGTGGAGAGGCGGAGACATAAAGCCTCCGGGTTGTGATTGATGTTGTTCAATGATTACGCTTGCGGGATGAACGAATGCTATTTATTCGACCGTAATGCCCGTTCAAGTTGCGTAAGTTACGCGTGGAAATGGCTAGGGATTAATGCGCTCTTCCTGTGATCATTGGTGCAGACGCGACTCTAGGTACTGACATCGGCAAAGTGGTCCGACTAAAATATTATTTTGTAGGTTTTCAACGAAAAACTTTGAGTGACGTATAAAAGAAAAGTTTTTTCATCGTTTCTCCATAGAATTACAGTTTACTACGAGATAGTTCAACAACACTTTGGCGATTAGTCGATTGTTTTCTTTTCGCCCTTTTTGGTAGTTATGTGCACTCCCCTTTCTAAGGGTTGTAGTTTACGTTCCATTAGTACTGTACTATGATATGCAGAATATTTCTAGCGAGATAACCTGAATGTGATATGACAATTTATTTGTAGTTAATGATATTGTATTCAAGTCCACTTGTAATGTTTCAATAAATATATAAAAAATTAATAAATGGCATAACTTTTTTTTAACAATTTCACGATATTGCTCGTCATAAACAAATGGTACTTTGGTACGATTGCGATAAAGTGATTGAGCAATTTCGTATCGTGGGAAAATGAATTAGATGATTCTATTAAAATAAAACAACGACTATTTGAGTGCATAAAAACGTGTGAAAAATGAGGATTTTCGCAACAATATAGCGCACAGAATCTTTCAATTTAATAATCATAAAATTAATTTCATCAAAAAGTACCTGTTTTGCGTTGTGAAAATGGAAATGTAACATGTCGACAAGAAAAGCGGCAGGAAATAGAAAAGGGAAGTAATTACATTATCTCATCTACAGATGTTGAAAAAAAACGTCTGACACGTTCAAAAATGAATAAATGTGTCCGGCAATCAAATTCGGCCATCACCTAATTTTTTAAGTAATTGTGCATTAAAATGCAAATTCTACGAGAGAACGTTCTTTGAACTCAATTTAAATGGAAAACATTTTCCAAATTTCAGTCGGCGGTTCCAAATGATGAAAATAAAAATGTGAGTGATGTGAAAATTAATGAAATTTTATACACGTAAAATAGGTAATTAATTAATTAAACGGTGCTGACAGATATTGCTAATAGAATATATATATCCTTTGCATTTAAATGTATTTGGATATAACTAATGTTTTTCTCCTTGGCAGTGTTTTCTTGTTTTGCTATACTTGAGCTCGTGGCGCCGCTCACGTTAAAATCAGATCTACTTTTTTCTTCTTCTCTCAATAGTGTTTCAATAAAAGGTTCAGCGAGTAGAGGTTAACAACTTTTATTAAAAGTCGTCCCGTCAGCAGGCACGGTCGAGTCTCCGGACTCGAGTCAATATTATTCTAGTATTCTTTTTTCCTGCGTGTTTTCTCAGTTATTTCTCCGCTCGCTGACATCGGAACGTGATTACGTTGGACCCTGACATTGGGACGTGACGTGTATGAGAATATCACGGTCACAAGTTATGTCACTTTGTAGCAAAAAACCGACTGCGACAAATTTTTTTCATCTTTCGCATGGAAAGTTCCAAAATGAATTAAACTTTACCCATATTGACGTCACAAAAACGTGAAGTCCGTTTTTTACTTATTTTTTTGTGTTTGTATAAAGCGATAGTTTCCAACATTGAATATTTATTCTTCGATGAAAACGGTTTATGATCTATTTAATTAAATGTTTAAGCTAGCCTGATACTTCATAATAAACTAAAGTGGAAAGAATATTGAATATATTTGGCGTTAATTTTGTAGAAATTAATTATTCACAATTGAATGAAACTACATGATGTAGTATTATTTCTACCTTATTTAAATTCTTTACCACGAACTAGGGTTCGTTGTATTACATCATCTTCAGGTGTTGGTAACATCTTTGCTAATAGCCCACCTGAAGATATTGTAATACAACGAAGCCTAGGTCGTGGTAAAGAACTTAAAGAAAGTAGAAATATTACTACATCACGTAGTTTTATTTAATTGCGGAAAGAATATTTAAATTTAAATCCTGAAATCAAATTTAAATACCAGTAGATTATTATATATAAACTTTTTCGTTGTTGGGACTCTGTACCCAAAGGGTCCAAAATAGATCATTGGGCCAACCCTGTCTATTTGTCTCTTAGAGTTTTCCAATTTCTAAAGGATATAATATACAGACTTGAAATGCACAAATACTGTATAATTTCTTAGTCTAAACTGGCACGTGACGTGTGGCTGGAAAGTTTTTTCACTAGACAGGTATATAAAAGAGTTCTTTAAATAGTGTACAAATCGGTTTTTAAATTGTTTTTATGGACCCATTTCGTTACTAGATCTATATCAAAAATAACATTACTTGCAAAGATTTAATTCAGCTCCAATATTTCTCATGTCGTGTATTTAAACAACAAATATTAAAAAGAGCTAAATATTAAAAAGTAAAAAAAATTAAAACTGTGAGTAACAAAACTAAAGCATTTTTGTGTAATTAATAATTATATATTAATAATAATAATAATTATATATTATATATAATAAATTAATTTTTAAAAATTGCTTATTAGAAACATAATGCGCCCTTGAATATTTATAAGCACCTAATTGTGTATGGAACTCGCGTGTTCTGAAGGTTGATAGGCCGTGACAAGAGAATATTTAAAAGTATCACTTAGCTTACAACCGGATATGAAGAGGACCATTTCATTCTGCCTCTCTACTTCTAAGACTCTTTGTGAAGACCTATAGCAGTAAAAGTAGCGATCGTTAGTGAAGATTTTATCAAAAAATAAAGATTTTTACTCAAGAACAAAAAAGAAAGACAAATTCGACAAAAAATCTTGAGTTTGAACAATTAACCTACATCTTATTTTTGCAAAGAAACGTTAACATACCACAAACAAGCAAGACAGATCGTTTTTGGAATAATTTTCCTTCTATTTCTTTGTATTAGCATTATGTAAAAATACTAAGCCCACTAAACTTCATGCCATTCTAATTGTGGTATCATAATGAAACATTTTCAGTTGTGTGTTTTAAGTTTCATTGGCAGTTGTGTGTAATTCTGATTACAATGCAATAATCTCATAAAATTGAAAAAAAATACAGTTTTCAAACGAAAAAGTAAAAATTAATTAATAGTTTAAAAAATAAAAAAATACGCCTTTATAAAATACTGTACTAAAAAGCAAAAAGTAATTACCGAACCTGCTTTATCTAAAAAAGTAATGAATTTGCTTCTAAGATTATTATTAAGTGAATGATAATGCTTAACATTTTAGTTAGATTTCAAAAGAAAGCGCCTCACGCTTTTACACTCAAATATACACTTAATAACAAACGTGGCTTACACTAAAGTCCTTACTGAGTAGACAAAGAAAACAGGTTCGATAATTATTTTTTTGCTTTTTGGTAGAGTATTTTGTAAAAGTGTGTTTATTTAGTTGTTTAAACTATTAATTTATTATATTGCTTAGCGTGAAGGAAACAAACTAATTATCCTAATATTATACCAGGAAGTTGGGAACCAAAAGGGAAAGTGTCAGTTTACTGAGAACTATGACCTGGTTAACAATTTACTAGCTTTAGGTAAACAAAGTAGTCCATTCGAATGAATCCTAAGAAATGATCGGATTAAATTCAATATTTACTTAATCATAAAACGAAGCAATAGTCTAAATATTACTTTGATAATACGCAATGAAGGAAACGTCCATACAATTTACCTTCATAATTGCGTAATGAAGAAAACATGCCCGCCCACACTGTTTATATGAGTGAGCATTCACCGGGTGCGAAGTGCCGGGTAAATCGACGACAGTACTCGTTGCGGTTACAAAGGGAAACGATTATAGTTCTTTTGTCAAATATGTATCTTCATTTGTGAATGTAAAGAAATTTTGTGAATAAACAGATTAAAATGAATGGCGATAGCTCTTGTGTACTGAGTTATAAAAAAACTGTGAAAACAGTGAATGTACATTTCGCAAATTTCCAGCAGCGCGGTGAGTTTAAAAATGCCTTTAAAAGTATTAATGGATTGCGACAGTGCAGAGAAAACCTTATTCCCATAACCTTAATTCATAAATCGAATTAATTTAAATAAGGTAGAAATAAAATTACATTCAGTAATTGAATACAAAATTACATTTAATGCTATGGATTCAGAGAACATTGTTTTTGGTAGTTACCTACGCTTTTTAATTTATATAAAAAAGTAATTAAGTAGAGTTAGGTGTATTTCCTTATTCAATTGCCATTTCTTTGTGTTACTAAACAATAAAAATGCAAATATGAGTACAAATTTAAAAATATGAAGCACGAGAAAACCCATAAAATGTTTTACACTAGGTAAAAACCGTTTGAACTTTAATGTTTTACAGCCATTTCTCAGTAGTGAAAGAACTTTTAAATATATTTTTTTAATTCAATTACCGTAAAGGTTAATTTTTTTATTCTACTCTGTTACTGTACATGGCTGTTATTTAATAAAAAAGTGAGTCTTTGTCGTTGAAGGGTATCTATATCTTGAAGGGCATCCGTAACAACTTAGTGGTTGAAGGGCATCTTTAACAACCTAATATAACTATTCCGAAAATAAACCCACTTTTATGTAAATTATATTCATTTATAAAGGCAATGAATAAGAAAACGCTGCTTATGTCTTTTTGTGAACAGAGTTAAGAAATTTCGATATGATGAGTCTAGTTAATATTTTCTATATTTTCTAAATACATTCGTTTTATTTAGCTTTGACAGAGCAGGAAAAGTTGCGAATCCTAGGCGGCATTATTGTCGTGCACCAGGCAAATAAGTAATAGAAATTTGCGAACATTAGGCGTCATTATCGTCGTGCATCAAGCGAATAGTCAAATAAAGTTGCGAACCTTATGCGGCATTATCGGTGCGCACTAGGGGAAAAAGTCATAGAGAGTTGTGAACCTTATGCGGCATTATCGGTGTGCACTAGGGGAATACGTCATAGAAAGTTGCGAACCTTAGGCGGTATTATCGACGTACAACAGGCGAAAACGTCATAAAGAGTTGCGAAACTTAAGCGGTATTATTATCGTGCCGTAATTGAGTTCCCGGGTTGAGGATTCTGTGCTTGGAATTCGCTTATTCACGTATAGTAAATAAGCACGTAACTAAATCATTTTTTTGGACAAATGTATAAATATATATAGCCTATTATATATTTCACAGGCGCTTATTTAAAAAAGAAGTGATATAAGTACAAATTAACGATATTTTCCTTTAGTTGTGCTATGAGACATTGCTTCTTGTCAAATTTCATGATTCTAAGTCAACGGTTTTGATTTATCTGCGAGTGTCAAAATATGCGGCATAAATGACCGAATTTTTTCATTGTGTTGGTTTAGAAATTCGATTTTTTTACAGCTCTCATTGACCGTAGATCTAAGCATTTAATATTAATTTTAACTTGATTCCTCCACGCATTCCCGAGAAAAAGGGTCTTGATAGAAAGATACAGACGGACAACGAAGTGATTCTACAAGTTATCCTTTTTTTTCCTTTTGTGGTACGGAACCCTAAAGAAACTGGCAAAGTACCTGTCAGAAAATTTACAAAGTAGGGTTCCGTAGTTCTCTATATCTCTCTGAAATAGTCAAGTCCTGAAATAGTTTCGAAGTAATTTAATTTAAAAGTTCTACTCAAACGTTAGTTGGACGGGCAGGTTGCGCGTAAATTTGAAGCATAACATTTCGCACACGGCGGTCGAAAAGAACAAGGTGTTACATACAGAGATAGGCAGATAGGCTGAGGGATATGGTGAAACTCTAAGGGTTTTTGTTTTTAATTTTTTTTATAATTTGGTAGATCGAGTTCTTACTTTAAAAGTAAAATATAAAAAGTTCTAAAAATGTTGTTTCCTCGATGGTAGCTCATAGTTATGATTGTGCTCTAAATTATAATCAGTTTGTCATATATGACATAGTTCCATTTGTTTTACATGGCATGAAGTAGACGTGGATTAATAAGCTTTATACAGCATTTTGCGATTAATATAATCTTGAACTACGCACTGAGGAAACTCTCTGTTATCAATTGTTTATCTGATATCAGAGTAAATACGTGACTTATCTATCTATTATGTCATATATAAAGCCTCCACCCGCTTGAGATAGAAACTTTTATCGGCTGAACTCGGCTTTTTGCACCATAATAAAAAAATTGCATACAGGTTTTTGCGTTTTTTCAATTTTGGTTGAAAAACCATCATGGCGCAACGTACAGAACTTGAATTTCGGTTCAAATGTCTCAGGTTTTAGCCTATAGTTTTTTATTAGCTGCTCGATTGTTTTTTTAATTTTTTTTTTCGTAAATTAAAAAAATGTTATTGTAATAAATTATTATTATTATTGTATAAATCGTTATTGCAGAAAATATAAATACTGTTTTATTGACTTAAATTTATTTCTTCTTATTTTAATTTTTTTTAATAATTTTTTGTGAAAAATTCATTGTCGGAATATAATGTCGTATTTGTTTAAAATATATTATTTCATTAAAATTCCAAATTTTTAAAAATCCTGTTTGAGACACGCGAGGGTTTGCCGTTGACGCTTGCAAACTTACTTGTGCAATTATAATTTCTTTTATTAGCCATTATTCTCAACCCTTCTTTCCTTTCTTGTCTTATTCCTAGTATTTTTCTTCTATAAACAAAGGATGTACTATGTTGACCTTCGTTTTCATTCTTTACTCCTCTTATAGTTTATTTTCAGTTTTCGGTAACAAAATTGAAAATGGTCTGGACCAAAAAGTTGCATGCGCATCATGTGCGATTAGTCCCGTAGAACGGACGAGACGCAATCGTACTAGTTAAGTTCAATTTACTCTTTATGGGTTTTTTCTTACATTACCGTTTAACGAAACGTTTATTTCCATAAAGCAGTGATATAAAAGCCCTTTAAGGAAAATTTCAGGATTATTACAGTAGAAAGTTACAGAATTATTTTGAATTAACAGGAAAATTATTTTTAGACTGCAGACTTAACTTTGAAGGGTCAGCATATCATTAAACATTTTAAACTTTACCCCGATTCTTGATCGAAGTCAATGTACTTATCGTTACCACGTATCAACGACAATTTTGTTTAACAAGTAAAACTGTTTTTATCATGAGTTTATCGAAACCACTAAAGAAGAAACCGGCCAAGTGCCAGTCGGACTCACTCACAAAGGGCTCCCTAGCATCAAATAATATTAAACTAACAAGTTTATATTTCTCAAAAGCACTGTGAAAAACAAAGTTATCGGTACCGGAATTATCCCATATCACAAAAACTATACAACATCTTTCATTGAAAATAAATTTCGCTGAAAATTTAAATTCTACTACCTTATTTTTCATATTTTTGTACACTTTAGTTGAAATGTCAGAGCGACTTAGGGACACTTTTTAAGATTTTAGAAGCGATATTTCGCCATCTATTGATTTAAATAAAAAAGTATTTTGGAACCTTTATATCTATTAAGAGTTATTAAGACCTATCTAACAATACTAGACACGCCTATGGGCATTGGATTTTTTTTCATTATTCAGTTGTGTGTCCCTTACATGTATGCTGTGCCATCCCTAATAATATTTTTTTTCTTAATTCTACTATACAGCATTCCAAATTCATTTATATAGTGCCAATAGTCTCCCAGTAAAATGGCTGTGACATACAGACGGACAAACCGACAAGATGAAATTATAAGGGTTCCACTTTTGCGATTTGGCTACGAAAGTCTAAAAATAAATATATACATTCATGTTGTTCCTACTCCGTGACTATCTTCATAAAAATTCATCAGAATTTTGAATAGAATTCTTTCATCCCCGTCTTAAGACAAAATAGTTTCAAACAATTCATAAATAAACGTGCAGTTTCAATACGCAAGCCTCATTGTCATTAAAAAAAATTTAAAAATGCGAAACACCTTTTCAAAAGGATTTTCATGTGGTCTTTTATTCATATAATTGATAAGAGTTAATTTTAATAATAGCATAAAAAGTTATGTCTAAACAATGTATTTTTGGCTTTACATTTAAAGTATTGATGAATTATATGATTCGAAGAAAACATTCACACTTTTTTGAATTCTTGTCTGTCTGAATGTTTGGAAAAGTTAGGGGATTGATGATAAATAGCTTAATATTTTTTAATATACTAGGATACTTTGTTAGGATACTTTGTTTATTAGTGTTCTATTTGACTGTATGTGGTTAATTTAACTTCGTTCATTCCAATATTTTTTTAGTATCATTTGATATTTTATATATTTTAAAGTTTAATTTAAGTTTTAATTTAATGTATCTGTAAGCTTCGATTTTTATTCGTGTAAAGCCACCGGATAAAGGGAGATTTAAATTTCGTCATGCTTCTTATATAAAGGACTCTATAGCGAGGATCTGACACTAAACAAGTTCATGAATTTTTAAACTAAATCATATCTGAAACTGCCTAATTGTATAAAACAAACATGTCCAGATAGTTGTTATTTTAAGTGATACAAGAAAGAATTGATCGCCCAAAATGGTTATAGTTAAAATGGTTGTGAAGATCAAGCTCTGAAGTTGTACATACGTAATTGTAATGAATCGTGAAAAGGAGAGTTGCTGTAACTTAGAAACTTCACGCGAGCGACGCTACGGCTAAAGGCTAGTATTTTACAAAGTTTAAAAGGGCATCCGCGACTTTTATTCGTAATAAAATTAAAACTTAAAGCATTATGGTTTATTCTATGCTGTTTCCCTCTATTAAGATAATTATAATTATTAATTTTTTTTAACTTTAATTGTAACGAATTATTTAATGATTCAACTATTATAAACACTTTTGAATAATCGGAATACGAGAAGAGAATATGTCATACGGTTCTTTCCGCTATAACAGATGAAACAATAGTATGAAGATGGTGTGATGGGACCTTATGGGATTGTTCTAGTTTTCACCAGGTCGCCTGAAATAGGACAAATTTATTGCAATTAAATGGACGGTTTGAACGAAACTATTACTAAATAAATATCCGTGTTGTAATGTCTGCCTGTACAGTTAGTTTTGTACCTTAATGCTGCAGGGAAGATAATATTAATGAATAGAATATTAGTATCATGTTTTTGTTGGAAGTATTTTATTGATGACTTTTATAAAATTTATCCCGAGCAACGCACTTAATTGTTTTTTTATTGTTGTCCATTTTATCGTTTTTTGTCAGTATCCATAGATCTGTTGGTGGTCAGTTTGTTCTAATAGTTAAACACATAAAACGTCTGACAATTTATTTTATTACACAAGTTCATGCGTGGAAATTTTTTAATGCAAACTAGAAGCATTTGATGGATCACCGATATTCTTTTGAAGTAGTTTTTTGGTGAATTACAAGTTATAAAACTAATAATTTACCGCTAAATCGTTTTATTTACTATACAATTTGCTGAAATTCTTCTAAAACTAGTATTTTTGACTAGAGGTGTTAGTTATATAACGTCATTAAGAATCCGATTTTGTTACTCTATTCAAAAAAATATTTGGAATTAATACAAAATTGATATAATCTACGAAATAATTTAATTTTAATAAGGACGATTAGTCTTTAGAAAAAAAATATAACTAATCAACTAAAATGGTTATGGATATGATTAAATATAAGTAACAATTTGCTTTGAAAAACTAGATGAAAAATTCTTCACCATTTCCGTATGTTTTGAGGGTAGAAAACAATCGATTATTTAATCTCGGTATTAATAATGGAGAAAAAAGTGTTATTTTAAACAAAAATAGAGTACTTGCTTGAATCTGCACATTCCTTTATTGTGTATAAGGTTTTTGGTTTCACATTGTTGCAAAGTCCATTTGCCATAGGGAAATATGTTGACAACATTACTCCATCAACTTGATCCTGATGCAAAAAATTATATTCGTTATATAGTTTTTCCAGCAAAGGGCAACAAAATTTTCTGCATTACATTTCTTTGTACTACTTTCATTATTACTGCAAAAAATTATAAATTTTCCGCAGTTTGCAAATACTGATTCAGATTTAATTTGATCCATAATATATTCAAAGTCACCAATACAATCTATGTAAATCACATAGTTCATGATGCGATGTAGAATATTCTTAAGATAGAGTAAACTTGAAAATTTTCTATTTTCATTCACATCTACGGACAACAAGCAGCCAGTGTAGTGTTGACTATAATATTGCAAGAAATCATTGCCATGCATTGTCTTATCAAATATATTATTTTTCTGCAATTTCTACTGCCACATTCTGCACACAGTGAGGTCGTTTGGAATAAAGTGAAAAATTGAAGTTGTAACAACATGTTGTAACATTTAAAATAAACAAGATTTTAATTTAATTTTAATAAGGACGATTAGTCTTTAGAAAAAAAATATAACTAATCAACTAAAATGGTTATTGATATGATTAAATATAAGTAACAATTTGCTTTGAAAAACTAGATGAAAAATTCTTCACCATTTCCGTATGTTTTGAGGGTAGAAAACAATCGATTATTTAATCTCGGTATTAATAATGGAGAAAAAAGTGCTATTTTAAACAAAAATAGAGTACTTGCATAATATTGAATATATTTGGCGTTAATTTTGTAGAAATTAATTATTCACAATTAAATGAAACTATGTGATGTAGTATTTTTTCTACTTTCTTTAAGTTCTTTACCACGACCTAGGTTTCGTTGTATTGCAACATCTTCAGGTGGGCTAATAGTAAAGATCGTTGCGTTTATCTTTGCAAATAGCCCACTTGAAGATGTTGTAACACAACGAAACCTAGGTCGTGGTAAAGAACTTAAAGAAAGGAGAAATAATGCTACATCACGTGGTTTCATTTAATTTTGTACTTGCATAATGTTATATTTGATATACTTACTAATTTTTCGGTTACTATTCATTTTTGATAAGCGATCACGAGTAAAAGTAAAATAAAAAAAATATCCTCCAATAGCAATGAATTAATAACAATAAATTGTTGAAATTTATTTCAATGGAAATATTTTTATTTGTAAAGTCACCAATTGATTCTAAGCAAAATAAATCGGTACTATAGTTTGTCACCAATTGATTCTAAGCAAAATAAATCGGTACTATAGTTTGTCACCAATTGATTCTAAGCAAAATAAATCGGTACTATAGTTTGTCACCAATTGATTCTAAGCAAAGTCACCAATTGATTCTAAGCAAAATAAATCGGTACTATAGTTTGTCACCAATTGATTCTAAGCAAAGTCACCAATTGATTCTAAGCAAAATAAATCGGTACTATAGTTTGTCACCAATTTATTCGAAGCAAAGTCACCAATTGATTCTATGCAAAATAAATCGGTACTATAGTTTGTCACCAATTGATTCTAAGCAAAGTCACCAATTGATTCTAAGCAAAATAAATCGGTACTATAGTTTGAGTACAACTTTTAAAAATTGAATTTTTTTTCTAATTATGTGGAATATTTAGTTTCTTCTGTATCTTACAAATTGGGATTAGTTTTATCATTAACTTATTCTCTCCAATTTACTAATAAACAATTTTTCGAAAGCCAGAAATACATTCTAAGATTATATAAATAAAAAGAATTAAAAAGTATTTTCTAATACTGGTATAAATCTTTTCTGCAAAATATTTTAAAAAGACATCATCAATAAAACACACATATATATATATATATATATATATATATGTATATATATATATATATATATATATATATATATATATATATATATATCCATAATATGTTTTTGTTGAAATTATTTTACGGATAACTTTCAGAATTTAATAAAAATATCGTGAACCATTTTCAATAATTATTTTCTAGTCTTACAATTACAATGACATACAAAAAAGAAATCTGGTTCTATTTCCATGTATATCGTTAAATTGACAGCTCTGATTTATATAAGTTAAAAATATTTGATGTTTAAATGAGATTTATTTCAATATGTGATGCGATACGTCATAAAAATATTTACTCTGTAGCATTTATTTGTAGATGGAGATTTTGCGGGTTATCCGTTTGATGTTCAGTATAATCGGGTTACAGAGTAAGTTCACTGTTGAATATCTTCGTTAAACTAGCCTAACAATAACGAGAAGCAATACTTCTTCAAGTTTATCCCGACAACCTTTAATATTTGTCCCTGGGACTTTTATTGCCGTCATAAAGCAGACCGCGAGAGTAAACTGCCATCTTATGAACTCAAAGGGGGAGTATTATGATAACTGAATATTCTCGAGCACATCTGGTTAATATTGAGGTTTAGATAATGTTACGATTCATTGCATTAACTTGCAGATTACGATTCATTGCATTAAGTACAGATTCCGCAGTGACATCAGTGGACCACCTATTCTGAGAGGAGCTAAGCTTATATATAGACTTAGATACCATATGACAGTCCCTTGGCTAGTTTCCATTTTTATTTATATACATATAGAGATATGTAACTATAATTTATCTAAACAGGTATTGGTATATTTTTTGAATTTCACACAAGTCGATATTTTATTCCATACAAGTCGATCATCTTACCGAAAGTTAATTTTTAATTAACTTTAGTTTTAAGTTTATCTACGCACGCGGGCAGATAAAAATACTTTTCAGTTTAGAAAATTATATATACACGTGACGTCATATTAGCGGTGTCTGACGTTCCTCCGTGAAAGTACACACACACACACACACACACACACATATATATATATATATATATACATATATATATATATATATATATATGTATATATATGTATATATATATATATATATAATTTTTATTATTTATGTAATGATTAATTTCATGAAATTTTCACGAACGAGCTCCTGTCAATAAAGCTGGAAAATAGAAAGCCCCGGCCTGTTTGTAATTAAATTATTCAGAATTCGTTTTTATCTTGATTTTAACGGATAAAATACAATTCAGTTTATTCTTATATAAAAACAAATATTACCATACTATAGTAATTTTAAGCTTTAAATTGTTTTCTGTCTGTCAATTCAGCTAGAGGAATTTTAATAAAAGTTTATTGCGTTTCTAATATAGCAGATATAAAGATTGCATAGATACAGAGGAATGCAAATATGAACTATAAACAAGTGGCCCTAGAGGTCGTTCACAGTCTGTAGGAGAGATGTGAGGGGGAAGATACTTCGCAATGGAAATAAGATTTCTTTCGAAATAACTATCCAAATAAACTATCGGAAAAACTAAACTTTTGAAACTAGGTCGAGTTTACACTCGACTTTTTTTAGGTGGTAATTGTATATTCTAATTGACGATAATATCAGACCATATTTGTCATTATTACATGCTTAACGTAAAAAGAAATTGCAATAATAGCCTTAGAACTTTTTCATGTTCACTTGATTTTCCACATGTAAAATAGGATCATTCAAATTTGATTGTATCTTCAAGTTCTTACATTGTTAATAAAGTTTTAATTTATAAACTTTGTCAAGAAATAGATCGATATTGAATTCACATATTTTTTTAATATTCGTATACGTCGTGAAGAAATAGATTTTCCTTTTGAGTATCGAAGCAATTGATTTTCCTTTCGAGTCTCATGTCATTTTCAGTCACGCTATTGTGCGGATGGCTATGAGCCATAGTTTTACATTCATGTAAAGTGGCTAATAGTCTAAGTTTTCCTCAAATCTAAAAAAAATCCTTTGACAAAACGATATCAAAAAATGGATGATATTGCAAAATAATATATTTAATGCGAAGTATAATAAATATATAAAAAAGGTCAATTATGAATATTTGACTACAATGACTTTATTAATAACTAGCTGTGCCTACGACTTCGTTCGCGTGAAATTTGGAATAAGGAAAATTATAGTGTTTTTGATAGTTCTAAGTTATTATAGTTTTTTCTCTTGGGTATAAACTATTAACATATCACATTTCATTAAAATCCGTGTGATTGAAAATTATCATACAGAGAGATGGACAAACATTCTTAAAAACAGGTTTTCTAGCTTCTATTATTATTCTTTATGCTCAATCACTCTTTTTAAAACATTTTCCATGTACAGAATTCACTCTGTTACAGTTTTATTATTTGCATAGATTGCTAATTTTGATACAAGCGGATGAAAATTAATTTATAAAACATAAAATTTTGGAACTAAATGGATCAGATAATAGGAAACTTAATTTAAAATTAAAATAAACTTTTCAACCTGTTCTAAAAAAGCACCCCCACCCTTGATCTTTTCTGCTCCTTTGTCCCGCTCTTGTTCAATTTTCAATACTGACCATTTGGTGTTGTAATACTGTGCTATAACTATATAATAAACTTTTATTTTTAATTATCTATTAACATTTGTACCGATACATATTAACATTTATACCGTTTTTTATAGTTTACCGTACAACCAATTTTATCCACCTTTTTATGTAATTATTATAGTTCTCTCTGCAGAAATAACTCGATCAGATTATGTAACGCTCGCACAAGAACAATTAGAAATAAGAAGGAAGAATTTTGGAATAAAATGGATAGAAACTGGTAATGTCAAAAACATTTTCCAGAAATGTGAAACTCAAATAGTAATAGGACGTTAAAAGTTTACTTTTACCGTCCTATTATGTACATCTTTTTTATTTCATTGGCGATAAACGAACCGAGTCGCGTGTTTATTTGTTCTCTATATCCGTAAAAGTTCATTATTAAGTTTTTTAGTAGCCATATCCTGAATGGCACACAACACTTTTAATATCCTTTTTGTCTATAAATAACAATTTTATATTTCCTTTTGTACGACGCTGAAAAATGTAGTCCGAATTTTTCCATTGCCTGCTCTATTTTTATGGTTTTCATTTTGAAATTCTGTTTCAGTGCTCGGAAAGATCTTTTATGTATAGAGCTTTCAAGACGATCTTTTTCGTTTATATCAATGAGGACAATTTATCTGTATATCTGGCTACATACGACATTTTTGAGATAAATTTCTCTAAACTTGGTAATTATTGTTAACAGTACTATAGATATAGTTAATTGTTAAGAGAGTATATTTTTATACAATTAGCGCAGTGGAGCAGTGTCAGATTCGATCAATATTTGAATAAGTGATTGAATGGAAATACCTTCTATTACCTATTTTATTTTAAGTATTTCTGTTTCGAGTTGGAGTATTGTACATAGATTTTATTTTTCTTCAAAATATTTGATTTTGTGGCGATAGTTAGAAACAAAAATGTTTATTTTATGAGCCGTCGCGTAAATTAATTGGTTGTTGAATCTTGTCGCGGAGTTTAACATTTTTATCTTCTTAATTGACATTCTCACAGATGATATTTTTTGGTTCACAATAAATTACAATATGTTAATTTAAGAATTTATCTTCGTTTTGTGAGTGAATACATTACATTATCTTCTATTTGGGATCTGAAACTAACTTGTATATAGTTTTCCTCGACGCTGTATTAAGGCTAATGAATAGTTACCTATTTGGCTGTTTTCCTAAACTTTAACAGTTACGTTCTAAGTTATTGGTTTTTGTTGAAACATTAAATTTATTATTAGGGCACTGTTGCCCATTAGTTGACTACATTTATTATAGTTATTGGACACATTTTATTTAATGATAGCGTGCAAGCTGCTAACTCTGTTTGCTGTATGGCAAGACGGAGGATTCTTAATGAGATTATGGGGGAAAAAATCGGGTACATGTATATAATTATAATGTTATATTCTTTTTTTTATCATTGCCTGTTAATAGTGTGTAAAATGTAAATGTATAGCCCAGATTAAGTAACAAATGACTGACTTTTTGGTCGTGTTTTACACAAGCATTAATTTCATTTAATTCATTTAAACTTTAGCTTATTGCTTTGGAATAAAAGAAGGTAAAAAAGAAGGTACTGATAAGTGACTTTTATAATTTCGTAATGTCCATCTATCCGTCCGTTTGTAACAGTGTCACCGTTTTTGCATTTTTAAACCTATATGAATGAAGTTTTGCAAGTATATGCTTGATGTGAATTAATCAATAATTATAATAGCATTTTAATTTACATCACCATACGTGTCCAAGTGAGGACAAACATTTGTTTTGCTTATTCCACTTAGTGATATTAAAAGCACCAAGTTTCAAAATGGCGTACAATGTTGTTTCTGTCACGGGTTTGAGAAACTTGAAAAAATTTGTTTGATCAAAATGATGAAATAAATATTTTGGTTAACTTATATCAACAATTCAAGGAGATTATAGATAACTACGGAAACTTACTTTGCTCGTACCCGACATGGACTTGGTCGGTTCTATAGTACAAAAAGTTTTAGTCTTCTTTTATTGGGCTCAAATTTATTATATAAGTTTTAGCTCTATATAATACGTAGTCATTTCGTAAAGTTTATGGAGATCTTAAGAATTAAGAAGTGTTTTATGCTCGAAGCTTTCGGTTTTTTTTCAAGATTCTCACAGAGGAAGGTGTCCAGTTAACTTCATCCTTTGTTCTAACAAACATCGTTTCCTACGAGTTTCAAAGTAGTGTAATTAAATTTTATTTTTAATGTTCGCCTTTCTTTTAAATATTTTTGTCTCAGGTAAATTAATAAAAGCCCATGAATCCAAATTGTTCTATGTTTTAACACTCCATTTAATGTAGTAGTTAAGTCAAATTATTTTTGTAATAAAATTGAAGTCTTAAAAGATGTTAAATTTTCTTTTATTTGTATTAAATAATTTCTTAGTTCCATTGCATTATATATGTTTTTCTTCAAATATCACTTGTCTTTTTATCGTTATATATTAGTAACATTAATGTATAAAAAAAACCAACTAGTATTTAATGAGTTATACGCAGGCAAGATAGCTGCGTAGATAAATCACTTCTACGAAAATATTTACTTCAGTTCCAGGTCCTGTTACTCGTGTCTAGAGCTGATTGTGATCAGTGCTATTTATTTTCGAGATAAAGATTTTTTATTCAAATTTCAATATAGTGACGCAATTTGTCTACTTTTTTAATATTGACCTCATTAGAACTACTGAGATGTTTGTTAATAAATATGTGTAATAAATAAGTACACATTTCTGTCAAAAACATTTTAAAGTATTCAATTTTATTTACGATTATGGTTTTGCACTATCATAATTCTAAACCTAGCCAGTTTTGTAATTTTGACAGTTTTAGAAATAATATTTACATAAAATTTATATGACACATGTCAAATATAATTTTTTAATTTAAATTTAACACCAAAAATGTAATATTTAAATATATACTCTGCTGCATTTTTAATGAAATTACTGTTTGGAATAACAAAAAAAAACATTAGTTTTCTTGAATATGTTTTTGCAGCTTGTTAACGTCTTCAAAAGTTGTTTATATTAAAATTTATTACTAAGAGTAGTGCACTGTATGAACTTTTGGTTGAATCATTCGATAGTTAAGTGCTGACTTGTCAGTTTTTGGCGACATTGATACATCTTGTATATAATAAAACGGTAAGAGGCCGTCGGTCTCTTATAAAATTGGCACGTACTAAAGTATTAAGTTTTAGTATTCAGGAAATTAATATAAGAATTGCATTTTGGAACATATTTATTGGTCCCTATTATTCGTTTCAAATTCGTGAACTGTTGTTTGGATTCCAATCAAACTTTCAGACGTCATCAACCAGGAGAGTAGCCATTTCATCAATGAGTTGAAAGAGAGAAAATATTCACTTAATCTTTCAAATGAAAATGTTGTTTAGATTATTCCGAAATTTTTTTGTTATATTTTTTTAAGTATTATCGGATCACGCATTCGAAGTTATGAATGAATTGTGCGTTAATCACAAAACTTAACGAATATAAATTCTGATTCTTACACTTATTTGACTGGCGTCATGTAGCGAACATGTTGCCAATCTTATTTGGCGATTGGCGATTGCGACACGTAGCGAACATGTCGCAATCGCCAATCGTATTATCTGGAAGTGCATATGTAAATAGTATTTAGCCGGTCGGCTTGTGAAAAATAACTTAAATGTGGATTTCGAGTGGATTTAAAGTATCTATAGGTGACTGTAACATGCCAGAATTATTATTTATAATGATGGAAAAACCTGTTTTCCCTGAATTGCAGTTTCTATAGAAGAACAAGGGTAAAATTTTGCAATAAAGATAATTTCTACCATATGCGTGTATGTGGAAACATTTCCATTCTACGAGTGCTAAGTAGACATAAATAGGTGTTACCCTCTAAGTTACAAATCTGAATGTTTCGTTTGTTTATTACTTAATTAATCTGCAATTAAACAACAAATTTAGCATGCATATAACTAATATGGCACAATGACATATAGGTTCTTATGCGTGGTTTCGCGCGCGCAATACTAAACTATACCGTGACGTACTAAATACGCAAACAGTGAACATACAGGCAAAGCGCGTATCGGAATATATACAAAGTAGGATCCCGTAGTTGTCTGTATCTCCAGAAATAATTGATGCAAATTAATTGAAATAATTTTTATTGAAAGTTCTACCGTATTATAATATGCTTGTATCTAGAATATATTTAAAATTTTCTCATCCATTGTCGATTTGGGTTATATAGATAATCCTAGTTGTATTTGATTATTCATTAAGCTGTTAGCATAGATCGGAAAAATACAGCAACACAACAAAATGGAAAAATACAATAAAAAGATGTAAATTTAAACCTGAATGAATTATATGTTGTGTATCAGGGAGGAATGTTATTGGTAAATGAGTAACGAAACATACGAATATAACAAAACCAATGACTTTACACTCAATACATACGTTGTACCCATATAAAACAAAAAAATGTGACCGCAAGTACCGCCCCATGCAAACTGTGATGAAAGAGAAAGGGTCAAAGAAAGCACGTGTGTGAAAGAGGTAGGTAGTTGTATTGAAAATAAGGTAATTAAAGATAAGGATAATTGTTCGTCTTTTAGGGACCAATTTCGGAGCGCGTATGGCGTGTCGCAAAGTTGTTTCAAGTAATGTATGAGTACTATTCGAAAAGAGCTGCGTTTAAGACTTTTGATCTTGGTTTTTGTATAATTATGCGATACTTTTTATTGAGTTTATGTACTCTAGAGTTGGTCACGATTTAAGAGTTTAGTATAAATTATAAAGCAGATGGCTGAGAGAAAGAGTGAAGGTTTTTAGTTCGGAACATTTAATGAAATAAAAATTTAGGAGGTAAAATAACATTTATATTTCATGAAGAAAATATATATGATACGCTTATAAGTAGTCACTGTGACTAAGTTTTTTCAATAATATTAAATTTCTTATTTAGTATTTTTAGCCAAAGTAATCGGAAAACAATTGTGTTTTGAATAGTTAACTTTATTGGGTTTCTGGCTAAGAAAAAAAAAGAAGTAAGAAAGAAAAGGTGTTTAAATCTCTAAGAAACGCATATCGTTGGTGTTAGAATCGTATCTTATTTTAAAAGAGGAAGGAGGAATGATATTATATTTTATCAATTTCGCCTGATTTTATGCATCCTTAACACAATTTGTTGAAACTATTTCCATTAACTCATTTGTTGAAACTATTTCGATTAACTCATTTCGCCTGATTTTATGCATCCTTAACACAATTTGTTGAAACTATTTCCATTAACTCATTTGTTGAAACTATTTCCATTAACTCATTTCGCCTGATTTTATGCATCCTTAACACAATTTGTTGAAACTATTTCCATTAACCCATTTGTTGAAACTATTTCCATTAACTCATTTCGCCTGATTTTATGCATCCTTAACACAATTTGTTGAAACTATTTCCATTTTTGCAGTTATCAATTTGATGTATTGTTTGTTTTCTTTCTGCGAATACATAATAGAATATATAATTTACTTGATGAATTACTTTAATATTTCTTCCTGTTTTATACCTGTAATTTCAATCGGCTATTTGATCTCAACAATGCGTTGGGACGACTCTCGTGTAGAAATAGTATCAATTGATTGTTCCAGTTTCAAATCTTAGTCTGATATCAAATCAAAGTTTCAGCGATATGAGTATATTAAAAAATATTTCACTCAGATAAGCGGTTCCGTAACTCTAGTAATTATGGTATTTTATTCGCTGAATGTAAGAATTTTGAACGCGTGGAATGGTTGGAGGTAAGTTCTTATTATCACTAAAAGCTTACACTTATAGAAAATCATTACATCATTCTAACAAAGTATCACCAAATCGGTAGAAAAAACCTATTTTTGGATGTAACTTTCGAACAATAGAGGGATTTATTGTATCGTGGTAGGAGAACAATTTATAGCTGAAATTAAATTTTTTGCTATGTTAAGGATTTTTAAAATTTCTTGATATGGTGAAAAAGCACTGAAAAAAACAGATCGTGTATCAAAAAATGATTTATGAATATTGCATACGGCGCTCAGTGTGGTATGGCACGCCTGTTCGATTCTATTTCGGGAACTTTTAAATTGATTAGACTTCCACATATATAAATAAATATTAATACCATATCTGTATTTATTTCTAAACATTTTAAGAGACAATGAAATCTGGTTTAACACTTTTTTAAAGTTTTGACACGATTTTTGCGAACGGACAAAATTGCTTAACGAAAACTATTTATAAAAAATACAATTTTACTTAAACGTAACACGTAAATATACTCGTTTTTTATAATACACAGATCTTATGGTGATAATTTATTCATATGTATAATACGCGCTTATATTTAATAGCTATTTAAAATCACGTAGCATAATTATATACGCAGTCAATTACAATATCACATTCCGATATCGATTTAGTTTTATATAATGATTGTACTTTATACTCAGTTATGAATATAAATTTATAGGAACTTTATTTTACTCGCTAACTAGCTTAGAATGTTCTCGAATATTCGGGAACCTTCTAATTCAATTCATTCTAGCACATTATTACTCATTCTAATACATTTAAACAATGCTACTCGAATATTCCAGAACATTCTTGGTCCTTCCGGTCTAGTTCATTCTAGTACATTCGAGGATATTCTAGTACATTCTTGTCCATTCTAATAGTTTTAAATATAATACAACTCGAAAAATCCATAACATTCTTGGTCCTTCTGGTCTAGTTCGTTCTGATACATTCGGGAATATCTCATTCTAGTAAATTCAATGGCGGTGTTTGGTGGTCGGTGATTGCTAGTGGAAAATGCCCAAAGTCGACCCCTTTCGACCACCATATCTCGCACATCACCACAGCCATCTACGCACAACTACCATGACACACGAAGAAAGATTAAGAGGCACGAGGCTACTGCCACACATAAACACCTGTTTGCGATGGATAATTTTTCTGTAATGTAAAATATATGGATACATAAGTCTGTTTACGTATATATATATATATATATATATATATATATATATATATATATATATATATATATATATATATAAATATATGTATACATTAAATTTTGGCGTGAATAAAACATTACATTTTCCAGTCTGGTGAATGGTAAATAAACTTAATGAATATTGCTATATATATACTGAAGCATGTGGTAATGAAGATTAAGAATTTGTATTAAGTCTTGACAGGCTGATAAATAAATATCGAAACAGTTATTACTCAAAGCTTTCTCTGTAATTAATTGTCGAAGACTTATTGTGGATTAATGACGGGGATTAATTGTCGATTAACGACGGATGGGCATGTCCATTAGATGTACTTAGATTAGTTAATACTAAACTAGTTTTCTAGGTTTGTTTATATCGAGACCATGTCAGTTCGTTTACCAACTTTTATATTTAAACAAAATAAGTTCGCGGCAATGCTTGCGTGGATATTTTCTAAAGTAAAATAAAAGCAGGTACTTGAAGAAAGATCAACGAGAGAAATTTGAGTGAACCTGATTCTACAATTTCTATTGATATATGCACATTTTGAGTTAATCAGCTCACGACATTAGTCTCAAGGGCTAGTAAAATGTTTTTTTTTCATCCAACACCCATCACTGCCTTTATGGTCATTAGATACAGTACATTTCAATAATGCTCAACTGTACCATCGCGCTCAATGAAGCCAATATGAAGATTCGAAAAGGATGTAAAAATACTGAAAGTGTTTTTAAATAAACAGAAATATTTAATGTTGATTTCGTTGCATAAAAGCCTAAAAGTTGGAGAACATATTGCATGAAATATTAGAAATCGAATCAGAATCTTAGCATTAAATAAAAGCATAACTTAGCATTTTAGATAATGTATTAATTTTGTTTTCTTATGGCGAATTAGTCAAACTGTAAGTTACTGGTCCAAACTACATACCGGAAATAGGTTAAAAATTATAGAGTATGCAGCCGGTGAATTAAAAAATATTTTGATTAACATATTACGTTCTTAAACAACCACTTGATCTATTTTAGCAAATTCTCCTAAAATAGTTTAGGTAGCCATTTTACTATCAATTTCCAAATTCATCATAAATCTCAGAAGTCCAGTATCCAAAACGGATGTTCCATAAATTGAAGTCAGAAGGGTAAATTGAGGCATATCACGATCCTGCTCGTTTTTAAGGGCTCCTTTACTCTTATATAACACTTTCGGCCTGTAAATTGAAAACGTTTGTGCTCAATTCGCTAGGCATAGATTGGATTGCTAAATTCTTCGGACGGATAAAGGGATCTTATAAGCGGTACTAAGTTACGACTCTTGACGGCGTACATCCGGTTACGGACCGTAATTTGAATATTTCACTGTGGTCTTTGATAATCAAACTGCGTGTAAAACATGCAAATTGGAAATTTCAGTGTTGGCTGGTTTTATATAAACTGAACGATTTGTAGTCGCGGAAGGAATTGTGAATAGAATATGCTTACATTGTTGCTGTTCAAAGGAGATGTTTCCTAACTTTCAGTTACTGTTTTGAGAAATAGAACATATCTACGGTATAAAAATTCCCTTATTTCCGTAGAGATGTTTGTATATATGTAAATTTATACAAAGTATATTAAACGTTTATTTTCTTAAATATATATAAAAGTGTTTTGTATATTACTTCCTAATTGTACACACACTGAATGTTAGTTATAACTTATATCCGATAATTAATTTTCCTTTCAAAATGAGTTTACACATTATGAGTTTATAATTATTATAGAGGGGCTTATGTTGTACTTTGTAAACCACGAGTTCAGTAATATACATAAAATCATAGAAGTAGAAAATAGTACCAGTCTTGTTTTATCAAAATTAAGGACAAATCATGTCACAGTATATCAGATGAACTTTCTGTCTGGAAAGAGTGTTGCAAATGAATCATCAGTTGCATCAGTTATATTATCGATAGTTAAAACTGTTGGTTAATAATAGTGTAACATATGTCAGTGACTACCTTTATTAATTTGTCTATATAAAATAAAACAGACACACGATATGCGAAACCCGCGGTCGCGATATGAAATATGTCGTTACGTTGTAAACCGATATCATAATAAATTGGTTATCCGAAAGATATCTATCATATATTTTTATGATATACTTTATATATTACTACCATGAAGTTTATGAAGGTCATAGTCAACGTGATACGGAATTAGTTGTATCCCATAACGCTGGCTTGACAGCAGATTGTGGGCAATGAAAAAGTTAGTGCGTTTTCTTTTAGCATTTCTTAATACAACAAAAAGAAAAATCAGTTACATTTGAGTACCTATATCTTAATCGTATGAGTTCTAAGTAAAGATATGCAAATGTTTTACAGTAACATGCCAAATCGATAACAAATAATATTAATACAAGTAGTGAAATATACTGAAAATTTTAAGGAAAAGAAAGTCGCAAAAATACGAGCTAATGTAAGCAGGTTATTAATTATGGTGTGTCAGTGTTTTTTACAGTTGTGTTTCGGATTCTGTCGATAACTACGATGTTAACCAGTAAATTAGATAATCATTCACTTTAGATATTTTGTATCAGTTTTTCAATTGGTTCAGTTACAAATGTAACTGAACCGTAATTTTAGTTTCTATATTTTAGTTTCTAAATATTAGAATATTTTAGTTTCTACAATTGCCTGTCCATTAGTCTAATTTAAGTAATTTAATCAATAAGAATTTGAAATGCAATATAAATATATGGAATTATCATCCCAGATTCACTTGAATTGAATTTTTGCTTACAAAAATACTTCTGCGGTGATTTCTTTTTTGCATTGCGTAATCCGTTATAACAGTATTTCCGTTCCGTTAAATTACTAGTTTTCAGTTTTGGAACGTGTCCACTAAAAACAGTAACGACCGAAATTTGACATAGACACGACGTCGGCCCTGCCGCGTTCCGTTTGAAAATAAATATTGTTTTAACGATTCGTTCAAGCGGAACGTCTGTGGTATAATTATTGATAATTTATTTTATTAGACGGTCGGTTTGATAGGCGCCAACAACGTGGATAATTGGGTTATTATGGTAAACACATGGCTTGAAATCTTTATTATTTCTAGCTCAGAAGTGATGTTTGCTTCGGTTTAATTTAATTAACGGACGATTCCATTACAATCAATTCTGAAATGAGGTTGCAGATCGGTAACGTAGATATTTAAGTTGATAGTTTACTCTCAGGCGAGGGTCTGATTTTGAAGATGTTAGAAAGAAGCTGTAAAACTTAATATACCTTTAGTGTGATCAAGATTCAACATTGTTTTGTTGTTTGTTTTATTACGTAATCAGCCAGAAGTATTTATTTTAAATTTTGTTTACTTCAACACTTTATTATGCATTAAATGATTATACCAGTTCCTTGTTTAGCTTGCTTTATGCATAACATTAATTATTTCGAATGAGTTAGAAAAGTACGTCTTATTTTTTACTTCTTGCAAATGTAATAATTAAAGACGTTGTTTATTATATCTTCTCTAAAATTAATTTCTCTAGAATTGTTTACCATAAGACTTATTGAAAACAAAATTCAATTTATTAATATTTTTTTTATAATAATTAATATATTGCAACGCGTTATAGAAGTGAAAATTGCTATGAAAGCAAAAAAGCAATAAAAGTAAAAAAATATATTTTGACAGAAAATCTCCGTCACTATGCAAGCTCTTATGTTTCTCTTCGATCCATTCTCTCTTGAAATTATTAATGTGATTAAAGATAAATAATATTAATTGATCAATAAAATGCTAGTATACATTTTTTAATTTTATAAAATGCGTGATTGGAAAATTAGAAGCATGACACGTTATACATCACTTCGACGCTTAATATTTCGCAAATGTAGGTTAAGTGGAAAATGGTAAATGGCAATTTAATTTCCGTTTGGAAAAAAAATTCCAGTGATGCATTATTTGATGGCCTGTGTGAAAAAATTGTTGAGCCTCCATGGGATATTAAGATAATTAATAATTATTTGAAACATATCAATTAAAATCCCCCTCTAAAATATCTGTTTACAAAATTTTGTGTACTTAGGTGTAAAACTAGAAACTGTGATAGACGGATGAATGAAAGCTCGTAACAAAGTTGTAAAGATTCTTTATTTTATTATAATACCTTTTTATCACATTGTATTGTAGATTTTGATGCCAAAAAGAAAATAAATAAACTATATCTATTACTTGAAAATTTTAGCTTCGTTACTTCAGAAATATGTGAAAATTACCTTTATATTTTGTAAGCCAAGTTGTAGATCCTCAAAAGGTTAGGTTGCAAAGTACAAATTATGTTTTTTCCAGGACATCCTGCACTTTCTCTTGGCATTTTTATCATAAACCAAGAGGGACATTTCTTTTTTTAATTTGAAACGTAACAATTTGTTTTTAAATGTTTTAAAAAACACTTTTATGTTGGAACACAATCTGCTTAAACATCATGGACCGAATTACCTTTGTCGACCTAATGCAAAAAAACACACTGGTTTTTTGCATTCAGCAAAAATAAATTTATTGAAATGTTTCGGTGTATACCAAAGTATCACGAATTAGTATTATTATGATTATTGAAACGTTAATAACAGTTACATGGAGCTATACAAGAAACTTTATATTCTGATGATGGAAGGCAATTTTTACAGCAGTAATATTCATGTAATACGTAATTATGTTAAAATAAATGAATAACACGTAGACGCTTCTTAAATTTGGATTACGTGTGAATAATCGAAAATCGATTGACAGGTTTAATTTTATTTCAGAGTTTGGCGGCACGGATAGATAATAAGGTATATAGAAACGAGGACGATAAGTGAATTCTAGGATCGAAGGTCGGTACCATTTGCAGATAAAGCTCTGAATCTAAAGCGCAGATAAGATGGTGTGTATTGATTGTTTGATATGTTGACGATAAGGGATGGGATGTGTATATTGCGCGTCCCGAAATTGATTTGATTAAATTATTTCGTTTGTGAGTATTAAGGAAAATGTTTGTGTTTTCCAAACTTTCTAAATTAAAACTTATATAAAGGATACATGGAAATAAAGTATGAAAATCGATACTGTATTTTGTATCGCCATTAAACTTCCAACCATTAAACTTATAATAATATAAAAAACATTAAAAATCGTTTTAAATTAGATTTTTCAGTCGTATTTAGTAGGTAAAATATTGTCAGATGTTATTCCAAAAAAAAATGCAGTCTAGTACCAATTAAAATTTCACAGTCAATTGGTTATTAAATGAAATATTATATATTTAAAACAACTTATTTAATTAAATAATTTCTGGTTCCGATTATTTTATTATTTGAAAAATATTTTTCTTATAAATTGCTTTTTTGGATCGAACTGCTTGTTTTAGTGTTTTGGACTTAATTGCCGTCGTTTGTGGCACTAAACACTGCATGTGCAAATATAAATAAGGATTAATAATTAAAAAAACGATACCCAAGAAATAAAATAAGTGTACAAGATTGAAAAGCATTTTTCAATTCGATTTATTCGAGCACTTCTGGGAAGCACGCATTTCTATGTCTGAAAAAAGAATTTTTTTTATCAAAATTGATAAAGTTTAATTTTATTTCATAAATGTTTAAGTGAATACCTTTATATAGTGGATACACCTTTATAAATGTTATTCTTTACGACATGTATTTCTTGCGATGATTCGATCCAACATGTTGCGTTGAATATTGACATCTGGCGGCAGTTGCTTGACTTCGCTAATAAAAGTTTTGGGAGACTTGTGGCCCTTTATAACCGGAAATAAAAGGAACATGCTTACTGCCGTGGTTCGTAACTTTTATATTGTTTTAAACAAGAATGTCCATTATATTTATGATGTCAGTTATTTACTACATTATGTAAATACTTGTTCGGAGAATTGAATAACAAAAAAGTAGCTAGACGAAAAAACAAAGTCGCGCTTGTTCATCACAGTTACTCGTACGCAATATGATATTATTTTTGTAACTATTATGTTGCTTCAATGCAGTTTAATAAATTCTTTTTAATGTTGTTGTTAAAACTTTTATCATATGAACCACGTTGCATATTTTTAATTATATTTTTTAGACTCTACACTTAACAGTTTACGAAATATAATGAAGAATGACATGGAAACGAACCGTTGAAAATACAACATTAATATTGAATATGTTTTGTCTAATGTAGATATGTGGTTTATTAAACATATAAAAAATATGATTATAATACGTATTGTAAACTAATGTTTAGTTTTGAAATTGGTATTTATTGCATCATAATCTTTTGGTAAGGGTTTACTGCGAATTGAGTAAACAGATTACAATCGTTTGAGATATTTGATATTTTGAGTGTTTTATTGTAATTAATTATGTTGACGAACTCTATTACGTTGAGATTCTAAAGCCTCTATTGCACTAAATTTCTACTGCACTAAATGATATATAAAACACTAATGAAAACAATAGTTCTCAAGCGGCAATTATATTACTTAAATTTATTAGTTGTCCTCAAGAATTACATTGAAAATATATTTATTTTTTCAATTTAATATGTTGAAATTTTATTGCGTCACAACTGTTTTTGACAAGATACAACTTTTGATACGATGTATAGAGGTGTTGGCGTTTTTCCTATAAGTAGCAGTTGTTTTTCAAGTCAATTGAAACCTGAAAATATATTAAAAAAACTATAAATATACCTATCAACTAGTTGAAAAATTGAAAATCAAGTAATTTTTTTATTTTGAGTGTAACATTTTTAATAAACTGCGATAAAAATTTCATTGCTTGAATTTAAAATAAAGCAAGCATGTTTTTTAAATGGTAGTTAATTAGAGACATTAGTAGAAAAGTTTATGTACGAATTCTAAGCTACACTGACATATTTCAGTAAAAAATGTGGAGTAAATACTGTAAAATCGATTGCAAAATTTGTTATCATTCTTGGCACTTTTAGATTTTATTTCTCTTATGTTTTTTCTCTTATTTCTATTTCTTTTATCATAAATTTATTTGTCAAAGTTTCATGTTACCTAGCACTAAGACCTTGAAAGCAGTGTTGACACATTGCATTAATGTGTTGAGTGTCGACTGTTTCTTAGGGGGCCTCACTTTGCATTGGTGAGAATATAATATGTATATATATATATATATATGTGTATTTATATATATATATATATATATATATATATATATATGTGTATTTATATATATATATATATATATATATATAAATAAATATATTTATATTTATGTATATACACACATATACATAGCTCCGATTTATTTCCAATAAAATATTAACATAAAGCCAGCGCTAACTCATTAAGCTTACGAAGATTTCGGTTACGCGCAATAGCCTAGCTTACCGTTGAAATATTGGGAATTGGGTGAATACATGATTTTAATGTCAATACGTTTGTTTAACAATATTCTAATAAATATATTAGTTATTTGGTTATTTTTTCAAATATTCGTAATTCATGACTAAGACAAATGATTTGATTTGTACCCAAATCAATTTAACATGAAAAACATACGTCGAAAATAAGGCGCTGTTGAGAAAAATTATACATTAAAATGAAATTAATGTGCAGTCTGATAAATACGTGGAAAAGTATTAAAAATAATTTGGAAATTAGGTAAAATTAATCCTCCACAATCAAGGTGGAAATAGAATAGTTTTTTCTTTCATTCCATTTTATCGGTTTTTACCATCGAGCTGTTCAGTTTTATTGGCTAGATGGAATAAAATTTAAATATTTTCCCAAAATACGCTTGTTATTAGCATTAGATATCGCAGCCCTTTTACCCACGCGATACAGTTTGGGTCAAATGAAATTCAGCCCCCGTCGTCTTTCTCGTAAAAATACCACTTAAATGGATTTTTCATACGGCACTTCGGCCTTCGAGCCCAATACATGTTTATTAATGTTGATATTGTTTATAGTCGTTTTGTAGTTTATGGGCTAAAATTTTCCACAAAACCTTTTTATTACTGTGTGGCCAAGGGGCGTTTTAGTTCGTAATTTAAGGGGATAGAGCTAACGAGTAGATAAAGATTGTTTTGTAACTGCGCACACAACATAATGTTGGGATGTTCACTTACTATTTTATAATTGATGGAGACTTTATGGAGACTTTATTACTTTTTGAGGAGATGGAGATAGTGATAATGATTTATAAAATTCTTTACGGAGATTTGTAGCTGGTTGTTAAAATTGCGCCATTTTCTAATGATAAGGTGTACAGCATCGCTTGTCGCTTTTAGTTATCAATGTTCTACAATGAAACAAGGTACTTTTACAATTTCGCCATAGCTGTCCGTTCATCTGTCACAGTGTCACAGTTTTAGACTTATGTACATTCGTTTTTACAAGCAAATGCTTTATATGGAGATTTCAATTAATATGTAGCAAAGTATTTAAACTACATGCAAAGTGGGGAAAAATATTGTTTCACGCATGCCACCGAGTGGGCTGTGATTGGGTAGCTATTTTAAAATTATATCAAGCTTCAATTTACCATTTTAATTCCTGCTTGCGAAACATTATGCTGTGAATTGATCTTTAATTTTTCAATCAATAACTTTTAAAATTCTAAAAAACTTTTATATGCTAGCGTTAAATTAGAACTTCCAGGTAAAATTATCACAGCCAACTTGCCTTAACCATTTCAAGACATGTAGACAACCATGAAATAGATTTGTGCGTTTCCAACACATACTTGGTATTTTTCAGCATATTCATGACTTTTTTATCACTATAGCGTTAACTATACGCGCAATAGGTTAATAATAGCAATATCTTATTTTTATACCTATTTTTAATTGTATAATATATAGATTATTTATGACTGATTCTAAATTATGACAATGTAAATTATTTAGGGCAAAGTATAAAATTTGATTCATTGTTTCATTTTATTTTATCTAAGCCTCGATTAAACATTATTTGTAGGTATTATTGATTAATGTCTCTAAACGTTAGTACACCTTGATGGTTTTACTTTTTTTAATTTTGCTACTTTGATACGGGCGGCGTTTATTCTTAGTCATTTGTTTTTATTGTTTCACATTTTCGGTCCTAGTAAAGAAATAAAAAAAAACAAACTGCAACTACATTTAAAATACATTGTGTTCTTTTATTTATTGTTTATATAATTAAGCTTTTACTTCAGTTTTGAATGCTCCACTGTGACTTTTGCATAGCATTGTATTGTTTAGAAATACTAAGAAAATCAAATCTTCAATTAGAAGGAATATTCATTTTGCAACCAAAAAATAATTTAATTTGAACTATGGTGTACAATAATTTTTATAATAATTTTTAAATTAATAATTAACAGTGCGTATAACATTTTATACAAGCCAAATATTAGTTATAAAAACCGTTTGATTTCAATAACTATTTTTTAGTCAGAAAAAAATTAAAATGACGCAAGCTTGTTAGGCAAAAGTCTGTTTGCTTTGAAAATAACTCTATGAACGCTGTTTCGGTGAAAATGGTGGAATTAAAATGGTTTGTAAATTAAAAATTCGGGTATTGCCTAAGTGTAATTGGATTATTTCTTTCGTTTATCGGATAAAATGTTATTCAAATAAAAGTGAGTTTTAATTGTTAGCCAAAATTGAAAAATATTTTTTGGGATTATATGAATCAAAACTTAACACAAAAATTTAAATTTTTCTGCCCCTATACAACTAGTCAGTTTTATGTCGTTTGCAGTTGGCGTAAAATCGTCGATATTATAAATTTGTGTTCATAGTACAATGATGCGTGATAAATAAAATAACAAGTGCACCTGACGCTGTCTAGCGTTTTTAGACAAAGAAATTACGATATGTACAAGTTTGATTGGAGTTTATACGACAATCCTTAGAGTCGAACCGGATTGTATTAGATGTTAGTTATCATACTATCAATACATTTAACAAACACATTTTGAAATAAATATTCCATTCAAAAATTCAGTTAATTAAAATTTTATTAAACTTTTAATGGGTTACAAAATTTTAATTAAATTTCCTGTTAACAAAGATAAATAAGAAGCTAGTAATTGCGCGGTAACTAAAATTATGGAATCCATTAACTTCGGATAATACGAAGCAATTTTACCTTTGAGCTCTGTACTGCTTTCAATTAATAATTTTCGTTAACCACATCTGCTGTATAAATTAAGGAAATTTTACATATCAGGCGTTATTTCAATATAATTTATTATATAAAGTACGTGGCATTTAGAATCATTTTCACGTCGGTTTCAATATTTGTGCAATGAAAAGCTTATTGTTTTGATCCTAATATTATATGAGAAATTTTGTTTCATCTGTATATTAGTTGTAAATTAAGGAAATTTTACATATCAGGCGTCATTTCAATATAATTTATTATATAAAGTACGTGGCATTTAGAATAATTTTCACGTCGATTTCAATATTTGTGCAATGAAAAGCTTATTGTTTTGATCCTAATATTATATGAGAAATTTTGTTTCATCTGTATATTAGTTGTAAATTAAGGAAATTTTACATATCAGGCGTCATTTCAATATAATTTATTATATAAAGTACGTGGCATTTAAAATAATTTTCACGTCGATTCAATTTTTGTGCAATGAAAAGCTTATTGTTTTGATCCTAATATTATATGAGAAATTAGTATGATTACATGCGCGCGTTTTTGTCTGCAATATGGGAATATATTTCGGCGTTAACGACCTTTAACGGAGCCTGAGTGTCGTTTTTTAGCACTGCATATAATTCTTTTTTATATTTTTTTAGCCAACTTCAAAACAAATTAGGTTTATTTGATAGTTTATCAGTATATCTAATTATATATCACATTAAGTTATTTTTAAAATGTTGCGGTTGGTGGTTTTATACGGATCGTATAATTAGTATTCGTGCACGTGCCACAGATTGCTGTCCAACTAATTATGCTAAATATTCATTGACCTATGGTCACGAGCGTGACCGTCAGTCGTATTAATTTTCAGTCATAGTCTACACAATGTTTACCAAAAAATAGAGAAACTAAATATAAAATAAAGGACTACGTTAAAAATGCGAATTGTCATGTATTTATTCAAATATATTAACACGTTTACAGTAAAATTGTTGAACTCGATAAATTTGAACTATTCGCCGTGTCTCACTTGCTGAATTCAACAAGACAGAGTGAAGTCCTGTAATTTAACGGCATATTTTTTTTAACTAAACAATACTTCATTTTTCGATTATTAAACTACAACACTTCCATTTAGTTGGTTTAATTATCATTCAAGGTCACAATAAATGTTAATCGTAAGCTACAATAGAAAGATCGCAGTGAACGTACAGCCAAATAGTTAAAATAACACTTTATGATAAAATTATTTTTTTATTTCTTTCATTTATTTATTTACATACAGTTAGAGAACGTTACCTTCATTAACTTATGATGTAATAATGATAACAAGAGAATTAAACTAATTAAATGGGATTGCAATATAATTACTCATAACGATGACGTGCTTCAATAATTTATCGGGCTAGATGAAATAAGTTACCGGGCTAGGTGAAATAAGTTACCGGGTAAGATGAAATAAGTTACCGGGCTAGGTGAAATTTGTTACCTGTTGTTAAAATTTGTTACCTGTTGTTAACATTTGTTACCTGTTGTTAAAATTATTAGGTTCGATTACGCGGGATAGCCTAACTTACCGTTGAAATATTGAGAATTGGGTGAATACACGATTTTAATAACAATACATTTATTTATTTCATGATGCCAGATGAGATAAGTTACCGGGCTAGGTGAAATAAGTTACCAGGCCAGGTGAAAGGAGATGATTGAGCAATTGTATAGTTATCATGGGAAAGAGGAGAATTTCTGTACAATTCGATTCTAGGCACCCACTACACTCGCGCAGTCATAATCTTTTTGACGGTGTGGCAAAAAGATTATGACTGCGCGAGTGTAGTAGGTATGAAGTACTAAGAGTGAGAGTTCAAGAAACTTTTCTTTATTTTGCAATGTATGAAAACCTAGTATACTCAAGAGAAAATTGGTAGGAAATAGAAAAGGGAAGTCACTGTATTGTGTCATGTACAAATATCGAAAGAACGTTTTTTGAAATTGTTCAGTCATCAGGTTGTATTTGGTTTCATCTGATTCTTAATTGAAACTCTTGGTGTGATGTTATGATTTTTCACTGCTTTATACTGTAGAAATATATATCAAAATGTCTTCCCGTGTTATGAAAAAGTATTTTAATTTTTCCACTGTCACCAGCAAAAGTCTGTAAACAACATTTCATTCGTAAGTATATGCAAATAATATTTATTTTTAATTTCTTTATAAGGCGAGGGTGAGATAATAATGGAAATATTTAGTTACACTTGTCACACTTACATTGTATTAGCAAGTGTGGTAGGATCCAAATTCATTTTGATATTTGTTCATATTTTGGTATGTTTTCCCGTATTATGAAAAAGTATTTTAATTTCTCCGCTATCACCAGCAACAGTCTGTAAACAACATTTCATTCGTAAATATATGCAAATAATATTTGTTTTTAATTTCTTTATAAGGCGAGGTTGAGATAATAACAGCAATATTTAGTTACACTTGTTATACTTACACTGTGTTAGCAAGTGTGAGACGATCCAAATTCATTTTGACGTTTGTTTATATATTAGCATGACTTGATTTGTCTTGCAGCGATACAGTCTCATGCATACCTATATTGTACTCACTCACCTATAATGTAAACTTAGCAATTTTCATAATTACGGCTCTCTTTTTACGCTCTCTTTCTATGCTTTTTTGACTTGATGTTTATTTTTTCTCTCTGTATTATTTAATATTTGAATGTTCGGGATTTCACATGAATATACTCGACCACATTATTAAATTCATTGCGACGATTACTATTTTGTAATGAAAGCAGTTTATACCGAGGTTCCCGCGACTGTCTAATAAAAATAGTGCATATATGCAGAGCGTACCGATTTGTCTTTAGTTGTAGCCCGGTTAATTGTGGCATCAGAAAGAGAAAATAATAGTTTTCTTCTTAAATTTAGAGTTACAAAATTCGATTTAAAATATATTTTGCCAAGAATATGAGATTATTTTCTGATGAATTGCAATTGCATTGAATTTGAACTTAAGCTATGACCATTCGTTTAAGTTGTGGGCGTAAGTGCGGACGAAGAAACGTGTGTTACAAAAAGGAAACATCCTGCTGATTCCTATTCTTGTTGGATTTATTTGATTTTTGTCATCCGATTTTAACAGAAAAGAATTTCTTGGAATTAATTACCTCGTATTTTATAAGCCATCGTTTAAAAACTCATCACGTTTACTTGGTGACTAAAAAGAGAAGTTGAGTTTTGTTACAAATAAAGTAGTAAATATTAAATATGTTACAGTACAAAATTAATAGCATCTTGAAAGATACAATATCATAGTCAAGAAAACATGAAACATCTTTTTAACGAGATAACGGTAAAAAGAACGCTCCAAATATAATAGGTTTTAATTCAAATTTTATGAACGTGCGAAACACATACTGATAGACCATAGATAGACAGCGCCGTCATTGCTTTCTATGGCCAAAGCTCTAGATAGTGCTGAGTAATCCACTTCGACGCCGTGCAATGTGCTCGCATTCATTACCCACTTTAGTATTGCCAGCTGAATTCATTTTCCTTTCCCAAGTTATGGCGTGGCGAAATGCATTTCATTGCGATGGTATGCGCGTGTGCTCGAATTAATTAGATATGATTACGTTTACTTTGTAAGAAATCGATAGTAATCAACTATCGGTTATTTCTTGTTTTATCTTTACTTTTAATATTAATTATACTAAGCGTAACTGGCATGTTCAAAAAAAAATGTGATTTTTTGTTTGTACAGATATTTCACATGATTTTTGTATTATTTCACATTATTTCTTGTATATTAATATATTAAATACATACAAGAAATTATGTATTTTTGGGACATGATGCAGTTATTATATTGATGCATTTTGTATTTAGTTTCAATATGGAAATTTCTCAAGTGTTTTTGATTTCTCACGATATCTTTTTTAATTCTCTTCGTATATTATAATGAAACAATCGTATTGAAATTCATTGTGGCCAACCGTGTAGTTAAAGACACGCACGCAGGTCAATACTTCCAATCAGCATCGATGTGCAACATTAGCTTTTTAGTTACATTTTTTTTCACCCCATATATATATATATATATATATATATATATATATATATACGTGTGTGTGTGTGTGTGTGTGTGTGTGTGTGTGTGTGTGTGTGTGTGTGTGTGTGTGTATTATATATTATTTGGGATTAATTAAAAAAGAATTAATTGTTGTACGAGAACAGCCAAATATTTCATTTAATAAGTTATTTTAATATCTGCACATTTCGAACCCACTTCATCAAAGTTATTATGCATACAACTTTGTAATCTTTTGTTTTTTGACAGTTTTTCATCGATTGTGCATTTTTGTATATTTTGCATTTTCATACACAATTTTTAATTCTATACAGGACGCATGAAATATTATTGTCTGAATTTGTTATAAGCAATGCATATTGTAACTTTAGTAGTGTCTAGGTAATGTATTGATATGTCACTAAGTATTGACTTATTGTATAGTATAAAATAAAACAGTGTTGAAAAGGTATGTGATAATGTTAAAAAGTATTGACCTATTATAGTATCGTTATCCCTATTCTACTGCGTTAATTTCGCCGTAAATTTTCTTTGATTGATAGTTTAATGCATTATAACATTTATCAAAAAATCCACATCTCAAGCTTTAACCAAGTAAACGAACTATCAAAACAACCGAAGCTGGAAACTGAATTTTACTAGAAAGATAAATATTTGCCTATCTAATGTAAATATCAATAAAACAGATATATTTTTTCAATTAATTTTAAACATTGTATTCACAAACAATTACTAAAATTGTCAATATATCCATAAATTGACATTATATCCGTAAATTTGAGATTCATATCGACTTACGATAATGACGTCGAAATAACTTATACGAAAATAACTTACCTTAATGACGTCGGGAATTAATCTACCACCCTTATTATTTGTCATTTTAAAACACCTCGCAAATTGTATTGGCAGTCGAGGTTACTACATGTCTATTTATGATCTATCCGTTTTGTAATAACTATATATAACGGTCCTGTGTCGGGAATATACAGTACATAATGTAATTTTAGTGAATCTAACTTTTAATTCAAGGATGACGTCACTGCATCTGACTTTGTTTGCCAGTGTTTCACTGATAAAGTAAATTAATGTAGGAATCCTCTTCTGTTTCCTGTTTTTTATAAGACCTTAATCAGGACATTAGCTAGTTATTTTCCTACAGTTTTGTGTCGAGAATTTAATAACATATATAAATTATGAGCGATTTGATTTGCAATTGAAGAACATCCGATTTTTATGGTTATCTGGATCTCTTTTCCGGTTATTTGTTTTTTGCTGCCTATGGTAAATCAAAAATATAAAGCATTGGTCCGTTGAAGGCGAAGCATCCGTCTCCAACACTGCATTTCGAAAGATTGATATGTTTCGTTCAAATGTGTTTTATTACAAAACTTTACGAAGTTTAATGAAGTTTAAGAAAACCTGATCGAGTGCTGGCATTCCACTGATATGAATACCACTAATATGCGTATAAGGAAAAAATAAATTATTTAGAAAACATAAATATATGAACATGAAAGATTTACTTATTTGTTCCTTATTGGATTGTGTAAAAACTACTAAATTAATCGATCAGTAGGTTTAATACTATATAGTTCATGTTCCTCAAGGTACTAAAACATTTCATTAAAATATATACACAAAAATCTAATAAAATATATGTCTTCGCGGAAAAAACATGGTATAAAATAGCGTACATAAATAGAGGTTTATGTTAAGTTTGTAGATGGACAATATTCATTCAATAATTTCAAAATACAAAAAAAATCGCTAAAATCAGTCTTAAAATAAAACAACACAAAAGATACATCTTTGAAAAGAACTTTTAAAATACTACTTTTAAAAAACTTTTTTAAATTTTTCCCCATAACTTTGTGGAAAAAAGAAAAACGCCTTAAAATGTATTTCAATATCTTATACTTATTCTATCTTAATACTGCATCATTTCATTTCACTAAATATATTTTGAAAAATGGTATGTTTATTTCTACATTTTTGTGCATTTATTTACCAAAATCCCGCTAATAAAACGAGTTATCTAAGTAATTTTGGTTTAACCGGTAATCAAGTATTAAAGACTAATATTAGAAGAGGGCGCTGTATTATTTATGTAATAAAATTAAATTTTATCAAAGAACAATTAAGATTCTACCACAAGATGGCACTTTGTAACTTTGCAGAGACAGGGAAACTTCTTCTTGACTTTTTTACAATTCAGTGTATTTATTCAAAAGTCAATTTCTGGACAACTTAAATGCAATTAATTTGTCCCTCATTGCTATTATTTATATTCTCGTTATTATATATCAAATAAAAATATAGATAATTGTAACTGCGGGAAGACCTTGTCCACCTTTATTGTCATTGATGTCTCTTGTACAATATATTCTATAATAAAAAGAAAAAATAGCAGCCAAATTTGTCATATTATTTACGGGTAATGGGGTATTCGCGGAATAGGGTGCAAGGAAGGTTAAAAAAAAGAGATGTTATTTTTCCTTTTTAATATATTCTCCCTTAACCCTATTACCTGTCCATTAATTCTAAGTTATTAATACTAATATCTGTCCATTAATTTATTTATACCCGCAAAAAAGGGTTTCCTTTACGTTTAAAATAAGCTTAAATTGCATATATAAACGATCTATACAAATAATTAAACTTCAACAAAGATAACTTGTATTTATTAGCCTTTAACTTAAGTTATGTGAACTTCCAGCTGGGAATAGCTCAATTTCTTTCCAATTTAATACGCTTTTGGTATTTTCAGTAAAGAAATTAAATAGACAATCGTAATTGTGACATACTGTCGAGACTTGTGTTACCTATTGATTATAAGTAATTGCAATTATACCTAACCAGCACCAGAATAGATCTTCATAAATTCGTATATTATGTATTAAAATATTATATTTTCAACCACGTTTCACTTTTCTAATCGAGGTTAATATAATTTTTTTCATCATTACCACGATGATTATTTATAATGTGTCTGATAATTAATTCCTATAAGGTATGTCCATCGTTAACTTTGACAGCTTTCAAAACATTAACGTAATTTCCCTTGTCTGTCGTGAGATACCGGAGGCAGTGCCTAAGAAAAACACTCTGTCACCGTAACTAAATTTATTTTCGAAACCTTTCAATGCTATCACGTGGAAAGGTACGTTCCCATCATTTATTACGTTTTCCACTTGATCTGTTTTGGTACATTATGCCAATCTCTGCGTAACGTCGCAATAAAGCGATTGAAACGAAAGTGCGCATCCTAATTTTTTCATGTGTAAATCTGTGGGTAAATTTTTAGTTAAAGTAATATATCTTATACCTTTGGTTAATAAATGAGATTTGATTGTCTTAATCCATAATAAGTTATTTTTGCAGCTGGCTATTTCGGCTATTTGAAAATTATTTTTTAGACGCTGCATTTTGGTCCTCAAATTAATTGTTTCTTAACTTATGTCCTACGGATAGGAAATAATGTTTCTTAGATTGAACATTCCAATAATGAGCTCTTTACTTGAGTTATTAAAATAGCGAAACTCGGAATGGATTTTTTTGATTCGAATATAGTGACTAGAAAGAGACTAAATACAGGCAAAGAATTTTTTTGCATATATTTGATCTCTTTACTTAAAATATGTTAATTAAGATTTCATGTTATATGAATACGTTAATTAACATTTTAGAGTTACTTAAAACATATTTTATATTACTAACACTTTTAGACATTTTTATACATAAAACTTTTATACATACTAACTTTTTGGCTGAAAATATTTTGATGTTTTTTTTACCCAAGGCAAAATTTAACTACAATATTCGATACAATGATTTTCTCTTCCTACAATGGAAAAACTGAATCCAAGTTTGATTATAAAAGTGAAAAGTTTTTTTAATTACGCTTTTTTTTTAAAGATGATGCAATACTTAATATTTTTTTCTAGAATTGTGAAAGTAAAGAAATAGAAAACAAAAAGATGACCTTTTGTGAGATCCAGAAATTATATAGAGATGAAGAAGGTTGAATTAGATTAAAGTCAAAAGTTTGGAACAGGTATTGCGCATTTCAGTCTCTGCTTTGCCATTCAATATAATGGTCAAGTGTGGGCAGAATTATATCATTAATTTTAAAATGTTTTAATTATAGTAAAAACCTATGTGTATTCGATGCAAGACTTTTTTGCAAGAGTCAAAATAGTTTTTTTTTGCATATTCTATACTTGTTTGGATAGTGTAATATTAATGTTCTTTATATCTTTTTTTTCCAGTTCTACAGAATATTAATGTCCTTCATTCCGGTTCGAGCCGAATACTGCGAAGCATACCGTCAATTTTAATTGCACAAGACCATTATGTAAATATGGACGATCACCGGGAATCGTCTCTTTTTGACATTAAATTTGAGCTTTTAATGCGATATTAACAAGTCGACCTTCATTTAAGACTTGAAGGAAATGTGTATTGGTCTTCGGCCAAATATGTCTCCAAGCCAGGTAATAAGGGCAGTTTTCTCGAGGTCATTTAATTCGTTAAGGCGGGGCTCGATATCAGTCACGGCGGGTGGAGATTGGGGTGCTTGAGCGCGCCCTTGATGGAGAATTTGTGATACCCTTTGCCACGATGGCGGACCTAATCATAATTCGCTGACACACCTTCCATTTCGCGACCTTATTGTGCGTTGGAACTTTACCTGTTTTAGGGTTTTGCCAAACGTTATTTATAGCTTTGGTATTCGAGAATTGGATTAACTCTACATAAGAACGAGGGCGTAATAGTGTCGTAGAGGCGTCTAAGGTATGGTTAGTTAGATAGTATGGATTGAATAAGCTATTTATTTTTGATTAGTAATATGTTTCATAAAAAAGATTCCAGCATATGTTTTTTAGCCTTTCGTTCGACATTATTTTTTGTACGTCTGTTCTCTATACGTTATGTATGTTTTCAAATAAGACATTCTGAAAGTATTTTTTTTACACAGAAGAGGTACATTTTTTCTTAGTTTGCTCAGATTCTAGATTTAGCAGCTCAGATTCTATTCATTCAAAAAAACAAACCGTGACAAAACTGTTGCGTATTTTCTCCTTCTTCTCTCAATTTATGGAAATGCGGGTTTCAAATGTAGGCAGATATAACCTATGATAATTTCGTAAAAAAATACTTAATTTGGAAATAGATTTATATATTCTCGAATGTTAAACATTTTAATTTATTTATCAATATTTTGCTTGAAGTAAATAATTTTGCAATTTAAAACTTCACGGTAATTTTTTACTTACTCAAAATTGAAATTTTATTCAAATTCATTTACAGACTACCCCAAAATAATATTTGTCACTTAAATACCATCACTGAGAGAAAAATATTGATCTTACTAAAGATGCTGTACTACAAGTTTATTTTAATTTTTATTGTAAATTTGCGACTGAGGTTTGGAATTTGCGAACGTGATTTATGTATCTGTACGTCGATTTTACCTTATTAAGAATTTAGAAGAGATAGCTTCTAATGAAATAGATTAATGATTTGATTTTCGGAAGAGATTTAGTTAGTTCTTAACAAATGACAAAACGAATTTTTCTTGTTTAGGCCTTCCAGCGAAACTCCATGTACGCGGGTACGTTAAACCTTAAGCGAACAGATACTAAGTGATGAAAATATTATTAGCATTATCGTCACCTATATGGCAGCGCATTAGGACAGACGCGCTCCAGGAAATTATATAATACTCTAAAATATTATTCATCACCATTCATGAATATTTATATATCTAATAACTATGGCATCTTACTTAGATACATTTATGTTTGCCTCATATGGATTTTGTTGCATTGCGTAGCCGAACCGTGTTTTGTTATCTCCAAGTTCTATTGTGGTAATGATATTTCATTCTAAAATAACGGTAATTTTTTTGATAGTGTTGTTATTTTGGATTAAATTCCAAAACCTAGCTTTAAATTTTTTACTTGCTATTACGTGATATTCTAAACGGTTTGTCAATCTTATCGTATTATAATGATGCTATGCTTGAGGAGCAATTTTTGAGGGATTTAAGTGACCTGTATGTATATAAGGGCCTTCTAAATATTGTTTGGTAATATATGTATATATATATATATATATATATATATATATATATATATATATATATATATTTATATATATATATATATATATATATATATATATATATATATATATATACAATTTGCATGATTATTTTTTTATTTAGAACGTATAACTTTTTTCTTCTTCTCTCAGTGCAGTTCGATACGAAATATGATTAGAGAAATTGTGGAAATATCATAGAGTTTCCAAAAATTTAATAGCCGGATGCTGTGATCGAGTTTGGGTAATACAATCCCATGAAAAATTGGTTGGAATTTGGCCATAGTAATTGAAAATATGCCATAAAATTCCTCAACATTGGAGAGCACGGGTGTCATAGTCGAGTTTCAGTGATATAGGCCTAATAATAACCTAATAAGACTCGACTAAGGGCCATACAAATCTGCTCTTTAGCAAACTCAGGGTGCGATGATAAAGCTGAAAGGTGGTGACATATACGCTTTGGTAATGTGGAGCAAATTCAACAAGTTTGGACTTGTTTGACTTGTTTTGACGTAGTATGAAATAGTATAGTGAATGGGTCAGTAAGTAAATTTAGGTACATACAATATAATTTTAGACTTAAACCGTGAGGCTTGAATATCTAATGTTTTTAAATTAGTATTTTGGATCGCAAACGAAGACTCTATCACTGAACTTCAGGTTCCTACTCCTCAGTCCTGATGTTGCAGGAGTACTGCCTGCCCAAACTGTGACATTTGAGGGCCTGCTGTTTTCAAAACAGTATTCCAACTCCTTAATCCTGATAGTGCAGGAGTATTTCCTGCCTAAATCGTAATACTCGAGGATATAATATTTTTAAATTAGTATTTTGGCCTTCAAGCATATACTCTGTCACTAAACTTTGTTCCCCAATTCCTGTCTTGACACTGTGGGAGTACTACTTGTTAAATCGTGGGACTTGAAGATCTGCTGTTTTAAGTTAGTATTGTGGATCTTAGGCAAGGTATCTATCATTGAAGTCCTCGGTTCTGATATACTGCTCGTCTAAACTGTGAGACTTGACGATGAACTGTTTCTAAAATATTATTGTGAATTTGAAGCATAGACTCTGTCATTAAGTTTCAGATTCCAACCTCTCAGTCCTCATCTTGTAGAAGTACTGTCTGCTTAAACCCTGACATTTGAGTTCTGCGGTTTTCAAATTAGTATTTTGGTTTTAAAGAAGAGACTCTGACACTAAACTTCCGGCTTCGACTCCTCCGTCATGACGCTGTGGGAGTCCTGACTAGTTAAATCGTGGGACATGTATTGTTAGTATCGTCAGTCTCAAGCAGAAACTAAGAATTGAGCTTCGTGTTACCACTTCTTAGTCCTGTTACTTACCTAACACATAAGATATTGAATATATTTGGCGTTAATTTTGTAGAAATTCATTTTTCGCAATTAAATGAAACTACGTGATGTAGTATTATTTCTACTATCTTTAATTTCTTTACCACGACCTAGGTTTCGTTGTATTACAACATCTTCAGGTGGGATATTAGCAAAGATTCCCACCTGAAGATGTTGTAATACAACGAAACCTAGGTCGTGGTAAAGAAATTAAAGATAGTAGAAATAATACTACATCACGTAGTTTCATTTAATTGCGTAACACATAAGACTTGAGGATCTGCTGTCTCTAAATTTGTATTTTGAGTTTCATTCAGAGACTTTGCCAGTGAAGCTCTTTGAAGTTTCGGCTCCAACTTCTCAGTCTTGACGCTGTGCGGGGAGCTGCCTATTTAAATCGTGAGATTTGAGGATCAGTTTTTTTTAAATTAGTATTATGAGTCTCAAGCAGACACTCTGCTATTGAACTCCGGGTTGTAACTCCTCAGCTTTGATGGTGCATTGGTACGATCTGCTTTGTGTTAGTTTAACTCATATCTCCGGCATTAAGCATCCAATTTGGATTATTGTTTTTTATTTGCAAAATCACAATGCAGTAACATGAAAAATTAGTTACAATTTGGCTAAGGAAATTGAGATTTACTATAGAATTCCGCAACAACGTATAGCGCGGATGTCGTGATCAAGTTTGGATGATGAAGGTCTAATGATAGTCTAGTAATAAATTTGGTAAAGTTTTAACACCACTAAATACCGCATAAATCGGCTCTTCAGGAAAGTGGCGATAGGAACTTTTCACTAATTGGACTTTTTATCGTTTCGTAAGAGTATATAAATCATGAACTTAATTTTATAGTATATTAAGTCTGTGGTATAAACATATATCAACAAATCATTTTACATATCTTGTTTACTAAAAGTATAAATGTGATGTTATATTAAATACACTTTAAAGACATTGCATTTAATCTTTAAAGAAACAAAGTCGCTCTTACTACATATCGTCATGCGCCACAGCAAACGTAACGTTGCATTCATGTTATACTCATTTAGTTGATTGCATCAATTGATTTATGAGTAAACATTATATCGCTTGAGCTGTCGTCAGTTGAAGTTAAAATGGTGCCGCCTGTGTAGACGTCCGTCGAAGGCGACCCCGGGCTTGACATCGGGCGCCGACAAAATATCGTTCATGTTTAAATCATTAAATAAAGACAGGAAAACGTACGTGGTATTTAGTCGAAATACAACGTAATTCTTATTTACACTACGTTTATAAGTATGCGCACGTACAATTTATATTTCTTGAAATACATGTTAGTAATAATTGCAGATCTAGTTATGTATATATGTATATGTAGAAGTTTAGATGTAGACTATTTTCAATTGGAGGCCAGTATATTTTTGTTTGTAAGTGGTTGTTTGTATGTAATGTACATCATGTTCATCGATTATACTGGAACAGTTGCGCTGATAAGAAGGAAATATTGTGAACTGCGTTCAGAAAGAGACAGCTGTGACCTCCTATAATTTTGACAGAAATCGACTTCACTTTCTATTGTCATTTAAATTGTTTTTTTTAATTACAAACAGCATTGTAATACATTCACTAGTTGCAAGCATACTTTTTGAATAGATTTATGTGCAATCTTTTAATTTCTGATAGAAAATATTTCGTTGGGACTTTTTAATGATTCCATTGTGGTAACTGTAAAGGAAGGTAGATAAAAATAACAAGAACAGGTAATCTATAAAAAAAACATTTTTACGAACATTTTCTTATTATTATGTTATTAAATTTTCTGTCTCCCCCAAGCTTTTAAAATGTTTCTGTCAAATAGTATTAAGAATTTAAAAGTAAAATATTCTAACTTAATTATTTTCAGTGCCGCCCGAAATTTGAAATTATAATTTTTTAATAAACATACGCGTGCATACTGCTTACATCGCACATAAGATATGTTTGGAAGGTTTTTAATGAACCGGTCTTATATTTTTTATATACATTTCTTACTGTACGCATACTGTACGCACAGCTGTTGTGCGTCTCTTCACTCTGTGAGATGCGTATAAAAACAATGACTTGTAACGGTTCACGTGTGCAATGAAACTTACGCAGCAATATTAAAATATCACGTGTAATGGACTGTAGACCACCTCTTTCACTCTCGTATTCCTGTCCGTCTCTTTAGTTAGTTACGATCCGGGTATTCTTTTTTAATTGGTTATATTAAATGAGCTACATTTGACCCATGCAGTATACATTAGAGTAGATTATATAATCGTAAAAGTGGTGAAAGTCAGGGTGGAAAGTTGTTTTACATATGACTGGATCAAACTGCAATTTATTATTGGTATCTTATTTCTGAAGTTATGCCAGCACACAAATGCGAAAAAGCAGTGATGTGCAACAGTGGCGAATGGTGTATCACTATAATTGATTCTTGATAGCTTTAATAAAACAAAACTAAAAAGCGATAAAACTTAATTCGTATTATAATTAATATTAAAGCGTAGTTAACATTCAGCATCATTTATTATTTTTATCTTAAAGTTCATCTAACCTGATCTTAGTAAAGATAAAGACAGTTTGAATATTTTATTTCCTAGAATTGTTTGCAAATATTTTGGATATTAATAACGCTTAATGCTACTCTTATGATATCATTTTTGTTTTTCGTCTTCTCTGATAACTTCTAAATTACTTGCTATCATAACTGCGGTAGATTTAATTGCGATGAATTATATGATGTTTCTAGTAGTTATAAAGCACATATAATCATAAGTGATTCTCATTATATACTTATACTAAATCTTATATACTGCTGCAGGAGTTATATATGTATTATTTATTTTTTTATTTTAATGTTATGGTTGTTTGACGCATAAGACGTACTTATGAATAATTTTGTAGGTAGTAGTTAAAAGGACATATAAATATATATATATATATATATATATATATATATATATATATATATTTACTTTATTCTATTTCTTAGGTAGTTATTTAATATTTATTAATATTTGTAGTGTATTAAGGGATATTGGTATATAGTAAATATTGATCAGGACAGTGACATTAATCAACAATAAAGGACTAACTGGAAAATACACATAATTTAAAAAAAAGGAATAAAAATACATACACGCTACTATGTATTTCAAATTTAATAGCTCACATGTCAGAAGTCGAATATATTATATTTTGAAGAGTAAGCTAAAGAAGCTTATCGAATAGGAAAAATGTATGATGTTCTTGTGTTTTTCGCTTATTTTAAGATGTCCTGAAAACCATTATAGGTCGATTGTTGTTCGTCTGCTTCTATTCAGAAGTTCATTACCTTTTTAACTTTTAATAAAAGTTGAACGTGTAACTTCGTTTTTGGTGAAAAAATTGGAAAAATTTTGATCAAATAGTCTAACAAAATTCAATTATTTCATGTGATAAAAATAAATTACATTTTTCGTCGAATATTTTGCATTTTTTTTTCTCGAAATCTGTCTTCTGTGAAGGGATATTATTTTGTGAATGTATAGGATGTACATTGCATATATTTATGAAGCTTAATATTTCGACGGTGTTGCCTACATAAATTATATTTCTCGAAAAAAGGAATTTTTTATACGTTAAAACAATTTTTTTAATATATTGCCATATATTAATTGTCTATTTGCAAAACTAAAACTTTTCAATCTCTCTTTTGTTCCAATATTAAACAGAGATCTAAAATTACAAAATTTTGACGCATAGAAGCTATGGAATCGGAAAAGAAAAATAAATTAATCAAACTTATCAGGAGGAGACGTGAGCGTTGAAGCTTTACTTGTAAATTTGCTTGACAGTTTCAATTTTAAAAGCTTATTTTTCGGTATATTATAATCAAACACATCTCTTCGTTATTATTACTTGACTAATTTATGGGAAAGAAAATTAACAAATCTGGAGCAGACATGTAACTGTAGATAAAATGGGTCAATTCTTTTACCCCTGATTTATACTGGGATATTACTTAAGTTTACGATGCTACCTTGCTTTGATCCACTCTACTGACCTTTTCAATCTTGCTTCTATCACAATTTTGGAAAAATGTTTTATTTCCCACCATACAAGCCGGAATGGGCTACAATCGCTAATTCGTGAGCGGGTTGAAGCTGTTTTTATAGATTTTCGCAATATTGAACATATATATTGCACGACAATATTAATAAGCTTTTGTAAGTTGTAAGCAGTATGTATTCAATGACATTTTTAATTTAGGTCATACTACTTACACTTTGTCTTTATCTGTTTCTTTTTCCAAAATAATTATTTCTATAAAACCATTTGGAATTAGCATTTTATGCAACTCTAACGAGATATATAATTTGACAAGGTGAGATGTCCGCTGTTCCTAAATACGTTAAAGTTTTGTGAGATATTTCAGCAAAAAACAAATAATAAAATAGAAGAAAGAAAAAGTATTTTTGTTATTGTTTTTTTGAACGATAAATAAGTATTATATTTATAAGTTAGTTATTTAGTATTTATCAATATTTGTAGTGATTTGTATTAAGGGATATTGGTATATAATAAATATTGATGAGGACAGTAACATTAAACAACAATAAAGGACTAACTGGAAAATACACATAATTAAAAAAAAAAGAATAAAAAGGCATACACGCTACCATGTATTTCAAATTTTATAGCTCACATGTAAGGAGTAGAATATATTTTATTTTGAAGAGTAAGCTAAAAAAGCTTATCGAATAGGATATAAAAAGCTTATGGAATAATTTTTTTATAAATAATGGCCAATTTTTAAAATTATTAATGAAAACTGACTAAAATAAATTTCTCTTGGTATTAATATAACATAAATATTAATATTGGACTAGTTATTTAAGTAGCGAATAGTTTCGACGCGATTTTATGATATAAGTTTTATTTATTTGTAACTATCGAACCAACAAATAAACTCGAAGAGGTTAATTATAAACATTTATATATCACACGGGGTCAACATATATTTTACAAAATTTTGAATAATTTTATTTTATTAAATATAAAATACAAGGCGAATCATAATGAACTTATCATACTACTCAATAACTTGTGATAATTAAAAAAAAGAAAATTTAAGAAAACTAGGCAAATTTCTCGAAAACTGCGGCATGTAGGTATTTTTGATGTAGGTATTTTTGTACCTACGTACCTATGTCTATGTTCCTTAGACCAAAACCTTGTATTTTTCAGTGAATTTGAAATTCACCTAATGCTATGAAACTGTATATATTATTTACGTACAATCCCTAAATTAAACCTATTTACCTATGTTTATGTTTCTTAGACCAAAACCTTGTATTTTTCAGTGAATTTGAAATTCACCTAATGCAATGAAACTGTATATATTATTTACGTACAATCCCTAAATTAAACCTACGTACCTATGTCTATGTTCCTTAGATCAAAACCTTGTATTTTTCAGTGAATTTGAAATTTACCTAATGCTATGAAACTGTATATATAATTTACGTACAATCCATAAATTAAACCTACGTACCAATGTTTATGTTCCTTAGACTAAAACCTTGTATTTTTCAGTGAATTTGAAATTTACCTAATGCTATGAAACTGTATATATTATTTACGCACAATTCCTAAATTGAGTAAGATACTTGCAATTAGGCAAACAATAGTATAGCTGAGTCACTCAAATCTCAGAAAGTTTTTGATACCTATATAATGACGTTTTTGATACCTTTTTGCTATATTCATCATATATGTATACGTTTATATACATATATGTATACGTTTATATACCGTAAAGTTTAATATATTTTGCAACTTTTAGCAAGTTTCGCTTTCGTTCCTGTTCTGGTAATTTATAGTTCGTTATGCTGATTAGGCATGTGCAAAAACAAGTCGATTAATTATAAAAGTATATACGCGTAAGCTTTTAAATGCAAACATGTTTAATGATGTAAATTAATTCCGGCATCATAAAATTGGCTGAAAATATTGTACTGAGTTTAAAAACTATGATATATTGTTTTGTACATTTCTTTAAAAATTTAATACACGCTTTCGTTCCTGTTCTGATAAGTTATAGTTCGTTATGCTGATTAGGCATGTGCAAGAACAAGTCAGTTAATTACAAAAGTATATACACGTAAGCTTTTAAATGCAAACGTGTTTAATGATGTAAATTAATTCCGGTATCAAAAAATTGGCTGGAAATATTATACTGAGTTTAAAAACGGTGATACATTGTTTTGTAGATTTCTTTAAAATTAGAATACATAAGTAAAGAGGAGGGATATATACGAAGTCTTGTTTACAATGGTTGTAATGGAAACAAGTGTAAAGTACACTTTTGGATTACTATTTGGGGATGTCACCAATATTTTCTAAAAATAGCAGTAGGCTGATATTTTAGTTTCAAAAAATTTGTACAGTAGACGCCACAGAATAAAAGAAAGAAAGAAATAGTACAGTAGAAATCATGCTAGTATTTTAAATATTCAAAATAAGAATGGAATATTAATAATATACCGTCATCGTTACTCCTCATTTTATTGACGTTGGAAACGAATTAAACAATATCTCTTACCTGCTAGTTCAATCGTTGTTTGCGTTAGTTATGTTTCATTATAGACCCTAATTTTATTTATATAATTTAGTTACGTTTTTATCACAGACGTTAATTTAATTTAAACAAAACAATTTCATTATTCATGCCTTTAATGTTTTTATTCATTTGATTCTTCATTTTAATGTTTATAAGCCAAAGTGTACTTAGAGGAAGGTGGGGTAAGTTGAGATATATAAGAATAAGCATTGGTATAAGGTAATGATATATGTATTTATATGTGGAATTCTGAAGATTCTTTCTTTATTCAATTAACATCGTAATCAAGATTTTTCCTAAACTTAAAATCATTCTAAAAAGGGAATACAAAATCCTGTGTTGTTACAAATATTGGATTCTTTATCTCCAAGGTCGGTAATCTTGTTCTTTTAAATTATTTGTAGTTGGGATATTTTTTGTGGATAATAGCTGTATCGCTGAACAAGCTGCTTTAGTTGTTTGTGCAACTAGAAACTCTCCCTTCAAAAACACATTCTCATCAACTGGTCAACGCTTCTTATTGGTATTATCAATATTTCTTAATTATATTAATGACGGTTTGCATTATCAGCATATCCTCTATTCGCTGTGTTAAGCATTCAATTTGCGTCTGATGAAAGTCAAAATTTTGGATACAGTTGAAATGTTACAGTTGTCCATTTCATCTAAGTTATAGATTCTGTCTAGTGTAAATTTGTACTAGCGATATATATATATATATATATATATATATATATATATATATATATATATATATACATATATATATATATATATATATATAAAGTTTTTTAATAAGTCAACAAATTGGTTTATAGTCTGAAATTGGTTTAAAAAAATTGGTTTATTACCTTTTCCAATGTTTTTCTTGCAGCAGATATTACCTGTAGAAGAGAGTATATATCAGGGTGTCATTTGAGAAAATCTTCAAGCCAGCCTTTACTGACAATATCTTCTTTCACGAAAAATAAATTTGAAATTTTTATTACCTTTTGCTAGTTTAAAAGCCACGAAGTTCTTTACTGGGTAAATAGAAAAGGATGCCTATCATCGACGTTATATACATGTGCTTTTATATACGTAGTGGTTTTGGAAAGACTGGTTTCAATCTTCAAATATTTCACATGATTTTTTTCTATCAGAATAATTTTTAAAACGTGCACAACGTAAGGTTATATAATTGTCTAAAACAATTATCCAAAGTTGTCAGAACAAATAACTGAATATAGCATTTTTAAAAAAATTTCAAAGTTATGGTTGAGGATTAAATATTTTAGAGGAAAGAGGCACATCGAATAAACAGGAATTCTACAATTTTGCAAATATTAGGTTGGCAACTTATAAACCCGCCATCTCCGTACATAAACTTTCCACTTTATACGTAGTCAATAAAATCAATTGTTAATTATACAGGTGTCCAGTGGCAGATTTCAATGTTTGAAAAATTGTAAAAAAAAACTACACCTCTAATACAAAGTAGGTTTATTTTAACTTTATAACAACAAATGCGGATTTCATTTTTTAAAAACCACGATTTCCAAATGGCAGCCATCGAGTCTGACACACTCTTCGAGTCTAGCACGCATGTTTTCAAAAAACGCGTTTGCAGAGTGACTGGGGTATCCTACTGACTTCGGCTCGAATATTTTCTTTAAATTGTGTCACAGTGCTCGGATTTGTTTTGTAAACAACGGATTTTAAGTATCCCCATAAGAAAAAGTCACATGGGCTTAAATCGCGTGACCTAGGTGGCCACGGTACGGTACCGTTTCGGGATATGTTTTTTTCTGGAATTCACAGTTATCTCTCCGAATTCACAGTTACAGTTTGGCCACGTTGATTTTCAAAGAAATAAGGCCCTATGATTGCAGATGCAGACATGGCACCAGACTGTTACTTTAGGCTTATGTAAAGGGTCTTGATACATTTGTCTTGGGTTGTGGATATCCCAGTAACGAAAGTTCTGCTTATTCACATATCCTCCAATGTGAAAGTGAGCTTCGTGACTAAAGAATATGTTGCCCATCCGGGTAGTAGTACGAAATCTCAACAACATCACCTCTGCGTAAGTTTTTCTTAATTCAAAGTCAGAATCGTGTAAATCTTGAACAATTTGAATTTTATATGGATGGAACTTGAGCTTTTTTCGCATTATTAAAATTATCAAAATCGATGAACGTGTACGCAGTGATAAACGGGGATTTTCAACGACAGAAACCATAACACGCTCAACATTTTCATCCGTGGCTACCAATGGTGTAGGTCCTCGCCTGGGCCTATTTAATGTTGATCTTGTAGCTCTGAACCTTGCTACCCATGACTGAATGAGGTTGATCGATGGTCCATCACGTAATCGACGAATACTGTAACGATTATTAAATCGACGATGTGCTACAGACAGCGAAAATCCACTCGAAATGTACGCCTCGACGGCAAAAGCGCGGTGCTCTCCACTCCACTGTTCCATGGCTACTAAAACATCCGCACCGCTTGCGCTTCTAACGACGCCCGCCGGGCCCCTCTTATGTGTTGCGTTCAGAAACTATATTTGTTCAAACGTTGAAATCTGCCACTGGACACTCTATAAGCACCGTCGGTATCTAACACTGTCGGCAACATGTAGGCAGAGCTAAAGTTCCGTCCTTGTAGAAATTCTTGGGCCTTTGATTGAAAAATCTGTGAAGTTCGATTTTAATATGACTTTCGTCTTTAAATTTTCTATTACGTAAATTATTATACAGAGAGTGTTTTTCACGCATTACTTTTGCTACGTGGGGTCGAGCATTATCATGTAAAAATAAACTTTGCTTTGATTGAAGGAAGTTTAGCGGTGACTCTGCTTAATTTTTTACAATAAATCTTGGCTGTAATTGTACTGTTAGCTTGCAAGAGTTCGTAGTGGATAACTCCATTTATACCCCACCATGCACTCAAAAGTATCTTTTGTCACATATTATATTTTAGACTAGGTACATCCTTTTCTCCAGCTCTTAGCCACTGGCATTTATGCTAAAAATTAGCGTAAGTCACCCACTTTTCATACTCTGTAACCAGATGCTTTAGCCTATCGTTGGTACGATGGGAGCTGCTCCAAGCACACATTAACCCTCCTCGGAAGTTGAAAGGGTGTTTACTCATTTGGTAGCCAAATGAAATATTTCGGATTCTTTCTCAAAGCGTGAAGTTGTCTTTCTATTACAGAATAAGAGTGCGAAAATACAACGTGAACTTAATCTGGGATCTGTTTCAATTAGGCTTTTAAATTTTTATAAATAAATTGTAGGAGGTCACTTTGGATGAGTTTTATCGGATAGGTCAAAATTCCCCGCTTTTAGTCTTTTGGAACCAGTGCTTGGCTGTGTCACAAGAGGGCATATCTTCACCCATCGTCGTGTATATATTGCGTGATGCTTCGCTGGTTTTTTGCCTTAAACGACATTCATAAAGAAAGAGTTCTCCGAGTTCACTACGAAATACTTCCATTTCAATTTATTATTTACCCACCGATTACTCAATTGCAAACTGAACAAAGTTCGTATGTCGCACTCTTTATTTACTTAACAGGATATATTTTAGAAGCTTCTATAACATCCCAGAAATCGGTCGAAAAAAAAGGCGTATTTATAAGTTGCCAACCTAATAGGATTATAAAATAAATAAAAGGCAAATGGCCGACAGCTTGATAAATCCGTGCTTTTATTTAAACCTTTTTTTCATAAAATTAATATTTTTGAAATTACATTGTGTTAAAAGTTTACAAAAATAGTTGAATTTCTTGAACAAATGAGAACAGGACTAAAATTGCTATTAATAAAATGATTAAATTCTCTACAAACTTGGTCTTAATTTTTTGTAAAACAAATAGTTCTTAAGTTATAGGGCTTACTTATAGGTTCTTATGTGACCCTGATGAATCCAAGAAGTATGTTTATGGTGCGAAGTTAAGTGACAGAACGAGGTTATGATGAATGATTTATGACCGTTCCTAAATAGATATTAACGCGACTACTCAGCTATTTTTAAAGCGAGTAGCTGTCGTAGGATACCTTATGTTTGTAATAATTTGTTTATTATATCTGAAGTTCCATGTTTGAATTTTCATTACTTTATGCTGAATATTCTTTGCTTATTATTTTACTTGTTTAATAACTTTAAGAAAAACACTTTTTTTTTCTTTTGTAAGTATTAAATATCGAACGGATTTTAGACTTCCGTGGCCAATTGCCGAAAAACGAAACCCTTTCAATTTCATCTTTTCGTCCGTATGTCACAGCGTAAAAATTCTTTCTAAACGTCACAAAATTTTAAAGAAATAACAATTTTTATTTTTTTGAAATAACAATTTTTATTTTAAAGAAATAACAATTTTTATTTTTTTGAAATAACAATTTTTATTTTAAAGAAATAACAATTTTTATTTTTTTGATGGCCCTCCCCTTACATTAAAGTTGGGAATGAGATTTTTTTGCCTATCTCATTGAGTTAGGTTTCATAGACATAGTCTGTTGAAATTAAATTAAACATGTGGTTTTTTGGATGCAGTGTCTTATTTGCAAGATATGTCTGAGAAAAATACTAAAATATATAATGGCATATATACTGGCATATTTGGTAACTAACATTGAGGAATCGAAGAGATATGGCGTCAAAGTTATTACGCGTAATTGGCTTCATACATATTAGGCTATTAGTGTAAGTTTGTTGAAAATGATGTTAGGTTAAATTCAGAATTTACATACGCCCTAATTATAACACATATATACATACATACATTTATATATATATATATATATATATATATACATGTATATACATATATAAATATATATATATATATATATATATATATAAATAATATAAATATATATATATATATATATATATATATATATATATATATATATATATATATATAACACTATCATAGTGCATAAAAATAAAAGCGGCTTTTCAAAATATACGCTTGCAACATATTTTTTTTAAAGCTTAAATAAAAAAATCAGTGAGAGCAATTGCAAATGCAGTCACTCGCTTGTCGCTTTTTATATGCAGGCAAAACTTAGCAGATTTTACTCGATGTTTTACCCAGTTAATGTCGTTTCAATATTGATGTCGTTCAGATATTCCATATAACAGAGCTTTTTTAAAAGTTTAACATAAGAAAATAACACCCCTGCTTTAGTTTGGCGAGATGATAAGAGCGTAACCCGGGCTATGCAACCGCGTTTAGACCGTGTGTTACGACTGGAGGCTGGCCACAGATAATGTACCAGCGATGTAAATAATGGATAATCCTTCAATCACAGATAGAAGCAATCACACTTTACTGTAAAATTAAAAAGGCGTGGCCTCATAATGGAGCGGCCGATTTACTTTCCTGTGACAGTTTTGATGAAGGTAATTTCATACTGGAATCCGGTAGTGTGAGATATGGCAATTTTAAAATTTGAAATGTTTACTGAAAAATTGTAATACACGTCCAATGATACAGCTATTCAGATATATTACACAAAAACAATATGAGAAATTTATTCTGTGGCTATTGCACGTTAATAAATAAATTATGTACGAGTGAAACACGAAATAAGAAGGTTTCTTCCCAAGACATGAACATCAAAGTATATAAAATACTTGTATTAACCAGTTTTCAAATATAAATATTATTTTTCACCAAGTAAAAATAGCACCAGTATCTCAAAACTAATTAATTAAATTAAGAATATTGCTAGCATTCCGATAAATTTTAGATAAATTTCTAGTAACCCTTTTTTATAGTTTTGACATTACCAGACCGGAGAGGGAGAATATATTTTCTTTGCACATTTTCGGCCATATCTTCAGAACTGCTTTAAATCATTTTGAAACTGTTATGAATTGTTCTTTCATTGAGTATTCCTTAAGACACATATAAAAACAATTCAGCGTTTTATTTGACATCCTCAAAATATTTCCAAACGAATCGTTTAACCTTAGCCCTGCGAAACCTCCATCTCTAATAGAGAAGTTCAAGCGACTTTTACGGTTTGCAGTGAAAGTGATGCTTTTTTCTAAATGAAATACAAATAATTCGAAATTCAAATAATTCTCGTGGCAGTTTATTATCTTATTCTCGCATGTACAAACAGAACGATCGAAAGCGAAACAGACGATTCTCTTTTCCTCTCCCCGTTAAATTTACTTCCCCGTTAGTTGCCGTCGTGGTTTTTACGTACATTATTATCTATAGCGTTTCCAACGAGCCCGCCTTGAGCCGGCGAGACGATTGTACCTCCGTAGTATTAAGTATGTTTCATCGTATGTTGTATTTAAAGTTGTTGATATTTTTAGCAATATTTTTAGAACTATCTTAGATAAAGCTTTAAAGTAATGAATTTAGGAATCTATGTAGGCCGCTCTTTCAATTGATACAAACAATTAAAAAATATACCCAGAACTATAAAATTTCCATATTAATATTTTTGAATATTAATATACGCGAGGTAGTATAATTTATCGCTATGCTAAATAAAGTGGTTACATCAAGTGGTTTCTGAGAAAAACGTGTGTGTACACAACAATTTGAGAAAAGCCCAAACAAAAATAATAATAAGTTAAAAAAATTCCTAAAAGGTTTTTAATTATGATTTTAAATCTTTGAGTAATCAAATATAGTCGGTGACAAGTTGCATATCTGGCAAATACATTGGCGAAGAAAGGGCAAGATTGCATATCTAAGCTAATTTAAATTTTATAATTTCCCTGAAAAAATATTACATAAATTCTAATAAAATGTTTTCTATGTTTTTCAATTATTAAGTCACTTTTATTTTAAATAAAAGGTTATAATGATAAATAATTTACAAATAATAAGCAGTGAGAAATATAAAATAAAGAATTAATCAGGAAAGAGATTTGTTGGTTATTATTTAATAAATTCCAATACGCTTTAAGAAACAGCACATAATTTTAAATGTATAGTGGAAGAAAACGGGATATTATTTAACTTTTACTTTCAGATGAATCATCTTTATTATAAGTATAATTAAATATTATTATATTGACTATATCTAGCGTTAATTTTGTAGAAATTCAATATTCACAATTAAATGAAACAACGTTATTTCTACTTTCTTTAAGTTCTTTACTACGACCTAGGTTTTATCGTATTGCACCATCTTCAGGTGGGCTATTAGTAAAGATTATTACGTTAAATTCACGAGAGAAATATTATTACGTAAAATTTTTATTAAGTAGTAAAAGAAAAAAAAATAAATCAGTGTTTCGCTACGTACACAGTATAGCTATCTCCCTTTCGTATAGTATATATAAATGTGTCTATTTCCCTGAATTGTAGTTTGACTTTACTTTTGACTACTTGTTAAGAAAAACTTGGGAAGTTCGTACATTTTCCTGTAGCGAATCGCGCTCGTCTGCGCCTGCGCTATTTTCTTCTATCCTAATTTTATAAAACACCTAAATGTTTTTTTATTTACTCTAAAATTGAAATACGCACACAATAATATTATGATCCTAATATTAATACGAACATAATGATAGGTATATACAGCATTTGTGCAGTAGGTGTGATAATTATTTTATTTATGTGTAATAAGAGATTTATACGGTAATTCAAGGCACGTCTATTAATACCGAGATTCGGATTTCTTTAGTACTAATATTAACGTATTATTATTGAGATTCAGATTTTTTAGTACTAATATTAAATATTTTTTTTACTTATTTTATTCATGTGCACAACCCGCGACTTTATTCACGTGCACAACAATAACGTATCAATCTAGGTTATAGTTTATCTCTGTTCCAAATATTTTCAACAATCCGTTGGCGTTCAGTAGTAACATGACGATTGTATTATTAAAGGGAAAACGTTTTGTATGCACTTTCCGCCTTAGATTTGGGAATTAGGTATACATGGTATGAATTAATTAAGCTAAAATCAAGCTCATATAATTATCCAGATAATACACATCATCCTAATAGACATAATAAGATATTATCCCTTAGGAAATACTTCACTTTTAGGTTAAAAGCCTATATGAAAATTAATACTATAATATAATTGTATATGATTCAATTTCATGTATATTTGTTGAGAAATTATGTTGTTATGGAGTAACAAATATTCATCCATCCAAACTTTAGTATTTATGATATTAGTAAAAAATCTATATATTAAATACGCGTAGAAAAAATGTTGTACCCCTCTTAAGATTTGGTAAACTTAAAATTTATATGGAGAAGGAGTACAGAAAGCTAAAATTTATATATAATATGTTTACACATTCATTCGTGAAGAGAAAACTTTGTAAACTTATTTAATCATATTGCGCGCAAGGGAAAGTGTGAGATTTGGTACAATTAAAGTTTATATGGAGAAGTTATATGGAGTAAAGAAAGCTAAAATTTTAATATAATATATGTCTACTCGTATATATTAATACGTGAAGGAAAGACTTTGTACACCGTTTTAAGCATATTGAGCGCGCGGAGGACTGTGAGATTTGGCACAGTTAAAATTTATATGGATAAGGAAAGCTAAAATTTATGTGTAATATGTCTATATATTAATATATGAAGAGAAAACTATGTACCCCTTTTTAAGCATATTGCGCGGACGGAGGAGTGTGAGATTTGGTATAGTTAAACAACCGAACTTCATACAGGAAGTACACATATAGAAAATCACATCGCCTTACGAACATATCCAATGTCGCCAAAACCAGTTCAATAAAAACGTAGCCGGTTTAAAATATTAAGCTTGTTTCTGATATTATTTAAACCATTTTAATTAAAAGTTACCATTCGAAAATATTAATTTTTATTGGTTGAATAAATTATTTCGTGATTATTCCGATATCGGTATGGATAAATCAATATTATGAGCTATTTTATAACGAGCGTTGTGATGCTAGACAAGGTCGACGAGTATTTGAATGCAAGGTGTTTGAGATTGTTGGAATATTGACTGTTGTAATTAGAATCTTTTTGATTCGGTGTTTTGCGTGACAACTGGATCGTGCGATAATTCTCCATCGGTGTAGAAAAATTAAGGCTATGAATTCTGTTTTTATTCTAATTTTGTGGTTTTTTAAACCGGTTTAAGGTATTTTATCGATTGAAAGTGTTTTAGTTTGCTGTAATCTAATTTAAATTTTATATATTCAGTTATATATGTAAAAGTTCAAACAATTTTTTATAAAGGAGCCTAGGAAGGTCAAGACATAGATTTAATAAATATAAAAGTGATTATTGGAATTGTACAGTGTAATGTTTACCACATTATTATACTTAAGTGTATAAATCCAATTATCAATTGAAATAACCTTCCTCATGCCAAATATTAAAATATAACCATATATAAGCATAACACTCACACTGAATCAAATTCAGTTTTTTCATATCTTTTAAATTGTTTAAAGTAAATCAGAGGCGGAATTAATTGATTCGGAAACACATTGAAATTTTTTTCGTGTTTATACTTTTCCGCAGAAATTATAGCTACTTTTGTGTCTTTATAATGAAATGATTTATTGTGCCAGAAGAAAGAAAGCACATAGCTAATTTCTGCCTGGATGTACCTAGTAATGTGCACTAATGTAAAATAGACACGAAAAAACTAAAAATAAATAAATTTTCTAATTCCTTAGAAACATTTACTTGAATAAAGAAGGAATTGTTTTCACTTTTATTTTCCTCCACTATATTAACATTCAATTGTATATATAGAAAGTAAGCCGAATAATTTAAGGTAACTTTTTAAAGTTAAAAAACAAAAATTATTATGGAATAAAATACGAAAACAGTATTATTTCAAAATCATAGAAGTATTACACAGTTGTTAACACTAACAGATGACTTCAAGTGTCCGTTTACTTGTATTTTTGCTTTCTCTTCGTGATGCTTTCGTTCGTTGGGGGCTGTGCAATTTTTTTCACGCTTGGACATTTTTATTTCTGTTGCCTAATATTTCGGATATTCTGTGATATCTCATTATGAGGTACATCAACTGTAACATAGCCACGCAACAACTGCGAAGACATGTTGTGTCTTCGTTGTCAACTCTTTTATGAACAAAGTTATCATCCCACGATAGCAGTACGGAAAATATACATTTTTGATGCACATTGTAATTAGCCAACTAGGCAGAGGCTCATACGAATATTAGCCGTGTCCTTTGCAGGTCACCGTCAAACATTTTGAAAAAATTGTATTTTTTAATAGATTTGTAACGCGGTTTTTGATTTCGAACTAAATCAAATAATTTTTTTACCACTTGTCTATAGATTGATGTATAATTTGTGGATCCATTTTCAAAGAAATTAGAAATGAAGGCAGATCAAATTTTACAGAAACCTATTGGGTATGAAAAAACCATGAGAAAAAAATAATTCCGCCACTAATTCCACAAAATGAATTAAATTTTTTAAAAAGATTATTAAATTTTCTAAAAAAATTTATGATTGTCTGTAACAGGATCTATACGTGTGTAATTCAATATCATTGGTCCAGGAGTTGCTGTAATAAAAATCTGATGTACACATTTTAGCATTAATAATATTATTTAGAATATAGGATGAATAATTAAAAAAAGAATATTATGGAGTGCGAGAACACTCTAATATAAGTCTGATGTACACATTTTAGCATTTATAATATTATTTAGAATATAGGATGAATAATTAAAAAAAGAATATTATGGAGTGCGAGAACACTCAAATAAAAATCTGATGTACATATTTTAGCATTTATAATATTATTTAGAATATAGGATGAATAATTAAAAAAAGAATATTATGGAGTGCGAGAATACTCAAATAAAAATCTGATGTACATATTTTAGCATTTATAATATTATTTAGAATATAGGATGAATAATTAAAAAAAGAATATTATGGAGTGCGAGAACACTCTAATAAAAATCTGATGTACACATTTTAGCATTCATAATATTATTTAGAATATAGGATGAATAATTAAAAAAAGAATATGATGGAGTGCGAGAACACTCTAATAAAAATCTGATGTACACATTTTAGCATTTATAATATTATTTAGAATATAGGATGAATAATTAAAAAAAGAATACGATGGAGTGCGAGAACACTCTAATAAAAATCTGATGTACACATTTTAGCATTCATAATATTATTTAGAATATAGGATGAATAATTAAAAAAAGAATATTATGGAGTGCGAGAACACTCTAATAAAAATCTGATGTACACATTTTGGCATTTATAATATTATTTAGAATATAGGATGAATAATTAAAAAAAGAATATTATGGAGTGCGAGAACACTCTAATAAAAATCTGATGTACACATTTTAGCATTCATAATATTATTTAGAATATAGGATGAATAATTAAAAAAAGAATATTATGGAGTGCGAGAACACTCTAATAAAAATCTGATGTACACATTTTGGCATTTATAGCATTATTTAAGATACAGGATGAATAATTAAAAAAAAAAAGAATATGATGGATATAGGATGAATAATTAAAATAAGAATATGATGGAGTGCGAGAATACTTGACGTACAGTTACTTTTTTATTAGGAAATCATAAACGTAAATAATTTCTTTTAAGGTATTATTTTAACGGACGGTATTTATGTCATATAGTAAGACATGTTTAGATTTAGATTTACAGTGAAACTCATTTTAACGGATTAGTCGAAATATACATGCAGTTATTTTTCGTCTCTCGGTTTTCGGATGACATATAGAAACAATATAAAAAAAATAACGTGTTTAATTTTTTTTATGATTTCATTACATGTTTACCTCTTGAAAATCTGAACGATATAAAAATATATATTCAACTGTTAATTATTACCACTTACATAGAGAACACCAATAAAATGTTCCAACTGTAATCTTATTCATATACAAAATTAAGTTAAGTAACTTCAGACATTGAGAAAAACTTTTTTTTTCAAATCTGGAACCAAACAAAACGAAATCATTAAAGTAATATAAAAAAAATACGCAGATTCATCTTTATTTCCTATTCGTTTTGGCCTCGGTTTTAGATGCAAGCAAAATAATTAATAATCATAAAAAATCAAATATATTTTGCTATTTGCAGTGCGTCCGTAAACAGACCTTAGAGGTTCATTTGTGATAAAGAAAACTTATTCAACGGCTCATTAAGACTAAGGAGATACTTGCAAAGGTGAAGTTATAATTAAGTTTTGAAGTAAACATCTCTTCACATACTTAGCGCGAGAAGTTCTTCGCTATTTACCAACGGCGATGTAAACAAGTTGTTTTGCTAACTCATTTTACATTTAGTTTTGTTTTAAAAAGTGCTTTTATAGGTTCATTTAAATCTGTGTAATTCCAAATATAAAATTGTAAAAAGGAAAGAATTTCTACTCTTTACATAAAATTAAAACTTTGTATTTTGTTGTCCCTGTCTAACTTGAGATGAGATGAAAAGTATCGATTTGGGTATAACCAGACTAATTGTTCTTAACTTAAAATTTACGTTTACGTTTGATGTAAATATTAGTTATTCTTTTTTATAATTGTTAAAAAATATATAAAATGCCATTGAAAACGAATGCAATAAATTAAAAAGTGAACAAACATGAATTTGGTCTAACCGTTACCTTGTTTGTATATGAATGAAACTTGTGTAAAAAGATATACGCTCATGTTAGTGGTTAGTGTTCACTGTGATAGATACTTAGTGCTACTACTGGATAGATATTTTCATATAAATGCATCACACTTTAATACAATTCTTCGTATCAAGATACGGTATGTCATTTAGGTACCGGTATTTAATACTTAATTTATTTTGATATAAGGTTTATTGGATTTGATGTTAAGAATACAAATTAGTTATATAGTTATATTTTAGTTTGAAAATTTACGAAATTTCATTATTGTGCTCTACACTACACAAGACTAATCCACTTTTTTGAGATCTTACTCTTATTGTACTTTGTTAGTTAGTTTCAATTAAGTATTAATCGTTAGTTAGATTTTGCGTTGTGCATTTGCGACAAAGCTTTTATTTCGTTCTTTCTAATATCGTTATTTGTTAAATATTTACGTTATAAATTTGTTTCTTATTATATATTTTAAATCTATTGAAAATGATTAAGTGTTTGACAGTTTAATTTTTAAATGTTGTATTGTCAATTATTTTTTTAGTTTCTAAATAATGTCATTTTATTGATAATTTTTTTATATATGGATTGAGGCGTATATATTCATTTGTTTAATAAAACAGAAATAAATAATTGAAACTCCGTAATTTACAAATCTGTAGAAGTAAATTTTTTACCCTTAATGCGATACTACTTCAGAGGATAATTTCAATAGTAAGCTCTTTATAGCTCATTCTAACATGTGAGCGGTAACGTTCATGCAATACTCTAGAGTACTGATTTAATAACTGAAATTATATGTGGTAGCAAATATTTGCTTAATCTTTACGATATTGTAAAATTTAATAATAAAATAAAAATAACGCCGTATAAGAATGTATCGTATTCAGATACATCGGCTTTCCACGTATTAACATTAAATCTTTATTTTATTTTTATTACAGTGATGTGTATAATTTTGTAATGAAACCCAAACTTTGTAGGGTGATTTTGATGGGACGTGCGTTGGTTTATAATACAAATATGGACTCAATGTAAAACCGTTGTAAGACTACAACAGTGACCTAATCCTTATTTGGGGAAAAAGTGCCGTGCTTGGCTTTGATAGTAGATGGTCCAGATGTAGTCGCTTAGACAAGAATATTATGATATTAAGCATCATATGTGCATAACTGCTTTTGGGCAGTTTAAACAATTATTTCCATTCTAATGAAAAAGTGCACTGTCTGGTTTTATAGTAGACGACGGTTGTGTAGTAGATAATAGTTTTGTCCAGTATATAAAAAAATAATATAATTCTTAGTTAATACTAACTTTAATAATTGATCAATGCATTTGTTATATATTTAATATCACAAGTATCCCTTGAAAATATATACATAAATACTCTAACCATTTTGTGCATATATAATTAGTTTTATAGTCTAGTTTTATACCATGTTCTTTTTATTATACATTTATGTGACTGTAACTTGTTTTGTGAACCTTTCGATAAAAAAAAATGTTTATAATGGAATAAATAAATTTTATTTCCATTATAAACATGAATTTTGACTGTACTTACCCTTTTTTCATTTTCACGTTTGCTCCGTCGGTGCGTTTATTTTCAATTACCTCTTTGAAAGAGACTAATATCTGCACTTTGTTTCAATGTAGATTCTTTTTCTTGTATTCCTTTTACTACTTTTGTTAAACGCAATGCTTTCAGTCAAAACACACGAAGCTTACAACTGTAAGTAAATAATTCCATATGTCAATTAAAGATGTGCTTGAAATTAGCTATCAATTATGCGCAGTACATACTGCGCAGGCTATGCCAAATTAACATATTGATATCTCACTCTAAATATGCGCAGAAATGTTACGCGGAAAGGCCACCTAACGGCTAAATTTTTTTTAACCGTCTAAATTTCGTAGGCGCTGAAGTTTGATTTTACTCCACATAAAATTTTATACCGAGCGCTATGTATGAAAAGCGATTCTTAAGGAGTAATTCCAAAAATATTTCGATTTGAATAAAAAAGTGCCGTGAACATATGTAGTCATATGTAGTCGTTTCGATAACAACGTTACAATATTAGGTTTCATATGTTCATATTTACTTTCGATCAGTTATATTGATTTTAATGAAACAGTACCTTGTCTGGTTTTGATAGTAGACGACACATATATAACCGTTTAGATAAGAGTAGTAAGTATTATGTTTCGTATGTTCATAAGCGCTTTCGGCAGTTTAAAAAGATTACTTCGGTTTGAAAGAAAGAGTGTTGTACCCGATTTTGATAACAGACGACTCATTTGTAGTCGTTTAGACAAAAATATTATGGTATTAAATTTCATTTGTTCATTTGTATATACTTTAGTCCAGTTTAAAAAAATATTTCCATTTGAACGAAAAATTGCCTTACCTGGTTTTGATAGTAGATAACTCATATAAAGTCGTTTAGGTAACAATACTACGGTATTAAGTTTCGTGTGTTCATAAGTGCTTTCGAACATTTAAACAAAATGTCTACTTGAATATTTTTGTTGTAGAGTACGCACTTCGACCTATGGATGTACTTTGTCTACTTTCACATGTAAAGAACCCTAAAGTATAGACAACAGATGGAAAAAAGTAACCAAAATATTCGGCGAGAAATTTAATTTCTAGATAAATAATTTAAATTATCGTGACTAAAATTTTCAACAAATCGTCTTGTTAAATTGAGTAGTATTAAAAATATTTGATTGGCGTTTGATTGGAGTAAATTTGGAAATAATAAAAAAAAAATCTTTCAGATTTATTGCATAGGATTTGAAATGAAAACTCGTTGAAGCACGGATTCAAAATATATGCCATATTCTTTTACGAATTTCTTTAAACATTTGCCGGGACAGACGCTCAAAATTGTTGCCCCCACCGTTATCACCAGAATCATATGAATGAATATCGGGATTGAGTAATTCTAGAGCGATCAATTTTTATCAATAGTTTGATCGTTTATTTCCTTATAATTGCTGACCCATCGGTTTAAGAGGACAAATTTTTAAACAAAGAATTATTTTTAACGGTGTAAGGAAGACTATTTGTAGTTATGCGTTTTTCAAAACTTTAAATTCGGTTCAGTAGAAATGTTTCCCATTCAGCTCCGCGCACATGGTAATGACTGGCCACCGCGCTCCGCTATATATATATATATATATATATATATATATATGTATATATATATACATACATACATACATACATACATATATATATATATATATATATATATATATATATATATTTATATATATCTAAAGATATAATTAGAATGCAGGCAAGCTTTTTGGTTTTAGGAATATGGAATTTGGATCACGGGTCTGACTTACTACGTAATGAATTTAATTCATAAGACGCTGTTAAAGAAAACTTCTACTGATTTTATATTACGCTTTAAAACCAATTCATTGGAGATATACACTATTGATAAGCTGTTACGAATTCTGCTAACCATTAACGAGGGTCGTTAATGACGCGTAAGGTGCCTTTAATCATGTTTTCATTCTAAATATAAAGTTGGCGGCAGTTTAATTAAGAGTAAATAGGTGATAAAATCTGTAGTTGTTCAGACTGGTTTGAAATTTTATAAGCAATTTTTTTTAAAATTTAATTATTTATAGCGATAAATATAAATCATACGCGTTTAGTTGAGTTCGTCGAATGTTACGTCATCATGTTTTCGAGTAATAATTGTTACTTTTTTATGTTCATGGTAGATGTTGAACAAAAGTAATTAATTAAACAAAATATTTTTCAACGTTTAACAAATTTTACACGTAAGAAGTTTTACATAATTTTATCAAAAACATATACTCCATTCTTGTATATATCCTCATGCAATGTGTAATATCATATAATGTAGTATACATTTCTTGATTGTGAATAAGGGGTATTCTGTATTTAGCTTAATGATATGTACACGCAAAGTTCCTTTACGTATGTTAGCTATTATCAAAACTAAAGAGAAAAATCTATAGAGAAACAACCATCTTGCCGGCATACGGCAGGCTTGTCAGAGATGCCAGTGATAATAATTTATATGCGTGCGTGTCGGCAGCTCAGAGGGGAGGTGAAGTTAGTGGGGCATTTTATTTGCCCACGCATGGCTAAGAGAAAAATTGATACATGAATGATTTGGATTTCTTATAGAGAAGTAATAAAATGTATCACTTTCGCTGCCAATCGTAAATGTCACTTTGGCTTCTCCACTAGAGGGGGGTTCGCAGTTCTATGAATGTATCATAAACCACTATTTTAATGAAATTGTTTGCTTTATTTTTCTTCATCTTCCTGACTTTGTGTGGAGATGATCGACGTATTTACACATGTATTTCAGTTTCTTTCCCAGACTAAATAAATAGTCCCACTAGCCAGTCGAAGTTCAATAGTTTTTACGCAATGTGCGTACAACCAGGCTTATAAACAAATACAGAGCTATTTTTTGTAAATATTATAAGTTTGATTATTTCACGGAATGTTATGTAAACTTTGCTTCTAAATATCTTTCAGTTACAGCTCTAGTTCATTCCACGAGAATAATCGTGTTTTAAAGGCTAACCGGGAGAAATTAATGAAAGCCAATGCAAAATCATGGTTTGAATTACAAATTACAAACTATAGTAGTTTTATTGACAAATTAAAGTTTTAAAAGTTTTGCTTTGTAGGTTTAAACTGAAACGCAGGGGCAAGTAAACATTCGATATTTCTGATTATTTTGTATTGAGAAAATTTAAGATATATGTTATTTATTAATTTTATAAGTATTTTTTTTAGAGCAGCGATCAGACAAACTATCGAATTTTGAATAGCATTATTTCCATAGTTTTCTCCTCTAATGGTTTCAAACAATGCTTACATAATTTCTTTTGAATGGTTGGTTTTACTAATAATATTAATTTTGTTTAACTCTGATGCAATATTGCTGCACTGTTTAATGTTTGGGGTTTCCCTATTCTAAAAGGAAAAAGAAAAGAACTCTTTTTTAGATCACTGACATGTCCATTCGTTGGTCACAATCGTTTTTCTTAGAAACCGTTGAAGGCAGAGACTTGAAATTTGCAATGTGGAAAACCAAAATATAGATATAGAAATTTTAGAGTCGCAAATGATATAATCCTATTTTTTAAAGTTTCGTATCTCGTATTAGGTATATAAGTAATCTAAACTTATTTCTTCAGAATTTTATGGAAGATAGTTCTACTGAAATTGTCGAAAAGATCTTTATGGACTGATAGGTATATAAATGTCAAGATTTATTGAAAATTATAGAGCCCTGTCTCCGACAATGCTAAAGTAAAAATTATGAAAAAAAAAGCTTATAACAAGTTTACCGGAAAAACTATATTTTCACAGTTTTTAACAAATCCACGACTTTTTTACTACTGTGAAATAAATGTTAGCCCATATATTCAGATGGTGAAAAATAATATAAGTATTTAAAATAATCTAGTAGAAATACTATCTACCCTTAAATGTCTGTATATGGCCAAGTGTACAAGAAATACTCGTAATGCGAATTTCTATACTTACGAGTGAGAGGTTGTTTTAAATATTACATTTAAATTAAACACACGAAATACGTTCATAACCTGACAAGAATTTAGTTCATAAGCCCATTATTATTAAATCAAAGTGGCGAAATGCAAGCACCAGTCGTAGAGACGAATTTTGTGGACTTTTTGATTGTCTATATTTTATTGGAAATGTAATAATCAGAAAGAGTGTAAGAGGGATCAGAAAGAGTATAACAAACATAACCACAGTTGCATTTTATATTTCAAAAATTTACTTTTAAATTCATAATTTGATTTGAGAAAAAACAATTTCATAAAAATAACGTCCCTATTTCTACGAAGTGATGTAGTTCTATCTATCTAATAGAAACTTACTTGGTTGTTTTATTAAAACTTAAATTTAATTTTATTATATAGGCTGTATTATTCCTTATGACATATTTTCTGGTGTAAGTCTTTTAAAATAATGCTTCTTTGGAGGTTAATTTTTTTTTTACGACATAATCTTTGCGTGTAGTTCCAATGGAGTATCTACCTACGCCAATGAGATAAAATGAATATTCATTAAATAATATTTTGGCTATTGAATAAAATATAAAATTAATGAATCTTTCCTAATAGAAATGTTTATCAAAATAAAATGACGTATGGAGATGCCATAAGTATTATGGACGCATATACATATACACACATATATATATATGTATATATATATATATATATACATATATATATATATATATATATATATACATATATATATATATATATATATATATATATATATATATATGTGTGTGTGTGTGTGTGTGTATGTATACGTGCATGCGTGCGTGCGTGCGTTTATATTTAAGCGGTTTTCCAGTAATTGATCGGAAAGTAATTTATAAATGAAAGTTTCATTTTAAAATTTTTTTTCAACGATGTATAATTTGTGTCACGCTATGCTTTTTATCAAGTGTTATTCCTATTTAATAAGAAATGTGGTTTCCACAGCCTTCCAGAGATCATAGGTGCAATGCTTAAAACGATTGAATTGAATGATAATAGCTTTTCATCATATTGAACGACCTGATAATTGAAAAAAATAAATATGATAATGAAATAATGAAATGTCGCAAATAAAGATATAATAAATTATGAACATTGTTATTCCCGAAATAAAATTGATAGAAAAAATGGAATAAAATGTAAATGTAATTTGTTTTTATGCATACCTTGACAGAGATTTATGGATTTTAGTACTTCTGGAATTGTTTTGTTGAATTTTTTGGTGATTATTCTCAGTCGCTCATTGCCATAATAAAATAAAAACATAACATTTTTATTTGTCAAAGTTTAGAATAAAATTGTAAACTCAAAAACAAGTTGCACTTTAAAGTTTATTAAGCTATTATCCTTAAATAATGACAACTGAAGAGTATACGTGGTACAGCTCTATAAATTACTCGTTTTTAAATTTCCTCGTTATTCATGCTTTTGTATAACTTCTTCAATTTATGTGCTTTATTTCATGAATTGTGTGTTTTCTTTATATCGCTTTCATCGATTTTCACTTGCTTGCATGTTAATTAAATTAAAATAAATACGAAGAAGATATGAAAATAATATTCACAAGTTAAAAAAATGAGTACGTCTGTATTGTAGGTATATTGTCCGCCAAGAGGACGTTTTCTACATGCGTCGTCATTGAGGCGCCCTGACATCATTACAGTTTCTTTCTTGAGTTCGAGTCACCGTTTAACGCATTCATATGGGGTTTCAATGGTAACACTATTATTCTGGTGAGGTATTCTTTCCAGTCGTAAAAGATTTTTCTTATTTCGACTTACTTTTTGCCGAGTGTCGACATTTTGTTGATTTTTGTATATTTTCACCACAAAACTCATGCATATTTATTAGACCTATAAACGAAACCAGTTGATTTTGGGGAAACCACAACAAACGTCACATAACTTTGGTGAGTTAGAAGTGATACTATACAGAAGTTTTCAGACTAGGCGAAACGAACCCGAAACGATGAAGAGCCCTCTTTGCGTGCAAAACATCACAGTCACTACTCGGCATAACAAATTCTTTAATCCTTTGGCTATTAAGTAGTGTAATTGTATTTCGAATGTGCATGATAGATTCAAGACTGCAATGCTAAATTTTATTTCTTAATTTTTTTACGTCGGGTTTTTAGGGGGTTATTTTGCCAATAGAATCAATCATTGATATCACGTTTTCTTTTTTAATTAATACTGACTGTGCCGACCCGACGTCGTTCGTGTAGAATATGTTACAAAAATATCTGTTATATCCAGATGAAAAGTATCCTATATGTTGCACGGGGTATAGACTATTAACATACCAATTTTTTTTTAATTTCATGAAGTCAATTTCGCGTGATTGAAGAACAAATTAACACATATGCAGATAGAAAAAAATCCTGAAAATAAGTTTTTTGGCTTCTACTATCATTTTATACGTTAAATCAATCACTCTTTTTAATATGTTTTTCATTTACAGTATTCAATTTGTTACAATGTATATATAAATTATATGTGATATGTCTTGATACATCATCATCATTTATATATCAGTAATTTAATTGCAGTCGTGTCACTTGTATATTTGTAACTGAAATATTCAACATAGTGACTACAATTTAAAGAGTAAACTTATGTATAACGTGGATATAAGTTAGTGGAACGTGGCATAAGTTTTGCAAATCTGCGTAAGACATCATAAAAAATTCTTTTATTGAGAATACATCTTGATTAAAGTATTTATTTCATTCAAAGGTGAATATTAAAATGTTTAAATTTGGTTTAATTGGAGGAGTAATATATTCCCTAAAATAATATTTATGTATTTATACAGATTTGTGTACTTGACATGTTTTCGACGTTTATATTACGGTGAAAATATATTCCATAATATTGAAGTATAAACAAAATATTGAAAAAAAATAAACAAATATTAATTATATACACATAATAGATTGATGTACGACCTTATCCTTTTCGCGGTCTATATTATAATTACTGGTTTTGTGGGTAATTATTTTGGGTTAATATATTTTACTATGGAAATTATTTCTGTATTAAAGATTCATAAAGATATTTCTGTAAATAAGATAAAGTTTATAATAGAGTGTAATAGAGTTAGAGAAAGTCCAGAAACAAATAAAAATAAAGTTTAGAAGTAACACTAAATATACATCTAGGATCATTCGCGTATCCTTGTTATGTCGTTAGCGTCTCGGCAAATGCTAGAGTCGAGAAATAAATTGCATTATTTTCGCACTGCAAAAATAAAATCGTCATAACTTTTGTAGAGAATATGCCCTCTACACAGTCTCCCTTGCTATTTATGTTTTTAAATCTCAAAACGATATTAGCATTAAATTTGATATTACACATAAGTATACGCACATAAGTATACAGTATAATTTTACATGTTCGTGTTTTATTTTAGTATGTTTGTGTTGCGGACGGACCACTAGGTTGAAAGGGCGTGGCCTAGGAATACTGGTTTTGACCGACGGTGGATTTAAAGCAAAAATAATCTTATAACAAGCAACTTTATGTTTTTAATATTTTTACTATTTTGAATGAGGTAAATTTAAGAATTTATACTACAACAATATATCAAAATGTTCCATCAATAAATATTACTCAATTATCCATAGAAGGGCCATTGTAGTGCCACATGTCGGATAAAGTTACAAATATATAAATAGACGGCGAAATTCTGCGCCAGAAACTACATTTTGCAGCTTGCTGCAGAAATGAGATTTACGAAATGAATCAGTTGAGTATAATATTACTTCACTTTAATATGTTGACTAATATTTTCATACCATCATCTGCTGTACGTGAGATTTACACGACAAGTGTGATGAGATTCATACAGTTTTTTTCATCTTAAAACACTTTCCACGTTAACCTTTTGATCGTGGCAGTTGGTTTTACAAACTAGCTGTTAGTTTTTTTCTAAACTTAACTAAGTACTGTGAATTATTTATTTACCTACGTACATGCTTTTTTGCGGTCGTCATGTAACGATTATTTAAGTTTGTATACTATTTTTGTTTTGGACTGCAATTAGTCACTAAACATATATTTAAGTATTTGCAAAAAATTAACAAAAATTCTAGCCGGCTGCTCTATAGTTTGTTTAGATTTTTCTGCACATTTATTAGAAAATTAAATTTTAGGAACATTTAATTTTCTAATAAATGTGCTAGATATTTAAGTAGCGGATTTCAATAGTTGTAAATCCGCCTCTAGTGTGTTTCATGCTATTGTAATAACATCGTACGGAAACTTATATTATGCTAAGCATGTTTATCTCTTCATCCGTTTGTGTTTTGATTTAGAAACGCAAATGTGGTTGAAATTGACAAGTAGATAATTAAAAAAGTTCTTTCACATATATTTTTGATACAAATGTGACAAACATGTAGTAATAGATTTTTAAGAAAAATAATTCGATGGAAATCATTTTCACAGTTTGGGTTAAATGAATATTTTGTTTCTCTAATTTATTCATAAGTTGCATCAATGTTTGGAAAATCGTGTAGCAAAATGAATATATGTTGATGATATTTTTTTTTTAAAAAATCCAATGACGGCTATAGACTTAGTGGTAGATGTTGGTTGCCCAGTACCATTGTAGGCTAATAACACAGGAAACTAGTCTAAAATATTTAAATTTTTACCCGCCATTGAAAGCTCAGAGGAAATTATAGTTTAGTTGCATGTAGTTTTAAGTATCTTATTATTTACTAATGCTACAAACCAGTGCAAACGATTATTTGATCAGAGTTAGATGGTGTTATTAATATCAATTTTCTATCAACATGTAGTATTGTTTGTATACAAAACATGTTAAAAATATTATATATATATATATATATATATATATATATATATATATATATATATATATATATATATATATATATACATATATTTATATAAATGTTAAATTTTCTTATTATTTGTATAATTAGCGTCACAAAAACGATACAAGAAACACGATATAACGTGAGCGTCGTCCTAATTTTCATTGTATACTTACAAATAGTTAAAGTTTTGAAACTATAAACATCCGTAAGTGTTCTACATTCACACTGAGGGTCTCGAAAACACAACTCACTAAACCATGCTTAAAGTTAATATGTACGTTTACGACAACCTACTTTGTTCCTTAGTCCCATAACGGGAATGATAATAAGGGCTTTATACATACGAAGGGTCATAATCCCCCTCACAGTTCACAAACCGTGTCACGGTCGAAAGTAAACACCTTCACCATACGTCGCTACCAATTACAGGTGTGATGAACAGCATTAGTGTCTTCTTAGGGTTTATATACTCATGTACGTATTATAATATACTTAAATTCCCGTGACATGACGCGACCCTTGTCTTCGTCTATATAGGTGGCAAAATTACATTATTTTTCGTTACGCCTCACTGAAGTTGTTGATGATATATTGCCATGTCTAGGGTTATAAAGTTTGAGTAGACATAAGTACAGAAAAATAGTAGTAGCATATAATAGTAGCATAAAGTAGTAGCAAATAGTAGCATATATTATTTAACAGTTTGCATTATTATTAATAGCATAGTAGCATATATTATTTAACAGTAGCATTTATTATTTAACATAGTAGCATATATTATTTACCAGTTTGAATTATTATTGTGACTATTCAATAATTATGTCGATATACTGTGTATCTTTTAAAGTATATCAATATAATTATAGAACAGCAATTTTTATTTAACAGTTTGCATTATAATTGTGATTATTAGTGGCATATATTATTTAACAGTTTGCATTATTATTGTGACTATTCAATAATTATGTCAATATACTGTGTATCTTTTAAAGTATATCAATATAATTATAGAACATCAATTATTATTTAACAGTTTGCATTATAATTGTGATTATTAGTAGCATATATTATTTAACAGTTTGCATTATTATTGTGACTATTCAATAATTATGTCGATATACTGTGTATCTTTTAAAGTATATCAATATAATTATAGAACAGCAATTATTATTTAACAGTTTGCATTATAATTGTCATTATTAGTAGCATACATTATTTAACAGTTTCCATTATTATTGTGTCTATTCAATAATTATGTCGATATACAGTGTATCTTTTTAATAATTATGTCGATATATGTGTAATAATTATGTCTATACATGTGACGAGTAGTAGCATATATTATTTTATCGTGACTATTCAACAATTATGTCGATATACTGTGTATCTTTTAAAGTATATCAATATAATTATAGAATAGCAATGCATAGCTATTCCATAATTATAGCAAGCAATGTTAGAACACATATTTTTATGGAGAATAATATATTTTATTCTATTCATTTATTCATTTATTTTCATATACGCTATTTCATTTGTATGACTTATTACATTGCCCTTTCCAAAAGATATCTGGATTCGATCCGATTGAGTTTTTCTTTATTTTAACATTTTCTAGAATTTTTTGCCGATATCTTCCATCATTTTCACCTTTCTCGTCTTACAATATCTCAAAATTAGGATTTATGAACTAATTCGATTAAATTAATTCTTTTACGGACAGCCCACTGCTCAAGTTAAGCACAGTTTTTATCAATCCAATCAACTCTTCGTATACTTAACAAAGACTTTAATCAATCTAATCTATCTTTCTTTGGCCGAATTTTCCCATCACTTAACTAATTTAACTTCATGATGCCAAATTACCTTTAATACCTTTTCCTATTTCCGTTTCGCTTGCGCAGCGACGAATCACTAGAAGGCGCAATCGGAGAAGGAAATGGCTCTAAATATTTCCACGCAATTTACGGTTTAGAGTTTCGGAAATTTGGAGCATTGAGCTTTGACATTGGACGACGGAGCTTGGACCGGAAACGCACAAGATAAACGTGTTAATGGGAGGTTATAAACTGGGTCATAATTCGTAGAATTTTATGTGATTTATTGTGTATTCATACTAGTGTGATGTTTAGAGTTGAAATGGCAAATGAAGTTTGTATGATGACGGATGTTATATAGACTTTTCTTTGTTCGTTTTCGTAAAATTTTGAGGATCAAAGGCAAATGTGACATGGTTAATATAATGTCACATATCTAGGGACTTCCGGTAATAATTTGTATTTTAGTATATGTGGCGACGTTTCAAACATTATGGTGTGTATTTAAGTTGAACGATGGTAATTTTGATTGTCGTTTACAGTTGAAATATGAACCCAAATAGAATTAGTCACACTTCGTTTATATTATTTTTCTTAAATATGTGTAAAACCGTGTTTAGGAATAAATTTTTTGTTTTTTTTTATCTAATTCTTTAATTTTTGTTAGTCTGAGGATAACAGAAAGGTACTTGTCGCTAAAAGATTAACTCACTGAAGCATTTGAACTTCGTCCTTAATTGTATTCACGCGTAGCTCTTAATGAATGAAATTTTTTTAATTTTTTGTAACGATCGGAAAAATGAGATGCTTATTGCTGTCTGGCACAGTGCATTTTTCTTGTACATTAGTTAACATAGTGTAAGTAGTGTTATATATAAAAAGACTATCCATTTTGGGGATACATTTTGGGGGTGGAAAAGAGGGCATACATTATTTATAAACTTCATACATTTTTTAAAACTTCTTAAAAGTTGAGTTAAAAATATAAAATTAGTTTCTAAGAAAAGTCTCAAAAATCATCATTCTCTACGGTATCAAATTCTACGAATGAAAAAGTTTTTAATAAAATCGGAAATATCGATTATGAAGTCTATATAGCGTCCCTTTATTTGAAATAGTTTTTTTGTTATAAATAATTAAACATGATAATCGATATAAAGGAGACGGAAAAAAATTCATATAGTATTATTCTCAGGATAAGACAGAATAAAAATGACACTCTAAAATAGAAAAAATGAAAAAAAACAAGTTTTTTTAAAGTTTTATTTAAATTGTTATTCAAACAAATGAGAAATTTTATATATTTTTCTACAACTTTAGGTCACTTTTCATAAATGCTATTTCTAAGAAATTCTTTGAACTAGCAACATGGAACAAAGTGTGGCTTGTTTCCTGTTGTGTGCTCTATACAAGCATGCAACATATTTATCTATGAAACGCGTAGCCCCTATAGGGTTGTCGAAAAAACCCACGTAAATTTAAAAATAATTATAAATACGTTTATTTAGACAAAATAGAATGAGTATTAATGTCAGCTCAATAATTTATGCAATGGCTGTGTATTATAAAAAAAGTGATTGATATTGATAAATTTTTGTAATCGTCTCTAAAAACTTTTTATGTATTTTATTAGATTTTTATTTCTTACTAATTTTTTTTATGTTTTAAAAGTATATACGGCTTATCAAGCGAGTTTTTTGTTTTGTATTGCCGTTTCATAATTAATTAAATTTTTTGCTCTATCTTAACAGTCAATTAATGGATTGTTTGGTTTTTGTATATACTAAAAAATACTAGTTTCTTATAAAATATATTCTATTTCTGTAATGCTGGCCCATTTATACCGGTCTCCTTTACAATGTTGAAATGTGTAAAAAAGTGGTTTAATTGGTCTATGTCCTATTTTCGTTATTTGTTAAGTTAACACACAAGTTATAGCGCGATTTATAGGAACGCTCTACACCTAAAGATTATGCGCGTACCTGACTGGTATAGATTACACTAATCAAGTTCGAAATCCACTTATGGGACGTTTAAAAAAAATGTAGAAATATTTTATCAGGTAGAAGAAGAATAATAATTTTAATCATACTTCCCATGTTGCTTCTTGAAAATTCTTTTGACGCTTGAAACTTTGATACTCTTGAATATTTACCAAATATAATTATTCTCTTTTATCTGTTTCGAGGCGATATTGAATTAACTGGATCTCTAGTTTATAATTTGTCTTATTGTTGGGTTGTATTGATTGCGTGTTTTCGTGATTTATCATCAAAAACACCGAAATGTATTAAAATTTTAAAAAAACCTGTCAAGCTCGAGTGGTACTCGCACTACGAGGGTCTTGTACATATTTAGGCATTTATAAACGTTTAAGGGGACATAATATTGCTGTTAAACTATTTAGAAAATTTTAATTTTTTAGCACATAAATATATTGCCTACCATATCTTTCACATGCGTATATTAAAAAAAAATACTTTTTTTATGTGATGTAACAACAAATTAACGATTTTTTCTTTTATTTGTGCTGTGAGATCTTGCTTCTTGCCAAATTTTGTGATTCTAGGTAGCGGGAAGTATCCTATAGGTTTTGATTTATTTTCGAGTGTCAAAATATGCGGCATAAATGGTTATATTATTTTATTGTGTTTGTTTACAAATTTGATTTCGTTATACCCAAATTTCATGCCTCTAGGCAGCGGACAGTATCCTATAGGTTTTGATTTATTTTTGTGTGTCAAAATATGCGGCATAAATGGCTGTATTATTTGATTACGTTCATTTAGAAATTTGATTTTGTCACAGCTCCAAGAAGCCGTAGACCTAAGTATTTGATATTAATTTCAACTTTATACTTCCGCGCGTTCCCGAGAAAAAGGATCTTGATAGACAGATAGACAGGCAGATAGACGGACAACGAAGTGATCCTATAAGGGTTCTTTTTTCTTTTTGAGCTACGGAACCCTTAAAAAGAAAAAGGATGTCAATTTGTTTCTTCATTGCTCATTAATAATGTCTACATTTGGTATTGGATGTCTACGAATAAAATATATTTGCTATGCAGGTTTTGAATCAGTATTACGTACATTTAGCTAATCATTTTTGAATTTTCATTATGACACTCTGCCAATTCACATAAACGTTGCGTACTTACGTACGTAACGCAACGCCAAATTTAGATTTAAAGCAAATGCTTGGAATAGACGAATTCAATTTGTGACTTCCGCATCGCTGGCCTTATTTGAGACGAGGAGGACGTAGGAGTACGTGCATACTTGGAGTTATGTAACATCAGGTCAGGTAACGAGGGTCATTGCGGCGTAATAAAAAATGAAACAGGGTTTTTATTGGCCCACCGATGTTATGGTTTCGGCCTTTCGTGACCAAGATAATAAAATGGATACTTCTATTTGCCGAATAGGTAAAATTGTAGGCGACATGTAAGGGTCATCAACTGAGTAGGAAAAAAACTTGCACTTTAAATTTAATTTGCTAAGATTTATTAATTATGTTCAACTGAGATATTCGATTAAAAATATGCTTTGAAATATGTTATACATTTCTTGCTCAATATTTCGGAACCTTATTAGTGTTGCTCACTTGTCTGGTTGCTTATCTTTTCATCAAGAGTTAGGTACAGAAGTTTCGGAATTTATAATGTTTATTATCTCATTTAAATTTCTAAATCAATATTTTTTTAGAGATTCATGATGCTCAAAAAAAAGTTACGGTTACGATACGATATAGTTGTGACTTTAAAAAAAGTCATGTTAATAAACTTTATCTGTGTTGGTGAAATAATGAAATTTTAAACCAATTATGTATATTTAGTCAAAATTTTTTTGGGAAAGTAAGTTTATTAGTGTACTTGAATACTTTTTTATTTCCAAGAGTTGTTCTACATTTTTTCAAATAGGTCAGAACTAGTCATTCGAAAGCGTGTAACAACTATATTTAATAAAGTCAGTAGCCGTGTCTCAGATAAATATTTGCTATTTTTTTAATTTCTAGGCATTGTTTGAAGATGCAAAGGAATCTTTTGGTGCGATATAATTTTTTTTTATAAATAATGTTTTATTTCATTATTTTAAATATGATAAATTTTTAAAACAATGAAAGTAAATATATAAGTTTTTAAAATAATGAAAGTAAATATATAATAGTATAAGTTTCTTAAGATATAAATACTATTAATATTATTTTACCGATGCCTTAATTTCTTGAAAATAAAATAAGTAATTTGTTAAAAAAAAGTTACATAACTCGATTATTTCTTTTTTAAAATATACGTATAATTATGTAACTTCAACTATCTGTACTTAGTAATATTTGAAGTTGTATTACTAAGTATAGATTGTTTAAAAATAAATACTCCGTAAAGCTCCTTTTTCTGGGAATTGTCTGGATATTGGACAATAATTGTTTAGCGCGATAAAAGTATTTTTATTAATTAATCATTTGATTGAAAAGTATTATTTTCAATTAATAATGATTATTTAATAAAAAAATTTGTGTTATTTATAATCTAACAGTTATCGCCAAAATTTTGAATAATAACCGTGGATTTCGAATATGTGGAAAACTTGAATTAAAAATACGTGCTTTTACAAAAAACAAGTTTGTAGAATTAAGTTGTTACATATTATGTTTTGGTGATTTATTGTTTTTTAATATATGCATAACATTTTAAATATTTGTGGTTTCCTCAAGACGCTGCTTTGAGATAAAAATTGGTTAAGGCTGTTACGAGAGAGAGAGATTACAAAAATGATAACAGTTAACTTACATTTAATTAAAAAAGGCAAAAGCACAACTCTTAGGTAGGTTTCAAGAAATTTGTATTGTTGCATAGTTTTTACTTCATAGTTATATGTATTCGGTTAATACGTAACTTTGATTGTTGTAATGACAATATGTCATTTATTATGTTAAATATTTATTCTGAAATTACAGTTGAATTAAAAACTTGGAAAACTTCTAAATATTCTTATATGTCCCATTGGTATTTAAATGTCAGTATACTGTAGCTACCAATTCATATGTATATATTTTTTAAGTGTATTGATAAAAGGAAGTTAAAATTATAGTTAAATATTTGATAATTTTAGTACAGCTTATGCATTTTTTATAAACAGATTACAATAATATCGTCGAACCTTTAACGCATTTTAATCCCAGTCTTTGGATTTTGGGCACGCCAGTTTAACACTCGGGTACCTGGGAGGGTACACAATTTTGATCTGGGTCAGGTGGTGACAAGAGTTGGTCGTTGCGAAACGAGTCTTCATGCATATATAACTGCAAATATTCTGTAACATATTCATTCCTAAAAAATATTACGTGTAAGTATTCTGTAACTACTTACTGAAATAATTTATCCTTGTTATAACGGATAACTAGTTATCGCGCTCACGAAAAACTATTTATTCTTCTCGGAACTATCTATCGCGCAGTAACGTGTATAGTGTCGTTAAGTAAGAACCTATACTGATATACGTGCATAGAGGCAAAGAGCTACTTTATCATACAGTCTCTAGAAAGAAATATTTAATATTGTCTATGAACAACTCATAGATTTGTGGATTTAGTATTTGATGGCAATGGCAGGATGAATGAGAAAACTGTGATAGCATCACTATCGAAAAAAATAATATGCAAAATAATACAAATCAGTATACATTTAAATATATGTATAACATTAAATGAAAAAATAAAAATATATCACAAAAAAATAAACAAGTATTATTTATATGCATTGCACATTTAAGTAACCATTCAACGATAACAACACTTAAAACGTGTTTCCAACTGAAACCGTTGCGGAGTTAGCCCGAATAAATAGCAATAAGCCGAGTTAACCCAAATAAAAAGCAAATAAATAGGTTCATTAGTAGCTATCATATACAGACCACTAATTAGTACTGATAACTGCTCTCTCTCTCTCTCTTATTTTTTATTTTCAAAGTGTTTGCTTTTGGGCGTAATTGTGCCCAAAATTCTCGCCGAATATGTGCTTGCTATGGCCGAAACGTTTGGGCGAGTGTGTGAGTAGGCATTAATATTGCTCATTATATTCTATGAGACCAAATGAGAGGCAGTGTGAACTCACCTTATCTCCATTAATATAATTATAGTATTATAAGTCCCTACTAATATTATTTATAAGTTTATAACTCTTTTGTTTTTTAAACAATTGTTATAACGTTTCACCTGTGATTATAACTAATCAATCTATATCTTCATGACGTTTCACTAAAAAATAGTAAATTGAGTAGCAGCTAACTATCAAAATACCACACAGGTATAATATTTACAATACAATTTTCTTGATATTTAGGATAATTGATATATGCATTTACATGCGTGCCCACATATATACACACATGTACATACAAGAGTAAGACGGGCACGCGCACGCACACGGACATACACAAACTGGCATACAAATTTCATTGCGCAATGAAGTGTTTTCTTGAGTAATTAATGCAATTTACTATGTATAGCTGATGTTATTAAATTTATTCTGTATTTTCATTGAATGCGTAATTCGGCAGTCCAGGTTTGTTTACATTTTTGGGTTGTTTGTGTGTATAAAAACTTTAGTTTCAATTAATCAATTAGTTCTAATGAGGCGCTATGTTGTTGCCGTATTACACGGTTGCAATTTGCTTCTAACTTTTGACAGAAGTTGTTTGTTGGAGTCGTTGGTTGAGGCAACATAATTTATTTCTTTTACTCTATTTGCTTAACTGTGTATATTTTTTGTGTAACAAAATGATACTCTATCATTTTGTCTACTAGCAAATAAGTCGTCATAAATATTTACTGAGTATAAGAAATCTTATTATCATCCACTTCTTCATTATAAAAATCAAGTTCTATCTGAAGAAAATGTATTCTGAATCACAATACAGATTCTAATTTTTAATTATTGGTGCGTACAATAGTTTTAATTATTAAATGCGAAATTTAAATATGAATACTCTAACCTGTCATTTTTGCCGTTTGAAGTCGACGTAACGTTTTAGGTTATTTATGTTTAGAGTGCATAGGCGTTTTCCAAGGTGTTGTCGATCATATTGGTACCTAAGATTGCTGTTCCAAGATTATCCGCGTGGGTCCAAAACTATTTTTTAACAGTACTTATATCATTTATTATCAAATACGGCGGTTTCGAGACTGGTATTTAACATGTTCATCCTAACTCTCTAATTTGGTATTTAAGCCTACTTTTTCAAAGTTCAGTTTGATATTATAGATAACCGTTTGAGACTACTGTCTGGAATTATAGGAATACCGTTTTGTATTTAAGACAGCCGTTCCAAGGCTAATATTAGATACTCAGGACGGCTGTTCAAAAGTTGCTGTTTAGTATCAAAGATGGCTATTCTAAGACTACCATTTGGTGTCAAAGAAGGCCGTTTGGTATGCAAGATGTCCATTGTCCATAAAATGCAATTTGCGTTTAGTATCGAACACGATTTTTCCATACTACTATTTGGTATTCAAAACTAATGTTTTGTTTCATACAGACGTTTTAAGAGTAATTGATTAAAGACAAATATTCTAAGGTGACTAAGATTATCCTTCGAGTTGGTACCTCCAATAAGAGGTACAGTTGAGAATATGGTATGTTTATCTTACGTCAGCCGATGTAGCTACAATGTGAATACTCACGTGTCAAAATTTATTGGTTATATATGTAACAGTATTTATCATCAAAGTTGGTTGTATCTCTAGTGATTTAAAAAATAAAAGAATTTTAAATAGTTTAAAAAAATATGTTGTAAATTGTTATGTATCTTCTTAAGGAGCATTTGTTACAATAGCGTAAATAAAAATAAGAGCTAAAGCATTAAAACCCGATTACGGAAAAAAACTAACTGAAAAGCATGAAACAAGAAAATACTCCTCCTATACCTCCTATTTCCCATATACCTACTATTTAGTGAAATTCCTTTCAAAACGTTAACATACTCATTGATTATATGTGGGTACTGGGTTGGTTAACATACTCATTGATTATATTTAATATTGGCCGTTTGTATTCCCAGCTCCAAAGTGTCGGCCAATTATTTTTATAATTGGCCGACACTTTGGACCTGGGAATACAAACTCGTAGTGCTCTTAGGAATAAAGATTTTGATGATTATTACATATATATATATATATATATATATATATATATATATATATATATATATATACATTTATATATATATATATATATACATATATATATATATATATATATATATATATATATATATATATGTCTATAGACTAATAATGCATATAAGAAGTGGTTAAATTAAAAAGTTGAAAAAAAAATATTATTAAAAAACACGAAAAAAACTTGACTTAAAATAAATGAAAATAAAGAAACAAGCTTTCAAAATACTGCCAAATTTTTTTAAGCAACGACTTGCAAATTTATATAATTCGTTTTTTGTCAGATCTCCCATCCAAAATCATTGTTGAACAAATTTCACTGCATTAGTTAAATTTGGATCTTTCTTTTCAATTTATTATGCAAGCGAGTGTTTTAAAATTATATTTATTTTTTTTAAATTTTCAGACCCTCCTTAGAAAATGTGAAAACCAAAGTTTAAACACTTTACTGACGGATGCTAATAGAAACAAGGGCTGTGAATTAAGCTTACTATGCAAATAAGTTCCACTATTAAAATAATATTATCAATTTTAAATTTCACGTGGCTTATCGTAAAATTATTATGATAATAAACATATAACGTAACCTGTAAAGAAACAAAGTCAACGAGAAGATTTTAATTATAATAAATGGGAAAATGAGATAAATAACTCTGTTCGCTAATGAAAATATGGTATGACGATGGAATTCGCCTATAATAAATATACGTAAATTTTTATCATTTGAAAACTGTTTTATGTATACAATCAATTTTAAGTTTCTTAGGTTTAAGTTTTTAAGTTGCTTAGATTTTGTTAATTTAATAAGTGATGACGTAACATGAAAATACAATTGATACTATTCATAAAGGGAATAACTGGTGAGTGGTGATGGAAAACCGTTCGTGGAACATGAACGTGTGTATGATGTCAGCCAAAAAATTTATCCACAATTTATCAAATTGGTGGTATTCGTAATAAACTGACAATATTAATAAAGAGCTGTTTGTTATTTAGTTCTGAAAGTAAATAAATAATTGCACAAACTTAATTTAATATTAATTAAAAAGGAGACCACACTCGAAAGAATTTTTGGTTGTTTTCCTTTAGCGAGGCCTAAGCATTTAAATAGTCAAATACATAAATAAAGTATATACAATCCTAATAATTATACTAATTTTTGGCTTCCTTTGTTTAGCTAGGATTGTTGTATAAATAGATTTTTTTAAATTTCATTTCTTTTAATTATATGAACAAATAGGTATACGTTTTAAGAAATCTGTAAGTTGAAATCTAAAACAACCTTTTGTCAAATAAAGATAACTTGATTGACAATTTAAAATATTTCGCCACTGACTGGAGCGTTCTGTCTTTCCAGATTTACTAAACCACTTATAAATTTGTTATACGATTATTTATTTTTTCAGATTTATAAGCAGTAACATTCAAATAAATTTTTTTTTTAATTGAGAACGAGTAAATTCATTGTGAATTATCGTAGTATAATTAAAAGCGAAATTAAATGGAATTACTAAGACGCAATCAGTGGATTTTACGAGAACCATTTATTTTATTTTATTTTATTTTATACTTTATCTCTACAATCGTTAGACGTTGTTATCTCTATAAGGGATAATCAATATACGTTGTTATCTCTATAAGAGACAAGTAGGTAAAAAAAATCAAAGAATGCATTGAGAAGTAACAAAATTCATCTTTAAACTCGATTTTTATCATTTTAATCGAAACATTTCTGGGGAAGTTAATGGTGATTCCACATTGTTCCAAATTTTCTGTGACCCTTTAATTTCACTGAGTACTTAGTATATTATTATAATAAGACAACATTACTTATTGTAACATTTAATAATATCACTTGCATTTAACGTTTATCGAGCCAGTTTTATTTTTTTATCCGTTTTAAGGGTGTAGAAGGAAAACCGTACTATATTAGCCACCCAAATTTTTCGTGCGTTTCAGACGTTCAGGGAAGTTGATTCCAAAATTACTGCACCAATTAAACCAAAATTCAGAACCCAAATCCTAACATTTCTTTACCAAAAAAACCTCATGTCTAAATTATAGGTTACCCGAAGTACTGGACATGTGCAAGCATTAAAAGTATAACACCTTACGTTACACATAATAACATACATGATAATAAATTAAAACAGAAAAAAACCCAAATTCCTTCGAAATAAACATAAAACTAACAAATTATCGAACATGAACTACCAAGTAACTTCATAATCGCTTTCCTAAAGTGGTCAATAGAACAAAAAAAATGTTAAGATTTGGCGCTTCTCGCAATACCTTCTTGAATAATATAAGTGCGTGAAAAACTGATAAACGCTTCAGGATATTCGCGCGCGCTCTAGGTAGATGAAATAAATTGTGACTTCGTCCTCTCACTTAACACCCAGAGCATAAAGTGTTACCAAACTCAAGACCGAGGAATCATAATTATTTAATAACTAAACAAATGCTAAATCAAAAGTAATTCCCGTTGGAGTTGCAGTGAATCTGAAGAAGAAAATATGAAGGAAACAAATCAGGATACCAGCCGTATTTTTATATAAAAGAGCAATAGTACATAAGTTGCTTCATGTGGAGACTAAATAGCTGCGTTGGTTTCAAGAATACTACAGACAAAAAATTAAAGAATGCCACAATATACCCACTGTTATGGATGTCAAGGGAATGTCGCATGACATATCCTCGTAGCCTGTAGGTTTTCTGAGAGGTTCCAATGATATGATTGTGCAATGTTAGGTTGTTATCCATAATTACACTGAGATCCACAAGGGTGAGACCCTTTCGAGTGCTCTTCTATTTAAATCGTAACTCTGCAATAGGGTATACGTTGACGGAAATACGTCATCATTACGCATTTCCTCACATTAAATTGTAGCTCAGACTCCACTGAAATGCTGAAATAATATCATTTTGAAACAGCTAACAGTCAGATTGCTTTTCAATCCCAGAGAATAGCTGTAATCATCGGCAAACAGAAGACAACGAGTCCTGTTGAGGAACAAAAGAAGGTCTAAATTATTACCTTGACTGACTCCAGATTATGAATTGAATAATATATGGCCATAATTTGAAATCAAGAAATTGAGCAACTTGCTTTTGAACCCGAAAGTAAATGGTGAACAAATTAAACGAGTGGAAGCCTTCAATAGTTTTACTATGAGAATATCATTGTCGACTCGGTCTAACGCCTTCTTAAAATCAAAATAAAAGACATCTACCTGCCGTCCAATTCTAACTCCCTAGGAGAATAAATCACAAAATTAATAAGATCGATTAGGACGGTTGATCGACGGTTTATCGATTAGGACGAGAACATTGCTGAGAGTCTTTCAGCTGATATTTAATCATATATGCGGTGATATAAAACTGTTTCAAACACTTTAGTAAATGTAGATAATACTTCATGATCACAGCTCAAACCAATAAGTTTATAAAGTTTCCGATAAAAAGATTTGGTGTGTGGTTTATAATAATCTGTATTTTAGGGGAAAACAAAATCTATTAATTTATTGGTAATTAGGTTATATAAAACATCAACAACTTCATCAGGGTCGATAATCGTATAAAGATTATTCCATGATAAAATGTTTAGTTTTGTATACAACTTTAAAAAGTCCGTCTTACGAAAATTTCACTCGTTACTGGGAGTCGCCGGACGCTCTAGCCCCGCTTCGTGAGATGACGAATTTATGCAAACTTCAAGAGGAGATGATGTGCAAATATGGATGTGAGTTTGTTTGGTGAATTTATGCAAACTTCGAGAGATGATGTTGCAAATATGGATGTGTATTTGTCTCGATTTCACGTTTCAACTACTGAACCGATCTACGTGAAACTTGGCATAAGATTTTATAGCGGAATATTATTTGCTTTGGTGATTAAAGAAATAATCTCGTTACCTAAAAGGGGTGGACATAAATATGTTTGCATATATATAAATGTATTAAACCACTCAGCCATTTCTAATGCTAATATTTTGTATTTTCACAACTAGGCATTAGATTTTTAAATAACACAATTTTCCATTTTTCCACACAAGCGAATATATGAGTCAAAGCTTGTTTACCCATGTGAAAAAAAAATTATTAAATAATATGCCTTCAAAATACTAATATATTAGACGAAATTCATACTATCAGAGCAATTACTTTCAACAGATCAAAGCAGGATTAAGTCGAATATAATTGCCTCAGAAGACTGTAATAGATTGTGAACAAAAAATGAGGACTGCGAAGGAAAGGAAACTAACAAATAATATTTTATTGAGGGAAATGTAAAGATATCAACATATACACTTATACACTTTTTCTAAAATGGGTAACGTTAAATCTTCAGTTTAGAGTATATTTTATGTGACAATTTCACAGTTAACACTATAAAGATATTTAGCGGCATACACAGTAAAAGAGATTTGATATTTACGTAGAATTTCGTTAAATAAACATTTTATACTAATTATTATGTGTGGTATATCGCTTTTTAAAATAGTTTATTTTACTGCCCAGAAAAAAAAACATTAAAGCCACGAAATCGGTGACAATTATAACCAAATCGAATCAAAATTTTGTACTTATAAATCGAAAAAAATTAGATTCGAAATAATAAATTGAAGTATTATGTACCGATAAACTTTATCTATTTTTTTGTAATATTTAATTGATAGTTATAGTCAGCGCAAAAGTAATGAGTAAGAACCGCTTAATATATCAATTTGGAAGGAAATGTTACTTGTTCGCTTATGCAAAGTACAAAAGCTAAAATTTTAGCTTCAATGGATGGAAAAAGAATTTGGATGTACCATTTTCGTACATTCCTTTTTAGTGCCATTAACTTGAATGGAAGCTTTTAAAGTCATTACGTAAGGCATTGTCAATATGGAAATTTGATGTTTTATACCGAATTCGAACGTTCAATTATTAATTATTGGTATGTTAATTAAAATATATCACTGCAATATTGAATTCTAATTAGGTATTTTTATAAAACTAAAAATATTTTCTTGACTTTCAGTGGAATTTGAGCTCGATTCCAGTATTTAAGCCATTATCATTAAGTAACATGAAATTATATTCTATTGAAAACTCGGATAGCACTTTTGAGCACTTCCTGAAGTATTTCAATATAAAGTCAATTATTTATATTATTGTTGTTCGCGCGTCCGTATAGCCGGGGATTTCCAAATCGAATAATCGAGAGCGAAGAGATAGAAGTGTCATTCAGCTGTCAATATTTCACTTAATGTACGTTTGTTTCTGAATCTACTTAAGTAACAAAACCAATTTCAAAATGGATTACGAGCAGGTGTCTTGTAAGTTTGTTGTTCAACTAATTTAATTTTTTCTGTGTGATGTCGTACAATTTTGCTACTAGGGTGGTCGTTTTGAAAGTTTATTTATTTGTAGATAAAGTAGATTTTCGTGACATGCTAAGTAATATTTTTTCACGTATGTATGTTACGTCATTTGACTGAAGTATTTGTTAATGGAATAATTACATTAGGTTAGAAACAATTTAAAAGGTCAAATGGAGACTGCTGATTCTAAGTTTTTGCATTTTTCTTGTATAAAATTATGCTTTATTTTACAATATCAAAAGCCCTCTTTGACAAGAAATACTGAAATCTTATGACTAAGTTATTTAAATAAATAATTAATTAAAATGCGAAATATCAAAAGCTTAGAGAATATTTGTTTACATATATGGGAGTTACTTTTCAATTGTGAACCGGCTTCTATGGGTTCCCAAAAGAAGGTAGAATAAATTGAAAATATTATTTTTCGTATAACGTTCCCTTCTTAAGATTCACTATTTCAATGTTAACGCAAGGGTTAAGTTGCTGGTAGTGCACGCTAGACTCCGTACACCGGGCGCCGCACGTAATCATCCAAGTGATGACAGCAACAGCGAAACCCTTATTAGGCTGCGCCACAGCCTCATTAGCAAGTATTACTTTGCTTAAAATAAAATTCTTTATACTGGTAATTTAGTAATTTTCTGAAGTTTTTTTTCGTGACGGTTCTATAATTAAGTCCCACATCAAAAAATATTACAGGTTACTATTCATCTTATATTTCGAGAGGAATTTGACAAAAATCGTATTAAAATATAAATGTTAAAATACTAATTACCCAGTAGTCTATATATGTAATGTAGGCATAAGACGTCAATTTAAAAAAAACACACACACACACATATATATATATATGTGTGTGTGTATATATATATATATATATGTGTGTGTGTGTGTGTGTGTGTGTGTACATATTTCCCGCTTATTTTCGAAGCTACTCAATTTAAAATTACGAAAAAATATGGATTTTTATAAGTCCACGCAAAGGTTGTAGGATAATTATAGTGATGATTGTAAATGTCTTAATTTTTAAAATATTCAAAATGATTTTACGCCTATGAAGAATACAGTAAGCGATACATTTACATTTTTCTATATTCAAAGCCGATATTCTCAGAAACCATGCGACATAGAAACATGAAATTTAACATAGTAATACATCTTATTAACTGACATATTTTGTAGACATTTTACACCATCAAGACTTTTTTTAAATATCGCTCTAAACATTAAAAAAATGTCTTAAAGTTTTCTTTTCTCCGTTCATATATCATGTGAGTACCGTTTGGAATTGCTTGTTATGAGGAACACAAAAATATTATTTTTTACTTTTAAATGGCATATTTAGAAATATGTTCTAAAAATATGCAAAAGAATATCATACCGTCCCTTATTTCCAAAACTATTGAGCCAAAAATTGAGAAAAAGCAGTGTTGGTAAAATCTGAGTAGAAGATTACAAGAAAATGATAGCGATTATCTATGAAAGGAAATTTAAATTAATTTTTTTTATATTTTTAATTCATTGTTTATATCCTTATAGCAAAGTAAAAATATAAATAATATTGAACATGTATACAGAAATATTTGATACAGTCAATAAATTTAAGCTAATATTGAACACGTATACAGAAATATTTGATACAGTCAATAAATTTAAGCTAATATTGAACATGCATACAAAAATATTTGATACAGTCAATAAATTTAAGCTAATATTGAACATGCATACAAAAATATTTGATACAGTCAATAAATTTAAGCTAATATTGAACACGCATACAGAAATATTTGATACAGTCAATAAATTTAAGCTAATATTCAACATGCATACAGAAATATTTGATACACTCAATAAATTTAAGCTAATATTGAACATGTATACAGAAATATTTGATACAGTCAATAAATTTAAGCTAATATTGAACATGCATACAGAAATATTTGATACAGTTAATAAATTTAAGCTAATATTGAACATGCATATAGAAATATTTGATACAGTCAATAAATTTAAGCTAATATTCAACATGCATGCAGAAATATTTGATACTGTCAATAAATTTAATCTGTTCACGCCACCATTTTCGCGCGCTTTGTATGACGTCACAAATTATTTCCAGTGTTTAGGGTTGGAGTTCTTGTTACTTTAAACGTATTTCTAGTATATTAACTATTTAAATCATGGAAGAAGTTTGAAAGCCAACTTATAAGTATTGGATTATAACTAGGTGCAAAAATATTATTAGAAGTGCACCTGATAAAGTGTTTTTAATGTCCCGAGAAATGAAAAAACACGAAAACAATGATGCAAGGTTATGAAAAGAGATGCAGTATCTCCAACAAGTTGTTTGCATTGTTGTGAATATTACTTTACTGTAAGTATATTTTGTTCGTATAGCTAGTACAATTTCAGTCATTCCTAAGTGGGTTTTTTTATTGAATATTAGTCACACAAGCACTAGATACATAAACTAGTTTACAAAATTTAATACGACTTTCGTTTTTTTGTTTTCTTTTACGTTCAGAAAAAATATATAACGATGCTAAAATTCCTAAAAAGTGACTTGACTGAAAAGTAATAAACTTACTGAACGTAAATAATATTACATATAAGTTGATAAGATATAGACAGTACGCAGTCATGTTTTTAAAATATTATAATTTATGTTTACTGCTCTATATTTGTTTATTTACAAATAAAAGACGTATATAATGTATGATTATAAAACATGTATTAAAATTACCTTGCAGCTTTCAGTGCTTTGACCTCAGCGGACGTAAAATCCGGATTTCAAGCAAAATATAATGTCAACATGAATGCATCTACTCTAGGGAGATTATCCGACTGCGCTTTAGCAAAACCACCTTCAGTCATCGTTCCAGACGGTTCTCAATCTTACCATTATATTAAAAATGAATTAGTTATGTAAAATATTGCAAGAACGTGCTTTTTCCTTATAAAACAAAACAAATGCCACACAAATATCAACAATTTGAGTTTGTTTACAATCGTTGTTTTTTTCACTTTTCATTAATTAATTTACGCAATTAAAAAGGAATTAAGTAAGGAAACAATGGTTCAGATATAATCTCCGGTTGATAAATAACTGGAAAAAAATACTTGAACCAAATTTTATATTATATGCACATTCCCTATTTTTGGAAATTACCATGTGTTACGCCTGTGAAAGACAGAGTATGTAATACGTTGCAATATATTTATGTACTGAAAATTAATAATCGTAAACAGTTTAATATAAGTACTATGCATGTTTAAATGTTTATGAGTGTGTACAAACACGAAATGTGTACGGAACCCTCGTAGTGCTAGTTCTATTCGTGATTGACAGGTTTTTATTATAAAACTAATACACGCGTGAAAAATGTATGCGGGATATTCATCCGCACTTTAGACAGGTGCAATAAAATATACGTATTTACATAGAAACCAGGATCATAAAACCACCAAGGCCAATATGGTAAGCGGTTTTCAATGTAATCGTTAATATTTAAAACTATGGATAATTAAACGTCGTCGAAATCAAAGGATGTTACAACCAGTCATGAATTAATTATAATATGTTTTAGCATCGGACTATACTTCTCGTTTAAAAAAAGAATAACAATAATATACATGTAGTCGAATTGAGATTATTTAAATTAATGTGGAAGAACTTTACATAATTGAAAACGCAAGAGAGCGAAATAAAATTAAAATTAAATTAATTAAAAAAAAAAACAAATATTAAGATCATATCGCTTTGACACGAGAATAGAACGCACGGTAATTGGACGTAGGAAAGTGTATATTGCATCGTTTAATTCTGCGTTAACATATTTTAAAAACTAATTTTATTTTTAATATTTTAGAATGGACGACATTAAAATTAGTTTACTTAGCACTTAAACAATCTTCTATCAACTATGAATAAACAGATTGGGGTAGACTAATAAAATCTGTAATGGAACCTTTAGTTATTGCTCAGAAATCTTTATTACGAGTACTTACAAAGAGACAAAGAAGATATTTAAGACACGTATTTTTTACAGTTTAGAATGTCTGGTTATCGACAAAGCAATAGCGAATATGTAGATCTATATTACGAGTGCTAGCCGTTCCGTGCTGGAGATACGTGAGAACATGCTTGATGTTTTTAAAGTAATGACTACTTGCTGGTTGCTGCATGGGGGTAGTACCAGGGTCGAGTTTCTCATTACTGAATGAATTAAGCACGTCATATCCGAACTACGAATGTAACGGAATAGGTTGGAGTATGTGTGTGTGGGGGGGGGGGGGGTGTTGTGTACATGGGCATGAGTACGCGTGATGAGGGCTGTTTTTTATTTCGGCGTAGTAACATATGAATAAATGTTAGTATACATATGTGAAAATATGTATAAGCTACATATATCAGTGTGGATACAAATATGTATGGGCGTATATTTATATATATATATATATATATATATATATATATATATATATATATAAATGTGTGGTATTATTATTTTTTTATATTCATATCATTCAAAAAGAGAATTTTTTAATTTGATTTGTTGAGCAATTGAAACAGGCGGACAGACCTTGACGTGAACACGCTTAAGGACTACTTAGTAGGTCTGTTTAAGAGCATGGGCAGTTGCTATTCTAATGTAATGCGATATGTATATTATGTTATAATTTGTTTTTTTATTTAAATAAATAAATTAATTTAAATTATTTATTCAAGGAGGAATATATCCGGAATAAATAAATAAGGATCGGCAGCACGTTCGATGTGAAAAGGTATCTTATTAGTAAGTTTATTTACTGTAAAACCTTCTGAATATAGTCGCAGGAGCGTGAACTCGATGTGGACTTTTTGATAAAATAAAGTATTGTTCAAAAGCATGGATATCAAAGCTATTTAGAGCGGTGTTGCTAATTTGATACAAGTCTATATTGCTACACTAACTGTTAATTAGACAGGCTAATATTCATGTCACTACTACCTTATATTCATTTCATTTTTAGTTATTACCTTTATTCATTCATTTTGAGCTGCGTATCCAAAGGGGTTGATCGACACTTTATTGCCATGGCAATGTTGTCTTTCTCTCCATCGGTCTGTTTGTTACGGGCTTTTAAGTTTTAAATGAAATAATATATAAACTTAAAATTTACACATAATACGTAGATTTTTACTCCAAAAGTGTTATTAGACATGCTATTAAATGAGATTTTTGGGGGATTTCTGAAAATGTGAAGAGGGCGGCTGAAAATGGGGTATTTTTGAAAAGACTCTTCTAATAGAGCAAAAATTTGTTTTTTATTTTATTTTTCGCTGATAAGCAAGGATTTAGTAAATCATTAAAGATACCATTTATTTTGTTACTAGGTCCACACAAGGAAGTGATTATGTATGAAGCTATTATTCGGCTCTAATATTTATCATTATTCCTATATTTAACAATAAACACTGAAAAGATTTAATAGAGATTGTAAAAAACATTAAGTCTAATAAAAGCAAAGTATTTTTACAAAAATCACCATATTTTTACACCAGTGAAAGTCGTACTTGGTAATATATTTATATCTAGTCAAATAGTTTAAAAAACACATGTGCGTTAAATGTTTAAATTTTTGTATGTACTTAAGTACATACAGAACCTCTCTTGTAGTGCGAGTTCAATTTGCACTGTAACTAGATAGGTACAGTTAAGTGTATACAAAACTGTCGTATTTCTTTTTTTACTGTTGTAAATAATCTAAGACATATCCTAATGTAATTGGATTTGTTTCCGAAAGAAACTTTGGCACAACTGCTTTAAATTAAACTTTCAGTTAATGAGATGCTCTAATACCGACAAGGTAAGTTTTATTTTGTTTCTCTATTGGATCCTCGAGGGCTTTTCGTTTGGGTGACTTTCACGTACTTTGGTCTCTGACCAACGCATTCTTCATAGATAAGACATAATTATTTTAAAAGCTTTTCTAATTTTCTAAGATAGGTTAGACTTACTTATTAGTCCTTTCTTTAATGTTGAACACTTTTGTTGAAATTAATCATCTCTTTTTGCTTTGCTTAATTTTTTAATGAACTTCCGTTAAGTAATTTCCGTTACATGTTTTAGTAACGATGTAAAACGTAATTATGAGTTAATGTTACTTTCTTTAACTAATTTTTGCTGTTTATTTGTTTTTGAGTTGCAATATATTTTTGTTATCCTAAATTGAGTGATTTAGCACACTGACATTTTCTTGATAATAACCTACTTAATGAATTTAGTAGAAATGCAAAGGCCTTACGGAGCCTCCGTTATATACATACCTATATTCATCCTTATAAATATCTTCAGGAATATAATTGTATCATATATATGTACCAATATCTAATAATCTTAATTTTACACTTGGCAGTTTATAAATTAACCAGCGCGTTGAAAATATTTATAATAAAAAAAACATGATTACAAAATGTAAAACAAACGTTAATGTTAAACGGTAACAGGGCAACTGAATTATAAGTTACAGATCGATTTAATTAACTAATGATCGATAATGTATCACTGGGAAAATACCATTTTTTGAAATCACATTTTTATATCTACTAATCAAACCAGTCTTCCGATAGAAAACCATCGAACATAACTTCCATCAAGATAAAATTGTCCAGTATGAATATTAAACTGAACAAACAAAGTAACAGGCAATAACGACCATGATTTTACTACTCGCGCGCGGCTTAGGAATATTTACCATTTGACCCCAAAAAATTTACATTTTGGCCGGTTTATCAAAACTGCTTATCGAATTTAATAAAAAAAAATTATGTGTGCTTTCAACCACACACAGTGAAATGGGTTGATGTTATATGACGGACATTATTTCTGTGAATGAGGAGCTATAAAGAGCTACAATAACATGGGCGTATTATATTACAATATTAATCAAACCAAGCAAAAGCAAAGACTTGAACCATGAAATCAGTGTAGCGCTATCTATTGATAAATATTGCTCAAAATATTTTATATTTTAAATAAATACGCTTCCCTATGTATAGCAACATTTTTGAAAACCGCTATAACTGTTATTTGTTTGAGTATGATTTCCGCCTTTGGTGCGAGCGGTACCGGATTACGAAACCGACTATATTTATGTAGATTTTTTAACGTTTAACGTTTTGAGACAATTTAATGCGATACGCCGATATAAATAAGTTGGTCGAATTGAGTAATCGAGTAGAGCCGACAATACAACGAAACTGGCCGAATAGAGAATTAGTCGGGAAAATAACATACGCGTGTTATATTAAATTATACTCAAACAAAATATTTTTCATAAATAAAACGCAATTCTTGAAAGAACGCACTCCGTGTTAAATAGGGAACTTGTTTGGACGATGCTGAAGAAAGCCAAGTTTATTCGATTGAGCGTCACCGATTTGAGCGATCGTCACTGACCCGAGTGAAAATCACCGATTTGCGCGAATGCCTCAGCTTCGTTCACTCTTCAGAATAAGTTTTCACTTCAAAGTATAGTGTGAAGGTGCGCCTAAAGAAGTTTTCACTTCAAAAATAGGTATGTGCCAAAAGCAACGGACTGGAATTTATCTGGTTCGGAACTTATGAGCTTTTTTGCAGGTTTTTGTAGAATACAGGTTTAAATTTGAAAGCATATATCGAGAAAGCCGCAGTTTATCGTATTTGGAATATACTCCTATGTAAAGTTGACAAAGCAATATAAAACAAAACAAAGTCAAAGTTAAATGGATACTTACTTAATTTCCTACAAGCTTTCAAAAGCGCACACCCAAATACACACACCACACACACACACACACTCATATATACGTATACGAGTATACTATACATAATTAAATATATAACTATATGCGTATACGAGTGCACACAGTCGCGGACCCCGATGTGCTTTTTTTCAACTAATGCTCCTTAAAAAACCTCTCATCCATTTTTATGGATCACCTAGAAAATGCTATTATAATATTTCCATCTTATTCATCGATGTAAGTTTAATCTCTGTCAATTTTAATATTAAATGAAAGCGGTTTTTACTTTAAAAACTTTCAACTGCAGTGCCTATATTAATGCAACGAGAGACTTTGGCAACTATAGATTACATAGTTAATAGGTATTTAGTTTTGTATACGAGAGCACACACCATTTTGATTCAAAACAGCTAATAGTCAATTTACTGCACTAAACGTCTTTATATTTTATTCATCGTGTTTTTCTTCTACTTCAATTTAGAACTTTGTTTATCTGTTTAGCATTTTACTCATGTACTGACGATTGCTTTTGGAAAACATTGGTTTCTTTTTACACTTCTATTCGCCATTAGAATATTCAAAGAATGCGCACCCGCCGTTGGTTTGAGGTCGAAAAAGTGGATTTTGAACGGAACAATTACTTCAGCGCTGTTTACCGGCGAGTCAACGACTTGTTGCCGAATTTATATTCAAATGAGATCGTCGCAAGCGCGTGGAACAAGTTTGAAGGTCGGTGTAACGAAACGTACAGAATCTTTTTTTATTGTTTTTTTAAAATATAAATTTATCATTTGCGCTGATTTCGTCCTGCCCTTTGAAGATATTAGACACTAGTCCGTATTTAGCTTCTTTTTAAATTTTAAGAAAAAAACAGGAAATAATAACCGATAGGATAATACATAAAATTATGAAATTTTGGAATTCAATTTCAATAGCCATACTCATCCGAATTTCAAACTAAATATTTTAAATCAGAACATGTTTGAATTTGATACGATACTGTTCAATACATAAAATTGGAAAATAAATATTTAACTTATTATGTAATTGCCATTTGCAAAAAATAATCTATCTGATTGGGAAATTACGTCCAAATATGTATATCCGCCTGTTCGTCTTTTATGTTTGGTGCGAAACGAGTTGATTACGTTATGGATGAATACTGGCAGGTTTAAAGTATAGACACCGATCAGTGTCCTGTGTATTTCACTCTTATTAGAAAATTGTTATTAACAAGTTATGTAGAAAATTGCAGTTATCAAGTATTTTGTTCTTTACACTTTTTCTGGCTACGCTTTTAGTTCGATCAGCTTACCCTTCTCGCTGACTCAGAAAACCAGTTTTAGGAGACCAAGCAACACAATGAATTTTTTGACCGATATTTTCATATTTCTACTTTGCTTGTCTCCATAACACTTCTCGACAAATTTACTTAACAAGTCACGACTAAAACTCATCCTGCTGCGATCACAGGCAAGTAAGTGGACGTGTAACAAATATTTATACATGAAATTTTTCACAATATACCTAAGGTGCAAAATATTTCTCTTTAATAATCGGAACATTATTTAGGAAAAGTAAGAAATATTCTAACTTACAAAGGATTATACGAAATTTTGCTTAACAATGGGGTCCAGAAATGGGAAATACATTCTCACGAAATGGAAGAAATTATTCAGGAATTTAAGAAAAGTAATGATCATATTATGAGTTCGAAGAATACCGCAAAATATTTTATTTTTTCCGGTTTTATTATTTTTAGCCCATTATCTTACTAATTGCTTAATTATCGTTTGGTAAACTTACGCAATATACTTGTACACAGACAAGTATAACAAATAAATATAGCAGCAGAAATTGGGTTGCTGATAAAATATGAATTGATTATGCTATTTAAACATTTAGTTTGACGTTGCTAATTTTTGTATAAGGGTACAGAGGATTTCTGTTTCTAAATAGTGAAGTTATATGTAACAAATTCCTAATATGTCGTGATCCATAAGAAACCGTGGACGAACACGGGCATTGACAAATAAATCCGACGTGACTGATCGAAACTCCTAATATTGGGCGGCGAACGTGTCGGTAACTAACCTGGCTTCTTAATGAAAAAGTAAATGGGGAGGGGGAGAGTTGTTGAGTTCTCTGCATCTTAATTTTCCCCTTACGTTGATTAGCTAAATCCTGGCGTATACGTTTCACGTAAAGTTGCCTTCCTTTCTTTTAACAATGTAACTCACGGGAGGTAATAATGTTGGATGTCAGAAAACTCGAAACATAATTAAGGTGCTTATTGGTAAAAAAACGCTTGCCGTGCTAATATTCGGAGGCATTAATTTAACGGATAATAACTTTAATATTCGGAGATAGTGACAAACAGGCGAGTGAACCGTCTTTTATTATTTAATGTAAGGGACTATAAATTTGAAAAGACCGTCGGTCCGAAAAACGTAAAATATCATTTTTTGTAGGGAAACACTATTTAAAAAATATATATTTAATTTTTCAGAAAATTTTATGATAAATTCACCAATATATAAATAATATATATATATATATATATATATATATATATATATATATATATATATATAACACATGGATATGTCTATTTAAATTGAGTTGCTACATAATCAAGCTATAAATAAACCTTCATTAAATAAAGAAAAGACGTAATGCGAATAAATTGAACAGAATGCAAATCTACTGTATGCAGTATTGGCTATAAATGGTGTGGGACGTATTTTTTCGTTGCACAACCCTTTGTTTGTCGGTTTTTAAGTATTGTTTTTCATGATGTAAACAAAAAATGTTATTTTATTATATATGTCATCACTGACTAAACTGTAAAATTCTCAGTTGTTTCAAGACGTAAACTCGTTGTTCATCCATAGAAAAACTCAAAAGTAGCCGATTCAAAGAAGTTGATAATTGGAATATATATCTAAACTTATTTCATAATTGCGGAAAAATATCGAATAATAAAATATAAAGAAAGCCATAAGTAATTTATACGTAGATTTAAAAAATGGTATATAAAAATGGACATTTTAAAAATATATTCAGTGCAGATATCCATTAACATTGTAAGGATGAACGCCGTTCGATTAACTAAAGACTAGAAGAAGAGCGTTTTACGCAGAAACATAATTAGTAAATAAGCATTTATTTCGTTACCTATTCAGCAGTGTATATATTCTGTATTGATATTTTTTATAAAAATATATGTTAATAAACTGTTTGTCTGCAGTTGGGCAAGTAATATATTTAAATTCTTCCAATCAGTATCTTTTATTTGATATTCATATCAAGGAGGCAATTGAAGTACAAAAGTAATCCGCTGTCTTGGAGGATTCATGACAATGTCACGTATCCTATTTCCTTCTTCAAATATTGAGTCATATATGTGGAAAATAGGGTATTTGAGTGATGTCAATATTTTTTGTAAAAATGTTTTAAAACTGTAGAGTAGGTTTAAAAAGACCTTGTGATGAAAAAATAATGGATATAATAAACAATTAATCGCAACTTCTAAATAGGAAAATGTAAATTTTTTTGTTCATTCAATAGAAAAAGTTATTATGAATTTAGTTTCCAAACAAAAAAATTATAATATGTAATATATGACTTAAACAAATATCTAATGAAATACGAAAAATATTTAATAAACTCCCTTATAATGAATGCTAAATAACTGGCCAGTGACGTCGTTTATATGGGGCCTTTTCGCGCGAATCGTAGTTCACCAGTTTTTAAATCGTTGTAACTTTGTAATGAAAAGTCCTCGGTACGATATATTGATTTCAATCGTTTTCAATGTTATTATTTATTTTATTTTAGTGATAAAAATATAGTCAAATAACCTATTTCATTAAAATCGATTAGGTTGTTTAACCGCGAATACGTAACCAACTTATTTTCACATTTTTAATACTAGTGTTTTCAAGCTTTTCTTGTTGATTGTTATATGTGTATTTGAAAGGACCGATATATTTGAGATTAATATTGCAAATGAAACATTAGATTTCGATTAGTGATACCATATGACGTCAGACATAAACAATTATTGTTAACGCATTTAGCACTAAAAGAATATTCATTTCATGTACTCGTTTAACCCAATAAATATTTGCTAAAAACGCTTTAACATATTTATATTTTGAGCTTTTATAAGTCATTTAACATTTTGGTCGGTCACAAAAGATGATTGCTCTTGAATTTTACCGCTTTTACATTAGATTAATATGCAAAGTTTCATTCCTTCGTTCCGGTTTACAAAATGTAAAGTTTCCTCCGAAACCCACAGTGAACGGCGAATATATTCAAGAAGTGTATATAAAGTACTTTGGCTTGAGCTCGAAAAAGTCCATTTTCAGAGGAACAATTACGTCGGTGTTGTGTTTGTCGGTCAGTCGTCGGCTCGTTGCGGAATTTATATTCAAATGAGATCGTCGGAAGCGTGTGGCGCGAATCCGAAGGTCGAACATTGAAACGTAAAAAACTGCCCTTTCTGTCTCGTTAAACGTAATTGTTACCGTTTGGGCTGATTTTGTTTTGTTCTTCGACGTATTATATATGAACGACGTTACGGTTATTATCTGTCAAGATACAAAGTAATGTTATTTTTATTTTAAAACAGTTTTTTGAGGGATATTTTTGTTTGAAAATCTGGAAAATTGAGGAGATAGAAAAGGGTTAAAGATAGTAGTTAGTTATTGTGTCATCTACCTATACAATTTATTAAGTAATTAATTTACAGCACTTTTCTGAAGATACAGATTTCGTATTAATTAGTGGGTTTTAATTTAGTGTGTATAAGGGAGTAAGTACATTTTTAAAATTTATGGTATAACATGTTCTTAGCACGTAGACAGACTTTATCAATCTATTAATTTCGTTAAACTATTTCCCAGTCACGTTGAGTGAACTACGGGGATGGACTGGACCCCTCGTTTTTATTTCATATTTACCTTTAATACACTTTCTTCAGTTCTTACGGCTCCATGAATTCCCAATCTTGACATTCCTCCATTTATCATACCTTTCTTGTCTTCTCTCCTTGCTTCTTTCCATATATTACATAGTCTTCGGATAATATCCACAAAATGTTCTATTCATTTTAGGGATTGAATGTGTCATTCCATTAAGGAGGTTTTTAAACTGAGATTATAAGATATATTGTTCCAAATCAAACATGTTTTTAATGGACCAGAAGTTGTAATTTTATCGTCTTTCATTGATACATAAAATGCTTTAAGTCTATAAAAATATGTGAAAATTAAAATTAAAAGGTAATTTAATTAAATCTATCATTTAGTTTCATAAATAAAAATACAATTTGTTACAAGATAATTTACTTCGCCACTTAGTATCAGATACCTATAAATAAATCAATATTTTTTCTACATCATGTGTCCGATAAATAAATCCGGCTTGATTGATTGTAATTTTTGATATAGGGTGTCAATAGTTTTAGTAAGGTTGGAACGAAAACTGTCATATTTTTTAAATGAAAGATTAAATGCAAAAGGTTACTATTGCGATTTAATTATGAATTGATTGATTATAGTTTCATGAAAAAATCTTAAAGTTTTTTTATTGAGGTAAATCAAAATAAATGATGACATTGGATATTCTACTAGTATGTATTATAATATAATGAAAGTCGTAATATAGCCTTGCGATATGTGGCACTAAGGAGTCTTAAATAATAAAAAAATAGGATAATAATTTTATTGACAGTAAAATTAGATTGGAACACATTAGAATTTATTTTAGTTACCAATGTATGAAACAAGTTTATTTTTCTCTGAAATTGATTAGTGCTCCTAAACTCTTGGCAGTAGTGTGTGTGTATCAAAAATTGTTGTTCTCTCTTAATATGCTTGGAGATAAAAGTGATCTGATACCATTTACTTTTACCTCCACTATATCTCTGTTATGTAACTGCTTTTCACATATAAAACGGTTCCTTATTTTCCACTTTCCCGAAATCACTTATTATTAAAAAAATGTTGTGTATAGGAAAAAACGTAAAACAGGGCTAATTTTTATCTTTCAACAATTACTTGAGATGCACAAAAATGTTGTGTACGTGAAATGTAACAGAGTACTAATATAAGTCGTAGGATCGGCTCTTGCAGTACAACTCACAAAAGGCATAAAGATGAAGTCTGGGGAATAAGTTTGTTCTATTAAACTCCAAATAAAGCGGTCGGTGACCAATTTTGCCCTCAATTATTTTAGAATTTACTATTAAAATGTATCATTAATATGTCTCGCGTTACTTATTCGAACGCGTAGTATGACCTTTCCATTTTAATTCATACTCTTTAGAAAAAAAATTACTTAAAAATTATAGTCAATTTCATACTCTACAATTTTAATAATAACTCTTACCTATCAAAAAGTGATGACGATTAATTAAGCATAAACTAAAAAGTGTTTTTTTCTATGGATAAAGTTTCTTGAGTTTTTTTTCTTTAGAATCAATCGTTTTCAAGTAATTCGCAAAAAACGTTTATCAAGATGGCGGCTAACCTCAATTTAAATTTTCAAATTTACCATACTTAGAGATGTTAATTTAATTCAGATCTTAATTAAATCTAGTTTTAATTCGGATAAAACGTATGGACTAAGCATCGATTATAACGGAAATAGGGATTTGCAAAATAGACGTGTTCAACTTTTGAACATGTACTAGTTAAAAATATTCGAAAATATTAAAGTGCTCTTTAGGTGAATAGTTGAAAGATGAAACAATACGAGAAAATATTATGTTACAATAAGAGAAAACAATGTACAACAAGAGAAAACAATGTAATGTTACTTCTTAATTTAATTTGCTACTAATAATAATAATAATATTTTAAAACTCTCGTCTCAAATGTAATTTATATAAAATATTTTCAGTAGTTTTAGATAAACCAAATAATTAATTATGAAGTAACACAGCCATTTAAATTATGACGATACGGGATTATTAGCCATAAAATGTATTATTTGCAAAGCAAAAGAATATTCTTTTTCGTTTGCGATGTCAATGTTATTATGTCCTATACAATAACGTTATTTTAAATAGACTTATCATTAGCGATCTGAAAATAGTCCTCAAAGGACTGGATAATTGAGTCGCTTTCAATAAAGCTATTTTATTATATAGGGGCTTCCTTTGACTCGCTACTTTTTTGTTCGTTTCATAAGAATACAACGTTTCTATTTAATATAATGCCATTGGTGATTATAGAAAATAGTCCTGAAATCTTTGCTGTGTATATTTGAAGACTACTTCCTTTTAATAACCGATATTTTGTGACTTTGAAACATCTACAAGAAAATAAGTTTGAAAAAGTAATAATTGTGCCTTAAGATTATTAAAAATGTAGAATATTAAATGTTATTTTTGAATTTGAAACAATTTAAAATTTGATAAAGTTTCAATTTAACATTTTATAAATATAAGTATCAATTAAACATTTTATAACAATTTAAATTTGTTTAAAGTTTTTGTAAATTTGACTGCAGTAGTTTTCGAGAGATAGAATGTTTTTTGTAGACATTTTCAGCAATATCTCTAGAAATATCTCATACAGCATACTTGAAATATAGTTCTGGAGTCGATTAATGTCCCAAACGGAACATGGAATAAAAAAAATTTAGACCGAAAACTTAATTTGATTTTTATAATATTTTCTTATAAATATTTTTGGATGTTTAACTATTGAGATTTGTGAAAATTAATATCACTATGACAAATTCTAAATCAACTTTTTGTGTCGAAAAAGGTTTCTGAAAAAAAAATGACTATATCAGACAAATGGACGGTCATAAAGGTTCTTGTTTTTTTTTTTCTTTTTGACGTACGGAATCCTAAACATAATACTGGCTCGCTTTTTAAACCTTTGATAAGAATTTAACTTCAATTTTCTTCTATTATCTCCAAAAATGTAATGGTTATTATATATTGTCTTGTTTCATTTTTTTGTACACGATTATTAATCGTTCAATAAAAAGTTGATTAAGAAGGAGTAGCAATGAGCATACACCCGAAAATTTAGCGATTCCATTTATTCTGATTGAAAATCGAAATAAATTTAACTATCAAACAGGAAATGTCTGCATGCAAAAACTTTATAATTATAAACAATCCTTGAGATCAAGTTTGAAGCTTGGTGGTCAGAAACAGAGCGGTGTTTTAATTGATTATATGTTTAAAAACGGATTCAGTCTAGTCTAAGTTTCGTTTTGACCGATTTTATACACTAATTGATATTGATGTAATTAATTCGATTGGCACGTGCGTTTAAAATTTGAAGGTTATATTATTTGTTTTTTATAATACAAATTCAATACGTGTTTTTTGTTTAGTGAGTAATTCTATACGTTAAAAATTAGATTTGTTAATATGACTTTTTACGTAAGGAATCAATAGAAGTATTTAGTAAAATATGTAAATTACAGAATCTGCAGAATTTATAATCTTTAAGAAAATAGATAATTGACAGTTCCCTGTATTAGCTGTTTGATGTTAGATACTAGCTAGCTGAATGTTATATAATGATATATGTATACAGTATTAAGTATCACTGTAAAATATTATTTTTGATATACGTTATTCTTTTTCAGGTAGAATTTTCGACTTATGTTCGTTCAATTTCAGGTTATTTTTTCTTTATTTCTATTATTTGATCGACGGGAATCTCAGCCTTCTTTACTATATGGATTTACTATTTATGTATTTTATAGTGGTCATAAGTAATATAGCTCTCAGTGGCCAAAGGTTATTGCGAAAAACTAATTAATCTTCAACGAAAACAGGAGCTACAATTCCGCCTTATTATTATTTATGAAAATCCTGCGATAATTGGTCGGGAAATTAATAATCGATACGTATCGTGTATTTACGAAATGTAATATCAAACATAAGGAGCGAATATTATTCTTTAAGCGTGACGGAACTATAGGAAAGAATATTGGGTAATTGTTTTATATATCATGAGATGTATATCATGAGAAGGGAAAATATTTCGTTTATTTTCTTTGGGGGCGTTCTCCTAACATACATTTTCTTCTCAACGTTATAGGCATTACACTCTTACCTATTATATTCCTATTGCAGTCCATGTTTAAAAGTATAGAGTGAAAGAATATATATACATATATATATATATATATATATATATATATATATATATATATATTCGATTAGAAATCGTCCATCGAAGGGATTTTTTTAAAGCTATTTGGTATCATACTCGAGTTTATATTTGGTGGTTTAATTGCTTGTTTCAATGAAATATATTCACGTATAACTTCATATTTTATGACACCAATCCAGTGGTACGTGATTTACCTTTATATGCTATGGTAAAATATACTTTAAAACAAGAACCAAAAAATTATACTTACGTCTGGTCGACATGAATAATCTTGAGTTTCAAAAAAATGAACCGCGTTGTTTGCGTCATAATAAATTGTCCCCAAAATAAATGCCTTTATCTTAATCTCACTGTCCGTTGAATTTTATGCAAATTTAGTGAATAGAGAGAATAAAAATACGAATATCTCTTATTATTGATATTATTATAATATATTAATATCTTCATGTAATTTTGACGAGGAGTTTAGAGACGTGGAGTTTACAAAATGAAATCCATAGGGATTAGAGTGCATCTGTGGATGACTCTTATAAGGAGAATCCACAGTTGTGGATGCGGATGTGTATATCCGTCACATTTCTATGTATAAGCAATAGAATTGTATACACGATGAGGACGACAAAGATTCATTAGTTTTTTTTATCCTATTCAAGTTTTAGAAATGCAGTGTTGACATAAAATTTCGACATAAAAGTTCGACATAAAATTGGGAGTCGTCAAAATTTCTTCTAGGTAAGCGATAAATGGTCTCATATGTTGTTCATGATAATAATATCAATTAAAGTTTATGATAGAGTAAGTGATTGATATAATGACTGTTGCGAATTAACTAATGACGTTGATATCAATGTCTTTGAGTTCATTATTTTTACCAGGGACATTTTATCTTGTTTATCTTACGTTTTAGAAAATATAATGGTACTTTTAAATATCGAAGTTCATAAATAAAACGCCTCTTCAGAGAAGGACGGGTATCAAATGGACGATAGCAATTTGTGGATTTTAAATTTATATAAATAACATTTTACAAAGTTTGTTTGAAATCATTTCCAAAATTTGTAAACATTTTTGACTTCTGAATTACTTTTCTGTATTGAGTTACTTTTTTTCTTTGTTGGTAGTGTATACAAATTATACCGAATCCCACATTTGACCACTTTTACATTTTCTTGTTTCTTCTAGATAATAAGTGAATGTCATTATTTCTTTTTTTGTTCCAGAAACCCGCACTTCACGACGTCATCAATCTTATTCTCAAGAAGTAAAAAGACTAAAAGTAAGTAGATATTAATTTGTAAATATTAATTATTATAAATATTTAGAGGTTATATCAATTGTAATGAGGCATGTAAATGCTTATATATCGATAGGCTAACGTCTAGCATATTTTCACATATCTTTATTGAGCTTTATTGAAATCGTATGTTAAAGATTATAATAGCACTCTTGCGTGGTAGTTACAATGAATTTATAATAGTAAGTATTGATTCAATGTTTATTCTTTTTTATAATATGTAAATTAAATTATTAGCTTATAACTCAGTGTTTGTTCTTCACTATTCTATATAAATTAAATTACAGGATTATATTTTTTTTTGAAAGGAAAAACAGGATAATTTTTATATTTGTAAATTTTAATGCAGTTCAATAAAAAGTACGGCATTGTGAGTATTTGTACCTGATTAAATTATTATCTTTTGAGTTTAATTGAAAGAATATATATCTATATTTTATTTATTTCCATTTTTCATTATATCATTCCACAAATTTCTAAGAATATGATTATATAATGTATGAATATGATTATATAATGTACGTTGAATGTATGTATCATCGTATCTATCGAATGGATGTAGCCATTGATAAGGTTATAAAAATATGTGATATAAAAGAGAATATAAAACCTCTAATTGCTACAGGCAGCAATAGTGCTGTTCCCGATGCAAATAGTGTTTGGCTTGAAAAGATTAGAGTCTTAGTTTTTTACTAAATAATATTAGTAGACTGATTGAATTGTTTTAATTGCTTCTTTTTTCTGAAAATGTCTCCTTTACATTTTTCTTTAAATCTGCTCATGTCTACCATATACATAGATAGGGATAAAATTTTATTAAAACATTATCTATGATGAACTTAAAGACATTTAGGGTCCTAATTAGGGACAATTTCGTCTCATTTTTGCTAGGATTCCCTAATAGGTAAAAAATAAATATAGTGCGAATGTAGAATTATAATACATTTATTCACATGTTTTGCAAGTTTGTATTTGTGTCCGTTGACCGAAGCTCATAACGCTTTACTCGGTTTGAAGTTACGCCAAATGGTTCGTCAGTTTTCTGATATTGGATGTAGGAAAGGATTTTATGTGTTATAGAATGTGGTGGAAAGAGAAGTAAATATTTATATTTATACTTTGTTCCATAATTCCAAAGTCTTAATCACAAATGTTAAAAGTTACTTCCACCTTTTTTATGTATTTATTTTTTAAAATTTTTATATTTAATTTGGTATGATACTGTAAATACTAGGTTACATTTGCCTTAGTAACCTTTAGTCTTAATAATCATCGTTACTTTTTCGGATATATATATATATATATATATATATATATAGATAAATATAGTTAATATTATCTAGAATATATCAAAATGTGAATTTCCGCCAACTGAGCTTCTGAAGAAAACGAATCTTTGCATTCGATGTTTTAATTATTGAATATAGTGATGGTCAAGGGAAAAGACAAATCATTTGTTTAAAGATATCAAACTTCAGGTGCGAAACGAACGTAATGTGAATCATAGTTTTTAAAAGTATACCTAAAATGTCTAGTCGATTCACATATAATATTTGAAACATATATTTTATGCTTTTGGACATCGGATTTGCTTGGCTGTAAATAATGTTCATTACGATTAAATTTCTATTTCAACAATACTCTAACAAAAATTACAGTAAATATTTTATGCTATTAGTCATTCCGGAAATTATACATTTGACACATTACAAGATCATGGTCAAGACACGGGCGGAGTAACGGCAAATACCAAGTTATCTTAATTTGTCATCACCGAAACTACTTTTGTTTTCGAATATGGAAAGAAATACTCTTTATTTTCACAAAATGAGGTGGAAACAGGAAGTACAATGAATGTGACAGTGCAATATCGTAAACATTATCCGTAATAGTTATGCGATGTGATTTCCTCTCCGTGAGTGACTCAAGAGTTTAACATCTTATTACTCCTGCACAAGCTTCATTACTGTCTGATTATGTTAAGCTGTTCATGTTTTTATTATACATTAAGTGGTTATAAAGAAGACAATTATTGCTATGGGTCTCATTATTTTCGTGGAAATTGGGTCATATTCGTATTTATTTTCGCATTTTTTGTATTTAATACAAACAATTTAGGATATGAACAAAATTGATAGAAATTTATATTGTAAATTTAGAAATTGTCTTATGTTTAACATTTTACCTACTTCATTACGACTTATCTCTTAAATACAACGCCATTTCAAGAAAGTAATTTCACGGTGACATTAACGGCGACTCGCTATTTTCTTTATTTGTACATACTAAGTTTAAGCCTAGCAAAATTCAAGAGACTAGCAGTTTGGTCCCTTCTTCCATTTTGTCCCTAATCTGCGTCATTAATATTAACATCTTGCAAACTTTGTTATTTTCGTTGGAACAAAACCAGTTAGTCGGGTGAAAATTATTCATCTGCTTATCGGCTTAACTGGACAAACCCACATACCATTCCACTTATTTCTTATTATTTGTTGTATTATATAAAATATAAAACATTGCATGTATTATTCTAATTGCTATATTCCTTTGTTATAAACTTCAAGGCGGAACTGGATGAGCTTCGATATCACATAAAAAAATATTTTCATATTGCTCTCAACGTAGCTTTAAAATGAATGTTTCTAATTTACTTACGATTAAAATATATTTCTATAGACCTTGGTAGATTATGTACAATACTGGATATCATAAATTGTAGGCATCTTCAATGGTTTAGGATCTCACAAATTCAGTATTGTTAATCTTCATAGGTTTGTGTTCTAACACTGACTTTCTGCGAATAGGATTTAAAATTTGTTAAAAGTGTCCGTGATATGTTTACAGTAGGCAAAGTTGTGATAAGCATTTTTACATAAGATTAATTCTTATGAAATCCTTTTTTTGCTGGAGTATGGGTAAACTGAAATTATTTTTTCATAATTTGGATAATTAGAGAAGAAATTTAATTGTATGCAAAGATGTTCCACACAATCAATCAGAAATTAATGATTTAAAATTGAATAAAATGTAAGCGGTACAATTAACAATATCCACACTAGCGTTACAGCCATTAGAATGACTACACATAGGCAGGGAAGATATAATTAGGAAATAACACTGTTTTTGAATATAAAGTAATATGTTCATTTTTATTTTTATATACTGATACTGTTACATTATTTTCAGTTATGGATCTATACAATTACGTTTGAGGTATTTGAGTGATTTTGAGAGCACATTATTAAAAAAAATGCCTTGAAGTATCGGAAGTAAGATTAGGTATTACATTGAAATTAGTTGAATAATTCAAAATTATTTAGAAACAAACGAAAAAAAAAATCGAGAATAAGTTTTCTCGGTAACGGCGGTGCTTGGGAGTCCCGACCTGGGATCATCTTCGAGCGACTCCCTGCCGTGTTTGAACTCTTGGCCCCAACGTTTTACGGTCGCAAATGAAGGTGCAGACTTCTCATAAACTGCTGACATCTCTTCAAATATTACCGTCGGCGTTTTGTTCTTCTTTGTAAGGAATTTTACGACAGTTCTATACTCTAATTTCATGCAAAGTGCGGATGACTCGGACATGGTGACGTTTATGGTTCTGTCACTAAAAGCGAAGTGATGCTAATGATATGAAACTGGACATTTATATTCTTAGGATAGCCGCAATTAGTGATATGCTGAGCGAGTTATTAGTAATATTTAAAGGTACTTAGGTTCAAAGTTTTTCAGCCGCCCATCGTACGTTACTATAAACTCAAAAATATTTGACGGAAATTTTTAAGAGGCCATATGAGGTACCTACTTCAATTTTCTTTTCAATTTCATTTGGTGTATGGTATCGTTCAGAAGAATGAGTTATAAGGATTGTAAATGTATTTTTTTCAGAATTTTTTGTATGACAATTCTAGAGTTGTTGCTGAAAGTGTCTACAAATACATCTCTTTTCATTTCCGTAATTGATAAATCTAAAATTATTAAAAATTAGCGTTAATAGCACTTTACGTACGAAGTTTGCTGGAAAACTGCAGCAATGACTAAATCTCATGGTTTTTAAGACATTCGCTATATTATAAATTGGTCCAATAATTTCAAAACGACGGCGGTTAAAGTGTAAGACAATCGGTAAAAATTCATCTTATAATAAAAATATACAAACGACGCATTCTTAAAAGAACTTTAAAAAAAAATTATCTAAATTTTTTACATTATTTACTAGAAAAAAGGGAAATGTCTTAAATTATGTATCGAGTTATACGTTCAATTATTTCCACAAAACCTCGTTCCACTTTAACGAATACTTCTTTGAGAAGTGATTCTATATTTTATTGCATTCTTTAACGAAACTATGGCAAATATTTATTTTTTCTCGTTTGGGGTAGAGGGCCATCTAAACTATATACGTAGATAATATCGTACAAAATATTAACTCTTTATAAAATCTGTACTAGAAAAATATCTTCTGATAGAGAGAAAATTGAATAAACATTTTGTTAAAAAATCTATTATGTTTCTACCAGAATTCAACTAGATGGTGTTATGTTTAATTTTTATAATTTTTTTCCAAATCCAAGTCTCAATTCAAAACTTATTTATACAAAAAGTTTTGTATTTGATACGCTTGTCATTATTATTTCTTGACAATATAAACAGTATGAATAATAAAAAAAATTCGGCCGGTGCTGGTCACCGATTTTATCGTTTATTTTATAAAAAAATTAAATTTTTTGAATACAGAGTTTTTTAGGAGTTTCGAATCTACAAAATATAATTGTCTTCTCTTCTCTTATCTCTAAATCTTAGTTTTTGAAAACGAATTATTATCCCAGTTTCAAAACGTTGTAAGTAACAAGACGGTTGACATGTATTAAGAAATCGACTACCTGTAGTAATACACAGCAAAACTATAGCTGGTTTGTATAGCTATAAACGAATTACGTTAATCTATGTTCTTAAATATGTAAATATACAGTTTAATTGTTTATTTAATATTTTTGTAATTAAAACTTTTTTACAATAAATTTATAGAGTTGTAGGAACCTACTAAATATATATGAACCTTGATAGGCATGTTGAAATAATTTTATCTTTTAACAAACCAATATTTTTACTTCTTTATAGGCATCCTAAATATTGTTAGTTTGCTAAATTTTAAGTTTCTAGCTTTTTTGAAGTGACCTATATGTTTGTCGGTTTGATCTGTGAGTGAGTGGGTGGGCAACGAAACTGACGGTTTTTTGAGGATTATTTCGGAAACGGCTATAGATATCAATTTATAATTTGGAATACCTTATAATCTTATATTCCTCACGAGATGACTTCAACTTCTAGCAGTTGTTGAAGTTATGTATTAGGGAATGTCAAAATTCATGCAAAACGCTTCGAAAAGTATTGTGTTCGGTACATTGTACCCAGATATTTAATAGAAATACTAAGTAACCTTATATATTTACATGTGCTTATGTGTATACAAAATCTTATAACGAGTATTCGAGATATTCGTAGATATTTCGAGATATTCGTACTTAATAGGTTTTATTTTTATTTTAAATGAACTCAATTTCCAGATTTTTGTATAGGAGAATATTTAATTAAGGATGTATTAGATTTCTTCATACAGAAATTTTGTATGACAGTAAGAATAAAAATGAAAAGCTTTAGGTATGAATTTTGATTAAGCTTGTGGGGTTAATTTTTTAAATCTAGCTCATTATTTATTTTCAATATTTATTCTTTCTTTATCTTAATCTTCTTTTTTGTTCTTTTTCTTTGGGGAAGCTTTATGTGGTTTACGTTGTCCATGTTGGACAATATGATTCCATTAACGTTTTCTGTTCTTTTAAGTAATGTCGGTATAAATAACTATGATTAAAATTTTAGGTGCTTATCATTTTATTTATATAATTTATTATGTCACATGCACATAACCTATTAACTTTTTTATATAAATCGGTGACATAATTATTACCTACAACTGAAAAAAAGACTGACAAAAACACAATGTAAAATTCTATTATCGACATCGCTTTTAAGTCACTAATGGGCAATAAGCCCCTGCACGTTTAAAAGCTTTACCTCTAATTGCTCTTCGCCCTCCGGCTCCGAACAATTCGAACACCTCCCTCCAGCGTTTTATTAAATTAAGGCGGCTCACAATTCGCCCGCCTTGTGAACACCGGATGTTAATGTCACGCTCTTGACCCGCTGTTGTTGGATTGCGTTCACTTTCGTATATAGCATTCCTGCCGCAATTAAAAAAAATATGATGGCTTAAATAATATGGGATTATTTTATGCTTGTATTGAAAATGTTTATGATTAGAAGGACAGATTATTTATTTTCTTTAGTGTATTTACCGATACGTTACAGGTTGCTTATGCGTAATAATCGGATGTCTAAAAAAAATCTGATCTAATATATCATATTCAGGTGACTTAGTACAGGTACTGTGAAGATTTAGTGCTCGCTAGCTCTCATAGGCATATTTATTTAGGTCAAAAATGACATCTGATGTAACAGCATAGGACGAACAATTTTCCCTCAAAACAATTTAACAATTAAAATGAGTAATGTTAAATCCCTTCGAAATTCGAAATTTAATTTTGAAAAATAAAAGGAGTAGGGAAGTGAACCTTAAGAAAGTTTTTTAAATTTATTTTAAGTATAAAATAGTTTTCAGTGACTGTATATGAAGAATGATTGCTCATTTTACAGGGTAATGTCTTATACAGAAAACGAATCGATGATAACGCGATAAGAACAAACTAGATAGTGCGGAAGGTACAAGCGGGATATTTCAGTGGCGTGATCATGAAAGGTTAATTGTAACACTATGACACTTTGGAAAATATAATTTAAGTATTGTACGTATTCAAAATATGTAAAATGTAAGTGCGTCTAAAGACCGTAGAGTCGTATTTTTTATTGATTTTATCTAATATATTGTCGAAATTTTTTTTCCAATATTGTTTAGAATATCGTTTAAAAATTTTATAATGAATGATTTTACTTATCTTGTTTAAAAATTTTACATAGAAAAACATAAAATGATGTGGGCAGGAAATTTATAAAATGTTGGGCAAATAAAAAATATTCTGAAAACGTTTACGGTTTCGGGTGAAAACTCGTAGTGTCTGATCTGGCGTATATGCGAATCTTTTATAGTAATGAATTTACCAATAAGATTGCGTGTCCAGCGAAAAGGTGATATCCTACAAATAAATCCCTAAACTAATCTGGTATTTCTAAGCCGTAGGCAAGGGAATGAAAGTCTCGGCTCGACTCGACTTTTTTGCAAATACTACATTAAGAAGGATGAGATATTTTTCATCGTGTTTGTTTGTCAGTGACACATTCCATTAGTACACGAAGACTTCTATTTTGCGGAATGATGCTAAAGTACCTTCATCTACCGATCTTCATCCACCTTCTAGTAATCGAATCATAACAGGCCGGGCTAAAAATTGCAATATTTATACGATTTTGAATTTGAGTGAATTTGCAATTTTCAGGTAGATATTAGTAAAATTTAGTAATAAATACGTAAGAAAATCTGTTTCTTTGATTAACGAAATAAATTTCGAAAATATAAAAATTAATTGAACCTTTATGATTAATTGTCATGAACTTGTTGATATTTTCAGTTATACACTGGAACAACTTATTAAAATGCTGGGATTCGAGTGGATTTTTTGAAAAGCCATCTCAATATAAAAAGGAGATTTAAGTCAGATAATTATCGGTTTAAAATACATCTGTATTTAGTTTTCTGTCTTAGTCTGTGCTTCAGAATAAATTGTATTATAGTCAGGGTTTTAAGTTTAATTGTTGCAATAAAATTTTTATTACTTTGGACTTTCAATCTTTAACCTGTAGTTTAATTATATATTACAATATAATTATCGTACATAATAGAAAAAAACAAGTAGTTTTTAATTATTTTTTTAAAATTAATTACTAATAAAATCAAATAATTTTTTGAAGAGAAGTCTAAGTATCAATTTCAAAACATGAACTGCTCTGCTGTTTGGTATATTCGGCTAATCGATGATTTTTTAAAAATTTTTGTTCCGGATTCACGCAAACGAAGTCGTAGGCATAGCTAATAAGTTAATAAATTTCTTAATTTGTTTACAAAATTTCGAAATTTTTCACTTTTTTTTGGAAATTATGTTTGTATAGTTAAATAATTTTTTATAGATACAGTTCATAGAAGAAATATTTGTAGAAATTTGAAGAGAGATTTAGTAATTACACCGTAGACAGTAATTTTAAAACATATTAAAATATTTTGTACGAGTATACAGCGACTTGCAAGGTTACTGCAAGTGAAATTTAGTGGCTTAGATACGTCGAAAATCGGTTCCTAGACAGTGGTCATACTAAATGAAATAACACAAATTATCACGGCTTCTTAAAAAATAAATATTAATTCTGTCATATATATAAAACATATTACAACTCTTTTTTTTGCAAAAAAAAACAACATTTTTCCGGCGGAATACGAGATTTGTAGGGCGTAGCACAAGAGGGGAAGAAAAAAAATTACTGGAATGGTACATTTAGACATTAAACGTAAATTCTGGCTTTAAGATTATTAAAAATGCTGCACATGTCTTGAACAAAGGATGTCTCGTTATTTTAAAAATAATATCCTAGAAAATAAACACTGTTAAAAATAATAATATTTCAGTTTTGCTAAAGTCGTTCATTTATTTAAAAATTTTTGTCTGTAAAAAAATAATAATTTTCAAAATTTATTTATTTTTCTATGTTAAAAACGAATCTATCAATAAAAGAGGAAGCTTTAATTGATGGATTCACTTTATTCGCTTTAACTAAAAATATACGTCTTTGAAAATGATACTAAACTATCAGGTTACATGATGTGACATCATGTTATTAAGAAACCTTTCAAGTCATGGAAAAGTTCTTGTATTAAATAAAGATTAAATACTTATTACTAAATACTTCTCAGTATAAGTATGAATTTATAAATTCTGCGATTGACTTTCTTTCAACCAATTCTTTAAAAAAAAACTACTTACAGTTAGCGCCGTGTTTCGTACCTTTATGCCCGTCAGATTCTAAAAAGTTTCTTAATAAACCCTTTTTAATCATTTTAAAATAATAAAAAAAGTAGAAGGAAGCCACAAGGAGGGATTCTCTTTACATACCCTCTTGAAAATAAATGTTGTGAGGATCATTTCAATATGAGTTTTGTTCATAGAAATAAAACATAACAATCACACTTTTTACTTACGAAATTGTTTCTATTTTTATTTTTCTAATTTTACCTGATACTTTTATGGATGGAGAATGATAAGAAAAACATTTTTAAACGTGGCTGTATTTTTTCATATTTTTAACGCCAAGAAAGAAAGAAGTCGAGAAATTCTGGTTTCAAAACATAAAAGTAAATAAATTGCAAGAAATATTATAAATGCAGAGGATAACCAGATTGTTGGTTTACATATTTCAAAAAGTAAATAGACATAACGTAGTTTTTTATCTCCTTTCTAGAAAAATCGGAATTCCCTAAAAAGAAGTACGTAACTATTTTTTTCCGCTTTAGCCTTAAGTATGTTTTTAACGCCTTTTAATAAAATCTTTTTCGGTTTTAATTCAGTAAATCATGAAAACACAAAAATGCGCAATATAAAGTATATGCGATGGAAATCATAATTTCAGGTAGATGTTATTTTAATTATTAAAGTTAATTATGCAATTCAACAATGTTAAGTTAATTATTTCAAAGCTCATAAACACGTTGCTTATTAACTCTGTTTTTTCCACTTTTGCCAAGTTACTTTTAAAAAATCAACTAATATTAAGAATGCGTAACAAAAAACTTGTTTATTATTCATACTGGTTACTGCATCAGATCGAATAGGAAACGGGGAGGAGCTATATGATAATTATCGGCCGTCTCTAAAAAAAATTCATCAAACTTGCGATTACAGCAAAAACTTACATTTTTTTACACATACACGTATCATATATACTCAGTTTAATGAACATAATGACCTGAATAGATAGTACGCACTTTATTTGTTATACCTGTATGGCTAATTATTGAAAATCAATATATGAAGCCAAATTTAAAAAGATTTATTCATATCATAATACAATACAATTTCTAAATTTTTTTCATGTTTTTATCTTTAATTAAATATTTATGAAATAACAATGTACAAAATAAGGAATAGAGTACTTATTTCAAATTTTGTTAAGACACAATAAAAAAGAAATATGAGGTGATGAACTAAGTTATAGTTCACTATTTTATATGCACTTTTATGTGTTGGAGATGGAAGAATATGTTAGATTGCAGCAATGGAGGCACATCCATTTAATGAATGCGAGTATTATTGCTTGTATATGGTTTTAATGTAGTGAGTTTAAGAAGTGTTTTTATTGAGCGTGCTGTATGAAGCTCTGCAAATTTTGTTATTTTTTTTCGTTTTTAATAAAATACCTGCAAAATTTCAGTATTTATTTCTATATCACATCTACTTCTCGGTTATTCTCTTCTGTCGCACGTTAATGTACATTGTTTAATAAACAAAGGAAACAACAAATGAAGCGATGCGCTATTACCAGTAATAACATCCATAATGAGTCTTAGCCACGATTTCTTTTCGGCGTGTTCTCTTAGCGTTTTCATCTTTCCTTGTTTTTAAAGGATCAAATAAGTATTTATTTTAATTCCCAATACGTTTTTTTGTGTTTGGTGTAAAGTATAAACAAGGCAGATACTGGTCGAAAAATGATTTAATATTAAGTGCCGTCCTTTAATATTTTTTAAAAGTCAGTATGATTTTAACTGTAGTACTACCCAATGTTAGTATCATTTCAAAAATGTTTTAAAAGAACTTAAAACGTGCAACAGTTTGTTACTAAATTAAAATGTTTGTGTTTTTGTGCAATTTCAAGTAATTGTTTATTATTTAATTTAAGCCGATTGAATAACAAAAAACTGTGTAAAAAGATTTCTAAATTAAAATGAGTACACCTTTATAATACACAATATTGTAACGCGGTGATCTTGTTGACGGATGCTTCTTTGAAAAATCTTTTAAAAGGAATGTCTAAGGTTTAAGAAAACTATTATACCTAACTATGAACAAAATTCGTAAAATTTTTTAAAATCGGAACAAGGATATTTCTTACAGTGCTTTATATCATTTGATAATTTTAATCATCTTCATAAAAGATTAGTATTCAACAAGCGAAAAAGTAGACATTTTTACGAGGCGTCTTCGTCTTATGCTGCATACAGATTGGTGAAATGTAACATGCAATGAAATATTTTACGTGGATTTCATCAGTCTGGACATCTCGCGCACAAACCGTGCATCGCGTGCATAAACCGTGCATCGCGTGCACAAACCTTGCATCGCGTGCACAAACCTTGCATCGCGTGCACAAACCGTGCATCTACATGGTCGCGTCTGTTTTCGATAAACCTACGCGCATGAACCATGCATTCAGAAACCGGTAATCGCGCATATTCTTTCGTCAGTCTGTTGAAAATACGCAAAGGGATGGAGTGGGACGACCAAGTTGTTGCTCTGACGATTGTCAGTGCTTTGTTATTAACAATACATCAAGTTATGAAAAAAAACACTAGTCTATTTGTCACAGCTTCATTTCGGTTTTGTTCGTATACGTGCGCAGTTCAAAACAATCCGTCCACGCTGACGCCTGCGCACACACTGTGCGTCCTTTGTGTTCGGTAAAAAGCCGACAAATTACGGATTGCTTCGCCCGCGACTGCTAATGCTTACAGCACGGTTCGCGAGCGTCGGACTTCAGACTTCGAGAATTTATTGCAAAGTGCCTTGCATGTTACGTTGCAGCAATTTGGACGGCAAATACTTTCATTGCATGTTACATTGTATGTTATCTTTTACCAATCAGTACGCAGCATCAAAGAAAACGGTTCTGAGTCAGAAATCAATATTTATTCACTAATATATTTAAATTATATTACAAGCTACATTAAAAAAAGATACGCAATTAAGTACGCAATCATGATGAAGATAACAAAAATAGAAGAGAAGAAGACCAGAGAAGTGTTTTAAGAGGAATTAATAAACGGGTAACAACACTTCTTCGGGTGATGGTCAAAATTGATCAAGTTATTAACATGGTTCTACTTAAAGTGACACTGCTAAAAGGTTAACATTTAATCGAATATAATTACAACTTTCATAGTAAAATACGAGATCACTTTGCTTAGGTTCGGTTCATAATTAATGCATAAAAATAATTATTATTAATCTGCGTATATTGAGTTATAAATGTAAATTTCATATTAGAAATTGTTCAAGAGTGAATGCAACTTCAAAGAACCCAATCGAACGTTTTATTTAATTCATTAATACTATATTTTTACTACATATGTACATTAAAGGAGTGACATGTGCTAGATGATAGTTATGTTATTATATGACATAACAAGCAATAATGTTTATTTACAATGTTCTCAAAAAAAAAAATCAAAGGTAATTCGAATTATTAAAAAATGTGTTAAAGAACTTTATAATTTTTCTTAACAATCTCAAATATTTTTATGACCTTCCATCTTTTTGTATCTTTAAAAAGCAAGAGAAATTATCCCTTGGTCGAATAAAAACATTTCAAAGGTTATTCTTTTCTCATGAAAATGTTTTTTGTTTTAAATTATTGTACAACGTATTTTTAAATTTTATTGAAGATTTTCATTGAAATATCATTCCTTCAAAGGATACAGGCGTTCAAGATCAATTGTGTTTCTGCTTTCATAGGTGGTAATTCGTCTAAAAAGATCATAAGAAGTTATCCTTACGTTAAGTTATCCTTATGACGCATTTTTAAGAGAGAAAAAAACAATATCCTAAATTCTTTTATTAATTAGTTTGAAATACATTTTTTGTAGTCCATGGATGCTGTCAACATTTGTAAAAGAACAAAGGGATTGGTATAGAAAAATCAGAGATGACAAAGATTTTTATAAAAAAATATTAATAATATTTTGCCACGTAGAAATGACGAGTGGTTGCTACTAGTTTATTTAAGTGTCAGTGTTATGGTTACAGCGTATTACGTTTTAGAGATTCTCCAAACTTTAATGGTCACGGACGAGGAAACTGCTTAATTTCTATTCTACATATTCTGCTTCAGAAAGTAATTTAGTAGGGCAAAATTTGCATTAAAATCGTTATATTAGTTTCTGTTTCAATATATTTTATAATTTTATATAACTTTGTTTTGCTGGTTACTTGTAGCCATGAATGTTATTAACTAAAATGATATTTTAGACATTTTTAGCGATTAAGGCAACCACATGTTGAAATATACTCATGAGAACAAAAAATAAAAAAATATAGCTTTGTTTCCCCATTTTATCACTTGGAGACGCCTTGCGTCATAGAGTAAAAACTGTATACCATTCCATGCACTTATAGTGAATAAAACCATAATATATTAAGCTCTAAATATAATTACAGCCAATGACTTCATCGCGGAGCGTTTATAATAATTATAAACAACTAATAATAAAGAAATTCAAAACACCATACAAATGTTACTAGTAATTATTTGGATGCTTATAGGCAATAATCTCCTTGTTGTACGAAAGCTGCCTTTAATTGTTTCTGCTTACCAGCTTCGCCCAAACCTCTTCGACTTCGAAAACCTCCCATGAGTGTTATTAAATTATGATTGTTGCTCTTTTACAATATATATACCCTCAGCACCGGACGCAGGCATGTTGTTCACCAGACGAACTTTGTTCATTGTCTGATAATTACTTTGATTTGGAGTTCTTTTTTTTTTAAACGTAGATGAACTTATATGATATCTTCCTTTCTGTTCATACAGTTAATTTTAGTTGAATTGCTTAAGAGATTTGTTTATCTGACGAAAAACTAGAAAAAATGTCTAAATACATTCTATATTGCTTATAGTATGAAATGATAACTTCTGTGGATTTTTTATACTTATAATCAGTTGCTGAAGAGCGTAAAAGTTTTAATTAAAAATAAGAGGTGTGAAGCGAGGAGAAGCTATAATTATTGAAGATTAAAGCATTAGTCCTTGGAAATTCCAGTAAAGAAATACAATTTCTGTTAATAAACAGGTTAACAAGCAAGAAAAGAGAGAGGTGGGGAGCTAGTTATCAGGTCTTACTAGTATACTTTGCTTGTGATGCAATACGTATCACATTTTGGCGTTATTAATATATTAAATATATAATATTCTTAAATGTCGTACATTTCTATTGATGCAATAAAAAAATATGATTATGAGAAAACAAATATCTGTCAAATCAAAATTACGTACAATAATTATAATGTTTTCAAATTATGAGGATAATAGATTACAAATAGAAGCACGTTGCTTTTTATTTCGAAGCATTTTAATAGATGTTCATACCTTTTCTTACTGTATAATAAATAAATGTACTGAGATAGTATACAAAGATATCTTCATTTATATCATCAGTAATTTGCAATGAATTTAGAGACATCTGAATTTTATAATTACAACTATTGCATGTAGGCGTATCCCTGTATTTTGTAAATTATTTTTAAAAGCGGGCAACCGTTATTTGAAGACCTAATATTTAATGGAATTACGTCATTAAATATCGTCCACGAAAAAGTTTTAGTCAAGAGCACACTTTATCTATTTGGTTCCATTAGTTGGTTTTTGAAGAGTTTTTATAAGATTTTGAACATTTTAATTGCATGAACCAAATACACTATTACGATAACCGCGAGCGTCCTTAACGTCAGTGCATATGAAGATGAATGACAGTAAATAGAGTGAAATATTGCAATTATAAATGAAATCCCTAACGGGTTTCAATCGGGTTTCCCTCTATGCTCTTAGCATATTATTCTTCTGTATTTAGTTGTAAAAGTATAATCATATTATAAAGTGTTATTAGGGTGATAAAATACGTCTTTTTTTGGAAATTCACCGACAACGAATATATATCGTCAAATGTAAGCGAGTAAATAGCTCACTAACATAAAGATGAATTGCTCACTAACATAAGAAAGCGACTTTAGGTTTTTTACATAGGTTCTACGAGACGAAAATTTAAAAATTGATAAATTGTCAAAATTACAGAAAAGAACTTTGGGTCTTCGAGGATTTTAAGGGCAAAATAAACTACACAATTTATAGGTTTTTCTTAATAGGATAAGATTTAGAAAGCCAATTGATAATGGTCCTATTCGAAATTTGATTTTGCGTAACGTGTAAGATTTCCGTAACCCCTAACCAGGACTTGGATAACGAGTAATAAATGTGAGCACTTGCCAATGGCCAAGGTCATCCGAAAGAGAGGGGATTTAATATTTTTGTTTTAAGATTTTCCCAAAAGGAAAACATTTTTGAGGTAATTGTTTTGTTCCTTTACTTGTCAGAGTTTGCATTGACTGTCCTAACACTTTATACACATTGCAAGGGACCTGATGCTGATTTAATATACTGCTAAATAAAATTTAAAACTCGGAAAAATGGTCAAGCGTTATAGTTGAGGGATCAAGAAAGATGTAAAATCATTTTTATTATACAGGTCTAAAACAAATACATCAAAATGGAGAAAAAATAACTCTATCCACTTTTACTTCCTAAACAGCTGAATAGATAAATTTGCTTGCATACACCGGATGTGCAACACCTCAATTTGCACAATTGATAGCAATATGTTGATAAATTCTTTTTAATTTGCTAAATAATGAGACGCTTCATTAAGCGTTTATATTATTGATAAAATTAACTGTGAAATGAAACTACATTTCCTGTAAAGATAGTACTATTAGGCGATGAAATTAAGATTTAAGTACTGGTTACATGCCATCAGCAAATGACCTAATATTGTGGTAAGTTTTATATTCTTTTCCTTCACATAAACAGATTGGCTTACTGTTAACAGTGATGATCATATCCTTATTAAGAGTGAACTAAATAAATACAGCTAAATTCTACGAACAATTAATAAAAAGACACGTGGACACGAGTCAAAAGGAATTTAATAAGCGAACATCAAAGCTTCGTCGGGAGGACACCAACATTGTTTGTGATATTGTGCAACAATATCGATTGATATAACACTGTCGGAATGCGTTTGTTCAATATCTATTGTATATGATTTAATTAAAATCTATTTGTTTTTGTTTACACAAAATCTACTTTAGTTGGTTAAGTTTTAAATTCCTCACAAAAATATTCATTCATCAATATTGAAACGATTCATTGTTCCATGGGCGTCATTCCTTTATGAGTGCAGTATGTAGTTTAATTTATTACTATTGCAATTTTATACTGTTCACTCGATTTACATTTTTTGTAATAAATGTTTTTATTATAACAGTGCACTTAAGCGATATATAAATAGTAATAGAAAATAATAGGTCACATATATAAATAGTCTTCGTAAATAAATAAATTATTTTTTCATATTTGTTTTCAACTAATGACCATGATTTTTTTCACATTTCTAATTTTTGTTACTAGTTAACCTTTTGTTACTAGTTTTTTCAATATGTCACTGATTTCAAAGTATCTTTCAATTTAATTACTGACATCGTTCTTTTGATATTATTAGATTAATTTCTATAAGAACCAAATTAATGGAACTGTCATTTCAATATTAACTTGTTTACGTCTATAGTCGAAAGCTAGTGAATGCTGTCAGTTACATTGATTTTTTTTTAAATATGACTTGAAACAATTTCCTTTCATTGAAAAACGTAATATATTTTATAATAATTTTTTTTAACGTCATGTTTATATGGCGATAATTATCGTGTATATATTAAGATGGAATCTATAAAATATATCTTTTACAGTGGAAAATAATTTATAATCAAGATACATGCACACACACACACACACACACACACGTATATATAGTCATTTACGTGTCCGTCCATGTCTTTGTCACAGACATTTTTCTTAGAAACTTTTCCATGTGAAAACTTGAAATTTGGTATTGTAATAAACAATATAAAATATATATATATCCAAAACTCAATTTTTTTGAAGATGTCATGTAAGATATCGCTGAAAATATTCATAGATATATGGCCCACACCCTCCTCCAAAATTGCACCCCACAGAAAGTAATAAAAGTGTCTCCGTGCTCTACCCAGTATTTATTTCCATGGAATACACTGACAACTAATACAAACTTTAGCAACAATGAGGAGCAGCATCCTGACAGAAAAGTAATCCAACATATCAAAGGCAAACAATAAATATTTATTCATTCCCATATTATGCAAAACAAGGGGACCGGGACGCCCATTCCCTTGTTAACTTATTAGAAATAACATAACATATATATTAACAATGAGCAACACGAACGAAACGAAGTAAAGGAATTGGGAGTGAAAGGAAATTTATAAAAAGAACATTAAATTTTGCTGGAGCGTCATTAGCGTTAGCCAAGTTGTTGTTAATAAAGTGTTAATAAAATACCGCCGTTGAAACTGCGTAGAATACATCGAAGAACCAAAGTCCGTAGAATACATTTTAAATTAAATACCAGTTTTGATTATTCTTTATAATTCAAATTTATTCGGTCCAGTATAAGCCATAATCATTTAGGATAAATTAAATATTATCGTTTATTTTAAATAAATTTATTATTTAATTATTTATATAAGATCTCAATTAATATTTAGCAAAGTTAATCAAAAAAATTTAATGCGCGCATTTTTTCGCATATATCGCGTCATTGGACATATCCTGAAATAAAATTGTGCATCTTTAGAAATTTTGTTTTTCATATTTCCACCTTATTTCACAAAATATTAATTGTTTATAGAATTGGATTTATGAACCACTACAAAAATGGGGGAAAAAACTTAAAAAAGTACTGAATGCGTGTTAATATTAATGTAGTTTTAATGTTATTTAATACCCTTTTAATGTTATTTTATAAAAGTGTCGTTTCTATTTTTAATATTTTTTATTCGTATTTATTTCATACATTTTTAAGTAAAATTTAAAGAATAGAGTCATGCTCAAAACTCCATCAAGTAAGTTAACAAATATAAAAACATACAACTTAGTAAATTTTAATGATATTTTTGAAAGTTGTAACAAAAATATAGATTTGGATGTGATTTATGGAAAATTAGAGATTTATTTGCAACTTCGTACTGTAAATTTGTGTGTATTTTATCTGGAAAAAAAATAACCAACTCAACACAAAAGCCATTAAAGTTCCCATTTAAAATTAAAAAAAAAAAACTTTTAATCGTCTTCAGTACGTCTGTTTTAAAACATATATTCTAGAAATTGTTTGTCTGATATAGTCATAAGATTTTAACTCTATTCATTCAAATAATGATCGCAGTTGAAATACAATGTCAGTCAGTTGAAACAAATATTTGTCTTCTTTAGACATTTAAATTTATAAAATTTCTGCACAAATTCACTCTTCAAAAGGCCTTGCTGGAAAATGTTAGTTTATTTTATATTCATGACTATCATTGTCACACAGTATTCCCTCTGGATATTTATTATGCCCTAATTTGAATCGGAACTGGTTTGTAAAAAGTGAATTATTGGTATTCTGCACCTTGCGATTGCACTGTCATGCAGGTACCATTATTTGAAAAACCATTAGTACCGACAAAATCACAATAACTTAACAAATGGTATGTTTTTCCTTTACAGCAGTTGTTACTCGATGTATTCTTATGAATATTTAACCATGGCTTATTACGTATTGCAAAGAGCTGGTTAAAAATTAAGCGGTCTTGACACAAAAAATACATTAAGTCTCAAATATTTTCTAGTAGCAACATCTTAAATAAAATTCTAAACGTACGTTATTCAATGATTTTTCAGTTTTGAACGAGTTGAATTTTGAGGTTTCTAGCATGTTACTAAGTGAAGGTGATTGGGCTTTCACAATTCACCCTCTTTCCGAGTGCCACATGTCAGTATCGCTCTATCAGGTACTATAGAGTAGATTGCGTTTACTTCGAAACAGTAAAATTGCATCGGATTATTTTAGAGGTATGTCTTTCTGAAAATGAGACTGCTTAAGGTTATAGCTTCTGTTATTAAGCTCTTCACTTTTCTGCTTACGGGACGGTAATCAGTTATTTGGCAAAAAAATATTTTGATATATGAGATATATAATTATAAAATACAAAAATAAGTCTGTCTAATTAAATGTTTAACAAAATGAGTAGCATATCGGCTGGGCTACAGAATTTTTTGATAAGTGTGGGTATTTTTTATACACACAATGAAACATTTATTGTAAACTTTAAATGTGAATTCAATTGTTTTTGGAATTGTGCCATGATTTCATAACAATATATTACCTTTAGCCTAGTATGATAATTATGAAATTTGTTTGATTGAAGTAAGTTGATCTTCTAAGAGTTATTTATTCTATAGATATGTCTATAATTGTCTATATTGTCACATATATTACACACTTCTTACATCTTTTATCGTCAACCAATCCAACCAAGTAAAAACTACAAATAACGATATTCTGTCCTCCACTCACAAGAATACTAATTGATAACCTGGAATATTTCTACAATTTCATTAAATAATTAAAAACTAATATGTAAAAAACTATGTCATTTCAAGCGATGTGATTTCGTATCCCGAATTAATAATTTATTCGTCGTTTTTTGTTCAATCTTACTTTTTTAATATCTTAATTTTCATATTTGCTACCTTGGGGAAGGTTCTGTTATTTCTTTTAATATGAAGTTTGTCGGGGATGGAACGAAGTATAATGAAGTTATTTTTAAAGTTTATCGATTTTAATTTAGTAGATTTTTACAACAGACTTAAATATCATTGCTCCTTGATCATTACTTATAGCAAAAGAACATTGTTATGAGAAAAAACTTTGATTGACTAACAGGAAAATTAAAAAAAAAAAAAAATGGTCTGCCGACTGCCTTAATTACCATAACTCATAGTCAATTGGCAAAATTTAGTTGATAATAAATTAGCAAAATATAGATATATGAATTCGTAACGAATATATGTGCGTGTAAAATGTTGAGTTAAACATAGTTTAAGTAACAAGTTCTAGAACAATGATGTGTATGCAGTTAACGATTGAGAGATTAAACGCGAATATTATCTTTGACGCTATGGTGGTTGCTTTGCTTTGTTGGTGACATTTTTGGATAGTTGATAGGATTTCAGAAATGTGAATGGATCATGGTTAAGGTGGAGCGGTGTATTTACAGATTTGCAATACAACCCCGTAACTGACGTAACTCCTGGTGCAACAAGAAAATAAGTTTTGATTTATATTGTACCTGTAGGAGTTGCATGCGTATGGTCATGTGATTAAATACAGAGAGGAGTCTAGAGCCTTCGTTTGTTCTTTGAACGTAGTGTGTGTATCTGAACGGGAAAGCAACGTGAAATATCGTGTTAAAATCCCTTAATTTTATCGGACCCTGCCGTAGTACCAGGGGAATTCTACAAATTTAAAACATCATTAAATATCATTGAAAGAATATATATATATATATATATATATATATATATATATATATATATATATAAATGTAATAGATTTTTACATTATCATTCCGTGCGTAAACACCGTAAATTATAACGTTTATTTGGGGCTTTTTTAAGTGTCTCACAATAATGAAATATGCAAAATATAAGAGTAATATTTAAATATAGATATTTAATATAACGTTAGTCTATTGTTGTTTTATTATAATAATTTAAGTTAATAAACTCAACGTCACGGCTTACCGTTGCGTCATGCATGTAAGGAAAACGTGGCCATTATCACTGCACGTACAGTATTTTATGGTATCTGTCTCTTTTAGTTTTGTTTAGTGAAACAAAACGAAAGTAGCTGAGTCAAGTGAAGTTTCCTTAAATTTCACTTCCGCCATGTGGTGTAGGGAGCACACGCTGTTATTTGTTATTTAGAAGTAATTTCCACGCTCGTGACTCGTGTACAACATACACGCTAGTGTGTGGGTTGGCGTACATTTGTTGCACACTTTTATACCAGATGTCACTGGCTCACAAAGACGATTGCCCCTGATACCTTCTCGTATCTCCTGCTTGGGGAGGTGTGGTTTCTTTGTCAATCAAGTAAAGTATGTCAAGCGTTTTAATACAGTTGTTGTATTTTACTTGATCTGAAAAAGTAATTGGAATTAATCTTATATTTCGAAGATTACGTTCTGTAAACGACAAAAGTACACGCAGAACATTTTTCCTAATTTACATTATTCGGTGATCCAATTTTTTTTTCTTGTTAGCTTGTTAGCTGAAGTTCATTTGAATTTAGCTACATTTTAAGTAGATTTAGTAACTACACATTAAAGCTGGTTTGTAAAAATATAAACAAAAAAAAATGCTTACCACGTTTCTTATTAAATAAAAATTATTTATAAATAATTATTAAGCTGCATAACAAATACTCTATTATAATCAAATTGTAATTTGGTTAAATAAGTTAAACAAAAGACCTACGTCTTTATTTGCCATTATATCGTTGAAAAGGACATTAAAAGGGCACTATTAAATTTTTAATTTTTTTCCAAAAATGTATGTACGTCTTAATTATTTAAATTTGCCTTCGAAAGTTTTTTGAAGAACGCATCTTGATATGCGTCAATTCTTATAACTAATATTCATAAAAATGTTTATTAAAAAAAAGAATACACGAGTCTCATAGATACAAATGCAGGTCAGAACATTTTTACCTTGATCTTACAGCTTTTATGACTATTATAACATATATTAATCTCCACAGCATCCGTATCGCTCAAGACAAAAGTACTTTAATTTCGCATTGTCATCTTTCAAATATAACATAAAGTCTCTGAGTGACTAATAAAAAGACACCTACAGCACAGAAAGCTTAACGGAAATCAATAATTTGATAATAAAATCTCGCCTGGATACCATTAATACTCTCTGAAATGTGTCGCGCTAACGCTTAGATTAAGGTAATATTGCTGAAAAGGAACTGGGTTATTCACGTTTTGTAGCTTTGCGATAGAATTACATCTTAATTTTGATATTTTTTATATTGCTTTTATATGGAAATATAGATATGTGGAATTAGTATTTTTTTAGTCCGTATTGATCACAGATTTACGTAAGAAGATTGGCAAAAGTCCATAAATTGTTTTAAAATGTTATTTCTAAGGATCTGTTTTAACTGGCTAGATAAAAAAGAGTAGGTTATGTCTAGTTTTATTCTACATCCACAGGTGTATCATATTAATCCAGGAAACTCACAGGTTTGAGAAGGTGGTCGAAAAAATTCAGATAAAACTTGACAAGAGCAAAAAGGACATTAATTTTTATTACAACAGGACCATTGTCAATCAGTTGACAGTTTATTTTCAATTAATTTTGGGCAATGGTTACACATTAAAAACATAATTTTTTAATCGTTTTATTATTTATATTATTAGATTTTCTTTTTTATGTTGGGTGTTCATTAATTATTAATGGTGTGTAAATAATATAATATATGCGCATTTAACAAAAGAGTTTTTTTGTTTCTGTTATGATCACAAATTTTATTTTATTTTTTGCTCTTTCTTGACTGTCAATAGCTGCGTTATGTGATTTTATATATTCTAGAAGATTCCAGTTTTTTTAAAAATTATATTCTATTTCTGTAATGTTAGGTCCATTTTCGCCGGCATCCCTGAGCATACAAGTAGTCTAGTTAAAAAGATAAAAAATGTTAATTAAAAACAACTTAGATGATTCTCCGAAGGAATCGAATATTTTTATATGTAAATATGATATGAATATCAAATTAGAAGCCTTGCATATTTATTCTATTGAATTTTGGAAAGAAACGTAAAATATATTGGTAAAAATATATGTATGTTCTTTATATGTCAAAGTTAATGTTTGTTCCATCCCTCATCTTATGAAGTGACATACCTAACAAATTGTCAAAAATTACGTAAATCAATATTTAGGAATGAAGAGGTCAAATGCATATTCTAACAAACTTATGTACTTGTATTAGCGTCGCGTGCACATAAAAAGACGATACCGGATACCTAGCGTAACTGCTTATCTGACAAAAAATGAATCTCATAACAAGACATATGCTAACACATTTCCCTTTTTTCAAAACGTAAGAAAGCTCAGTTAAGAAGTTTTCTGGAAAGCATCGAGACAAAAAGATCTTTAAAGCATACGACGTTCCTACAAACCAGTATTAGAATGCTTGGAACAGAAGGTGTTCTTAAAGAGTTTAATACAATATATGTTCCAGGAGTGAACAAATAAAAACAAGCTTAAATATTGAGGGACTGCAGTGAATGATATGTGAGTATTAAGGCAAACAGGATTGCGGTTGGAAAGAAAATGTGTTTTTTTTTGTTTTTATAAGTGAGAGGCTTCATTTATAAAAAGAAAAAAAAACTGATATTCAGTATTTAATGGAAGACAGAGTCAAAAATATTTTTTACTTTTACACGAAGAAGGACGCAAGATTTCACGTGGAACATGTAAATATCTTTTGTCACTTCGCGCAGGTGTTATCGAGTATAAACTCTTATTAATCGTGATTATAATATATGAGTAAACTTCAGTTTCTAAATCTAAAATTTTTAATAAACTAGTCTTTTCTGTTTTCTCTGTTTAATTTTTTTGCCGATTACAGATAGATTTGCCAATACAAAGTGATGTACCTGTTAAAGTGGTAAAAGTTTGTTATCATCGAATACTATATGAAATTAGAAGGTACCAACTGATGAAATATAAGGATATATCCATAATTCTGATTCAAAAATATTAGAAAACCGACGAGTTTCGTAATTACAAAATATTCTGTTTTAAAAGAAATTGGTATAGCTTTTTAATGACTTGAAGCCACATGCCTAGTTTACATGACTGTCAAGTTACTTGGCAACACGTACAGTACAAGAAGATAGCTCCTATGAGTGTGACGCGTGTTGATACACTGTTGATCATACAGAAAAACAAAAATATCTAATTTCATATTTCACTTCATCCTTGATCTATTGAAGGGATTTTACGAAGCAACCGAGTGTAAATTGTTTTTAAATTAATACAGTTACCAATCGAATTTTGGGGTTTTTATGTAAATATATGAAAAAGTCAGTTCAGTGTATACAATTTCACTATAACCGCTTGCGTTTCCAGGTATTCTGAAATTCTTTCATTATAAAATAACTTGATTTAATTAAGTGGTAACTGTTGCTTACAAATTGAAACTGGGATAAAGTTTTAAATTCAATTTTGGTATGGATTTTTATGTTTATCCAGGATTTGCTTTAAGATGCATCGGTTTGGAATAAATTTGCAAACGGCTTTACTAAATTTTCGTTCAGTAGAAGATATTGTCGTGTTTACTAAGGATAGTAAAACATAGACATAAGTATAAAGTAGACATATGACACGATATGTTTTCACATTCACACATTGATTCTCTTCATTGTACACTCAATATTGATCTTAAATTGATTGTAATACATTAAAAACTTTTCAAAGAAACGAGTTGTTACAAAGTTTGCACTACTTTCATCAAATTATCTTAACGTTATGTTTCTTGACAATCATCTTCAAGAAACTGGTCTTTAAAAGTTTCAAAATATATCACTGAAAGGTTCCCTGATTTTATTGGTATGAACTGAAATTAATCTTAACGAAAATTGTTTCTTGCTTCAAATAAATTTAATAAATTGTGCGATATTTTGCTGGCCTTTTATATTCTGAAAATGATGTTAGATTTATTTGTAATAACTAATATTTTATTTTCAACATTTATTTCTTAGATTTTCAAGAAAGTAAAGCATTTATTATCAATATCTATTAGTAATTCTTATAGACAGAAAAGTGTATAATATTGGAAAATTGTGTTATTTCATACCTTTTCTATTAGTTTCTTATTCCAGATTTATTAAGTTGACGCTGTAATTCATTAATACAACTAATTACAAATGTAAGTGCTATATCAATATATAAGACAGCAAAACTTGTCAAGTTTGGAAGTTACTCTCCCTTATTTTACAATTTATTTTGTAGATTCTCAATTATATTAAAAAGAAAAAGTATATATTTAAAGGAACTTCCTTATTCTGTAGCGGAAACTAATTTATTTATGTCAATTATCAATGTTGTTACTTAGACAACGTGATATATCCTTCAAGATTTTATTTCATCATACACAAAAATATTGCATACCGTAACCTCTTAGGTCACTATAAACTTTACTTGACAAGTTTACGCACCAAAACACAATTATTTCTCATATACTAACTCTGCACCCACAATATTATTTACGTCACTTATTTTCGTGACGCTATTTTAACTTACTTATACTGTACCATAATATCGTTTAATAGGTACAATGTTCTGATAATTACACTTTCAAAAAATTCTTGAACTCCTATTCTATTGATTTTCCACAAATTCAAAATAGAAAGCAAATTTGTTCAGTATCTTCGTCTTTGTTCAGTATTCCTTGTGGCGTATTTGCAGTCTATTCACTTTACTGACTTTTGAACAAATTTATTACTTTAAATAAATTGTTTTACTCTACTAACTACTTCGAATTTGGAAAACGGTTTGTAAATCGTTCAAGGATAGAGGTTCGTCGGTATTAAAAGACAGCTTGGGGGCTCGGATTCATTACGCCCTCCGGTTTTTTTGACGTTGAAATAAACTTGCTTCTTTGTTTACATACAGGTTATGATCTATAAACAACATCGTATTCCAAAGTAATTCCTAAATCCATTACTAAGAGCACTCTAACGGCGTTAAAATGTAGCGAGCCCTGACACGTCCGGAACTCCGCCTTTAATTGCTTTACGCCCTCTGACCTCGGACGAATCGATCTTTAGAAGCCTACCAATGCTGTGTTGTATCTTAACGTGGTTGTTCTTTTCCATTTCCTGAGCTTTTGGTGAATGAGAATAACACCAAATGAAAAATTAATTCTATGAGTTTCTTTTGGAAAACGTTATATTTCATTCGCAAATAAATTAGGTGCTAGAGATTCTGAAGATGGAAAATAACGTCTTCACTTTTGCATTTCAATACATATGAAATACAAGATTTAATGTTATTTAGTTTTGTACTGTAAACGAGTTAAAAACATGAATGTACTTTTTTTAGGAAAGTCAATCAGCAAAGCGGTTTATGAGCGCTTGACAGGTTCTTTGTTGTTTTAGAAATATATATGTCAAAGAAAACATTTGATTTTATACAATAACACTTTCTGAAAATTACGAACTTTCTAGAAAATATATACTTTGGATTTCTCGGACAAATATTTAAAAATTCATGTTTATTAATTAATCTCCGAAAAATTTTGATAATTTGAACGATACTTGCTATTCAAATCAGATATATATCATATATATTATGTTGGTCTGAAATATCATCTTCAATGGCTTGTCCCGTGAAAGCGAGACGACAGTGTAAATAAAAATATTTTTAATTATATATTTTAAATTGTTATTTTTAAACTTGAATAACATAATTTTGATACAAAAATTCCTGATTCATCTATGTTTGGGAATTTTACCGGATCCGAAAATACGCATACGAGTGATACGTAAACGGTTGTCTTGTAGTTATCACCCGAATCAGTAAATTTTTAAGGAAGTACACATTGTTCCTGCTTACTTCGCCTCAGAAAAATAATTTATTTTGTGGTAAATGAAATGTATATATTTTTCACGTAAACTTCAGATACATATTATATATAATAGTATTGAAGAATAGATTTTGTGTCATAATTTAAAGCATTTACTCCACATATTGATTCAATTTGTATAATAAACCCAGCCACACATCGAAAGACATGTGGTTTAATTTCGATGTTTTACTTCCTGCTCGACAGTTTGTTAGTTGCTGGAGTATGTTAAGAGGCTTTTATTAAAAAACAAAATGTAATATTTATTTTTAACTTTAATTGAACACCATAGTGATTGTAACTATCCTCGACTAGAATACAATTTCCGTCTCGTTATTTCGAAGTTGGCAAAATAATGTAAGTTTTTCAAATCTATGCTTACGACGTTGTCATTCATATTAATGTTACAAAAACACCGCATCCGTGTTGATGACGAAAGGTAATAAATTCGGAATTTGAGTATTTAGTTATCTCGGTCTATCGATCAATTAGACTTTATTAGAACTGAACGTTGCCTCATGTAGCATGTATATAAAAGAAAATTCGTCCTAAATTTTTGGAAATTATAACACATTAGAAACGAATGTGTCAATAGGTGCAAGGAAATTTTAAGTATTTTCTAATAAATCATCTTTAGTATAAAACTATCTTTCTCCAGATATACATGGATTTCTAGAAACGGTTGTGATTTTTTTTAGAATGGCAAATTCATTGCGGAAAGCATTTTATGTTAATAATGCGTGTCATAGTCTGTCAAATATTTTATTAAAATCAAAATGACTGTACTGAATCCTGTATTTTTGATTGTTGCATGGTTAATCTCTATGTGTCCTGAAAATAAGAGGCAGAAAATGAATGATTTCTTAAATTCAGTTACTTGATTTAAACTTTTACTCCTGTTTAATTTTTATTCATTAATTGACAAAATGACATATTTATCATTTACTGTTAAAGTTACGAGCTAATCGGTAAAATAGTTTTTTTTAAGAAAAAATTTTAATTTTAATTCATGAAGACAAAATATAATGACGAATTCCCATTCGTCATTATAAGTATCATCGAATACACTTGCCTCGTATACGTTCATTTCGTTTGTTGGTTTTTCGGGATAATAATATTAATGTATGTAGAAGGAATCTGTAAAGAACGACCATCTGTAAAATATACTGTAAATACGTACCTAGTTACATTACGTCCTATAATTTGAATATTTAAGGATATTAAATTTATCAATTTGGAAGAATAATCCTAAATAAAGTTACTTCCAACCTATGGCAGCAATTTATCCAAATATTAAAGTTACTGGATTGTTTGCGGTTTGACGCTTTATAATTGGTCTCATATTTTATATATTCACCGATTTTATTTAACGACGGAGGTCTTTTTTTTCAAAATTCATAGCTTTAACATCAGAACAACTTTATTCATTTATTTATAAAAGACCTTAAAATATTACACGTGATCCTGATTGGTAGCAAATTTGACAAAAACAAATTGTTGACTATAACTGGTTGCAATGTTTGAAGGTTATTTGTCTAAAAAAGGAAACTAATTAATGACTTCTATCTTTGATTTTTGGTTGTTTTGCTAATTTTGACTGTATGTTTTTGGTTAAATATAGAAAGATACTACACTATAATACGGTTGTTTATGAGAGTGTAGTGAGTCTGTAGGGCAATAAGAAAAAAATACTTTGGAAGTACACAAAGAAAAAAATACATTTTTCAGAAATTAAAAAATGTAAAATCGTCTGGATGCTTTGAAAAAATGACTGACAACTAGTCACTGTGGAGGTTGAATAGGAAATCAAATAATATCTGCTGTATTTGAAATAAGTTAGAGAAGTGTAATTTTTTGTGCTCGAGTATAATCACTTCATTAATGTGTTGGCCTAATTCGTTAAATCGGCTGAAGTATATATTGGGAATTATAACGGAAGTAGGCATATTTGTAGATTGATTTTTTAATATAGAATAAAGGAACATACATTAAAATCGACGTATTTAAGATAAAAAATGTAGTTGCGATTACTTTGTTATATCCGTTTTTACACGCATATATATATATATATATATATATATATATATATGTATATATATATATATATATATATATATATATATATATATATATATATATATAGAGTTTTACCTATAACACCTCGGACAGAAAGAAAATTAGAAAATTTATATGCAAATGTTTTCGTCGGTCACTTAATACTAATTTGCTGCAATTATCGTATTTAATCTTAAAAAAATATCATCAAATTAATGGAATTACATTGTAAGGTATTATGAAGAAAACGAATTTTAATTATTCTTTAATTTGGAAAAATATCTTTTATTAAGTAACGTAAACTTTCTAAAAATCGTAGTACATAGTATAAAAAATACATAAACTATTATTAATGTACAATATTCATCATCTGATTTACTAAAATTTAGACCTTCATCATTATTTTTTATATCTATGTTTTTAAAATCACCTTCAATTACCACAACAGCCTTAAGTAGTAAGATTATTGGATCGCCTTCACACCACATTGACAAATTTTTTTTTATTTTTCGCGCACCAACTATACTTTTCGAGGCTAAGAATAATGCAGTGCAGATTTATTACATTCTGCCACACTTTTTGTTTTAGCAAGCCGTTGCTGATATACCGCTATGAATATTGTAACAGAGAGATGTTGTTTCGTGTGTACGTTCAAATTTGAAAAAGAAACACTTGGGACAAATTTTTGTCGCTCACATATTTATTACAATTTTTTCAAAGCAAAATTATAATTTTTTTTCTGGTTAGTTAAAATTTCAGTTAAAAAAAAAATGTTCAATGAAAAATTTGAAGAAGGAGTGACAATGGTAAAATATTCTTATAAAATTAGGTCGCCCTCTTATCTGATCCAATTTTTACAGTATCTGACCATTATTTTAAAAATTTGGGTTACCTAAATTTAATTTTATGCATTGACTTTTTGTTTGGTGAATTTAATTGATGGGAAGTGAAATAAAAATATTTATACCGAAAAAGGAAGCTATCATTTTCAAATAGAATTTTTTACGCGCGCGATCATTGTTTTAGTTTTATGGAAAACTGAAAATTTAATAAAAAAAAATAAATAAAACGGATGTTCGATTCGGAAGCGAAGTAGCTGCAGGACTAATTTTCAAATCATCAGGCAGATAAGGGATACCAGCACATTATAAAAATATATGTATTTCTCTGTAATCCTAAATATCATTCGGGCGTTTTACGTTGGCAGCTAATTACTTTTATTTCGTTTTTAATTATCTTAATTACGAAAATTTGTACGGTGTTTAATTTATAATTTGCCTTCTATTTTGAGAATATTTTGTGACGTAGATCCGACACTAGGGGTTCTTGGACTATTTGTTTACATTGTATCTTAATATAGACCTCTTGTTGTTTATTGCGCAAATTCCCTTTTCCATTAACTTCACTCACAATTAATTGTACAAGAGATTTATATCAGACTAGCTTTAAAGGAAAAATAATTCTTTCTTTGATGTACATTTTCATAAAATGGATATTCATTTGGGAATTCACTTCACGGCCTTATTTTTTTTTCTTTCGCTATTATTACCTATTTTTCCAAAGTTGCTCATGCTTCCGTAGAAATGAAGGCAGACAATATTAAAGACCATTGGCCCCCATTTCAAAGTTACTTCTTTATTTTTCTGGAAAGCTATTAATTACTTTTATGTCTCTTTTTATTTAGTTTTACACAAAGTATACGTTATTTTAAATTACACTATTCATAGATCCTTCTGCGTTGTTTAAATGTGCGCGTTTAATTTTCGTATATGTTGTTTTTTTTCTCACGAATTTAAATTATTTTATTAAATTAGTTTCCTTTTTGTAAGTGACAATAAAAAGTTTTAAGTATATTTTACCATAGTAGATTTTTATTTTCTCTAAATTTAAAAAGGTCTTATGCCATGACTTTCTGGACATACAATATTATAAATAAATGTTGTAATTAAAATTTGTATGTATAATAATTTAATTTAAGCTTGTTTTTATTTCATTTAAATCATTGTTAAAAATGAATTGTTAATTATATTTACCATTAAATTAAATTTTATTTAAGTTCAGTTTTAAAGAAATACGTTGGAAAATATCTAGAGAATGAGCTTAATGGGTTAAAATATCTATCCTAATATAAATTATCTACGGAAACGTATAAATTCTTAGAAATGTATTTACTTCATGTATTAATGGTATTCAAAATAAAAATGTCAAGGAGATTATATTTCTTGAGCACTAATGATCGTGTAGTTAAAATGAGCGTGGCTAATAAAAATATATCGTTTAGTGTTAGTAAAGAAATAAATTCCATAAATTAAACCATTTTAGAAAATAAATTAAAAACGTCATTACTATTTATTTGTATAGGGGAAGGGTATTTTAAAATCGCGCTAAACGAAATAAAGAAATATAATATTATCTCACCGAATTAAGATAAGTACTAATGGTGAAGTGCCGTACCAATCGCTGTTAATTTATTCTGTTTGACTTTTATTATTTTGTTGATATAATGGTTATTTTAGCAATTTCGAATGGCGTACAGATAAATCGGTGTTTTTTTAAACCAAGTATTTTTTTTATTACGTACATTTATTCAAACATTTTGGTTTTCATTTTGTTATATTGCATTTTACTGTCGCGCTTGGATATACTTACTATATTATTGCCATTAAACTAAATCTCCGTTAGTGACCTCAGAAGTATTTCCCTGCGTTCATGTGATCGTCCCTGTTGTTTTTACCCGTTAACTGATAATTAAATTAGCTTATTTAAAAAAAAATTATTTAATCGCATATTAAATTGTCTAAGAAAAATGTTAAGTTACCTGAAGAATAAATACTAAAACATAACTTATACAATAATATAAATTCCTATCGTTCACGGATATTAAAAGAAGCAATGTTTGTTTAGTTTAATAGGAATTGCCGTCGCTAAAAAAATGTATACTCTAAATAAAAAAAAGGAGACAACATTTATAATTCTATAGGTAGAATTAAGAGGTGGAATTAAGAGGTTTTTTGTTTCGATTCTACGATAAAAAGTTGTTTTAGTTCAAGAAGTTACCTTTTGACTTACAACATGTTTGTGTATTAAAGTGAAACGCATGCCCCTTGCAAGTTGGTGTTACCCTCGTACCGACTCCATAAATTGTGAAAGCCCTGACAGTGGCGATGATAGAGAAGATGTACGACTCCATTGGATTTATGGTTGTTACTGAAGTGCTATGCTATTTTCCTTATTATCCACCGTACAATTAAAAGCATTGGTATACAATTAAAAATATTGTTAGACACGGAAATATTGAGTCAGAATCAAAATTCGGGATAACCGTTGCGGTAAAATATCGTGTATAATTTAAACACAAAAGACAATAAAAGAATGTTAACTTAATCAAATGGTAGGCGTACTGCATGTTTACCTACGATGATGATGATGACTACGGTGAAGCGACAGGAAGGTTACTAAATTTGTCAAACACATGTATGCACATTTGTTCGACCGTAGCGTCCAAACTGAAATTGAAATTGACAATCGGAGAGGAGACGTGACACATTTGACCCGTCAACCATATCGAATTGTTTCACTCGCGCCTGTAACGAAATATCAGACTGAAGACATCCCTATTTACCTTTATAAAGTACTATTCTCTTCTTTGTTCGAAGATTCGTTATATTTCTGTTTATGAAGAGGTAGATGTTTAAAGAAGTTTCGGGTCATTGTCATTAAGAGGAGCATGACACAGCAAGTGGCGTGTCAATTTATGTATGGTTATAATTAATTGACAAAGTAGGAGTGGAGTATTTGGTTAAGCATTATTGATCATGGACCAACCAGCATTTTTACCAGGGTTGATGAAGACTTGTTTCACATTGGCTTACAAAAAAAGCGAATGACATTTTATACGTAGATTTTATTCGACCAAAGAAGAGCAAAGATAGAATTATTAGCGTCATTAAAAGAGGCAGAGAAACGAAATAATATAGCAGAAGTAAAATAATTGTTAAATCGGTGTGTTGGAAATTATTTGATTGTTGAATATGAAAAAAGAAGTGTGAGATAATTGTGTGTTGTTGAAATTTATTTAAAGTGGTATGTGCAAATTTGCATAATTGCATTTAGTATGATAATATTTAATGGGAATAAAATATGTGAATTTTATGATTGTAAATTGAGATAATTGGAAAAATATTAATAAACTAACAATAACTTATGTAAAGAATATGTTTAAATAATTTCCGTTGATAAACATTTTTCCAAATTATAAATTTTGTTGAAATCCTTAAGCCCCATTTCACATATCGGACAGTGTTTAATACTAATAAAATTGAGAATAACTAACCATTGATTGAGGACAGATTTCCGCCTATGCAGGCTTGTAGGGTACGATTTCAAATATAGCCAAAATTAAATTGCCAAATTGTCATAAACTCTAGATATAAAGGTAATGACTTGAATTATAATGTAATAATTGAAGCATTGCGTTTGGTTAATAAATGCTTATGTCATTAGATGTCATGCAATAATTAATTGTTTATAATTTCGTACAATGTCTTAAATTTTAAAATAGGTAGTTTCTGTCAAGAGATGAAAAGAGTGGAGTTGAGTCACTAAAAACATTTTAAGGTTACGTAACTCACTGACTAATTTAACGTTTATAATAAAAAAACATAAGCAAAATACAATAGATTTTATAAACGTAGGATAATAGGTAATCGGCAAATGCTCATTATTTAAGTCACTGTAGGGTGATATGGGATTTCTATGGCATTACGGGATTGCAATCTCATATACTATACGGAACTCTTTCTTTTAGTTTTATGAAATACACAAAAAACTTACGAACTCCGACGGCCGTTTCTAAGTACATTCGCAGATGAGGTGCAGTATCTAGAAAACTATTGTTTTATTCATCCTATTTATTTTTTACAGAAATTAATGAATTGTGTTAATATAGAAAGTTTCTTTTTTTCCATTTTAAAGACAAATATTGAAGTAACACTAAAATTCAGATTGTCACTATTTTCAAAGCATCTTTGTATCGCCACATATCTTGTTTTTGGTTGTTTTCCTTATTAGAATTTAATGTATTTTCTAATATTAATACTTTTATGTTCCTATATGCCGAAAAATTTGTCTTTATTGTTATGCAAGTAAGCATATAGTAGCACATTCGAGCAAGTGGCTATAATTGTTCAGAGAGAAATGTAATTTCGTCTATGCAAAAATTCAGTTTTTATGAACAAACCGAGTTTTTATCTCTTGTAGTGAAGAAGTTCTCTTCTTTTTCTATATATATTTTGTTTTTTTTACGTATGAAAAATTTACATACGAATTATACAACATATCAGTGAGCAACAATCAAATCAATAAACAACTAGCAATAGAAGGTTTTTGCAAAAAGTGAGCATTCAAGTTATGTGAGATGTATTATTCACGCCAAACGAGATTTCAGTGAGTCACAAAAGAAACAGTGAATATAAAAATATAAACGTGAAAATTTAAATATGGAAATGATTATCACATTGAACTAAACTAGAATAGATTTGGTATAGAAGAGTTTCTCTAAAACACGTTTCACGTGCCTACTCGCGACGGATGATTTCTTCCTTTTGAATAATATGCACGGGAATTGACAGGTAAGCAAAACTATATGATCTTTAAATGATCGAAAACAATATAAAGTATGTAAATTGTGAAAATATTTTAATCTAAACATCGCCAGTAGCTGCTATTCAAAGTATATTTTTCTTGTTGATACCAACTTAAAATTATATACATGAACGTCTACCATCATCGTGAACAAGAATTTTAATTGATATTCAAGGGGTTGTTTAGCGCTGACTCTACGTGGTAGTAAATATCATATTAAAGAAATATAAGTGGATATACTTGAATTAACCACTTCAACGCTATCTTATATTAGAATTTTTTATAAAAAATACATTTTGTTTGTTTCTGTGGAATTTGTGCCTGGTCACGGACCGAAGTGAAAAATTCGAATCAATACCACAACTCAATATTAATCCATACATCGAATGCAACATTAGGCTATATCGAATGCGATCTTCGGCTACATCGAATGTGACATTAGGCTACATCGAATACAATATTAGGCTATATAGAATGCAGCATTATGCTAGATAGAATACGACATTAGACTATATAGAATGCGACATTAGGAAACGTCGAATGCCAAATTAGGCTACATTGAAAATGACATTAGGCTATGTCGAATGCGATATTAGGCTACATTGAATGCGACTTTAGGCTATGTCGAATGCGACATTAAGCTACACCGAATGAGACATTAGGTTACATCAAATGCGACGTTAGGTTACAACGAATGCAATATTAGACTACATGAAATGCGATATTAAGCTACATCGAATGCGACATTAGACTATATTCAATGCGATATTAGGCAATGTCAAGTGCGGTATTAGGCTACATCGAATGCGACATGCGGAGATGCTGTGATAAGTAAATAATGCAAATAATCAAATCTTTATTTATGTGCTTGTTACAAGCGACCGCCTAGCTGGTGGGCTAGCCTAAATAATATTATTATATTTATTACCTTTCAATAAATTGAGAATCTTATCAAATTCGTTGTCATTAGTATTTTTATTGTTATCAATAAATAATAGAAATGAAGCCCTAAAAATTAAAACATGACAAGGTCGAAAAATCTGAAGAAGAGTCTTTACTGAAAGAATCCTCTTAGATACAATAAGCGAAAACATTTTTTTTAATTCTGTTTTTTTTTTTGCAAATCTACCAAAATATTTTGATGTCTCTGTAAACCTCTGGCACTTTTACATTAAACGCAAACCGACTGATACCTCATTTACTGAAATTGGTTTAGCAGTTTTCTGTGCTACGATCAAATATCCATGCATACATACATACATAGATTGTGAAATTCTTTACACTGCCATGGTGTTAAAGTAAACAAAATAATTGATAAAGTTGTTTTAAGTTTCAGTCCATTTAATTTTTTTGTTTTATTCTATGTAAATCAAGTTTTGGATTAATAGTTCGAAAATGTAATTTTGAGCTTCGATTTTTATGGTTTTTTGCATTATATATTAACGTAATGTTGTAATGAAGAATGAAAAACTTAAATGACATTAGACTGGCACATAATGTCGTTCCTGTTATCTCATTCTTATAAACAAGGGCTGGATAAATATATCTCTAGTGTCACTAATATTAGCAAACTTCCGCATACAATCCAACATCTACACACAGCTACGATTGTATTGCGATATTAACGGGTTGTATGCTGTTGTAATTTATAACATTTTGGTTGTCGACGTAAATCGTGCTGCGGACAGCCGTCATTCACAGTTGTAACACCGTGCACGCACGTGTTCTTCTGTACAACGGGACGTATGTCGTATTTGCATATAATCAATGACGATATAATATATTTTCAAAATAATGTCATTGTTTACTTTGGGGAATCTGGATATATATTTCAAGATTTATACAATGTAAACATATTTATTAACTTATATATTTATTGTGTATATTTTTTTATAAATTCTAGTGGTGTTTTATATATTGTAAATTAAATTAAATTCGAATTATTTCTACTTGAACTAACCTTTAGGTAAAGGCATGCATCATCAACAAATTTCTAGCGAACTTATTTGTTTTGTTTACAAATAATACTTACGTTATTACTCATGACGCTTCATACGACGTATCGAATTATCAATGTAGAAACGCTGATTTACGCGAGTAAAATTTTTGAGTTGCTGACTAAAATTAATAGGTAATAGAAACATAGAGTTTCAGTTAATACATGTATTTTTATAAATATTTTTTGGCCCAGAGTGAGTTGTAAATTTTACCACCGATATTTATTATTTATTATGTTTCAGGAAAGGATTAATAAATAGAACAACCATTAATCGATATTTTAACATCGACATTTTAATCAATCCTGTTTAAATAACAATATATAAAAACGTATTCAGCAAGCAGGCCATGTTTGAAAAACCACCTGCTTATATTCGTTGCAAATCAATTTTAAGCTAACAAAATAATACAATTTTTTTGTTTGCAAACCTCCAGGAGCTTTGAATGGAATTATTAAATAAAAACACCATAAATATAGATTTAAAATGATATTGTAACATCGTTTGAGTAATGAGACCGTAAACGAGACTACGAATTGTGAAATGTAAATGAGACTGCGAATTGTGCAAGTAAGCATATCAATCAGTCTATTAAATGTTAGGAACAATCTGTCCTTATTGATAGTTGCTGTATATACTTGATTTGCGAAGAAGAAGGTACAGGCTTAAACTCTATTCACGTAAAAAATACTTTTAATGTATTTTATGAGAATGGTTGAAACTACGCACAGTTAAAATAATACCTTTTGTTTGATTGACATTACTGATACAAGTTCAAGATTTCATTGATCCCGTTCTGCAATAGAAAAAAAAGGTGAGGAAAAAAGAAGTGGAGAAAAAACACCACCTTGAGGTACTTCGGCAATGAGACTGGTCCACTTTGAGTAATTTTCAGAAACTTTGATTGCTTGTTTACGGCCCCGAAGACATTAAGTGAACCAATCAACAAATGGTTGCGGCAGATTTAATGATTTAAGCCGATGTAGCAAAATATCAATGTCCCCAGAATTGAAAGCAATACGTAAGTCCAATAATATGAGAACAGAAAGTAGGGGGCATTGTTCATGGCTAAGCGTACATCATCAGTCACTTTCAGCAGTGCAGTTAAAGTACTATGCCCTGACTTAAAAACCAAGTAAATTGTGGGTATTTAAAAAGCAAACAAGTTCAAAATGTATAATCTGTTCAAAAATGTTTGATAGTAGCGGTAATATAGAAGAAAATCTTTGAAAAAATAGGTTGAAAATCTTTGGACTGGTTAAGGGTAGACGTTTTGGGCAAAGGACATGCGTCTTTTTTTATTCACAAGAGAATTTAGAGGTTAATCTGGAAGTATTAAATATGGCAAATATTGTGGGTGCTACTATGTCAATGATAGGAGCAAGAGCATCTATACTTAGACCGCCACAGCCAGCGGATTTCGATTTAATTTCGAGAAGTTTCTTTTTTACTTCTGATTTTGAAATTTCCGAAACAATAAAGGAATTATCACCGAGCGAAGCAGGCAATATGTTGTTCAGAGTTTTCAATTTTACTGCAGTGTCTAAGATAATAAGGTGGGGTTGCGAAGATAATGTTGAGAACATTAATATTGATAGGATATTGCGTTGTCTGTCGATACCCAAAGCACCTAGAAATTTCCAAATATTGGATCAATTACATTTGTTGATCTTTTTGCTAATATTATATTTTTTTGCATTTCTGCACATTATTTCCCAATAATCTACAAACTTCCTAGCGAAGGGGTATGGGATCCCTCTTATGCTTAGATTTGGTCCGTTTCTGCATGAAACACTTTATGGAGTCATTAAAAAAGGTAGCGGCCGTTTTTCTTAATTTTATTCGCTTTAATGGTGCATGGTTATTCATGAAGTTAGTAATCTCAGAGGTGAAATTCTGTTCCATATCATTCATATTATTTAAACATGAGATCGTACCCCAATCAATACACGGTGCATCCTCAAGCAAACACGACCTGTCTATTTGACATTTCATTTTTTAAAAACCACGTTTTCCAAATGGCGGCCATCGAGTCTGACACACTCTTCGAGTCTAGCACGCATGTTTTCAAAAACGCGTTTGCGGAGCGACTGGGGTATCCTACTGACTTCGGCTCGAATATTTTCTTTAAGTTGTGTCACAGTGCTCGTATTTGTTTTGTAAACAACGGATTTTAAGTATCTCCATAAGAAAAATGGCCTTAAATCGGGTGACCTAGGTGGCCACGGTACGGTACCGTTTCGGGATATGTCTTTTTCTGGAAATAGATGCCGCACTGCATTCATGGACACATTAGCAGTGTGAGCTGTGGTCCTGTCCTGCTGGAACAATGTGTTTTGGTTGAAAGATGGACTATTCTGTAGTTCTACAATGAAAAAGTCATTTAACATCTGGGTATATCTTTCCGAATTCACAGTTACAGTTTGGCCACGTTGATTTTCAAAGAAATAAGGCCCTATGATTGCAGATGCAGACATGGCACACCGGACTATTACTTTAGGCTTATGTAAATTCTCTTGATGCATTTGTCTTGGGTTGTGCACATCCCAGTAACGAAATTTCTGCTTATTCACATATCCTCCAATGTGAAAGTGAGCTTCGTCACTAAAGAATATGTTGCCCATCCGGGTAGCAGTAAGAAATCTCAACAACATCACCTCCGCGTAAGTTTTTCTTAATTCAAAGTCAGAATCGTGTAAATCTTGAACAATTTGAATTTTATATGGATGGAACTTGAGCTTTTTTCGCATTATTACCTGTAAAGTTGATTTCGAATTCCCAATATCAATGAACGTGTACGCAGTGATAAACGGGGATTTTCAACGGCAGAAACCATAACACGCTCGACATTTTCATCCGTGGCTACCAATGGTGTAGGTCCTGGCCTGGGCCTATTTAATGTTGATCCTGTAGCTCTGAACCTTGCTACCCATGACAGAATGAGGTTGATCGATGGTCCATCACGTAATCGACGAATAGTGTAACGATTATTAAATCGACAGCGTGCTACAGACAGCGAAAATCCACTCGAAATGTACGCCTCGACGGCAAAAGCGCGGTGCTCTTCACTCCACTGTTCCATGGCTACTAAAACATCCACACCACTTGCGCTTCTAACGACGCACTCCGCGCCCCTCTATGTGTTGCGTTCAGAAACTATGTTTGTTCAAACTTTGAAATCTGCCACTGGACAACCTGTAGATGAAGGCTTTGGAATCTTAATAGAGAGGGAGATATAAATGAGATCATGGTGTAGAAAAAGAAGGAAGTATTGCGAGGTTTCCAGACGTAAATATATTACGAAGTTAATTAGCTTTTGAGTCACCTCTGTACAAACAAGTATTAAAATCTCTCAATAACAAACAATTGGGATAAGGCGGAATTAAGCTTTCAATAATTTCTTTAAATTCACGGGATAAGTTTGTTCCCGATGGATAGTATAGGATTCCTATTAATAGTCTTTTTGAGAAAAGGGAGACTTCAATGAAGGAATACTCTGAGATAGATGGCCGATCAGCAGGTGATTGTATATTTATTTTGTGCGACGAATAATTATGAAGATGGATGCCTATATCACCGCCGCGCTGCCCTTGCGATCGTTACGTAATAAAATGAAACCGGGTAGTTCAAGAAGATTAGAAGGTAATGAGGGTTTAAGCCTTGTCTCGCTGATGACACACTTATACATATTAAGGTTATTGAAGGTGGCAACAAAATCAGAATAATGTGAAGGCAGGGTTTGCCCTAAATGCGCAATATTTATGAGAAATGTTTATATTTTTGTTTCTATTGTCGAATACTGAATACAAAATATCGTGCAAAGAAGATTCCGAGTCATCTGAAAATAATTGTGCAGATGTCGAACATTCCGAGGAAAAGTAGCAAAAGGAATTAGATGTGGAAAGAGACGTGTCGCTCATATAAAATTATCGAATAATGAAATAAATGTAGAAAGAAAAAAAAGAAAAATAGAGTATTACAACTAAAATTCCATTAGAAAAAAAAGAAATATTTGGGTGCATAGATAAAAAATGGTTCCAATAAAAAAAGAAATAAAAAAACAAAAATTTGAAAAAATGAAATGACCACAATAATAGACAGTAAAAAAGTAGAACAAACAGTAAGTGAATCATAAAGTAATGCAATACACATAACATAATTAAAAGAACAGAAAATAAAAGTAACAATATATTATAAATCTTGAGCTATGCTTTGAGAATGTTGATATTTCTCCTTTTCCAATACATCTAGAATTTAATTCCACCATTCCTTACGACAATTTCCAAAAGTCTTCCCCCAGGTAATTCGTATTGTTATATATTTTGTCACTTGGTCGTTGTAGACTTTTTGGAACAGCCAGCTTTTCCACCTCTATGTTTACTTACTTATTTGTGTTTTTCTAAATTTCTGCATTTAAAAGACACTGTATGTATTGCTTGCGATTCGATATAATTATGTTTATCTTCATTTCATCTAAAAATAAGACATATCTTCACTGAGAATAGGTTTATTGCTCATATTTCCTAGCAAACGCCTACCGTATTGGCCTATGTCCCTTTTTTCGGTAATCGATCTTTTCGAGCAACTGCTGTGGGTTCTTGCAGACGCTGATTCTTTGAGATTGACAACATCTGATGCTGATGCTAATGTTAAATATATAGAAGTGTCTAGTCTACCACCAGTGGCCGTTTGATAAATAAAATTATTAAGCCACTAGAAGTCATTGGAAAATTAAAAATATTCTACCTCAAGTTATAAGTCATTAAAAATTACTTCTTAACGCCAACTGATAAGGTTCACATTTTATTATACACATTATTAGCATAATGTGTATAATTACAATAGTGACAGACTAACAGCAAAAAATATTCTGCCACAGGTTAAGTCGTTGGAACGTGTTACTTATTGCATTGAGTTAAAGCAAACATTTGAGTATACCATTTTACCAGTACCGTAGTGAAGATAGCAACATGTTAATTACGAAAATATATCCTATCTTTGTTGTGTTGTTTGCCGGTTGTTTGTTTTGTGTTTGATATCTTATATTTATATATTACATTTTTTTGTGTTAGTTTAAAAAGAACACCATCTTTCGTTACTTTAAATGAGTATAGAAAAAATGAGTGCCAGTTATTCAGAATTTTCTTCTTTAGAATTTTTTGATCAATATATCAAAGACTACGAAACTGAAAATTGTATGAAACTATAGAAACGAGATAGTCGAATAATAGAAAAGCTGTGTCTCCATTAAAATTAAAGACTTACAACCTAAAATATTACAGCATTACCTATACACGTAGACAGGGAGGCAGACAGTTTAAGTTCGAAAGTAGTGGATTACAGTAATCTTCTACTTATAATGTCAACTACCCTATGACTATTAAGATTTCTTTGAGTAACGATGGCACCAAACTCAAAATTGTACATATGGAAGAAAACCACAACCTTCCTGTAAACAGAGGATTTTTATATAATATGCCAAAGCAAAGAAAGTTAGAGCCTGAAGAAAAAAAGGAAGCTATAACAATGTTAAACATGAATTGCAACCGAAAACTGGTACAAGCTTATTTACAAGAAAAAACCGGAAAGAAATAATAATTTCGTTATTATAATATAAATTAAAAATAATAATATATATTAAAAATAATAATTTCATACAAGGGTACGTAAGATCTTCAATCGCACGCTAAATTTTAGAGCGCGGAAAATGAACCATTCCGAGTTGAGAATTTGTGTTCATTTCAATAAATAAGTGCAAAATCTGTCAAGAAAAGTTGACAGCATTCACAAGCGTTCATATTCATGCGCTGCACTGCACGGATTCCGGAAGACTAAAATCATACGAGCGAAACCAGGTTCTTTTTTAGTAATTAAATCTCTGTCACTTTTATTGATCAATCACACAACATGATCACAATATATACAATTAGAAAGCAGTCAATATTTTTGCATGAACTGTTAACATTATGCTAATCATCGCTAGTGACAGACTATTCCTTTTTATTAAATGGCCACTGGTAGTAGACTAAAAATTTCCTAAAGATATTAATTATATTAAATAATTTCATGTACATATTTGAATATAAGATGAGAAAAGATTTCTCATGTTTATTATGAATTAGACAAAAGAAATATCAATGTTACATTAAATTTAATTTCTAACTCACATATAATTCATCGGAATCTTTTTTTTATGTATTATAAACAATACTTTTTTACCGAGTGGACCGATTTCGATCATTAATTAAAAACGTAATTGGAAGAGGGTAATTTATGGGTGATTCCTTGTAAATATGATGATGATTTGTTCATGATGTACGGAAATGAACGATGAAAATCCTAAACGAATGGCAATAAATCAATTATAATTCAAGATATTTGCTAGGGGTAGTTGTTACTTTGCAAAGTAACTACACCACTTATCAGTTCGGGGTCTGATGATAAGTTCTCGATATGTAGAATGGAAGTCCTTAATGGATGATAGTAAATTAAACGTGATTTAAATTATTTACCAGTGGTAGTTGTTACTTTGTAAAATAAGTACACAACCGATCATGTCGGACACTCATGACGCATTCTGAAAATGAACAATGGAACTCCTTATGGGACGGTAGCAAAACAAATTTAATTCAAGATATCTGCCACTGGTGTATTTACTTTGTAAAATAACTGCACCATCGATCAGGTCAGATTCTAATGATGAGTTCAGAAGATAATAAATGCAGCTCCTTAACGGTTGGTAGTAAAAAAATCGTGATTTAATACATTTGCTTCTGGTTAGTTGTTACTTTTGTCATTACTTTGCAAAATCTGATATTGGATTTCGGATATGGAGAACAAAAGTCCTCAAGTGGTAGTACTTTTCAAGATATTGGACTTTATATATGGAGAAGGGAACTTCTCAACGGCTGACAGCTAAACATTTGTGGCTTCTGCTACCGTTTGGTTTCTGAGCGTGGTTGATAACCAATTTTATTCGCTCATTACTTTTAATAATTAAATAACATATTAAGAACGAAAATAATTTAATATTAGTTATAGTGTGATGATTAATATTATTAATCATAACAAATTCTAAAATAAAACCGACAGTGCAGGCACCGACTTCAAAAAATCTTGAAACTGAGTAGATATTTATTTTGAGTTAATTATTTTTTTACATTTTACTACCTATTTTTTTTGAAGTCGGTTTTTTAAAATATATTTTATTATCAATCACGTTGATAAAAATTAAATATTACTATTTGCGTTAATTTGTGCAAGGTGTCACAAACATTACTTTCCACTCTTCCATTTGTTCCACCCAATCGCTTAAAATGCTTATATTTGAGATACAATCAATGTTTAAAATTAATTTCTTCTTTTTAGTGAAATAAGAAATAAACGAATTGTTATAACTTAACATCCCCTTGTCCGATGTCGTTTTGTATTCGATTTAGGAATTCGGAGGGTATTTTCGTATGATACATGGCATCAATGAGCCAATATTCACATGACAGATTTCACTTTTTTGCCGCTATTCTTCGATTCTTGTGGTTACCTTCAATTTTTAACCTATGTCACTATTATACAAATATATATATATATATATATATATATATAATATATATATAAATATATATATGTATATACGTATATATATATATATATATATATATATATATATATATCAGAGCTCGAAGGACGGCTCATAAACCAACTTAATATTGAACGGAGTATGTTGTTACTAAATTGAAAATAAATAAGGATTGCGTAAGAACCATTTGCGCCTACAGGGGCTTAGAGCCCTCAGTTATCTGTTTTAACTATGCTTAAAATTTAATTAACAAACTGTCAGAAATTATATTTATATCAGTTACTACTTATGGCTTTGAGTTTGTTTAACAACTGTGGACCTCATTAGCGCGGTTACAGTATTAATATTCGTTTCATGTGATGTTTTAAATTCGAATTGATCGCCGTACGTCGTTGTCAAGCGATGATATTTGATTAGTGAATTCATTATGTCGCGTCTAATACGTGTGCTTTTTATTAGATTTTACAAAAAAAAACTCTAGTTTCTCATTATGGCTGTAGAATTTTTCTATGATGTCACGGTATAGTTATCTCTCAAGGTCGACTAATTAAAAAAAAATTAAAAAGATAAATTGTACTTTAAACAGTTTTACCTTTTTTCGAAACGTAAACGATCCTTGCAATCGGTGATTACGGTTGTAAAAGACCAACGTGTAAAATCGTATATTTCAATTCATTTTGCTCTCGTCGTAATTTCTTAAACCACAGATTTATACAATTTTATTTATATATGGTATCTTGTTTAGATATTGCGTAAGTAAAGTTAGAATATTATAAAGAAACGAAAATTACGGTTTAGATTATGTTTTTTATTGATACAACCTGCGATTCAAAAATAGGATTTTCCATGTTCACTTAATTTAAATTTAAAGAATTAGAAGAATTTTATGAAATTAATGGAATGCAGCTATTGTTACAAAATTTTCCGCGTTTCCAATTTTTTCGCCTTTTTATTTTCTATCGTATTACCATAGTAAATGCTCGCTGAAGTTTAGGTTAAAAACGTATATTAGTCGGAGGTCATATCCGTTCTGTATGCTGCAGATAAAAGCATAAATAAGTGAAACCCGTACAATGGTAAATTTTATTGTCATATTTGTTTAGTATAATTATTTATATTCTAATTATCAACTGCTATACATATAGTCGAATAGAAGGTTAATATATATTATTATATATATATAAATATATATATATATATATATATAGAAATAATTATAAAAAAAATAAACGTAATTCTTTTGTTCCTATATGTTATCAATACAAGAAATAATGTTCTGTTTAAGTAATATCTACATTATTTTTCCTTGTTATTTTTCTATATCTTTTGCAAAGATTCAAAATGATTGTAAACGCAAATATGGATATAATTGATTAATTTAAGCTATTCATATCAAAGTTAAGTCATAAAAAAACAAGTGCATTGACATCAAAATTCAAGAAAAAATATTAAGATATAGAAATAAAAATATTTGTCCAAGAGAAATAAAAAAGCAAAAGGATTTTACTTTTTGCCACGTGAAAAGAGTCTCTTTTTTATAATATTTCTTTAAATGCTCTCCAACAAATTATCTTGTAATCCGTAAGCTTTATAGATGATAATTTCAAGAATATCAAATTATCATGTTATGATGTTCACTAAGATAAATAGATACTCATAATTAAATGATATCGAAATTAAAATTTTTCCATTTAATTTAACACTGTTTTTTCAATTTTTTTTACTAAATTTATCATCACCCATTAGGGCTTACATCTCTTTCTATGGTTTCGTACTAAATAAGGAATGTTTACAATTTCATCATGTCTGCTCATCCGTCCATTCCTATGTTCCACAGCCGCATGGTTTTCACTACCTATATCCGTGTACATGAAATTTTGTACACGGATAAATAAAAATGCTTATTATTTTTTTTATATAATTTCTATCTTTTTTAATATACTTTACATTTCGCTTTATAAACATAATTATTTGTTTCGAAAAATTGTATGCGTGTCTGTCTCCAAAATGAGATAAAACACTCGCTCTCAAATGATCATCAGCGTTAAATTTGTTTTCTCTCAAATCTGATTTAAATTAGGAAAACCAATAACAGTCACTCTTTTCAGGTCAAAGGTACATATTGTATAGAAATAATTATAACAACAAATGTGTTTGTGTTTTGTAAATCCATGTTCCTGGATGGCAGCTTCGGCAACACCAAAGGTGTGTGGGAGCACATTGTCGCGCAGCAACAATATTCTGCTAAATTCTCTCGACGTTTTCCTTTTGAAAGTATTCCTCAATTGCCCAAATGGTGCAGTAATGAAGTGTGGTACTTCATAGCCACTGTAGTATTATATTATTTAAAATATAGTTATTTAAAATTTATACAAATAATATTCTTTCTAAACCCCAAAACATAACTGACATAATCTTCTTCGAGACTGCACAGTTTTTGTTAATTGGGCCTCAAGGAAAAAAAATTATGCAATCGAATTTGTTAAGCTCGTATGCAGCCACAAGATTGAATCTCTTCTACACAGAGGGCCGTGGTTGAGAAACGTATTTCAGTTCCAATTATAACGGACTCGATAACTTCTTCCTATCGACCTTCATAGAGGAAAATCCCAGCGCAACGCTCCACACATCGCTCTTTTTGTACAACCGAAAGAAGTCCCGGAATTCAGCTTCCATTCATGTTATTCATCTATAAACAATCGTGTAGGATACTATTATTTTAAAAATCTTTAAATATAAAATAATTAGCAACAAGGGGTGGCCCTTGTTGCTAATTATTTTATCTTTAGTAATCCAATATGTCTTTTTCTTCTAGTTTGATGTTTTGTTTAGTGATCTGGTCCGATGATCGTCCTGGCCCCTTCCCAGGACGAGGTCTAACCGATTCTCTGTTGCAAAAAAATTATTTTGCTGATTCTTTTAAAATTAATAAGGAAGGCGAGGAATTTTAAGAATAGTGTCCATGAAAAATATCTGACGAAGTAAATGAGATATTTACTTAACATATATTTGAATATATGTTCCAAATTGCGAAGTCCGCAAATTTCACCACGCAAGAGAAATTTAAAAAAAATCGGCTGTGATATTCTTTTCTGCCTACCAGAGAATTTAGATAAGAGCTTGTAAAGAAGGTAAGATAGTTCATTTCATCATCGGAATTGGTTCTACACCATGATAATATAATTTATATAAAAGATAATGTCAAAGTACGTTATCAGCAGAAATAGAACAAAAATAACAGCTAAGTCGTCGGTTAATGATATAAACAGCTAGCATGTAAATGTTTATACACGAGTTCTAAACAATAACAATTTTTAAAAAAATATATATTTTGAGGACGACGATTTACTTAAATCATGCAATCTTTCTTGCTTTTATGAATCATTGTGATACAATCTCATCTTTAAATCGCCAGAAAGCACATATTTACTAAAGCGCTACGAAGGTGCTATTTTATACAATTTGAGCGAATATTTCTCATTTTTCAGATACTACGGAATACTCGTGCAAGTGGCTATAAAGAATGAGAAAGTAATGTGTTGGAAGGTCCTACGTTGAGATTTTGCCAGCGCAATAAATTGAGTTTTTACAAGAAATTATGAGTTCTTATCTCTCTCAGTTGCGTGAAAGTATTCCGTCGTTTTCCTCTGAAGTACGTTAATTCTTCTTTCGTAAATTAATTTACCTCACTTAGAATGAATGTATATTTTTGCCAAATAGAGTGTTCAATATTGATCAAACAATATTATTCGAAATAAACGAGAATAGTACGTAACAAATTTGGTAATAGTTTCCCATGGTCTATCAATAGATCGATAACATAATCTTAATTTATAAAAAAAGAAACAGGTAATGTTAAGATTCGTTTAATAATATTTACAGCTTATTTAATTAAATGGTAGTATGTATATTTTGACAAAGATTTGTTTAAAACGTGTATTGAACAATTAAGACAGTTTTGTAACATATTTTTTCTGGTTTTAAGTTTTTACGGAAATTAATATATGGGTAATAAATAATATACAGTGCCGAGTATAGCATAGGAAATTTGCATATAATGATGGCCGAAAGAATTATACACTTTTCCGTTTGTTGTTTTACACTTTTTCGTTTGTTGTTAATTGAACTTTACGTAGCGATGTAAGTGTAATCGCAATTGTATACACTAGCAACACTAAATTATTTATCGCCTATCTCACTCATCGAAAAAATTAAAAGATTACATTTTCCTTAAAAATTCATAATTGTTATTGCTTATAATTTTGGTTGTTGTATCGTATCGGGATTAACTCCCGGCACGCCGCCTTCTTTTTGCAATACAATCCGTGGCGTGGGCTTGCTAGGGAACCTGAAAATCAAAAGCTCGATTGATTTTCGGTGTCACTAAACAATATAAAGAGATATTATTAACCAGTATTTTAACGACGTATTGTTATTAAAAGGAATCGCAAAGAAAGTAGCGCTAATAAATTAAGATTATTTCTTTATTTGTTACCATGAATCAACAATTAAGCAATTAGAACGATAAAACAGAAACAACAAATGTGTCAAAGCAATGTCGCTTTTGTTGCCATGGAAATATTATCGCGAAACAAGAAAGTTAAAATTAAGTTAGCTGTAAGTAGCAAGTGAAGACATTTTTATTCTGAATCGAGTTTCCTTTTTGCAGTTGCGGCTGAAAGCTGTAGCGTTTAAAACATCTCGGCCGTTTAAATAAGAGTCTACTCCACTTTTATTCGCTAAAATGATTCTCAGAGAAAAAATTGCCTTTTTTTAAAACATCACGTAAAAATCGGGTCCACCAGGGGGTTAAAAAGAGTAATTCAACGTCTGAACCGACCGTGCAAACTTCTCATGTATTTTCTTGAATATCGCTAACGATGGTGGTATAAAGATTTGATCATCCGTATCTTGATGAAAAGTAATTGCAGCAAATCGACTAAAAAGCCATTTCGAAGATAAAAGTATTTACTCTCCTAGAATAAAATGATAATGAAGCGCAAAAGAAACTTTTATGGGTCTTTAAAACGATTAACTGATTAATTATTCATTTTATAGATAAAGTTGATTTCTTTTTTATGTAGCTTTGAATATTTTAAATTTTGTGAAATCTCATTAAAAATAGTTTTCATACGTAAAATGTATACCATTAACGTTAAGGTAGAAATTTTAGGCTTTGAATTACTTTTTTATTTAGTCTAATAACTAGAATGGATTATAATGGATTGTGGCATGAAGAAGATTCCTCAATACCATATTTAATAATTTAACCTTTAAAGGTTGCTGGTTATGTTAATGACAGCGGCATTATAATAAAGACGTATTTAATAATAAAAAAACTATTTATTTGTAAATAATATAGAGCGGTAATTTTCTAATAAAGTGAAACTTGACTTTTATCCACAACAAACTGAAACACAATATAATTCAGCAGGAAACAGTATGTTGAATTTATGTACATGGCAATGGAAATTGATCGAAATTTTGAACATCTTATTATATTGGAAACCAAATAATAATATTTATAATTTAATTGTTATAAATTGTAAATATTCAGTTCAGAATTTATTATTTGTAATAGAATAAATTCAATCAATCCTTATTAAACATTTTTGATATTTTGATATATAAAATTAATGAAATATTTTAAACAAATGAAGAACAGTGGAAAATTATAAAAGGCAACAGGATTTAGAAGCATAATCGATTGTTAAAGGGTTGTGATTTTAGAAGTTGTGTAAAAGAGAGCGAGATGTGTTATAAAAATCTAATTACAAAATTGAATAAAGTGGAAATGAAACATTTGAAGAAGTGAAATAGTGAGAGATGAACTAATAAATATACATCACAAGTGAAAAAGAAAGCATGACGGTTAAAACTGAGAAATAGATGTCAAGTTAACTTGACGAATTTAAATAAAGGAAATAAGCAAATTATTTGAAATGATATATCGATAGCGTGTATCAAGGAATTCAAAAATAGTGCAAGGAAAAAACTGCATTGCCAAGTAACTAATTTAAAATTATCCGAAATTGATTGGCGTGGAAGGATAATTGTCTGTTAATAAAATAAGTGAAAGAATTATTGCACGCCATTCTTCATGATATAAATTTACTGCTCCTAAAAATTCTAGATTAAGTATAACGGGATGTCACATTTAAAGTAAAGAACATGGTCAAGTACAAGATTGATTGCTTTGTACTTGACCAGTTACATAAAACCAAGCCTAAACCAGTCGAAGAAAACCCATCCCCATATCATAAATTACTGGCAAAAGTTTGAAATTTACTACTCAACGACAGGCAAACGAGTAAAAAAACATTGAGATACAGAGTAATAGAGAATGTTAGGCCTTTAAAACGTCAAAAATATATTATATTAAATTTTAATGAATATACAAATTTTTGTTGGCTTCAGACTCAGACATATGTGCCTGAGAAATTTTAAATAGGCCCAACTAATATGCAACAATTTGCGGGGCAGAGTTAAGCTCAGGATCAGAAGGATTTAATTCGTATGAAGATGATTATTTATCAACATGAAAAGTAATTTCTCTCGCCATTATGAATAAAGCCATCCGTGAAGAGGGTTCATTATTCAAGTTACTCGAAGGGTACAGGTCCCTTGGGTGCTATGTCGGTACGTCGAAGTGGCTTATTACGGGACAATTTTCTAGCTTTGTGACACGTTTACAGTTAAGCAAAACTTTCGGAGAGAAAATACTTTACCCCATTAGTAGACGAATAGGGCTTACATATTTTTTAAATAAACGCTTTATGTCCGAGTCTAAAATGTGTACGATGTTTGCGGCAAAATTTCTTATGAAGAAATATACACGAATAAATTTTAGTGACTGATAAGTGATTCGACGGTAATATTTAAAATAATGAAAATTAAAATGTAGGCTTCTCATTGTGGCCAATTTGTTGTTGTAAAGTGTGTATTATCTGAACATTCAGGTTTTAAACAGCCTTAATTTAAAAAGCCGTTCATAAATTTTACATCAAATAAGATAAAATCATAGAAATGTAAAACCTTTACCTAACCTATTTTCAGTAAAATTCAGTCTACATCAATAAGATGAATATAAATATTATTACAATTATTACCCTTACTTTTCAAAAGAAACTTCTCGAGAGACAATATAATTAATGCTAATAAATAAGAAACTTTTCGCAATTTTAAAATTGCAAATAGGAAAAAAATACGAAGTAAGGTAAATAAACCTATATTATTATAAAATATTACATTATAAGCGGGAATTATTTGATATTAATTATAATTAATTATTTGGAAATTATTGCAGACGACTTAAAATTCTAATTTTTCTAAAATACTTTCTTTTTTAATTATAGCATGTTTCAATTCCTCATCGGTAATTAATATTTTTTGTTTTGCTTTATAACTATAACGTAGAAATATCGTATGGTGTTAAATAATATTAAATACTAATAACAGTAATAATAAATCGAAAATATTTTATTTAAAGAAGCAATTTTAATTTCCCGCTTGCGGCTGAGGCTTGTTAGAAATCATCTTTAAATAAGTTTATTTTGCTTACAGAGTGAATATGTTAATAGAAATAGAATTAATTAAAGATATATTGACCTAAAGCATCGTTAAAATTAATGTAACCGTTCTGTAACTTTGGAGTAGCGATTTTTATTACAAAGAATTGTAACTTTGTCCAAAAAGAGTTGTTTTTTTGTATAAACGTATCAAGTTTAGACTAGTTGATCCCTTTCGTTTTGTAATAATAAAAATCTAGTTTGTTATATTATAACACAAAGCATATTGCAATTTTACGAGTATGTCAATTAAAAAAATTCAAGTTTTATTTGAAGTTTCTTATTTTTTAAAATGTGTTTAGATTTTATAATAAATAAATTATAAAATAAATAAATAAAATAAAATAAATTATAAAATCAAACGTTTGGTAGATAGAACAAGATAATGCATTATTTATTATAAATTTCGACCGCTGTATGTTGGTAAGATGAGATAATAATTTCCGCAAACTTATTATTGCACGCATTAATTCGAGTGGGGGAGGGAAACCAATTATCTTTTTATATTTAAACCTCCTCTTATATTGCAGTGTTGCTTTTGTGTACAACATTGTTGTGTACATATGACAAGATTTCTCGGAAAGTTTCATACAGTGTAGTAGTAGCACTTTTGTTATATCAACTTTATATTAAGTTTTTTAGCTGCTTTACTTAACATAATGAAGTTTCCGTCGAAGCGTGGTTACGAGATTGCGTCAATTCCTGTAGTTTGATTATAGTATAAAAATTTGTACCCACAGAACAATGTAATTGGCGCGTTTAAAATTCAAATATTTCAAACTGGCGACACGTGTTTTCACACAGTTCGGCGAATACGCCACTTCTATTTGTTTTATGTTCTGTGTTTGTAACGGTACTGGTTCGTTTTCCGTTTGTGACCTTTTCAAACAATTGTCTATTTTTAGTATGAACATGATATTCCCTAGTTGTTCGAAGCAAATATTTGAACTATTGTACATTTAAAATACTGTTACTCTTCACCCGTACGTTTATTAATTCAAATATTGGATACGTAACGTATATTTTTGCATGATTTTAGGCACGTAATTTTTTTATGGTCCAATCAACATAGCGTTTCAACAGTAAAAAAATATTTAATTCAAGTTGATAATTTTTGAAAATAAATACATCACGAAAAACAAGACAAAAGTAATGAGAGTTAAGGTCTATAAGCAAGAGATTCTAATAGCCAGTTCATTGATTTTAAAGAGTATTTTATAAATTTTGTGCATTATTTACTAAGCTATTGTTAATGCATTATATACATCATTCGATTGTTCATTGAAAAAATCGATTTCCGGAAAAAAAATGGTAAAAAATGGGTGGTTCCTAAAAAAATCTAGTAATATATTTTGCGTCCACTTTTTGTCAATTTTTGAATCTTCCCAAAATCAGTTGTATTCTAAACATCATCGCGAAGGCCTCTTCCACTCTAATCGATGACTAGAAATTACAGTATACTCAATTTGCACGTTTCGAGGTCACGAGATATCAAAAACTACATGTTCCAAGGTTGAGAATATGTGGGTGTACCACACATTCTCAACCTTGGAACACATGCTTTTCCCGTTCCGCGGTGTATAAAAATATTATCTAACAATAATGTGGCTGGTAAGTGAGTAACCTCTTTTTATCACTCCCTATAAAATTATTTGTCAAAGTGTACAGAGTTTTCAATTATTAAATAATCATTAATTAAAGAAATCAAGTTCGTTTTCGCTCAGAGCCTTACATAGTGCAATATCGTTTATTTTAATAGTTATATCTATACAAAGGCATTGTCAGTTTTGTGGGTTAACCAAATTGAATTAAAGAGCAAAAAACCATTATAAATTACAAATTGACCATAACTTATCCAAATCTTGTTAATCTAATAAAATGATAAAAGTTGCGATTATTTAAGAATATGAATGGAGATCGTTTCATTATGACTGAAAAACATCTAAAAGGGGCACATTGGTCGGGATGCTTTGTGGGTTTAAAGTTCTCTCGGCCTAAGGCCGTTCAATCTTTAGCGGTCAATAAGTATGGCATTTTATGTATTTTCGAAGAAATAAATTTTTTGCGACTTCGTTGTAAACAAGTACCCGACTTTCATGTTAGTGAATCGTGGTTAATCTGAGCCTGAAATAGTCACAACACTGTGGTCTTTATCAGTGTAAGCTATGTCCTGGAAGATTATTAGGGTGAAACAAAAACTGACTTCGGAAACAAATTAATGTCAAAATAAAAGAAATGATACTCAGGTTTGGAATTGAAACATTCTGTTTGAATTTATTTTGGTAAAGTTATAACATTTGTAAAAGTTATAATTTTTAAAACGTGTTTCATTGAAATAAAATAAAATAATTCATTTATTGTAATTGGTTTGGATTTATTGTTCAATTGCTAATTGCGGTGGTTGCAATCTGTCCCATACACAAACACACACACACACACACACATACACACACACACACATATATATATATATATATATATATATATATATGTGTGTGTGTATATGAATTTCAACGATGGTTTTAGAAACGAAAAGCAGGCAGCCATTAAGAAATGTTTAAAAAGGGTTATTTCTTCGGGTTATTATGAAGGCAGTGATATATTAAAACACAATAAAACATTACAATTTACCCATAAAAGTCATCATAAGCAGTCCATTATTAGCATGTCATTCCGAATTGCAATGACTGTGGTTTGACTAAGCGTCGAAGTGAATAAATGTACAGGTACTTAATTCGATAAAGTCTTTTTGGAATTGAATTTATTCTTTTGTGCCTTTATTGTTGCTACCTTGCTTGTGTTTCTATCTTTGCTGCTTTTCGATGCCAATTAATAAGACATAACGTTAGATGCTTAAGTTGGACATAAAAGGTTCTGGCGTCCGACGCCGGTAGCAAAAGGTAGTACTAAAATGTCAATTTGTTCAACAGCTCTAACAACTGTGGGTCACTTTAATTGTAATTGTATAAAGCACAGATTTGAAAATTGCTACTAGCAGATGACACACAAATAATCGGACAAAATCTAGCGAAAATCATAAAAACTGACATACATTAATTTCTTCCTATACGTCGTTACTTGTAATAGTGCGAGCGAGATCGCATTTTTTTCACATGTTTTCTTAATTCGAAACTGTTACCCCGCCCTAATTTGCCGTGTCGCCAGGACGCCATATTGACAAGATGAATTGTCAACTTCATAGAATTTGACATTTTGTGTGTGATTTCTACATTTATATAAATTCATTATTAAATTGCTTTAAAAAAATCGGTAAATATAGTGCCTATATGTATGATAGTGCTTCATACAGGAATTTTCCAAGTACTGTATTTCACAAGTACGTAATATTTAACATTGATTGTTTCAAACTGAAATTTTCACGTAATTTAATGGGAAATATATATTATAATTTCAAGTTTCAAGAGCTATTAAGCATTTCAGGTTTAAACCACTATCGAACTGTTAATATACTCACTTGCTTCATTTACAGTTTAGATTTACGATTCCCTCATAATACAGTAATCAATTTTTGTAAATCTTTAACCTCTTTGTAGATACACAGCGGCGTGGTGTAAACTTTTACCGTAAAGGTAAAATTATTTATTTTGTACTTTCGGTTGCCATTTGACATGATGTAAGGAAACTCGGCCTTTAGTTTTGTTGAAACGAAATTTATATAAGTCAGGAAATGATTTTTAAAAATAAACAAGTATCTATTGGCAATAGGTTGTAAATAATACATTTTCACTTAAAAATTATTTGTAAATTTTATAAATATCTCATTATAAGAGTACCGTGACGATTTATTTATAATTTTTGTTCGTTTAAAGGAAAAATGTAAGGTTGAATAAAATTTATAGTTAAAAAGAAGTTAGAAATTGTCCTGATTTTAGTATTTTTCAGGTTCCTCGTCCTTTCAGATATCTAATGGTTTTTTATCAGTTAAATCATTTCTGTTTTAAGACTGTTTTCAAGTTTCCTTGTATGATATCTAATTTAAAATTTGTTTAACGGTAGACTCATTCAGCTAAGAAAATTCTATAAATGTGTTCATACTATATGAAAGACCACACGAAATAATTTTTTTTGTAAACCAATTATTTCTTGAATGAATCGACCATCCTATATTAATAGATTTATAAAGAATATAAATCTTACATGAAATTGGTAGAAACAGATGCGCCTAAAAATGGGAACCAAAATATTTTGATGAAAGTAATATTGAATTAAAGTAACAAGTAACATTTAAAGTATATAATATATTAACAATTTAACTCAACGATTAAACTATACGTTTTTCAACAAACAAACCCGTTGATGGCAACAATACAGTCTAAATTATTTCAAATTAATATCAATCTTATTGACAATTGCACTATCGGATATACTGAATCAAATATATTAACGGTAATATGCTCTACAATCGTGTGCAGAGACTTTCGATGATTTCACACTGTTTTATGTATTCTTTAGTTCAGATCCTACAATTGGGGACCCGATAAACATTGAATATATATATATATATATATATATATATATATATATATATATATATATATATATATATATATTTAAATAACATCACGTCAAAAGAAAGTTTGCATTCCACCATCGGCAATCATTTCCACAAACTCTATAATACGATTGTTTAAATTATTTACATTTATAAGCAGCATAAAATAATGTCATGTTGTACTGAGATTTATCATAAGTAATTTAAAAATAATATTACAAGACTTAAGCATCAATTTTGTTTAATTATCAAATGTCATAAGAAATTGTTTTAAATAAATAATTGAAATTTAGGTGAATATGAAAATATATTCACTTATACCACTGCATTAAGACACGCACCTAGATATATTTAGGGACGTGTACTGATAGACTCCGCCTTTTGATTGCGATTTTAATGTGCTTATGTGTTATGTGTCCTAGTAGTGATATTCAAATCTGTAGTCTAAAGGTTATTTAATGATGCAAGGGGGCTTTGTATACTTTTTAATACTGTTGTTTGAAACTATTTACAGTGTCACGAAATAAATACAAAACCAAGATGCAATATACAATAATAATTCACCTTTCAATCTGTAAAGGACAGGGAATAGACACGGGATAGATTTATTATACTTTGTATGTCTCTCAGCAGTAAAAGTATTAGGAGCTACTACCCGTGTCGTGATCCATAAAAACGGGATCTTTATAAAATATGATACAATAGCAACGTTGCACTTGTTGCAATGTACCATTTCTACTTTCATAAGTTTTACCACTTTTAAACTAAGGTTGAATGTTTCGATAATGGAAAACAAATTGACCACAGGATCTACAGAAGATATAGAATGTTGCTTCATCTAAAACTAAACATTTTCTCACAACCTACCTATATTAGGCACACTAATATTGATACAGTACAGTTGCTGCGTTGAATAGTCTCTGTTAGCAAAGTGGTCGTAAACCTCAGCTGTCGATTGTACTCCGAATTAAACTTCGTATTGAAAAAAATGAGTCTGGTCGATCCAACCCGCAATAAATTTGCCTTAGAGAAGGAAAGAAAATAGGAGTTTTTGTCTTTTTGTCCTAAAATGGTTACTTTTCTTAGATTTTTTTGCTAAAAATAGAGTAGCCATTGGTATGATATATTAGGTAACTACAGACACTGCAGACATAAATTCTAATCTAGCTATCTATTATGATACACATCGATGGTTAAGCCCCATTCTTACATTCTTATATTGTATATTTATTACGCTTAATTTATTGCTTGTTTCATTATATTAATGCTAGTTTATTATACAGTAATATTGGATTGTATGTTCTGATATATTTAAAATGTTATTATGAGAATATAATTTAAGAAATGTATTCTTATGTAACTGAACAATCTGATGTCAATCATTTACTTCACATGTCAATCATTTTTTATCTATTGTCAAGACAGAGTTTCGAATTCAGTTCACTATTATACATACGAATTCACACTGACAATATCTGAATAATGTCATTATTTGCAATTAAATACTTTTAATGAATTTTAAAAATAAGCATAATCGTCATTATTTCTTAAATTTGACGTGAATTAAATGATTTTACGTGATGTAACCTCTAAATTACTGATAATCTCCATCGTCGACCAACGTGATTTATCTGTATGCTATATATATATATATATATATATATATATATATATATTTATATATATATATATACATATATATATATATACATATATATATATATACATATATATATAATTTTTACGTTTTCACTTATTTAGATTTTTACACATAATGCGTCTGGCACATTTAAGAACACACTCGATCCTTCCTACCTACTTCGAATGTACTGAACATTCGAATACATGCTAGTATATTCTCATTCCTTGTAGTACTTTCAATGACGGGAGTTTTAAGGTCTATGGTCTATAGGGAAAAATGCCCAAGGTTAACTAATTTCTACCACTATATCTCTCATACCACCACAGTCGGGTGGCTGTGGTACCACGAGAGATATACTGGTAGAAATTAGTCAACCTTGGGCATTTTTCGGGTCACCAACTATTATAGTGCATGACGAGAGATTTGAGGCTACTACTTTACACAAACATCAATTGTCTGTGGTAGGCAATTTTGATTGCAGGGTGAAATATACACACACGTCTATATATATACACACACACACACACACACACACACACACACACATATATATATATATATATATATATATATATGTATATATATATATATATATATATATATATATATATTTATATATATACACACACACACATACATATACATTATATAACCAATGTTTTATCTATCTGTTATCTCTACGTTAGTCTTCAGGGTTCAAGTTAACTGAAATAATACGAATATCACTTCCAAAAATTGGCAATCCATGGTGAAAAAATTAGGGAGGCACTCTTAACTTTGAAGCATAATTAATGTTTTGTAAATGGGGCTTCAAAATTAAGGACGGTAAATAGAAAATCTATTTAATTTTAAAAGGATTATTCAATAATATCTCACTGAATGTAATAAAATTTAGGGATACCGAAAAGTAAAACAATGAATGGCGGAAATCAAACAGATAGTAATTCAAATTTATATCATCTGGTCAATGATCAATAGTGAACTACCAAGCAACTTTATAATCGCTGAAGCAGACAATGGAGCAGGAAATACATCATGATTGCTCAATCGTGATTGCATATTGCAATACCGGGTTGATTAATGTAAGTACACAAAAGATAAGGGGTATCCTACTGAATATTTGGCCGCGTCCTGTGACTGTTACATGTTTAAAAAATTCACAGGAATCGAATGTTTTCGTGGAGTGGCATTTGAATAATATAAATAATAATATTTATTAATGACACGTAAAAAATCCATTATATATATATATATATATATATATATATAAATTTATGGATATAGCAAGAACAATTTCTTACTAAATTAATTTTAGCCATGGAAGCTTTGTCATTATATATTTTAATAAGGCTTAAATGATTTCTTGACTTGGAATAAAATTTTAAAAAAATTCTCCATGATAAAAAAAGATAATTTATAAATTTTTCATCCTTTATCTGAATTTGTATTCGGATCAGAGATCTCTTCCTGGAGTATCTCTCCCGTAAGTGCTAACTAATGCTTATTGTGTGCTGTAAATACTATTAAATATTAAAATAAATGAATATATTCGAAGTAATTTAGAATGAATAACATCGGACCATCTCATGCATTTTTCAATTTACATAAAGTCGCTTTAGATAAAGTGATATTTTTTGAGGACTTATTGAAAAGTACCTAATGATGGGCCATTTCAGTGCGCGCGACCTCCAGTGATGCGAGGCGAACCTTGGAAGAGAGAATGCCGAAAGGGGATTTATCGCATTCGCATTGTGCTTTATTTTGTCAAGATGAAGATGATCTCAGAACGAAAACTGTGTTTTTGAATAGTCTGCTTTATGTTCAAGTTTCTCGTGTGTATTCATCTCTTCAGATTGTGTTGATAAATATGTCCGCATGGGGATTTAACGATACCAATATTATAAGTGATTGTCATTTAAGCTGACAATAGCGATGGATTTGATTCAAACAATTATGTCAGGCAATTTAAGACGATATTTTTAAATCATTAGTATTTTTGAATTCAAATATTCTTGTCATTCTTAAATTTTTGTCTCTATAACGTATGAGATCAGGTTCAGAACGCACTATGGATGTAAAAGAAATTGAAAAATGAAGTTACTAAAGGACGCATAGTGTTCTTTCTACAAAACAGCAAATATTTTAGGAGAAATAACATTTAAAGAATAAAAGGTTTCTGGCAATTTTTAAATTTACCTTATGATTTCAAGCCAAATTTGAATCTAACAAATTTTTACAAGAGTAAAAATTTGTGAGTACGAAATTATTGAATTGTACCAAGAAATTGAAAATTTTGTCAGCAATTTTTGCTATCGCAAATTTGCTATCGTTGGGCAAAAAATTCGTTGATAGATATTACAATTATATGCATAATTCGTTAACAAACAACATTACATATAATTTGTTGATAAACAAAAAATTCTTTGATAGACTCACTATTTCGAAGTTTATTTGTATAATTGCGGGAGACAACGTGGGAAATAAAAACAAATGAGCAAATATTCTCAAAATCTACCACATTCGGTAATATGTATACGTTATAATATTTAATTCGAACTTCGTGCAATTAATAACAATGTATTATCCGCCATCGTTGATAAATTATTTCGTTTCTTTTCAAGTTTATTTTCGAGTTTTGAACTTCAAGAGGTAATACACCGTCCAGCAAGATGGCGTTATACTTCATTGTTATTAATTGGGAAATATTTTTTCACGAAGCGTCGTCACGTCCTTTCCAGGCACAGGAAGCTTTGTGCATGTGACGTGATATTGGAACGCGTGGATAATTCAAGTCAATGTAATGTAATGAGTAACTTGTAATGTCGCGTTCCCTGAAAGCTATCAGAGAAATGTTGGTGACGTCAGATGATAAAAAATAATTTTTAGGTATGTCTTTGAAATTTTGCAAAGATCTGGAGAGGTAAACAATATATAATAAATGAATTTATTACCATTTTAGAAAGACGCTGGCAAGAGGCGGTCGAATATATCTAAGACCTACCAGCGTCAAACAAAGCAATCTTGTTCACATGTGAAGTTATCAAAGTGTGTCTGTGTTCCGGTTGATTATTTATATACAAAGTTCAGTTCAAGACATATGTGAGGATAATATGATGAGACCTACACTATATGCGGAAGAATGCACAAAACAAAATTTTGGTGGTTCTTACATTATCTATTGTTGGTATGTATTAGTGTAAATTTCACCATGTAACCTGAAAATTAGATTACAAACTATGTATACAATTATCTATTGCTGAGGTGATATTTTGTTTCTAGTTTGAAGAGCATTTAAAAAACACTACTATCTTGCGTATTGAAGCATTTTCTTCAATATTACTTCACAAAACTAAGCATAAAAATACTTTCCATTTTAGATCTACAACTTATACGGTACAAAATATAACAATGATATAAAAACTAAAACGAAGTATATTAGACTTTGTATGGAATCCAAAATTTAAACGATATACTTTTTAAACACAGAGCCAACTGATGGACCAACTGACTGAAATACTTCAGAAGTTATTATATTTTGAGAAAAGAGTTCAATTTGTCTAAAAATACGCAAGATATATAGGCTTCTATTTAAAGTATGAATCTATAACCCAAGAAGTGGTTGGAAGGTGATATCGTAGCTACGAAGCCAGTTAATCATGTTGATTAGTATTTTATGAGAATTCTTTTGTAGGGGAGTATTTCAGACTTCCAAAAAGGAGATATTCTTATTTTTTCCTGTTCCGTTTCCGTTATTTCGAAAGGGTAATTTTATTGGTTTTTAATCACGAAGGTGGCCCACTTCACACTAAAGGGTGTGAAGTGGGCCTCAGTGCATTGAAAAATTTAAGTAACATAATTTTTTATAACGTTAAAATATGCAATACAATAACTAAAATTTTTAATGTAAGCAAGAGATTAATTTCAGTATAATTGATTTATGAAACATTTATTGTGAAATTAATACTCGTGCAATATTACTAAACATATATTATCATGATGGTGATGTCAGTAAAGATATTAATATTTAACTTTCACAGTGGTAATCCAATTATTCAAACTTAAGGTATAAAATACAATATTGTGCACGATTTTCTTCATATAAAAAAAGAAATTATTGTTCTATAATAAATTTGAAATCAAACTTCAATTGTTGAATTAAAAACTGTATTCAGCTTTTAATTAAAAAATAAAAATATATTTAATTTCGCGTAAATGTCTAAATTACAAAAATGTAATTTACTGGTTAAGATGTGTAGAAAAGTGTCTCCTCCGTAAAATCTTCGCAGTTATTAAATAAAATTTTCTGACACAAATTATTTGCGAAAGAAAGAAACTCTGGGAAAATAATTTTTTCCCATGTTTTGTTGAGAATTTTCAAAAATTCTTTATTGATGGAATTGTCTAATCCGTCAAAATTGATACTGTTTATCTGGACGTATTCACCCTCTATCTACTAATTATCGTTTATATTCTGACAATGTATATCTGTATAGTATATAAACATTATGAATATAAATAATTAATTAAAAATATCTACATCTCAATTCGTTCACGCTGTTATTTCGTGAACAATCGAAAATCGTTTCGCAATGGTTAACTTAAGCAATAAACAGCAATAACTTAAGCTTACTACCATCTATACGTAGATGCTGTTAACGACTCCGTAACCCCGCGATCCTTAAATTGTATCTTCGCAATTATAATTTGAACTTGAGAATTTGGAGAGAATTAATTAGCCCAGTAACGAAGTCGTTTACTTGCAAATTTATATTGGGGGAGTCCAGCGGTGGAGAAATGAAATAAAATTAGTATTATTGAATTTTGCTTTCGCGGCATATTTTGAGGGAATTCGTTAAATTGTTCTTTAAATAATGTAATATTTTGGTAAGCATTAATATCTTAATTCACGGAAGTAAATAACACGAAATAAAATTATAGTGTTTAAAATATTTGTTAGTTATATTCAGTGAACATCGCATTGAAACATTGATTAAATTTTGGGTAAAATTATTTATATTCTACTAAGTGCATAGAGAGAGCTGATTTATACATAAGTTTCCTTTTATGTGATGCTACCACGAAGTCTAACGTAACATACATCTGAAAATACGTCTTCAATATATCATAAAATACGTCTTTTATTTCGCCAATTGTGAATATTATTTGATAGTGGGAGTTAGTCCAAATACAGCTATAGTACTTAGATGAGGTTGAGCTTTTAGATTTGTATTAGTATGTTATGGGAAAAGTTAAAAAATATTTTAAATTACTTGATATTGGTCGTTGATAAGTTTGTTTACAATTTGCTTTATTATTTTAATTATCATGTATTGTATGAACGCTAAACTACATACCATGCTACATGTATCCGATATTATATAATCAGAATTTTATAAAGTTTATTTAATCTTGTATAATATAGTTCGCGTATGCTTTGAATATATTTTTGTCTATTTGAATCTCACTTGTATTATACTCGTACATTTGGAGTATTCAGGCAGAAGAGGAATTTTTCTTTCGTACTGTGAACTCTAGAATAACCCCACGGTGATCATAGGCTGCTTGACATTACTCTCATCGATTTTTTGATGTAATGTAATACGATATACTTGTTTTACGTTTCCTTTCAGTCATGTTTTAGATAGAGATGAAAATATATAGCATATATAGTATAGAGTTAACGGTTATATATGTAGTATTTTGTAGTTTAACCTCTGAATAACTTCCCACTCAGTGACGGAAGGTCTTACAAGATGCCTACATTACCTCACTATCTATCAATTTAAGGAATGCAGATTGTTTCCATTGGGGTTACACATTATCCAAAATATTATCCAAAAATAGTAAAAGCTTCCATTTATATTTATAAATATGTAAGCAGTGATATTCGGTTATTAAATTAATCTAAGCGGACGGTAAATTTTAGTCATTATTCTGATATAGGTCAGGTTATTGTACGTATTTAAATAAGACACCCAAGAGTGAAAATTGTAAAAGAATCATATGAGCGGGAATCTTCAGCATAACGGATATTTTTACAATCACATACACATTTCTTATCATATTGTCTCCTATATAAACACTTTTTAAAGGTTTTTTGGACTCTTTCGAGCATAATTAGAGCTTACCGTTTCGAGGACTCTCTTTAATGTATTGGTGATTTCATTTTGCTTTAAACCGAACGATATTCTCCATCTATTAAGACCACGGCCAGGCTAAAAACTTTCAAAAAATCTATACAATATGTGCACAAAAGGTATTTTTTTGTATATAATGCACTAATAAGTTTAGATCAATGTATACTGTGTTGCTTATATTCGTACTATGTATAACTGTTATTAGTGTAGTAACTATAGCTAAATTTATTAAATCTATACATATAATAGTATTGTAACAGAGCGAATTATTTAAATGGAAAATATTTTTAAGAGTGATTGATTTATTGTATGGAATGATGATAGAAGCAAGAAAATTTGTTTGTAGAATTTTTTTTGTCTGTCTTTGTGTTAATTCTTTTTCAATCACTCGAAATCTACTGGATTGATTTTGATGAAATTTGGTATATTAGTTTATATCCTCGAGACCTATATAGGAGACTTTTAATCGAAATATTATAAATTTAAAAAAAAACTTAATTTTACGAATACTACTATATTGGTACTACCGACGCTTATATTACACGAATCAATGTTGTGGCGTTATTTATGCATCCGTGTTCCATCCATTGTCAATATTTTAACGTATAACAATTATTTTAAACAATAAGCATTAGTGAATTTCATGCTAACGAAGTCTCAGGCGCAACTAGTTTTAATATAAATTAAGTAATTATTGATAGTGTAGAGCGTTAACTGAAAACCAGCCGTGCTTTCTATTCGCTCAGTAAAGCTGCTCAATTTGAAACCTTATTACAGAGAAACATTTTAATTTTTTAATAAAACAAATTTCCTCATCTTTAATATTTTTTTAGCCAAAATTATATTTCAATAACTCAACAAGTAGAATATCTATGAAAATAAAAAAATACATCGAAGAAAAAAGCTGAGTTGTCAATGTAATAAAATTGTATTGAATTGTCTTTAATAAGCCATAAAAATTAAAAATGCAAGACAAAAAAATCTAAAAATTTATCAGTTAAATAATGAAGCCCAATTTTACCTTTTGTGTTAGGTATATGCGTTAAGTATATTCTTTCTTGAATATGTTAATGCTGTGATAACTATTTCACAACTAAGAAACTATAACATATTTAATAATTACCTATAATACTAAAACGTTATTTAAGCCGAGGTTATTTTACAATAACATCTTAACCGCTAGATTAGAGGAATTAACTCACGTCAAACTGGTTATTCATTTCGTCTTTTGAAAAAGGATTTAAACCATGACATTCGATATAAAACATCCAATATTGGAGATGATTAGCTTTATGAATTTATTATTTAGATAGTGATTTTTACAAAAGGTATCTATTATTAGAGACGGAGAGAAAACAAAAAAATAAAAAAATAATCGGTCTTCGTTAGCCTAGTTAGCTCAGTGAATTTTAAAAAATAAATTATAGCAAAAAATTATAATTTAAATCAGAATTTTTTAATTTTCAATGAAAACGTACCAAATTTTAATTTCTACGAAAGTGGTTCCGTGAATTAAAATATTTTGCGAAAGGAGGTCATAACACTTTACATCTGTTTTGATTTTTTAATTTTGGCCATCTTAATTCGGAACGCTTTTTAGAATTTGACTTCAGCTGATTATAAAATAGATTAGAAATGGTTTATTATTTCTAATGCCTATTTAAAATAAAGGCTTATGATTATTTCTAATGCCTATTTAAAATAAAGAATATTTAAAATAAATAAGATAAGTAGGTTTCAAAGTGGAAAACATTCGATTACAAGATTCATTAAAAGATGCGATCCACAAAGTTTACTGGTGAACAAAAAAACTGTAATAAAAACGATCACGTTTTGTGTAAATAAACGATTGTGTATGGTTTGCGCCAGTAATTTGCCTTTCCTTAAAGTATTCATGTAGGTTACATCAGAATGTTTTATCTTCTCTTAATACAGAACTAATTTTCATAGAGCAGGTATTGTTCTTTCTGTATTATTATAGATTCGAAATTTACCTGTCGTTCAACATTAAGATGTGACAATGTACCTACGAAAGTTCAATGGTAGTATCAACTTTACGATCGTACTAAACGCCTGATAGAATAAAAATGCATGGTAGGACAAATTTGATAACATATGAAACACATACATATGTTTAGTCACATACAGAAGTAACCTGAAGCGATGGCGAATGTCTCAATTGTTTACATGATATATTGTTTTGAAATTAATGTATTCTACATAGAAAATCTATTATAAAAGAAACTGTTTTCAATCAAGTATAATATTGGTTGTATTGATTATAAAATGGAAATTGTCATCAGACAACATTAAAGAAGAAGAAAATTAAGGGCGACGAATTGTGAGTAAAGGTGTAAATACATATAAATTATTATTTACCTTATTTATACTTGTAATGGATTGCAAACTGGCTGAGTAGCCAGGTATAGCATATCCATTGCCAATAGTCGGCAGGCCACGTGGTGACTTCCGATGTCTAACTACTTGGTGTACGTTGATATATATATCTTTATAGTGTATAAACAGTCTTGTTATTTTATACTTAACACTTTATAGAAATTGGTTTGCTATAACAGTTTAACTACGCCCTGTTTTATCCAGACAAAAAATAAACGGTTTTATAATACACGTGTCTAGTAACCACATTAAAATATGAACTTGATATCTATTAGGTCAGTAAGCTGGGGGATATGTATTACATTTGAAGTCTAGTTTGTAGCCGTAGGTACATTTATCATCTACTATACTTATGCACATATTAACATATATGTGCATATCTATATTGTAGTCTATTTGTATAATTTAGGTACAGTATTTACGTGAGATATCTCACAGTATTATTTCCTTTCATGTGATAATCAATCGATAGCCTTAAATTAGTCATTTCTCAGATAGACCAGTGAGTGTATGAAGACCTAAAAGAAGTCACACATACATGAAAACAGAAAATCGCATTGAAAACGATTATATTGAGTTGAACTTTGACACTTTTAAAACACGTGGAATCTGGTCTTATTTTATGTCTTTAAATTTGTTTATAGTTTAGACGCATGGTTTTCATATTGCATCGCATCGCATCGCATAGTTTATACGTTGAGTTTTATTTAATGGCACATAGTGAGAAGTTTAAAAAAATTAAATTTCTTCAATGAGAAATTAGGAAAAGATGTGGTGGACTTTTTATTATACGATTACGTACATAAATGTACTCTGTTTCTTATTATTTTTCCTAGAATTTGTTTAGAAATATCTGCCTGGTTCTAGTCTTCTTTTGTCTTTAAAAGCTCATAAATCTAGAAAGTTAAGTGTGGAGATTTTTAACGGTTTGAAAAACTTCAACGTGAAACTTTGTGGAAATGTTATTTACAAAAACATTTTTAAGAAAATGAAGTAAACGATATCGCCATAAAATAAAAATATGTTTGACCCAATAAATAAGATTATATCTCTAACAGTTGTAGTTAGTAGTAACAGTGTAGTAATTTATATTTAATTAGAGTTGTATTTTATAGAAAAATAAATAAAGAGAAGTCTCATATCCGTAAATTAAAAAGTCCTTCAAATGACAACGACACTAAATGAATATTTGTACCATTGATTCAAATTAAAGGCCGCTCTAAATATATTAAATTATACACACTGCAGGGGTTCCGTCGAATCAAGATAAATTTAGATTTTATGGTTACTCGAATTATTTAAATAAAATTACTCTGTGAATTGACATAAACACTTTAAGTTATTGTCAAGTGTTGGATCCCTCTAAGATAATTATATTGTTATATTTGGATGGAAAAATATTAATTATTTTTTGTTATTGCTGACTGTTCGATAACGTAAGTTTTATGAAATATGAACTTACGTAGAATTTAATAATATCTCAATTATTGAAAGAAACATTTTAAGTGTGCCATGAACAAAAATACATTCATGTGTACCTACATGCATTAATGTATAAGTTGTATGCAATATGGGCATATAAATCACATTCTTTTTGGCTTCACCCTCGTCAGAGTTTCCCGCCTATAAGTGTATATCCCTGTTTATATTATCTACCTTCCTGTTAACATCTTAGTTACCTCTTGGCTTTTTATGTACCTTTAAATATATACCTATATACTTGACACTTTTGTGTTATCTGCCCGTACTTACTTATTTACCTACTAATGTCCTATTTGCATTATGCTTTTAAAATACCTGCATACATACTACATACTCATCTATTTACTTTATTATTTTCTTGTTTAAGTCAAGACAAGTCAAACGATTCCAAACTCGATGAGTTTACTCCTCACCGCTGGAGAGTTCCCGTTACCACTTTTTGGTTCCAACACTAGGCTCTGATTTTTTTGAAGGACAGTTTTAGGTCGTCTTTAGTCGTATTAAAACTTTAGAATGTTGTTTTATACTAATTTAATGCAAATAAATGATTAAATATGCTATACGACAAGAGAGCATTTATGCAATAATAAGACTGCGAATCTCCTCAACTATTAGTCGGTTGTTCATCGGGATTAGTACAATTTTTTTTTATCATTTTGTAGATTTTTTATATTTTAAATTTTATTTTTAGATTATCATTAGACTTACCAAACTCGACAATGGTCCCTATGCTATTCATTGTTAACGATTTTTATGGTGTGTCTTCAATGTCCATGCTCAAATTCTAACCACTTTTTACGGGACTACGTTTGGGCTATAATCTTTCTAATAAAAAAAGAATTATTAAATTTTTTATTGATTGATAAATGTTGGGGGTTGAAGGTAACATAAATCCAAAAAAATATAAACGTATTGAAAACCTCTCTTTTAAAATCGTCTAAAAATACGTAAAGTTTTTCGCTTATTATTGATTAATCTGAGCATAAAATCCGGTGAATCTGTAGACAGAGTAGTATCGAACGAAGCAAAATGAAAAAAGTAGGCAAGTTAATTCGAGAGTTTCAGTTTATGAAGTTGGCAATTTTATTACATAGATATGCGCGGGAATTATTATTGGTGAACTTAATTATACTTTAACGTTGTCATCAATTGTTAGAAAAATATTTGGCGATTATTTTTGTAGAATTCCAGTTTTTTTGTTTTGTCATTAAATATAAATTTATCACAATAAATACTTGAAAATATTTTACGTAACAATATCCTTTCGTTTATGATTTCTATTTTATGTGTTGAAATTAGAAAACCACATTTATAAAATATTGATAGGTCATAAAATATTGAGTTCATGCCATCATTCAGAATTGATGTTTGTTTATTGGTATGATTATTTACCTAAATTAAATCATTTTATTTAAGCCGATTTTTTTTAAATTCCCTTAAAAATATGGTTTTAGCCTCCTTATTTTCAGGTATTAAAAAATACTATGTTTATTTCCGTACGCATTTGGTTTAAATTAGAAGGTTCAATTATTAAATATTTTAATTTAGAAGGTTCTCTACATACCTATGCATAAAGCGTTTGAACATAATACACTAACTTGAAGTTATGGTACAACCCAATAACTAAAATAATCAAAAATTGGAAGGAATACATATTTATCTCGAAATGCAAGTTGTGAAATTTAGCTGTGTCAAAAATTAATTTGCTAATTTATTATGTAGATGTCGTCATCCGATTGCAGAATTGTGTCTGCGCATGTCGCGAAAAGGTACCATATCAAAAAAAAACCTTTCTGTCTAGTCATCATATCACAATGTCTCAATTAAAATCGGGCGAATCGATGATGATAAAACATTTGGCGATATTCTCAGCTAATCGCTTTACCACATTATGATGTGTCTATACCATATTGGGCATGTCGAAAAGGACTTCAGTTTCAAGCCACTAGCAATGCTGTCTCCGCTTTGTTTACATGCACGAAAAATGTTCAATGATCACTATGGTGTGATGCGAATCTATGAAGAAACAATGTTTTAAGAACAAAGTGTTGCACATCTAATGTCACCAGACTTTTTCATGCCATCAACAATGATACGTCGGGAATTATAATATTTTCATGATAATTTTCTTGTCATAGTACTTTACTGTAGCTACTTATTTTATTAAAGTTCTGTCCAAAATTTTGCTCCAAACATTGATTATTTAGATATTTGTAATAAATGTAATTAGACAAAGGATGTGGATATATATGCCATTGTCTAGAATATTAAGAAGGAGTTAAAAGAATAGTTTTCAGCCTTACATCTTAATCAATAATAGCACTCACTTATTAATATGGTTATTAATGTTTTTTTTACGCATTTACTAAACTTCCTTATTTTTATTGATTTTTCAATTAATTCATTTTAATAATTATTATCCAATGAGAATTTCGCTTTTTTAAATAGACGGTTTCATGATTCAATTATATTTAATCGTTAATAAAATTTATACATCTGTAGAATAAATAGACCAGCAAAATCGTCAAACGTTTTGTACTGCATGATTTTATGGGTATTAGAGGCGCTTTATATAATGGTGCCGTTTCATGAAATGCTCAGGCACGTCATAATGTGCCCAATTTACGGTCGGAGGACGACATAAATGGTAGCAAAGAAATACATTATTTTTTTTAATCTAATATATTTTACAATTATTATTACTTATTTCTAACTATCATTTACTCATTTAAAAACTCGATTAGATTAAACACATCTTTTGAAAACATCGAAATTATTATCGCACACCTTATATAACCCATATATTGCGAAGAAATTTGAAAAAAAACCACTTTTTTTGTGAAAAGTTGACATATAAAAAAGGTGTATATTTACTATTCCGCGAGTACAGAAATATTTCTTAGATAAATTTTTTTGTTAATTTTTATAAATAAAATAAATGTTTATTTCAGCTACATAGGTAATATTTATTTTTATTATTGAATATTTTTACTACTTTTTTTAAATATTTTATATTCGTGCTAAAATATCTGATAACTTATTCAGCTTTTTATTGAAAGAAATGTAAAATGAGAAATATCTGAAGAACAAAGTGAATTTCAGTTTTGTAGCAATAAATTGTGGACGTATGAATTTCGATATCAGTTTGAAATATAAAATTTAAAATTCTGTATAAAATTTAAAAAAATATCAGAGTTTGGAGGAAATTGACGAAATTTATCGTATTAGATCGTACATTATGAGGAAATGAGTCTGTTGAATATATGTTCAGAGAAGATGTTTGGAATATAATGATATTTCCAGCGTTTTCAGCGTCAAACTTTAATTCGTTTATAAATATTATAGTATTTCTGATTTTTAAACGAAGTAATCATAATATTTGATATAAAGCGATTTTTATAAAATGGTAATAAAGGGAACGGTCAGAATATGATTTGTATTGAAGGCTTTACATAAATTTGATCAAATCTATAATCGTAATATTTTATAGTTTCAAACACCGCCTCTACTCTACTCTTTCTATAATGAAATATCAGTCATTTTAATTGCTATTTGCAGTAGTTTTTAACAGTGCTCTCAACCCGCTTATCTACTTGAAATTCAAATTTTACAGATGAAGATTATTTTGCGCACATGAATGTCTTTCCGCTGGGTATATCAGTAACGAAACCGACATAAAATTTAGGACTTTGCTATGGCGTAAATGATTTTGATGTAATTATACAACATTGACAAATTATTTTTTTCAATAATATTTTATGCTAATAGGGTGACACAACAATAAAAAGAACTATGCTTATATTATGTTTGAATGATGTTAAATGTCCGATTATAAAAAAAACTGGATTACGATCTGAATTAATTGCAAAACAGTTAAAAAGAAAAACGGAATGGAACCTTAAAATTGTAATGAATACGTTTAAAATATTTAATGAGTTTATTTTAAAAGAGATTAATTACAAAATATTCAATATTTTCTTTGAAGAAATTTTTTTAACAGGGTTATTATTATTATCGCCAAGAAATTATGGAAATTTATTTAGGCGGGTTGGTATGAGCAGCATTGTTATTGATATCGCTAACATGACGAAGTTGACGTAAATTTTTTTTTATAGTATTAAAACGATATCATTTTCAGTTTTGAGGTTGTTACAAAATATTGTTTGGAGTAAAAACTTAGCCGAACGGACGTATTGGATAAAGAAAAATATTTGAATTGAGAACATATCGGCGGTATTTAATAATGATCTAGGAAAACTACATCAATACACAACGTAAAATATTGCAAGATACGAACGATGATGTTTAGAATCGACTGATTGACCAATTTAAATCCCCTTCGCAATATACAGGGAAAACGCAAGACTTATTATATCTACGACATATATTATTATTATCATGTTTTCCATAACTTTCGTTTGTAAATTTAGGATTTATCAAAAGTTATCCGTTACTTGGTGTTTTATAGAAAATTTTCTATGGTTTAGTAATTAAAATGATTTATAAACCTTTTGGATGTATTTATGCAGATTCCATGTGCTATTTATTGTTTTCGTATTTATTTTTTTCTTCATATAGTAAATATGTTTTACGACGAATTCCTAATAAATGTAACATTACTCCAATATTTAAAAACTAATTCGAAATAGCATACCATAACATATTTAAGAAAAAAATATTCCTTATGAAAAAAATTAAATAGTTACAATAAAATATGAAAAGTGAAATTAAATGCTGTATTTCAGCTTCAAAACATTTCACTCAATGAACGTTTCACTCCACCGCAGCACGATTTTAACCAGGGCGAGATCGGGTAGAACTGCTAGTTTGAACGTACAGCTAATGGTCGCAGTCGAAGGACAATATAAACGTTAGACATCTTTTGGAATGTCTATCGAACTAATTTAATTCTACGTTTGACTTTTTATTTTGACTAAGATCGAGAGAAGAAGCTATGAAGCGCTTTGTTTGTCTTGGCTTATCTACGTTTTAATTAATATAGTGATAGCTTCTTAGAATATTCAATGAGATTCGGATGACCGTTATGACATCGAAATTTGAATTTAAACTAAAAGACAATTATGAGTATTGTTCCTGGAAAATAGTATTTATTGTTTTTTTTTCGTTAAAGAAAAGCTTATAGCAGTATTCGGCAGGTATTTAATTGAAATAATTAGGACCAATAGTGGAGAGTAATATAATATGAAGCGCGCCTCCGGGGTTCATAACACCAAAATTGATCAAGAGGTGAATTAAAAATAAATATTTTTTTTCGAATCAAAGTAGTGAATTTGACAGATTCCACTATTTTATTTAATCAAATGCAATGATTTATGAAATGCATATTATTTAATTTTTTTAACCATTTTTAAGCTGATACCCCAAAATCTCCGTCTCTTACGTAGTCAATCAGCAAGGGGCAAGTATCGTTACTTTTGTAGTCATGAGTTGGACTAAACTTTTATAGTCATGAGTTGGACAAAGCTTTTATTTATTTATTTTGAATTTAATTCATCAAGGTAGTGATGAAAACTGATGACAGAATCGAAAATTAATTTTATCTTTACAAGATTGGTAAACGAATTGACTAATTACATGCGGATTATTTGAATGTAATTACATTTAAGCTTGCATATTTAAGGTCAAATTTAATTAAAAGGATTTGTAAAAAATATTGCTTTAATGTTATCTTTTATAGATTATCTGTTAAACTAAATATTTGCGTTTAACGTTTTGGATTTATTCAATTGACGTAAACACTTACTATATGCGAAAAAGTTTGAAATTTTCATTTGATCGTAAAGATTTAAAGCGATGTTTTACTGAAAAAATAATTTTAAATTTGCCTTTAAAACTGGTTCATATCATAAAAAAAGGAAATTTTTTTCCAGAATGATGTTGAGAAAATCACGTTCCTGAATCCTGAAAATTAAAAGACGGGGCAATCTGTGATATCTGTAAGTACTATATATTATATTCATACAATTAATATGATACTCTAATTGAGATTGAAGTTAGAGGAAATAACTTTTATAATGGTTGAGAGCACTGTTTAAACGGGAATGCAACATAACCAGCTCAGAATTTTTTTAATCTCTTAAGAATATCCACATTTCTACTATTAATTAATATTTTGCTAGTTCTAATTATATCTGATCAAGTGGTGTTTAGGTCGTATTCACGGAAAAACATTAATAATTTTATTATGAAAAAGAAATATTTAATTAAGAGTCACTGAGATAAAGTGTTGCATTAGCTCTGCTACTCTTAATGAAATGCTTTTTTTGAAGGCAAAAGCTTTAACAAGTGCAGTATTTAGGCTCCTTCAAAACATTAGTTAAGCTTTATTTTTGGAGAGTTTATTAAAAAATGGTATTCTAATTAATGTTACAATTTGTATGCCGTGAGTTTTATTGAAGAGAATGTAAATTAAAAGCCACTCGTAGCTTTTCATTAATTTCAATGCTACGGACAGAGTCGACAAAAATTTCTATTTTATACAGATTCTGTCGGATATTACATATTCTTTAAAGTTAAAATGTAATATGCGGACGATTTTGTAGGATTTCATATATTGAAGATACAGTCAAGTTTAAAGGTACAACGAAAATAGTATCCTACCATTGTCGGTGTATGTTTACACGTTGTACAAGAAGTAAGTGTAGTTTTCAATAGTATACTCAAAAGGGAAAACATACTGCTAATGCAAATGACAGGGCTAGTCGCCTACAACCTTAGGCGTCGGTATGCAAAAAGTTAGTGCGATATTTATTTGGTTAAAGAGAGTGGAATATTTGTATGAATGTAATAAGTTATTTGTTTTAAAAATAATAATAAAAAAATAAAGTGGTGGTTTGTTGACTAATCGAAATCATTAAGTTTTTGTTACACGCATGCATTTTTTATATAGAAAATATAATAAAAAAGAAGAATTTTTATTTTTTGAAATTTTGTGTCAGTTAAAATGTTGTATATGCTTTTGTGTATGGTTGTTTGTGTATATCTATACATATGTACACATACGCATGCACGCATCTGCACACGCGCACACATTTACGCGCACGCACACGCGCTGACAACGCCGTACTATTACGATATTAGATTGATGTAATGGCAATGTTATTACGAAACGTCGGTTATAATTGAAGAATAATATATTTGTTGTTTTCGGTGCTAAAGAGTGAGAAAAGTTTACAAACATCCTTAATACACTGAATACAGATATAGTCTCAATCATTTCAGGGACATTATCTGCAGGAATATTTTAATCAAAATTCCTTTATTCATGTCTATAAAATGAACAGCTTCGGACTGGTGTTGCAAATTGGAAAATAATTTATATCCAAGCTTTTTCATATGAGCACGCAGTTATTAAGCAGACTGAGTCATCCATTAGATAACTCGTAATTACACTTGAAGAGAAATAAAGGGAAAGGTTATATCGTTGGATAAACTAATTTATGACAAAAAGAAATAAAATATGAAATCTTTTAAAATCTCCTCAAAATGTATCTAATTTACTACAAATATATCCAGCCTAATACCCTGTTAATAGTAGCGATCGGTATTAAAAATAATTTTTTATAAATTGTTAAATTAGACTTGAATAAAAAATAGACGTTGCATCACATTTTCAGAGTATTTCGTTAAAATATTTATCACTGCCAATTGTACATTTTTCGGATTTAGTTATAAGTTTATGATTAGTTATATTACATTTATATTTATTTATATTTATAATACATTTATATTTATTTACGATAAAATGAAAAATCTAACTAAATACGATATTGCCTTACAATACATTAATTTAACATAAGCAAAAATTTTAATAAATATTATTTATTTGAAAAAAAACTGAAATTCAATGTCAAGGATAAAATTATATTAAAGAAGTTATTTTATTCAATATGGAGGTTTATTAAAGGATCATAAATACTTAAACAAAATGAGGTCAAAATAATAATTATAGTACAAAAAGAAAGTAACATTATAATTATTTTTCAATAACGCCACAATTTTTGAGAAATTTGTGGAACATTCTTACATCTAATAATTTTATAGCGGGGTTCATCTTATTATATAGAGATTGTTGGTTAACTAATATAGATAGAAATTATTTCCTGATTCCTCTTCAAAATAAAAGACTAATATTGTCTCTTTTTTAATTTCAATGGAATTGGTTTTTTGATAACATTTTCTTTACATTCAACATTTTCTCAAATATGATTATATTTAAATTTTTAATTGTCAAAAACAGAAACTCCATATAAGAAAAATTTAATAAAAAGACTAAATACAGGTATAATAAATAGATTTTTTTTCTCTGAAATACTACTCGTATTCAAGGCCGATGAGGTGTTAGGTGCGTGGCGTTGTATATTGCTTTGACGATAACGCGTGCACTAGCAGTAATATTGAAACAATATATCTGGAAAATGGGATAAAATCAAGGAAATGATTTCCACCAAAGTCTTGACATATCTGTAGATTTAGAGAGAATTACATCTCAATTTGCAGTTCAAAAGTAGCAAAAATTTGATATCATTAAAAACTACATACATGCCGTCAAAGGTTTTAAAGTTACAATTATTTTATTTCAGAAGTTTTTCAAAAAATATGATGGAAAACATGGGCGAAACAACATAAAACCAACATGGACGAACCTATATATAAAATTTAAAGTAAGGGAGACCAATCTTAGATGTTCCGCAAAATTGTTACTTATGACAAATTCTAGTTAGGGATTGGCAATGAAATTAAAATTGTATTATGTTTTATGGGAATCATTGAACTCATGACGTCGTGGACAAATAGCTTGCAACCTTTATTTCACAAAAGTATAAACATTATTTCAGGAACAATTTAGTACTTTGGAAATTAAGTTACAATGAATACATTTACAAGTTCAGTTTAAAAAACATCATTTCACAGGAAGTATTTTATATAAGTTATATTTTTGTTTATATTTAATTAAGTTATTTTCAATGTGACATAAAATAATGACGAAAATGTATTGAATCGAAAGTTTTATATGATTATCAGAAGATATTATATTATTGTTAAAAAAACTTTTATAAGAAAAATTTTCTCTGTCAAAGAAAGGAAATTATTTCGGATCCCATGAAGTGTTGAATGATGCACGGACTAGACTATAACGCAAATGTACTACATGGTTTCGATAAACTTCATGAAATTATACAAAAATATGATGCCAAATGCGGGCTGCCATGGTAATTTTTTTTCAAGAAACTTGCGTACCTTGTCAACATTATTTTTTTGCTAAAACTTGTTGTTTTTGACTGTTTTAGAGTAAACGATATTAGATGGAACGATTCTATGTAGCTCTACACACACGGCTTTTAACGTAAAAACGTTTTGTTCTGTCAATAAAAATAAAAATTATGCTTTGCTTGTGTATTAATGGTTTTGATTGCTCAGCAAGTAAAACAAACAACATTCTTTGTAGGAGAACATTTAAATAAGAAATACAGTTGAGATATATAGTTCCAAAATATTATTACTTTCGGATTCAATACAACTCTACTACTATACTGAACTGATACTATCAGTATAAAGTTAAGACAAGTGTAGTTGAATATACATATTACTTCCGCGTTATGGCTCTTAGTTACGACTGTTGTCAAAATCACACTGTACGGTTGAAAAATCTCGAGTGAATATAGAGACTGTTTGTCGGATGCAGTGATGAAGGGGTCTGAGTGATGAGGATTATTAAGGAATATAAGGTGATATAGGGTTCTTTTTTCATCAGCAGACCTACAGGCGCAAAATGTTAAATATGTATAATCTTTTCGAAATATGTTTCATTAAGGTCTTGAATTTTAATATTTAAATATTTCAAATATAACTTTATTAGGAATTCGTTATAAAATAACAAATTTTTGTTAAATAATTATTTATAAAGCCGATGCAATGGCAGAAAATAAAAATTGAAAAGGAGGCCTTACAAGAAGATGAGGCCTTAGCGATACCACTCATTTCTATTTGGATGATATTTGGTGATAATTCCAATTCCAGTGTCAATATATACATAAGTTTAAAAACAAGATGCACTTATTACCGTAGACATAGCAATACAGATGAAAGAAAAACAACTTAAAATAAGGCGATAGAATAAAAAAATTGGTCAAAAAATTTTCCTTTAAATACAAAAAATAGAAGTGTAAAAGTACGCAGTAAGCATAGGTTAGTCAGCGCAGGTAGGTTTTAATAAAATGCCGAACCGATCAGGAAAATAATGGATTTTTTTTTAAATGACGTTGTCAAATAAAATAAACAACTCACAAAATTGTAAGTTGAACATAAAAGAGGGATACTCTTTGAATTTATTAAGATAAAAAGAAATGATTCCATTAAACTTATATCTATACATATTTAAAAAAAAATTACTATCATGGCATGAAATAAAATAGGGTTGCTATGAAAATGACATTCAAAAACCCTTGACGCTGACTAATTTATTTAAGGACGGGTTACTTCCGCGGGAGGCTGATGCACTTGTAAAGAGAACTTCATAAAGAGAAAAATTATAAAGAAAGAATGTTACTTTCAAGTTACCGTTTTTATTTTTATTTAAATAAATTAGAGACATACTTAACAATAACGTTTGGTAAGATATACTTTAAACATATAATTTTGAACAAATATTCCAAAGGTCATTCATGAGATTGTTAACAATAGATGCGCGACGCCACGAGCAGATTTCTGATAATTAAGCAATCCCTGCTAATGAAAACACTTGTCTAGAATATTGAAATGATTCGGACAATGGGCTAATTTTACTCTTGCCGGCACAAGTATGGCTCCAGCACAGCACAGGCACCGGGACTGTAGCGGCAGAATTAAAAATCTATGAAACATGTGAACCCGATTTTACACTACTATTCTCATTGTGCCCAAAGGTACGTATGTCTCATAACTACTTAAACTGTAGCGGTTTAAGTGTCAGTGAGGGTGCGGAAGATGTTGCGCAGTGTGATATGATTTTCGGGTAATTACCGCGTTCCAAGCTCATTGCCAATATTATTATCTTACCGATACCAGTTAAAGTAAAAAAAAACTCAATGCCGATATTATAGGAACATGGTCTGCATTTAGGGCTGCCACTTTTGCTAGATCTAAAATTCAGAGATCAGTAAAGCCAAGAATAAGATAAAATAAAAAAGGTTTACACAGCTTGCATATATTATGGGAAAGTTACAGTACTTCTTCATTTGATAATTTTAACAACCTACATTGATTAGATAATGCAGATAATGAGTTACACTTGTAGCATAATTAATTTACTGTAACAGTAGCTTCAATAAGGTTTGTCACTGTTTATTATATTGAGAAACGCATAATATTCTTGATTAAAAATAATAACAATATGACTTATTGGCACTACTTACTATTGAAAATGATATTTTTAATTTTCTTGCGAATTTTGTTAGTATTTTTGCTGGATTAAGTTTATTTAAATAATGAACAAAGTTTTTAGAGTTCATATTTGAATTATACTATATAGGGCTCCAATTTCACCATTTCACCATTTCACCAGTTTCGTTCGTCTGACCACTAATTTCCCATGAAAAAACACGCAACAGCTTTTATAGAGATACAGAATATTTTCCTCATATTTTTTATAGTTCAGTAGAATTACTGATTTTCTGAAATTCAGCCGATAAATCAGGCAAAAATGTTGAAAACCCTCTTTTTATAAATTGTGGCTTGACTGTTTTCAATTTGATATCTTTATCGTAAAGCTAATCTTCGTCCATGTTGAAAAGAAAATAGAATTATCAAAGTCATAGTTTTCATTCAAGTAATCTGCAGGATTTTCATATACTTCATCGCCTTCCTTTTTAAATAAAAGTTGCTCCGAATTTTCCAAAAATGTTCAGTATTTTGTAATTTTTATGTCATAAAATTCACTATTTAATCGGTTTTCAATTTTCTCTCACGTCTTTTCACGTAATTGACAATGAGCTGAAGTGACAGTTTCTTTTACAAGCGATATTTTTATCTGAGTTAACATGCTCTATCTTCAGAATTTGGGTTAATTTTTTTAGGTAACTTAAAAGAAGTAAAATTATATAACTCAAATTACCATACAGGCCAGTTTCCTAACCTGGGAAATGACCTAATTATATAGGATGAAACTCGATGTTTTTTTTACTTAATAATGAAAGTGAAAACACCAAGCTAACTCTTATATATCAATAGATGATGCGACGCATATATTAAATCGACGTTTTGCAAGGTTTTCTCATCCTCTTAATTTCAGATAATCCACGCGAGTGAAGATGTATCAAATATTTCCAATGTTTATACGTTATTACTTTTATTCCATCTCAGAGAAAACTACATAAATTGTAGAAAAGTTGCTCTTATTTCCAACTCAAAATTTTTAAAAGTTCTGATCGAGTTACCAATACCGTAAGGTTTCATTTTGATTCAACAGGATATGAAATTTGGATAAAGTTACTAAAATTACTATTCAGTAAAAAGTAGTATCCGTTGTTTTCAGTAGTAACTTCAAAAAAGGAGGCAATAATCAATTCAAGGTGAATGCATTTTTTGAATGTATTATATTTTATTTCGAGTTGAATGAAAATTTCGACGTTGTAATTATCTCGCATAGCTATATAGACTTAAACAGCTATATAAGGTCACGACGGTAAACAGTAGTGGTTTTTTATTATTATGATGTTTTTATTTACTTAACAACTGGTTTTATATATTTATGAGTGTAGTGGATATGAAAATATTAAAAAGAAAACGCACTGAAATACATTTTTGCTCCTCTTATATTTTTTATTTAAAAAAAATAAAACTATCTTCTCCTTTTGCATGAAATTTTCAAATTTTTTGGGCCTCGTAACAAACAGTAGAACCAAAACTTGAAACTATTCATAATCTCTCAATTTGCTCACATCATCAATGATCAAAATCATAAAATTAAAAGTAATGTAATAAATATTACTACAACGAAAGTAATTAATCAAAAGCTTCAGCTCAGTATATTCCTTTTGAATGTACATACAATTGAAGTAAAGATTTCTGCTTTCTCTTGATTGATTTTTAATACTGTTAAAACTACAATGATCATTGATGTTTCAACAGTGAAGCATAATCCTAAATTTATCATTCGTAACTATTGTTGTTAATTAATGAGACTCGATGTTAACTCACGTAAATTGTACTGAGAAACTTAGAGCCTTGAAGTAACATCGACCATTAATTTTGATGTAATTTTGAGACCGTTGTACAGTTTTCGACCCCGTTTGTAAGTCAAGATTAATCAATACACTTGAGTCAAAGTTAATATTCGTTTTATGGGTAAAAAAATATTTTTACAATTAGAATTATTGCTAAGTTGAACCTCGAAAAGAATTTTAATGAGATTTAGAAAAAGCGAACGAAAATGTAAAACATACATTCTTAACGGTAGAAATGTTGGCTATTCGTGATTGTAATCTGGATTAAGTCATCTGTAGATGACTATATTTATATATTTTGATTATATTTAATTAATTTTTTCATATTTTTATCATAGATCTACATAGAATATCGCGTAATTATTTTCTTGGATGTAGCGGGCATTTATGCAGAAGTGATATAATATGTAACTATATTTTAATTCTATTACAAGATTATACATTCTTCCTTTATCTAGCTTCTTTTATAAGGTGCTGAATCGTATTTATGAAGATTTTTCTTACGCATTTTCTTCAAATATTACATTCTTATTTGAATGCAGCTCGTTAGTCGAGAATAACAAAGTTTTTTGTTTTTTTGCTTTGTGGATGTATTATCTTGTGAGTATCTGCAGAGTGACATTAGTAATAGCATCGAGTTAGTCAGTATTAGGTGCTCAGTCACCGATTTTGAATGATACCAGAATGTAACTTGCTTATGATTAATGAAAATTATCGCGTGAGAATGATCGTTAACTTTTAAGTCATGTTTCGCTCAATAAATTTTTTATATTTGAAATGAATATGTTTCTAACTAGCACATTACTATGATAGTAGAGTCCTAATAATTAATATTAGTTATTTATTGAAATTTAATGTGTTAATTTGTTCTCTATCTCCGCTATTCGTGTACTCTTCCAATGTCCTTTTTTAACTAATTAATGATTAAAGAAGACAATTTTTAATTCTTTCCTTCTTGTCAATGAATTATCCGAGATATATATTTTAGTTCACTTAATTATTTTAAAATAGATGTATGGTTAATTTAATTAAAGTTTAATATATGGTTAAAATTGTACACTTATTTATTAAAACTGTAGGCGTTTGTACATCACAAATATGTTGTTATGAATTTTGCTCCTGAGAGTGCGTTCCTGGAATAACTTAAGTTATCCGCTAGAAATTTTATATAGTCCTAACGCTGTAATATTCTTTACTGTGTTACGTATTCAAAACTTTCAGGTAGATAATTTTAAATACAAATTATTGAAATTTTTGGAGTTAAAGTTTAAGTTATGGAAAAATAAACATTTATTAAATTCAACTATTATGGTATCTTTTAAAATTACCAAAAATAACAATTTTAAAAATTAATATTTCGTTAACTGATCCCTAAATTCTGCTAATATTTTTTTTCAAAGATCTAGCCAACAATATCCTACATAATGGGTTATGCGAATAAATAATATCTTAACTTTACGTATAGGAGAGCATCGCTTTATAAATATGTATAATCATGTCAAATTTTAAGTTTACAGCACAGATTCAGTCGAAGGACAGACAAAGAAGGTAAAACTATAAGGGTCTATAGTTTGGCTACGGAACCCAAAAGAGGTCCAAAATCCTTTCTAAAATAAAAAAAGATTAATTTTTTCTAATAAATAGAATGAAATGGGCCAGGTCTTGGCTATATGAAGGTTTGTCATTGATGTGTATTTCGCCTTTGTGTGAGACGACAAGATGATGCCATAACAGCTTTAGCACCAATGCTTAACAGGTGGAATTATTTGTAAAGCATGCTGATAACAATATATTATATCTCCAAATTAAGTTTAGTCTAAGAGTTAGAACTCTTAGGCATTCATCAAAAATAGCAATCATTAAAAATTTTCAAATTCAGTCATAAATCGATCAAAGTTCGTAACTTTTCAAAGTATTCGATAATAATAAACTTGGGAAAATTTCCAATCACGTTCAGAAGGTCATCGCGTATATTAATAACACGGTATATTTCCGTAATATTAATATCGACTATCTCGCTTTCAATCCATAAAAATAAAGAAACGTTTACATTATATATAATTTCAGCGAGATTTTTCAAAACAACTTGGAATGGTGACAAAGTCTTAACAAAACAGAAACATTTTGGTTACGGAAATGAACGGGCCACGCGACTTTGACAGATGGTTTAATGCCGAGTTTATTATAAATCGACCATCTGTGTTTACGGCCCCGTACGGATATTAGCATTATAAATAGCTTTATAAACAGATACCGCGGCAGATGCTGGTAAAGAGGCGAGGTGATGATAATCCTATGGCCAGTTTCAATATTTTATTGCGGCGAGAAATGATTTTCGTGACGTTAATATGCGCGATGATTGCGGATTGAAAAAGCCCCTCGGCAGCATTATTACAATAAAGGAGGCAGTCATGGAATATTTGGGTAAACAATGAGGCTACCAATAACAGGAGAGGGAGCGGTTCTATGTATTTAAATACTCAATTTTTATGTCGACTTTGTGTTATGTTTTTTTTTTTTGTGTTGAAATGTAAATATTATACGAACGCTACGTAATCGGGTAAGTGTAGCATCGAAAAGTTAAAATTTAACGTAAACATCGCAAAGCTTCGGTTTTGATTCGAATTTTACGGTGATGCGATGTAAAAGAGTTGATTTATAAAGATACAATAAAAATATGTATCTCTTTATGCGTGATATTGAACTAACGTTCTTTTAAAAAATCGAAGTGAAGATGCAAAAAAAGTGTGATGATAATTTCGATGTCGATGATGTGATGAACTTTTTAGCTATCAGAATTTCGCGTTTAGTTATATACAGAGAGAAGTTAATGATTATTCTGCTACTTATCTATTCGTTATTTAATAATATTAAAATTCGAAAGAAAGACAGATAGAGCGGAATTATAATTCCTAAATCATGTTCCGTGACGGTTTGTAGAAATTGATAATTACTTTATTTGCACTTCACTAAAATTATCATTATTATATGAAGTTGGAATTTAAATGTTGATTCCTTATCTCTCGGTCTTATTTCTGTATAAGTGTCAAGAAAAAGTTGTCATTTTGATTTGTACCAGAATAAATACGTATAATAAAAATATCGTTCATTTGTTTGTCGCTTTTATTGCTGCATCTGCATGCTGTTATTGTTCGTCTATGAAACTTAGAATGTAATTTGGGACGGGATTTGGTAGGAAATAAAAAAAAGTTTATTAACATTATTCAAATTTTTTTAAAACGTTTTTGAAATCTAAATAAGAAACATTATGATATTTGAATATATAACGTCGCATAAATATGAAATACTTTTTGAAATAATGACTCTGTACCTAGGAAAAAGCATACATTTTAGGTATGTTTTTGGTTTTTTTTTAAACTGCACGAATCAAATATAAGAAGAAATATATTTATTCACGTATAATGTCACATTTGAAGCCTCCTTTAAATACGGATATAAAAATGTTTGTTGAATTTGTCCCAAGTTTCGATTTTTTTACTTATGGGTGATATTGCAAATTTTGTGTCGAGTCTAAATAACTCAACCTCAAACGGGTCTGACAATATAACCCTGAGAAAGACGAATTGATGCACAATGGATGTCCGCCATGGGAATTTCACGTTCAGAGATCAGTATTTTTAAGAATTTTGAAAAGCCTCAAATTGCATTTATCGTCATGTAAATATAAAATATATTTCTGATTGCGTGATGTAAAGAAAGTTAGGATCATTATCGAAATCAATGCATTCGATTCAATTAAAATAGGTAAACGTTCAAACGAGTAAACAATGAGTACATGTGTATGTGTATATATGTCGGAGATGAAAGTCGTTTTTCAAGATTTAGTAAGTTTAGTAAGTATGGGATTATAACTAAACTTCTTGTAGACGATTTCATTGAAGAAAAATTCAATGCGACGTCTTTCTAATTATTTACTATATGACGTAATACTACATGTTACAGAAGTGATAGAACTAATTGTAATAATAATAAATATCCGTGTACATATTACGATTTGATGATCCCAATCTAAAGTGGTGGCAAATTTCAGATTTAAAATAATGATGTACGTATATACATATATATATATATATATATATATATATATATATATATATATATATGTGTGTATGTGTGTGTGTGTGTGTATAAATAATCAATAAACTATGAACTCTAAAAGTCGAATCCTATCTTTTATAATACACGCAATAAACGAACAAGACAAAAGAAATGCAAAATTTCAAACTGATATGACACTAACTAATAATAAAATATAAATTATCAAGCAATTTAACAATAATTTTCCTGCATTTAACAGAACAGAAAAAATAACGCGTTCATTAATCTTGGTACCCGAAAGATAAGTCAATAGCGCAGAATATTCGTATGCGTCCTAAGCAGATGACTGATGAGCAGTCACACGCTCATCTAACAGACAGGAGCAGAAAGCTATCTTATACTCAAGAACGTGGGTTTATTGATCACTTTTAAATATTTAAAGAAATCCATAAAATTAATTCTCGTTAGAATTGAATAACATCCGACCATGTCCAGTATAAATGTAAATTTTGAGATGCATAAATCTATTAAACTGTTCAATGTAGGTACTATTTAGTACAAGGATATAAGTCGCTTTCACAAGGGGCTAGATAACTGCGTATTTTTCAAGAATTCTACGAACAAACAGATAGGACTCGACGCATACTTTATCAAATATAGATAATATGAATAGTACCTACATTAAACAGTTTAATCGAATGTACGCTTATACTGGACATGGCCGGATGTCATTACATATTATCTTACATATTTACTTACCAAAATTGTTTGCCGTGGCCTAACATAACAAAGTTAGAGAAAATTGTAGGTTTCAATGGTTCGAGATACCACTGTGTCTGCCGGAAAACTATTAACATTTTCTTGGTGAATGAGTGAATTACTAACATTATTTTAGTCAGGGAGTGATCAATTAAAATATTTTTAGTTAATTTAACAGACAATATGATTCGAAAAAACAATCGTTGGCAAAATTTTTTAATAATTTTTTATAGAATCTCTTATAAACAAGATATCAGTGTGTTACCTATAGCATAACTACGTGTTTTTTTTCTTCACGTATTTTTTTCATCCAACAGGGCTGACTCCTGTTCTCATTATGAATGTAAAATACTTTTGGTGAAAAAAAAATCCTTTTTAAAATCTAAATATCATTAATGTGTTAATGCGATTTTTTTAATTTTTAGGTGTTGCTCGCCATATTATTCTAAATAGGAAAAATTTAAAACAATTATTTTGTTAAATTTTTTTTAAACAATTTAATTTCTTTTTCTGTATATTGGGTTGAATCACCGAATCTTCACAGGGAAGATACGTTAAAAAGAATAATAGACTCTTGTATATGATTGTCAGTGAAAAATTTAATCATTTTTTTTTAAATTGTGTTAAAACTTACAATATAGTAAGAATATGATATAAAATATTTTATTATATGTTACTTTTAGTAATAACGCTTACCGACCTGAAGATAAATGAGAAGAGTCAGCTTGACTTAAGTCAAGCAAGTTCTATGATTCATTTAATTACTTTCCATATATATTTTTTTTTGTAACTGAAAAATGTATTTCATTTTATATGACCGAATTCTTCGTTTATTACCTGCAAAAATAAGGAAATAGAACACACGTACCGCAACTTATTTCGATACACAAGGTACGACGTATTCAATTGTACAACTCGGGAGCACTGCAGACAATTTTGGAGAAAAAATATTACAGAATGCATATTCAGATCATCAAATAGATCGGCATATAACTGAACGCCATCTTACTTAGCAAACACATTTATAATTATGAAATTCTTTCATCGAAATACTCCGATTCTTAAACACAGTATATCCGGACGTGAAGATGTATGTCCAGTTTTAGTTACGTGGGTACGTGTAACTGTAAATAATGAGAAAGATACTGAATCTGCTCGTTCTATTTACCGTTAGATAAGTTACGATTGAATTTTCTATTCCGCTTCGGTCGTGAGCGTGCGAATTTAATTCACTTCCATATATTTTATGTCTGACATTTGAGTTTTATTCCTGTCTCATGAAAAAAGATCATGAAAAGTATTCGTGGCATTAAATTGGATCAAACTACGCGAGAGGGATTTGTAAAGATGAATTGAATTGATTACAGTAGTTCCGGTAAACTGTAAGGTTTATTTGTTATATAATGGATTAGATTTGAACTTGGTGATACTCTACCAACATATAACGTCTATATTCTATTTCGAATTTAAATTTAAAATAAGACAGAAAATGAATATTGATTAAGATAAATAGAGAATAATATTTTCCATTAAGAATTATTTTTTTCAATTTAATGCTCAATTTTATTAACATTGAGATGTATATTTTCCTGTTTTTAGGATGGCGTCACTACAATATTGAAAAAGTTACTTTGCGTTCACCAAGGTTTATTTATCTTTTCATCTCAGGCAGGTACATAGAGATATGGAATTCCAATGAAAAATGAGCTGAAACCAAAAAGAATGCAAATTTAATTTTTTCAAATATATTAAGTAAATTATGAATTGTAATAATTAAAAGAAAATAATATTTAATAAAAAATTGCGCGTGTAATCGTTGATACGCGACTGGAGTTTACTCCTTAGGTACGATTTTCTTGGAATATATAAAATAGTAAAACTGTATATGAATATAAATATCAATATTAATATCATTAAATGGTAATGGAAAATTATTTAATAAAAAATGATGAAAAAAAAATTATTTTTAAGTAAAATGAACAAGATTAATTTATTCAACAAAATTGAATTTATTCAACAAAATGAAACATTGAATAACGTCAGGCTAAGAAGTTAAAATTGAAAGATACTTTTAAATTTGGAAGGATAAAAGACAGGAAATATTCAAACAAAATCACATTTAATGATCACATCTTGATATAAGTGAACTATAGTAAATTATGTGTGTCCGTCATTGCGATTACGCCGTAAGAAAATGCCAAATAAATATATTGATTTGTCACTCGAAAGACGCGTAGAAATGTTGCGGATAGAGCCACCTAACGGTTACACTTTTTTTAACACTTTGAGCTTTTGATTTTACTCCGCTTAAAACTTCATGCCGGACGCTACACATGAAGATCGATTCTTAAGGAGTAAACTCCAATAAGTTCACTTCCATGGTCAATATCATTGTTACATAACATAGTATACATAACATAGCTATTTATGTAATGATCAGCTTTAAGAGGAAGCTGAGCAGGTATTGGAAGGAGTTATCAGCGTTCCAGTTCGCTTGAAAACAGATTCGAAATTTACGAGACGACCAGCTTTTGTTGACTCATATTTTGTAATCGGTTAAGGCTTTTTTAAATTGATCTGCAAGTTTAACACTAGTACATCATATGTTACTTTTAAATACCGATAAACATTAAACTATTATTTATATTAATTGGATCTGTTAAGGAATATATTTGTACACTTACTTTATTTGTGTACTTACTCTGTTTATTGGTAGACTTACTTCATTTGTTTTCAATCAAGACTTTATAAGGTAGATATTATTAGTAATGTATCATCGGATTCAGTATTTTTTTATTAATTGTATTCATTTCAATAGTATTTATAATTTTATAAATAATTTTTACTTATTAAATATGTTACTAAATTATGTTGTCTTTTTTTATTTGTATTAATTATTTATCACCCGGAACGATATCACTAATAACTGATATTTACATGTATTGAAAAGGTTTGAAAACTGTATTATTTGCGATATTTTGTCTTTGTAATAATTTCATCCTTCTGACATTAATAAACATACAATTCAGTTGCAAATGTGTAGACAATTTAACTGATACTTGTGTCCACAGAACTTGTATCATTATATGTATCTACAGGAAAGTATTACCAATTAGAAATCAGGATAAACTGCCTTTTCACTACTTTAATTTAGGAAGTTATTAATACTTCCGTATTTTTCACATCTGGTAATTTAATAAATTCTTACAAAAACATATATTGTGTTTTGAAACGTTATTTATTAGTGTTCTAAATTGGAATTCATAAATTTCTATTATTGACATTCAATCTGACTAGCGACATGATACCCGTCCCCTATAGCTAGTATATAAAAAGGTGCATTAAAATTAGTTTGCACTGGATGGTTCACTTTACCCATAATCAGAATGTTAAAATGTGCATTCAATTAATTTTAAGTAGATGATATAACTTAATAACTGGTTTAATTCAGGAAGTTATCAATACATATTTATTATTCGTATTTGGTAATTTAACAAATACTTGCAAAAACATATTATATTCTGTTACCTGAATTTGAGTACAAATGATGACAGATGGTACATTAAGTAAAAATTCTGTCACTAAAATGCAATGTTTGGTTCAATTTGCCCACAACTAAAACAAAAAGGTACATTAAATTAAATTGGACTAGATAAATACAAATCTAAAATTATTCTTTCATAGGGTTTCAAAATGAAAATCCTATTTCATTGGTTAATAGTTACATCAAGTAATATCTCGACCCGACAGCGAAGTACAAGTATCAAATACGCGCTCATCTTACTAATTGATTGAACTTAAAAAAAATGTAATCGAGGTTTCACATCTTCAACTAACATTAACAACTTGAAATTAAAACTAAAACTTTTGCAGTTTAATTTAAACTTAAAAACGGTGACAGTGAGAGAGTTTATTCGCAAACACGAGTAAACTCTCTTACTGTCCCAACATTTTAAATTACTACAGTGCCTTAATGGACCATTCATTTTATTACCACAAAATACTATCACATTATTCATCACAACAATGCAGAAATGGCACATAACTAAAGCTACCCCTTTAACCTATCGGTTTTGCCCAGTTCTCGTCAGCGACAATGATGTACGATTGTTGATTTGATTTCATATAATTGTTGATTTCATGTAACTATACCCCAAACAAATGATAACATCCTTATAAAGTAATAGCTCTGAAGTCCATTCGTACCGCTGGGAACGGAGAGAACAGTAAGATGTATATACTGCTAAACCAGAACAACAGGTTTTATTTATTGCGAGTCCGAATTCGGACGATAATTTTGTGTGCTGACTTAACAGCGCTTCTAAACAATGAGCGATGTAAGTATGTTCTTTTCAAAGTTTAACGTCATTTTTTCATGCTTGTGGTTGAACCATGCGTAAGGCGATGCATAATTTGACAACACTTTTTTAAAATACTTATTAGACCAAGATATGTATTGTGTTCTTTTTCTTTATGATTTTATGTACGTAACTCTCATCAACTCTGGTTTTTAACAATATCGTTTTGCATTTACTTTTAATATATATAGTTTACCATGATATAAGATAAGTAGAAATGTATTTATTTTAAAGACGAGTGGAGTTACCTACTTCAAATGTTAATTAATTTTGACTGTGGTAAAAATAATGAAAGAATAAAAATGTTTATTTGTTTTCAAACTTACAAGGCTTTTAATTGATAGTTATCTTGTGAAAATTGGCTTGAAAAATAAAAGTTTTTTCTACAAGTATCAAAATTTCTTCGATTATTTTTTTGTTAAATATAGGCTTACTCAATGTGACTAGAGTGGGAAATCTAGATAAAATAAACAGGTAAAATTTTGGATTGAAATAAAAAAAAACGGATAGCTCAATGTACTGTCCGTAGCCATAATTTTTCTAACGCTCTAATAATTTTTAAATATTTAATACTACAAAAAAATTTATTTTCATATATTTAACTTTCATTCATAATTTGCGGGACACGTATAAGAGAAGATTGTTTAAAATATAGGTTAAAGTTGAATTTAGTTTCATTATTATGTGGACCTTCGGGCGTCTACTGATGCTAGTCCCATGTGCATATAAAGCTGCATGACAATTTATTACGTTTGTCATATTTTCCTAATTTTTTTTGGAAAAGAAAATAAGTGGAAGTATCGAAAAACGTTAATTACTGTGAAAGCGTTGGAAGCATTACAATTATAAATATATAAATTGGGGTGTAACGAATTGATATATGATCTAATAATGTCATGGATATACATACATATATATATATATATATATATATATATATATATATATATATATATATATATATATATTTATATACATGACATAATATATAACATTTTTTGACGAAATATCATGACCATTTAATCATATATATATTCGTAGATAAACTAGGTCTAGCTGTGTGGCCACAACTGATTATAATTAAATATATGAAATTTGTCAGTTACATAATGTCATTAGCAGAGTTTAATAACTGAATTTCTTTAGGCTTATAATTATTTGAATTTGCCATGAAAATATATTTTTTTAACTTATTATAATCAATATGAGTGCTGACTGCGGTAAGCAAAATCGACAGATCCTGATGTTTCCAATATCTATGCAAATGAGCTCTCTGCGAAACTCGCTGGCTTCGGGGTTGAAAGACGTTGTTAGAACACGGACGTGAACAATGCGATATGCGGTATTACAGTATCGTAAGGTAGGACGAGGATGGTTTACCCTTTTAACTTTATTTGAACTCTGTCGCTTCCTTAAAAAAAGGTGACAAGGAGCGCATAATTTTATGTTAAGTTAGTCCTTTTAGTAGCATGACAAAAAAGAAATGGGGCATGCGGCTTACAAAAATAAATGGAATGTCTTAAATTTTATAAAGAGTGACTTTATGTTTAGCTGTCAACATACGTGATGTAGTATTATTTCTACTTTCTTTAAGTTTTTACCACGGCCTAGATTTCGTTGTATTACAAGATCTTCAGGTGGACTATTAGCAAAGATCTACATAGATATTAAATGGATATCTTTTAGGTCGTTGTAGAGAAATCAAAGAAAGTAGAAATAATACTACATCACGTAGTTTCATTTAATTGTGAATAATGAATTTCAACAAAATTAATGCCAAATATATTCAATATTTAGCTGTTAAAGTTTTGTTATGTACTTCAAAGCATTTAATAACAAATATTGTAATAAACAATATCTGCTTTTTCAAAGTGAAAGTTTTGCTATCTAGCAATATGGGGAACATTCCCTACGATTATATTGTTTCCATAGACAAAACATGCATTTAGTTACATCACTCATTTATGAAAAAATATTTTATTTTTAAAAGTCGAGCAATTCATGTTTTTGTTTTGTAATTATTAAAATTGCCATTATTCAGGAAGAGTTATCTCAAGTGCGCTTGTAACTAAGGGATAATATGACACTTCCGAAAAGGTTCTCAATTTAATTCGTATATTTTGTTATTACTGTTTATGTTGTTAACTCATAACATTATATTGGGTAAACGTATTTTAAAATTTTTTCTTTTTAATGTAGAACATACTCCCCAGGTGGTTCCACTTTTGTAGAAATCTGTTGCTGATTTATAAAAAAAACAAAATTCTTCAAAGGTTAATAGCACCCATTTTGCTATTCAGTCATACTATGAACCACTTTTTGTTTTGGTGGTGAATTCAAATCCATTAAACCGAGTAGTGTTTTTGTCACAGAGGGTAGCCAGAGACTGAGGATAGAGCTGGAAGGCGATGACAGGAATTCTGCAATGGCAACGAGTTATCTGATCACAAGTAGTAGAGAAGGTCTAATGAAAGAACCAGAAGGTACCGACGAGAACTTCTTAATGGAGAGGAATAGTTTTATCGTGTCAGGACTCATTTTACTTATCTTGACGAGTCATTTAATCACAAGGTCTAATAATGGAGTTGGAAAGTTGTGGCAGAAAATTCTCGAAAGCGAGGGGTATATTTACCGAGTTTGGGCTCATTCAACCGACGTTGATGGGTCCTTTGGTAACAAGTAGCGGTTAGAGTCGAATGATGGAGTTGGAGGGTAGCAATAAAAATTTTTCAATGTTGGGGAATAGATTCATCATTTTCCGGCTTATTTGACCATGACGACTTATTTGATCAAAAGTTGTTGACTTGATCATATGAAGGAGGTGAAAGGTGGTGACAAAAAATCCACAATGGTTACTATTAGTTTCACATAGTTTGGGTTCGTTTCCGTTATATGGCGAATCCTTTATTCAGAAGTTATGGCCAGAGACTGGATATTAATTAGGTAATCTACCTAATTAATATCCAGTCAGAATCAGTCAGATTCATGTACAAAGACATGACGCATTAATTACGGTTAAGCCAAAAGAGTGAAATGTCATTGAAATCTCTGTGTATGTATGTATTCACGTGTGTATATAAGCATTTAGATATATATGAATGATTTACTCATTTGTACATCAAAATGTAAAATATGCCAATTTCGATTTCAATAAATTTGTTATTATTGAATTCTTCGTGATATCATGATATCCTGGACATCATGGATCGATAATAACAAGCAATGAAAATGGAAAAATAACACTTTCTAACAAACAAATTGAGCTGAATTCAATAATCAACGAACAAGGAACGCATTAACAATTTAAAATAATGAAAATAAATGTATTGATATGAAACTATTGCGGTAGAGTATCGTTTCCAAGCAGAAAACAAATTAGAAATATTGCTACCGTTAGAAATTTTTGCAGTCAATGCTAAGTCAAATGTGGAATTTATCAGGATGTTTATGAATGTGAGTGTGTATGTGAGGGAGAAAGAAAGACGTCGACTTGACACTGACTCCAAAAACAGTACCAGCATTTTACTTTAATTAAGTCCGGAAGCAATATTATACGCAAACGTTTTCATTATTTTATACTTTTATTTCTGTATTAAAAGTTTTCGCGGAAAAGTATTTAATGGGTATTTTTTAATATTATCATTTAGATAGAAAATGTTCTTATTATTTTTTCTAGAAATTATCCATTAGGTTTGAGCTAATTAAATAAATACACTTTATCAGTTTTATTTATTTCGTTATTTTACTTCTACTATTTTTAGAAAGGTATTTATAACATTCGCTTGTTTCTGGACTGTTCCTGAAATAATGTGGTTTTAATGTAATATTTAATATTTTATATCCAGTTATTATTTGTATATTAATTATTGGTGTTTGAGAACCTGTTAATACTTTTTATTTGATCTGGCAGCAAATTTTATGTTGAAATTTCAACATATACGTGAGGACAGGTGAAATAAAACACCGTAAAAACTACTGCATTATGATTCGACACTCCTCCTGAATGCTATCGTTACTTCATCACGCCACTTTATTTAATGCTTGACAAGAAGCTTTTTCCAACATGTTTATGAACAAAAGTTTTATTTATCTGATATAAGGTGTACATAGAACAAGCAAAAAATAAAAGAACCACATCGAAATTACAGCGACTAATAGCGTCTGTCCATTAAACAATTCTTTTAAAATTTCTTTAAAATTAATCTAAACTTGTTTAAAAAGTTCTTAAGAGAATATCTGAGAGCACTTTGGGACTGTAAAGTGCTCTCAGATATTGAGATTCTTAATTTGACATTAAGTTTACATTCTTTATGTTTACGTATATAGTAATATCTTATCCACACTTGGGGCTCAGCAGAACATCTGTGTCCAGTTATTAAATCCATTTCAATGTGTTGAATATTTTGTATTGTCATTTTTATTATTGTAATGTGTATGTTCAAGTATTAATATGTTATGATAAAGATGTAAATGGAAAATGATATGGAACTATAAAATTTCTTACCACAGCTTTTCTTCTACGTTACGTTTTTTCCCCTTTCATTGACATATCGTTTTTTCTGCAAATTCGATTAGATATTCATTGCATTAGAAACATTTTTCTATGCAATCTAAACCTTTTGGTATAAAACCTATTACGTAATATTTCTCCATGAGACATATTATTAAAAAAAGACAAGTCTTTTTACCTATGTCAGAATTTTTTTAATTATTTTACGTTTTAGCTCTGTAAATTTGGTATGGAAAACATCGTGCTTTAAATTTGAGAGCAGGCCTTTGTTATCGGAATAAAGTCTGCCTTGTGCGCTAATTTTTTTTTTCAAATTGAATTGTTGTTCCACTCTAAAACCGCTTTATAAACCTACGTTTGCGAAACTGCGTATAGGATAATTACATATGTTATACTGGATTTTTTAAATTGCAGGTCAATTTATAAATCCTGCGTCATAATGCCTTTCTCGTGCCAACTCAAATATTAGTCGCACATTCAGCGATTGCAAGATCGGTAGGTAAGAGACTCGCCAAAACCGCAGATAAGAGACCCGCAAATATTGAATTAAACTTTGATATAATTGTATACGTACTTAGTAGGGATTCAAATATAAATGGAAGTTACCATAATCTTAATTCGCCACTTTGGGATTGATTTTCGGGGATTAAATTAGTTACCATATTTTATCGATTATTATACTTGATTGTTTGTGATATCGAATAAGAGATATTAACATGGAAATCTGAAAATAAAATATTCGTTTTGTATATTCAAAATTTTCTAAAAAAAATCATCATGATGGCACATAATCCTTTTGTTCCATCGCTCTCTCTATTAAATTAAAATCAAGATTTCTTCCAAAAATCAATATGTGTATTTTTATACACCGTTAAATATTTGCCTTCTCTATGTAATGAAGGAGAATTACCAACAGCGTATAAATTTTGTAAATTTCAACTATGGCACGGAACACTTATTGCCTGCATTCAGTCGCATTTAACTGCTTTTTTGATTCAGTGATTGTATTACGATGAATTGATGTTATTGTTATTAACTTTATTGATGGTATTGTTATAACTACCTTATTTCCGTCTTTTGGGTTGAGAATTAGGGAGAATTACATTTATTTTGCTCTCTTTATAATTTGTGTTATTGAAAAGTGATAACTACATTTATGTACCTATAAAACAATATTTTATATTGCGCCCACTGGTACTAGCGGGTTTTTGACAAGAATAATTTTACAAAAGAACTGTAAATACGGTAGTTGACATTAAGGGTTACCGTCTCGAAAAATTCGGTATTACTTTTTTATGAAAATTGCAGCTAAAACGAATTCCAATTTTGAACTTAATTTCAACAACTGCAAATTTAACGACAACTTTTTAACTTGAAACTAAATCAGGCTATCAAATTAAACGGTAGAAAGACGAGCAAGTTATATATTGGAGAAAGGCTCCAAGATGATGTTACTTAAGTACTAAATTAGGCAAGCGTAAATCACATTTTTCTCTCAAGTGAGATACATGAAGCTTCTTAAAGCTTTGTCTCATTCGAGAGAAGAATATAATTAAAGTTCTGGATAGTTCACAAATGGGTATACTATGTATTTAGTCGAATAAACGAACTTAAAAATGTAGCAGAAAAAACATTAAGAATTCGATAAATATCATAAATTTAAAAATAACCTATTTATGAAATACTGTTTCCTGCAATTTCCTTCAAGTTTTATGCTTAAGTTACTAGTAACGTTTTGAGAAATTAATAAGACATATCTTTTATAGAAATCGCAAATATGAACCATTCCAGTGTTTTAAACGAATAAAATATGTATTGATAATAATAACAATTTACAGTTATTATGTGTATTCACTAAGGGCATTCATTATAATATTTATGAATTGGTAAATCTTAAGTCCGTTTTAATAATTTTTTTCTATATTTGAACTTACATTTAGTGCAGACAGTTCCTGTGGTTTTATTATTGTTGTATTGTTATGTCGTTTAATGTAAATTTGATGAAGTTGGTAACCTCGGGAAGCAAAATATTAAAATATCCTCACCTTATCATCTCTAGCTTCTGTCTTTTGTGTTCTACGATGGCTAAGCTAAAAATGAAACTTCCTTCGAAATACCTGATTCCGTTTGAATCGTGTTTCTCGAGTGGTTTTACGCATCTTATAAATGATATATTAAACAAAGATGTAAAGTATATTTTACAAAGATGTAAAGTGACGGATTTTAAGTCTGCGAGCAATTTTGCAATATTCATTATAAGACTAAATTGTGATAAATATGAGATAGAATATAATAATTGTTGTGAAGCTGTGGGAAACTTCATCGTACAGTAGCCCTTGTATGAAGTTTCATTTTTGTTGTATAATCATTCATGACTCCATTATTCATATACAAATATCATAACAACAAGGATCCCCAAAGGTTAGCGTATTGTTTTCCTAAACGATTTTGCCCTTTCATTGGCATTAAGGCTTGCAGAGGTCATGGATATATAAAAAGGACGATCCATTCAAAAGTTTCCCTTTATGTTAATTACAAAAAGCATTTTGAACTTATTTTAATTTATTATGTTATAAAATTTCTATTTAGATTTAATTTATGAAATGAGATAAATTTGATTGAAAGTTATCTTTGAATTTTCGCTTTTGGAATAAATACGAAACTATGTTAGACTCGCTGTAGAAAATTTGCATATTTCATTTTCATTCAATGTTTAATTTGAATTTGTCATTAAAATTAAGAATTTAAAGCTATCCATTATTAAATTGGAACCATTCCTCGAGTGAAAAAAATAAAAAAAGAATGCTAAGTAAGCACGTGAAAATAAAGTTATTTTGAGTATGCGGCTTTTTTTCATTTAATGATTTCGCGATACGTTTCTTGCCTTTGCGATACTTTTTTTTTCGGGAATTTATTATTTATATCGATTTTATTATTTAATTATAAAAGCAAAATGTTTTGCGACGAATACTCGAATTAGATACGTGAAAACTTTTATCTTGCGGAATCATGGTCGTTCAAAATAATAATAAACATTATTGTTATATTTTAGACGATTAGGATAAATAAATTATGAAAACATTTTTCTTTTACAAGTCTTAAGAAATATTTTAAAGAATGACAGAAGAAAATAATGTAGTTAATGTAGTAAAAATAGATTTTTAAATTGATTTAACGAATCCGATCTTTAATGTAAATACTGCATGTAAATAAATTAGTGATCCGTAATGAAGGCATTTGAAAGGAGTATATCACATTTATAAATGTGGATATATTAACATCACTTCATATATTTAAAATTGATGGTCAGGGACTTACATAATGACCTATTTATTAAATATTCTGATATAACTAATTAACGCTAGCGTTTTTCAGGAAAGTCCACGCACTCTCACGACTATTTTTTGTTTTTATTGTTAATTGTTAATACTATCCCACGTATGTACCTAATATCAGCATGTACATAGGTTAGATTGATATTACTGTTGAATTCATAGTTCTTTCGTTGACGTCATTTAGCCTGGTGATGTGGCACGACCGAATTGCGATACGAGTTCCGGAATGAAGTCAGGAAATGATTAATCCTAATATCCTTGAATAATTTGACAGTAAAATAAATTCCTTATAGAAAAATCAAACTATTGAAAGTACTTTGAAGACAATTATAACATAATTCGTTTATTTCTTAATTTTAATCAATCAACTATATAATAATACATTTATATCCGAATAAAGTTACTTTACGTAACAAGTCCACTTTGTATTCAATTACACTTTACTGCTGCGCTTCGATGTCTATCAAACGACACGCGGACCTCAGGCACGCAACTGTAGGAATCGATTGTGCACCTCATTAAATGGTCGATCTTGCTCTGAATAATGTATTTAACTTATTTGTACTTAGAGTGATATTGAAATTGAACATACTTTTATTACGATAATACGAAAATAACAGGAACAAATATATTTATAAGCACAACTGATATTATACACAAATATTCTATCAGAATTCATGCATAAAAAATCTAAATTAAAATATCTAAATAAATATCGAAATAAAATAACTAAATTCAATTTGAATACATATTTTTATAGGTATGATTATCTATAAAAATATGTATTCAAAATGTAGTGAAATTCTTATACTTAATTAGTAAGCAAATAATGATGTCAATGGAAAGGATGACCTTAATAGTCTAATACTAATTGTTTAGTATTTGGCTTCAAATTGGTGAGGCGAAGCCTCAAATCTCCTCGTTTAGTGTTTTAGAACCGATTTGTTTTCGTAAGGGTATTGGCAACCTTACTATAATCCATTTGCAAGAGATGTGACGGAAAAACTACAGAAACTTTCTTGCGAGAGTAGGATAGTCCACAGGTATATTTTTCTTAAGTCAGAATTGGTGACACAGAATTGCTGATACTAACAAATTGCGTTACTGTTGATAAGAAAACTTGTAACATAGTACAGAACACAAAATAAGGCACTTAAGCAATTTACCTCTTAATTATACCTCTTTGGTACACACAATGTGTGTAAGGTGTAACACGTCATTTACGGGACGCATGTTGATGACGACTTGCCTAAATGGGGTCCGCTCATATGGATTACCACTTAATAATATATAAAATATTCATCACAAAAAAGAAAATGTTTTCTTGTTTTGCGATAAAGAAAATTTACTAGTTTCTGGACTTTATTTACTGGGGTTCTGAATTATCGGGTGTTTTATTAGTTAGTCAAATATATTTTTTCTTCTTCTCTATCCTTTTTCATATTTTTTCCATGAGCACCTTTTTTGGTAGGTATATTGTCTTATTAAAATTAAATATTGAAGTTACTAAGGGAAATAATACACGGTAAATACGTGGTATCCTCTTGTTGTTACAGAAAATTGGAAAATAATTATAGTTTCTATTAAAAAAAACTTATTTCTAACAAGCGAAAACTATTCAATACAATTGTGTATCAATCGAGTTTTTCTTCTATTGACAATATTTATTAACTACAATAGAACAAATGTAATAAAGAAGGGGTAAAATATTCATGAGATTTTTGAGATTTTGATGAAAATAAAACTAACTTAGAACCTAATAATCGACTAATGTTGATTATTAACACTATATTGTTTTGTTTTTATTTCAATTTATGAAATTTACGTAACGTGGTGAGATAGGTATTTATTGACATGAATGTTTAAAGAGAAAAACTCATTCATTTACGGGATTAAGATTATTTACGATGTATCAAAATAAAATGTGGCTTTCAATTACTCTTAAAAATATGTGCTGAGTATTTTAAATACTAACTCAAATTTTTTAATACCTACTATTATTTTTCAGTCTATCTACTTAGTGACCTTTTTCCCTATCTGGTCATATAAAATAAACGTGAAGTTTATTTTTTTAATAATTTATTTGCGTTATAAAAACTGTTAGTGTGTCTAAGTTAAATTGGAGTACTTAATACTGAAGCAAAATTTGTATTATAATTAGTACGGTGCTAGCAGTGTAGGTATTATAGTCGACGCAATAACTATTGTCTACCCACTTATTTCCTAGATTGTAGGATTAACTTATATTTAGGTGGAAATAAAGATGGGTGTATACGACCAACGAAACATATAATAGAATAAGTAGAAAAATATATGTCAGTTGTGGGTTAATTTACTGTAACTTTGTTAATTAGCTTTCATACTACTCTTGATATTAGAAAATATTACGAACGAACTATGGGCGCAATATCGATGGAGAATATGAACTTTAGTAACGATGAGAAAAACAATAATATAAAGAGGATTTTATCAGACTAAAGTTATCCACAGGCGTAAACGTTTAGAAGAAAAGTAATCTCTACTAATACGAAGACATGTGTAGGAGATATCTAATGTCGAAAGAATTAAAACGATACAAAAAACAACTATTTAAATTCAACAAAATATATTGTATATGGTGATAACAGGTATTAAATCTTTGTTGAAGAGGCATTGATCACGTTGATTTTATACAAGTAATTTTATAATAATTTAAATTAACTGTTGCATAATCGACTCACTAATTATTTTCTGTACTGTTTTTTGTTCTTCGATAATTAAATAAATCTTCAATAAATCTAGAGGTGTTATTTTTAAGAAAATACGACTGACTACGTTTACCATAAAACACATGGTTTTTTATTGTGATTTCTTAGCCAGAAAAGTACATTAGAATTGATTGAACATTTATTTTAAATATTAATTTATGATTAATGCTGTTGCGAATTAATCATAAGTTAATATTTTTCAGTCCTCATATTATTAATGTATAAATGAGCTCCCTGAATTCTATATTAATTAGCTAAAAGACAAGTTCTATACTACTATGTCTTTCCACTATTTGAGATGGTGACATACCTATTTAGGAAAATATTTTTCACGTTTTGATTGGGCGTCATATTTGAGGCGTTGGGGTCAGTTAATAGAAAATAAACACATAACCGTAATATTTTATTAATTGATAATTATTTGGCAATTAACAAAATATGTCAATTAGTAAATTAAATGTCATTTTACCTATGCGATTACATACATCATTCCAGGCCGTTGACGAATTAAATCCAGATCCTGCAGTGCGCGCAGTCGCTAAAAGTCGTTCCCTTGTGGCCAACGCAATATACCATAGCGCCTATTTATTGCTTAGTTCATATTAATTTAATTGCAAATGTGTTAGTCAACCTTTCAATGTTAACCATTACTATTTCTTCAACAGAAGACAAAAAGTCCATAAAAAGACTAGTGTATCTGTCAGAGTTTCATTCACTTGAATATAAAGTGCACAGCTCGCTTTGCATTTCTATCCATCGAGCGTACTTCCAAAGACTCGTTTATAAGATAAGTTTGCTGTAAGTATGTGGAATCAGTGAATATTTAAATTATTATTAAAATATAATTTAAAATTATATGATAATTAATATATTGGTTGTCATGGCTACATGACATGACGTCGGCAACAATAGCGATACTTACACGAACAGACGAATATTCGCCATATAGTTTCTGTTACACCTTAATCCTTTTACTCTCCTAGACTATCGGTTTGTCTGTAAGCTTTATGCATCTCGGCACTATACAGATAATACGCTAAACTTAAACACCAAATACTTTAAAAGCAATAGGAATACAGTAAATACGATAATATCTAATGCTTTTAGGGGCAAATTTCTCGGAGATGATTCAATTCTGCCAACCTACATCGTTAGTGAAGTAATCTGAGTAAAAAAAACATTGTACGTCTCAGCTCTGACGCGCCACTGGAGTTTACTCTTAATTACGATTGTCTTGGAATGCATAAAATGGGTAACAATGTATATAAACATAAATATCAATATTATGTACCAATGTTTCTCTTACCGTTAAGACAGCGTTCGTAACAAAAGCATTCGCTCGACTTTTTTTTTATTGACTTACGTTGTAAAACTGGTCTCTATGAACTTTTTTTTGACGAGATAATACAACCTATATCCACCCTGAAAGTCCTTTCTAAATATCAGTGAAAGAATTTTTGAAATTGGATGAGTAGTTTCGGGAATTACCTCCTACATTCAAATTTACAAACTGTTACACTTTTTTTTTAATGCTTTGGACTTCTAATTTTACTCCTCATAAAACTTCATACCGGTCGCTATATAGAAAATAGATTCTTAAGGAGTAAATTCCAAAAAAATAAGTTGTGAAGAGTCATTTGAATAATAGACGCCATCAAAGGCTGTGTAATTGGGACGATATATATATATATATATATATATATATATATATATTTATATACACAGTATGTATTGGAAGGATACATTGTCACTTCAACCGCTTGTTCCATTAATCATGTGTAATCCGACAAAATGTTTTTTTTTTCAATTAGTTGCCTAGTTTACAACATAATTACAGTTTAAATTATGTGTGAAATCACAATTATGTATAAATTAACACTCTATGAACTTTACATTAAATTTCAGTTTGGAAACCTTGTAAATGTTACAAACTGTCAAGTGTCAATAAAATGTCACTTATCGGTTTCAAAAAACTAAGAAACACGCGTAAATAGTGCTTAAAATACAAATTATTTTATTTTAGAATGTATTTGTAATGTATTAATACAAATTATTTTATTTTAGAATGTAGTTTTTTGTAATTTTATATTCAAAGTATTTTCCTCGTTCTTCGAAGCACTTTCGCAGCCGACGACAATTATTGGCGTGAAGGTCAATTATTGGTTATTAGGTCGGGATCCTCTCGAATGCGACGTCTTGTTATGTTAAAAGCTTGTATAATCCGATTTCTCATTTCGGCGTCATTTTGTGATTCCTTGCGGAACACAAGTTGTTTCACCCAGCCCCAAAAAAAATTAGTGGTGTCAGGTCGGGTGAGCGCGGAGGCCACTGTATGACCGAACCTGGACCGAACCTGGCTATCCATTGCTCACCAAATAATTCTTGGAGATGGCTCCTGACTTCAGACGTAGTGTGAGGTGGAGTACCATCATGCTCAAACCACACGTCTCGCAGTCTAGCTAGCGGAATATTGTCCAAATATCGGCTGAGTGGACCATTGAGCAGCGCCAGATACCTTTGGCTATTCAAAGTGCCGTTAATGAAAACGGGATCAATAATCGTATCACCGTTTATGCCAGTCCATACATTAATAGTCCATCTTGCTTGACGAGATAACTAGCGTATGACATGTGGATGTGTGCCTTTCTGCGACCAATGGCGACAACTTCGTCAATTCCACATTGAATTTCTCGTAAATAAATTTTCATCAGACCAAATAATATTTTCGATCCAACGAGGATTTTCACTACACATTTGTAATGCCGATTCAGAGTGATTTATTCTATATGCATAATCTGCCGTCTCCAACGCTTGTATTTTTTGAATGGCGTACGGATATTGGTTGTCTTTTCTTTAAATTTTATGTACTGACGTATGGCTTATGTTAAATAATATACCACAGCGCCTGGTACTTGAAAGTGGCTTCTGAAGTGACTTAACACATTTTCTTCTATATTTACCGATATTCTTGGATTACCACCTGATTTCAACGGAACGATGGGCCTATTCTCACGTAAGCTCGTAATTGCGTTGATAATAATTTGGCTTCCCCTGGGTAGTCGCCGGATCGGATAACGTTGAGTGTCCATTCTGACGGTTTCTCCGGTATTGAAGTGGGATTGGACATATAATAGTACCATGTCCAAATATTCACCAGCACTAAAAAACGACATATCGTAATTCCTCTAACTCGATATCCCAATAATAAAAATTATTTGATGAAAAGCCAGCGTCCCGCTTTACACAGGTTAATTGAAATGTCAAAACTAAACTTTCTAAAACATTTAACGTTCTTATTGGTCAAAAAATGTGTGAGGCTTGCCATATTAAATAATAAATAATCGATAACAGTTTCATTTGAAAGCGCAATTTAAATTAATATGTCATTATTAATAAGAAAATAATAATAATTTGTCTAAATGACAAATGAAAAAATATCGTATTAATAGTTATTCCGGTAAATTTATTTTAAAAATCGACGAGAGTATTTTTTGTAATCCGAAATGTTTGAGCGAATTATAGATTGATGTTAAAGATTTTCAAATGGCAAAAATTTTGATTTACGAATATGTGTGTATATATATATATATATATATATATATATATATATATATATATATGTATATATATGCATATGTATATATATATATATATATATATATATATGCACATATATACTAGATTATATTATGCCACTTCGTGTCGGTCTTTGGACGAAATATTACTGTCAAATACTATGTAAAAATTAAAAAATAATTATGTGTTATAATTATGTCTATTAAAGCACTGTGACGAGGTACTGTACGGTACGAGGTGTTGTCTCCTTAAGATTTGTTGCTTGAGGGTATCCGAAATTTTTTCAGAATATTCAAGATAATTCTCAACTTTCGAATCTGTAGCGCAGTAAAGAGCGAACTGAAAAAACTCCTGTCTTAGTGGGTACTTACGCCATAAAAGTAATAAATTGATATAATTTTCAGCTTTCAATCGTGGCTAATAAAACCGTTACCCTCCTCCCACCCTCAAAACGATGAGATAAGGAGGGTTTTGTTCTGGCTGACGTATAAGAGACGTCACCACAGAGCGCCATCAAATTACTTTTTAAATTTTCAAGTATCTAAGTATCTTGATTTCTGAAAAACCCGTTTTTAAAACTCTTAAACAGTGAATTAATCAAATGACATGTTTTACCAAATATTTAAATATATAATGAATATTCAGTTCGACCTTCTTCTTATTACTTATTAATCGATCGGAGCAAATTTCAATTTTTTAATAATTTATATTAATAGGGGTTATCTAAAGTTATTTTAACCCATGTTTAGTTGATAAGTAAGAAATATATGTAGGTACTAAGTTTCATTCAAAATAACTCTAACCATCTAAATATCTTAGCAATAATATATCTTTGCACGTTTCACTACAATGGACTTTTCTGACGGTTACGCATCACGTCGTAATTGTGCGGTAATGATTTGTTCCTAGGATGCAGACTAAGTGTTATAAAAATTACAGAAGGCTATAAAGAATGTACACATACACACGTATGTACCTATAGACCGACATATGTATATGTGTGTATGTATAAATACTAATTTAAAAATTGTCATAAGTCATTAACATGCAAATGCATCAACCCTGTATCTTATATTTTAATACACGTAAGAAATGTGGCAACATTGCATAAATTATCTTTCTTAGCGATCGATGATGAATTTGAATTTTCTAACTATCCCTTTCATTTGCATAATTTTACAAAAAAAAGGTTAGAAGAAAGAAAAGGAAAGCAAAATTTAATTTCATGGTCAACTTTGTTTACATATCGTAAATCAAAATTTTTGCCATTTGAAAATCTTTAACATCAATCCATAATTCGCTCAAACATTTAAGATTACAAAAAATACTCTCGTCGATTTTTAAAATAAATTTACCGGAATAACTATTAATACGATATTTTTTCATTTGTCATTTAGACAAATTATTATTATTTTCTTATTAATAATAACATATTAATTTAAATTGCGCTTTCAAATGAAACTGTTATGGATTATTTATTATTTAATATGGCAACCCTCACACATTTTTGACCAATAAGAACGTTAAATGTTTTAGAAAGTTTAGTTTTGACATTTCAGTTAACTTGTGTAAAGCGGGTCGCTGGCTTTAATCAAATAATTTTTATTATTGGGATATCGAGTGAGAGGAATTACGATATGTCGTTTTTTAGTGCTGGTGAATATTTGGACAAGGTACTATTATATGTCCAATGCCACTTCAATACCGGAGAAACCGTCAGAATGGACACTCAACGTTATCCGAACCGGCGACTACCCAGGGGAAGCCAAATTATTATCAACGCAATTACGAGCTTACGTGAGAATAGGCCCATCGTTCCGTTGAAATCAGGTGGTAATCCAAGAATATCGGTAAATATAGAAGAAAATGTGTTAAGTCACTTCAGAAGCCACTTTCAAGTACCAGGCGCTGTGGTATATTATTTAACATAAGCCATACGTCAGTACATAAAATTTAAAGAAAAGACAACCGATATCCGTACGCCATTCAAAAAATACAAGCGTTGGAGACGGCAGATTATGCATATAGAATAAATTACGCTGAATCGGCATTACAAATGTGTAGTGAAAATCCTCGTTGGATCGAAAATATTATTTGGTCTGATGAAAATTTATTTACGAGAAATTCAATGTGGAATTGACGAAGTTGTCGCCATTGGTCGCAGAAAGGCACACATCCACATGTCATACGCTAGTTATCTCGTCAAGCAAGATGGACTATTAATGTATGGACTGGCATAAACGGTGATACGATTATTGGTCCCGTTTTCATTAACGGCACTTTGAATAGCCAAAGGTATTTGGCGCTGCTCAATGGTCCACTCAGCCGATATTTGGACAATATTCCGCTAGCTAGACTGCGAAACGTGTGGTTTGAGCATGATGGTACTCCACCTCATACTGCGTCTGAAGTCAGGAGCCATCTCCAAGAATTATTTGGTGAGCGATGGATAGGCAGGTTCGGTCCAGGTTCGGTCATACAGTGGCCTCCGCGCTCACCCGACCTGACACTACTAATTTTTTGTGGGGCTGGGTGAAACAACTTGTGTTCCGCAAGGAATCACAAAATGACGCCGAAATGAGAAATCGGATTATACAAGCTTTTAACATAACAAGACGTCGCATTCGAGAGGACCCCGACCTAATAACCAAGAATTTATCTTCACGCCAATAATTGTCGCCGGCTGCGAAAGTGCTTCGAAGAACGAGGAAAATACTTTGAACATAAAATTAAGGTAAGTGTAAATACATTCTAAAATAAAATAATTTGTATTTTAAGCACTATTTACGCGTGTTTCTTAGTTTTTTGAAACCGATAAGTAACATTTCATTGACACTTGACAGTTTGCAAAATTTACAAGGTTTCCAAAGTGAAATTTAATGTAAAGTTCATAGTGTTAATTTATACATAATTGTGATTTCACACATAATTTAAACTTTAATTATTTTGTAAACTAGGCAACTAATTGAAAAAAAAAACATTTTGTCGGATTACATATGATTAATGAAACAAGCGGTTGAAGTGACAATGTATCCTTCCAATACATACTGTATATATATATATATATATATATATATATATATATATATATATATATATATTATCGTTTCAACTACACAGCCTTTGATGGCGTCTATTATTCAAATGACTCTTTACAACTTATTTTTTTGGAATTTACTCCTTAAGAATCTATTTTCTATATAGCGACCGGTATGAAGTTTTATGAGGAGTAAAATTAGAAGTCCAGAGCATTAAAAAAAAGTGTAACAGTTTGTAAATTTCAATGTAGGAGGTAATCCCCGAAACTACTCATCCAATTTCAAAAATTCTTTCACCGATATTTAGAAAGGACTTTCAGGGTGGATATAGGTTGTATTATCTCGTCAAAAAGAAGTTCATAGAGACCAGTTTTACAACGTAAGTCAATAAAAAAAAAGTCGAGCGAATGCTTTTGTCACGAACGCCGTCTTAACGGTAAGAGAAACATTGGTAGATAATATTGATATTTATATTTATATACATTGTTACCCATTTTATGCATTCCAAGACAATCGTAATTAAGACTAAACTCCAGTGGTGCGTTAGAGCTGAGACGTATGTTTTTTTTACTCAGATTACTTCACTAATGATGTAGGTTTTCAGAATTGAATCATCTTCGAGAAATTTGCCCCTAAAAGCATTAGATATTATCGTGTTTACTGTATTCCTATTGCTTTTAAAGTATTTGGTATTTAAGTTTAGCGTAATATCTGTATAGTGCCGAGATGCATAAAGCTCACAGACAAACCGATAGTCTAGGAGAGTAAAAGGATTAAGGTGTAACAGTAACTATATGGCGAATATTCGTCTGTTCGTGTAAATATCGCCATTGTTGCCGACGTCATGTCATGTAGCCATGACAACCAATATATTAATTATCATATAATTTTAAATTATATTTTAATAATAATTTAAATATTCACTGATTCCAAATACTTACAGCAAACTTATCTTATAAACGAGTCTTTGGTAGTACACACACACACACATATATATATATATATATATATATATATATATATATATGTGTATATATATATGTATACATATATATATATATATGTGCGTACACATGTAAGTTTTACTCAATTTACCTCATTGCTTGAATTTATTTTAAAATCAACATAATATTGATATATAGTCTTTCCGATTGTCAGTGTAATGCCATATTTATTTACATCTATTAAAGAAAAACGTTTATTTCGTCCAATCTTTCTAATTATATTATTTCATAAGGCCATAATCCACTGTACTTTCTATACATTATACTTAAGGTACAAGCATGTTTGTATGCAATTACCGAGAATGTTTCTGCTCTCCGTGCAGGTGAGATACTTTCCTTATTAGTTCAACCTGGTAAATACGGTCTTAGCCGCATCGCAACGGACCATTCAGTTGAATACTTCCACAGTCGCCTCTGTGACAAAGCAGCGTGTGCAGATGCTGTTTGGCGTCTTATTGCTTTATTTTTGTTTGCTTATTGTTGCGTAGTGCTATAGGAATTGTCTTCGTTTTATTAAGAGTAGTAAAGTCTTCTCGCAAAGCTTAATGGTCACTCATTACTACAATGATTTCAGTAGACCACCATAAAGATTTGCAGATGTGTAAAAATAAGAGGAGTCAATCAAATTTGCATGTAAGTTTTTCGAGGCAATTTTAAAGTGGTATCTATCACAGGACTGGAGGGACTATTTTTTTATGTTTCTTGACTATAATTTATATGTTTCAAATAATTTTGATATTATTGAAGTTTTTTGTTAAACTTTAAATATTCAATACTAATAAGGTATACTATTTTACGAGAAATGCTCTATTTAAATAGATATAATATCTTCCGTATCTTTAATTTGACATTAAATTATATCTTAAAATTAGTAATTGATCAAAAATTGTGGCCAGGAATTTTATTCAACCTTCGAATTTCATGATTCCCTCGTATCATATGATCGGATGTGATGTGATTAATAACTGAAAGTTCCCTCGGGGAAATGAAGGTCGCTTGATATCTCTTTGACTCGTGATGGACTTTAGACAATCTAAGAAAACTAATTTCTTGTTTACTTCTGGAAAAATATATGATTTAGTTTCGGTACCAGGGCCTCGTATTTAGTTCGATGGGAACTTTTTGTTCTTGCAATGTAATAGTGTATTGGACTGATGTCGACATTTTTTGTAAAAATGATTTAAAACTGCAGAGTAGTTTTAAAAAAACTGTATGATGAAAAAAATAATGTATATTATAAACAATTAAACGAAACTTCTAAGTAGGAAAAGTGCCAATTTTTGTGTTCTTTAAATTGAAAAATTATTATGAACTTAGCCCCTACACAAAAAAATGAGAAAATTATAATATGCAATATATAACTTAAACACAATATTTAACAAGATATTAAACATATTTAATAAACTCCCTTATAGTGAATGCTAAATAACAGGCCAGTAACGTCATAAGCCAGTAGTGTTTTGTTACAAAATACAGAATTATTTTAAATCCAAGGGTATGCTTGTTACATGTTTATAATTTTACAAGGTCCTAATTCGAATGGCCCATGACCATGGGACAGTTAGTACTCATCTTCTTGGATGGCATGTAATCTTCTTTCAGGAATTGTGAGAATCTTATAGGTGATTCAAAACCATAGCTCTAATTTTATTCAAGGTGTGCCTATGTACCTATATCTTTCGATACACTGTATATATCTGGATATTCTCCCAACAAAGTTCATGCGTGACATAATCTTGAAAGTTTTTACTTGTGCCATATGCACCATTAGCACCAATTAGTAGGGCATAAATAATATATATGCATTCATATCATCGGTCACTTATTCCCATCCGATGATATACATATACATATTTGGCAACGTCGCAAAAATATAGTATTCATAGAGTATTTGATAGACTTAGACATAGACATAGAAGAGAGAATAATTCTAAAAAATAGATTTATTTATTAATAAATAAATCTATTTTTATATTTTATATTTTACTTAGGAATAATTTTCACAATGCAATAATTATTTTATTTTACACGTCGAACCAAAGTCTAAATATTTTAAAATATTAATGAGAAAATATTATCGCATACTTCTAGCTTTAGCTTCCTAGCTTGTAAGATTTAATATATATTAAAAGGTACACAATGTTGTCAGCCCCGTTTTCTAGTAAATTATACTTGAAGGTATATTTACTGTTTGCTGTTGCATATACCCATGTTGCTTTCTTTAGTGTTTTTAAAATTAAACTGGGTACATTTATGATTTGTACATACTAATTTGATGCAGGTACTTAGAGTGGAGAGAGATTGAAGGAATGTGACTTCAATTACGAATAATTAGCGTTATCGTACGTCGGCGAGACGCGCATGTGGTTTAGGGAAGATTGTGTCAAGTTCTTTAGTCATGCTAATTTAATAAGATTTTGTGTTCATTAACAATGAGTAATAATATGTTTTAGTTCGGGGTGGTGGCACGTGTGGATATCTTCTGTGCGCATTATATCACCTAGAGACATGTAACATACTAATCTATTAAACTCGTAGATCCGAAAGAGTCGTCGAAAACTCTGTAAAATTCTTAAAGAGTAGAAAAGAGACGATGTTCTTAATTTAACGATGTTCTTAATTTGACATGTATTTTTAACATGTATGTATATTTGTAATTGAGAGATGCATTGATCGATTTTATTAATTTTTTTCTTTGAAAGGAAATGGTTTCAGAAAATACCACATAAATACGGTCAGAATCTTATGGATGAACTCTGGAGATATTCTAAGGAACTATTCCACGGATGAGATTTCAAGGTCGTTAAACAAATTAGTACCATGTTTAAACTCATTAGATATTTTTTTGTAAGCACTTTAGTTACAGATGGGGGCCAGGATCTGTTACGGAGTTGGAAGGTGGTGAGAGAATTCTTTAAGTGAGAAGCAGATTCATCGACTTTGGGTTCGATTGCCTTGGGTCATAAATGGTAGCTAGAGTCTGATGATAGAGCCGAAAGGCGATGTTAGGAACTTCTTGGTAGTGAGGAATAAATCCATGTAGTTTAACTTCGTTTGACTTACCTTTACGTAAGTAAGAAAACAACAAAATAACGTGTAGGTATGTAGGTGTTGCTTTGTACAAAGGCACGAAGCAACTGGGATATAGGCAGGTAGGTAAGAAAGGACATACAATACTGATTAATTTGAAAAATAATTGAAAAAAAAACTAAACCAGACAACTCATTTATGGAAGAAAAAAATGTAAAGGTCTTATAAATATAACAATATATTTATTATATATAAAAATTTTTAGTTTTTCAGATGCCCACTCATAACTTGTAAATAATTTTGATTAAACATGAAAAAGTCGCAAGTCTCAATAAAATATATCAATCTAGATCACTACCTATATAGTAGATGATTAACACAGCTACAGCGCCAATGAAAAAAATATATTTACCATCTATAGCTGAACAGAAATACTTAGTATGTTTAACAGTGTATTTTTACCCAACTAAGGTTAAACTAAAAGGGGGTATAGTATTTATATGTCCATATATATGTATACGTACGTATTCATATTTATTAAACGTCGCAAATTCGACAATACGTTAAATCCGAGAGACAAAACAAAGTTCGATCTTACAATTATTAACAATATGATCGTGAAATGAGATCCGGCTGTTCGTCACTACATCGAGGTCGAGAACATTGAAAACGCGTGAGAGACAAGGGTCCTCAATTTAATAAGTGATCGGGCTCGGGATCAAGAATATGCTAGCACTGTGTAAGTACATTAAAACGAAGTTTGAAATATCTCACAATCACAACGATGACTATTCCCCGAAAAAAAATTCAATTTTTCGGCAAAAGGTAGTTTGCTGCTTTCACTACTAATAGCAAATCATTTATTATTAATGGATACAGCGAGCGACCTAAATTACAACCCAGTCTCACAACAAAAGTGACGTAAAATTCTTGAATTGAACCAACTGCTTCCTAGATTGAAAGTAGTTGGCAAAAAACAAATTGTAGGCGAATCCAGCCTCCATTAGTTTTATTAGGAGAATATGATTATCGACACCCTGGAAAGTTTTTTTTAAAATCAGAATGAGCAACATCTACCACACGTTCTTGGCCCATACAGGCAGACACACAGTCAACAAATAAAGAGATTTGTAACGGCTGAACGCCTAGGGCGGAAACCATGTTGAACATAATTGATCTTAATGGTAAAAATATCTGTATGTTATGTTATTTTAAAAAGTTCAGCAAGGGCGGATAATAATGTCACATGCCTATAGTTACTTTCTTTGGGTCTATAGCTGCTTTTATAAAGAGGTGTAATGCGCGAAGTCTTTCATAAGTCGGCATATGTATTATGTCCGAGTTAAAATTAATTATTTTTATTGATTATGAATTATAATTGAAGGTGAACGAAGAATTTAGCACACTCCTTTACTAAGAAAGGCTCATCCGCGTAATAAATTGGTTGCGGTTGAAACTGATTGAAGGCTAGTCAAACTATCACTATCATTATTTACGTATAAAGCGAACTACCGGAATTTATGCGGACCATATATTTCATTGCCACTGCTCTAACGTGAGGTATCAATTAAAAAAATTAGATTGAATGCGAATGTATCAGGTCCTTCAGCGTTCCCTGTGTATGAAACCTCACTATAAGCCGCGTCACTATAATCAATGGAAGTTGACGGTTTCAATACTTGGATCGAATATACGTAAACCAAATATAGGTCAGAGAAACTCTATGTATTATTATTTTCAGGTAAAATGTACATAAGTAAAAAAAATTAAATAATTTAGGGTAATTTTGATACGCGTTAAATTTTTGTTCCATGACCATAAAATTACCTTGAAAAATATAACACCAATCGATTTACAAATTATCGCTGCCCATGATAATTTTGATTTTGGTGTATAAAGATTGCATGAGTAGAAATTATTTTTAAAATTGTTTCACGAACACGCTCTAATGAAGCTCGAACTCAGCTTTCATATTTCACGCATCTGTCTGTACTTGTCGCTGTCATGTACAAAAGCTCTTATTATATTTAGAATACTGAATGCCAATTTTTATTGTTTTTGCTTAACCATTTTATCGTTTGTGAAGTTTTTTTAACCTCAATCACATAAAGGATTTTAGATTTCTTATGCATTAACAAAAATAACATGTAATTTCGTTCTCTCATTCATTTAATTTTCATTGCGGCGGAAAAATATATTTTCTTCACTCTGCGTGTTGGCAAGTTAAGTATTTATTAAGTTAGTATTTAATAAATAGAATGAGATCAGTTATAATAAATCCAGGTATTCCAATCGTTTTATTGTTTATATTAGTTAACGATGGTATTTACCTTCGTTGTGTTTTCCATATTTATGGAAATCAAGATATTACACGCTAATGATTGTTGATTTGTGATTATATAATGCTAGTAGCCATATTTGCCTACACACACACACACACACACACACACATATATATATATGTGTATATATATATATATATATATATGTATTATATATATATAGGATATATATATATATATATATATATATATATATATATATATATATATATATAGGAAGCAAATATTAGGTCGCTAACTTATAAACCCGCCATCTCTCTTTACAAACTTTTACCACCAATTTTTTATATGTAGTCATTAAATCAATCGGTAATTATGTAAGCACGGTCGGTATATCATATAAACACTTGTAACGCGGTTATAAACATTTGTCGTCGCCAACGTGTGGGCAGAGCTAAAGATCCGTCCTTGTAGAAATCTTTGGGCCTTTGACTGAAAAACCAGTGTAGTTCGATTTTGATATGACTTTCGTCTTCTAAGTTTCTATCACGTAAATTATTAGACAGATAGCGAAAGGTCTGGAGAGTACGGTCGGTGAAGTAGTATACTCCATCCAAGTGAAAGTAGTTTTTCACGCGTTACTTTTGCTACGTGGGATCGAGTATTACCATTAAAAAATAAACTTTGATTTAAAGGAATTTTAGCAGTGACTTTACTCAATTGTTCACAATCAGTTTCTACCATAACTGTTCTATTAATTTGAAAGAGTTCCCAATTAATAATTTCATTTATACCCTACCATGCACTCATAACATATCTTTTGTCCAATATTATATTTTGGTTTAGGTACACCTTTTTCTCCAGCTACTGACGTTTACGCTAAATATTAAATCACCCATCTTTCATCTCCTGTTACAAGATATTTTAGCCTCTCGTTGGTACGATGGGAACTCAGTAGCTCCAAGCGCACGTTAGCTCTCCTCTGAAGTTGAAAACAACTTCGTGCTTTGTTGAAACAACAAAGCACGGAGTTGTTTTCCCGTTGCAGTGTAAGAGCATGAAAATAGCTCTGCCAAACAAGGCGAAATTAATGTGGGATCCCACACAAGGCTTTTAATTTTATTCTAAATCAATTGTGGGAGGTCGGTCGGGAGGTCGCTTTGGATGAAGTTTATTGGACAGGTCAAAATTCCCTTCTTTGAATCTTTGGAACCAGCGCCTTTAACCCATCGTTGTATATATGTATATTGCGTAATGTTTTGTTGGTTTTTCGCCCTAAACGACATTCTTGAAGAAAGAGTCCTCTAAGTTCACTTCGAAATACTTCCATTTTTTATTTACTATTTACTCGCCAATCACTCAATTTAACAGAAGAATCGCCGATCACTAAAAATGAATAGAAGTTCGAATGCCGCACTCTTTATATACTTTACAGGAAATATTCTAGAAGTTTCTATAAAATTCCGGAAATCGGTTGAAAAAAGTGGCGGGTTTATGGGTTGCCATCGTAATATCATATAATATAAAAGGCAGATACCTTTTGTTACGTATTAATTAAATTATTGTAGACAATTTCTTTCCACTAGAGTAGTAGCTGGTACAAACTGTGAAATTACGGTTTCATAGTTTAAACAAGTTATCTTTAAAAATCCATTGCATTTAAAGCTATGTGTGGACGTTTTATAAATCCTTGTCCAAAGCTACTCATAAATGAGAAATGATTTTGAGGTCTATTATATTTTCAATATTTATACGAATATTTTTTTCTCACTCAGGTCAAAAATTCTTTTGAGTAATGTTTGGTTTCACCGAGAATGTGCTAAGCCGCGGATTAAAATTAAAAATTTAATAACGAGGGCATGTTTAATGAAGCAGTATAAATTCGAATACTGCTATAAATTCGAATATATTTTTGCAACATGTTGAAAGATATTTTATTGTATCTTATTGTTTTTTGATTATTTTATGTTAAAAATAGATAACTATTAAAACAAAGTACGCGACGGTAATATCAAATTCAATAAGTGTCATTTGACGTAATCGCTTTTCGAAATATTTAAATAGTTTACTAAATTACCTCCGTAGATTACAATAGAATCTGGACAAGTATTTCAGATAATTTGAGTTTTCTTGTAATTAAGTTATATTCTAAATTATGTTTTTTATAAATAGTTCAAGAAATAGTAATTTTTCGTATTACAAACTAAAGTCATTTTTAAGTCCTAGAATACAGTTAAATTAAAATTTTGTTATCTTGGTTGTGCAGGTGTTAAGATGTGATGGCAGAAAATTTATTATGTATGTGTATACACGAGTCTTGATGATATTTATGTTATATATCTTCAAGATATAGGAAGAGTAACAACTAATGTCAAAATATGGAAAGGAGCAATAATTCAATTTAATTTACGTACGTACGGACGTAAATACTACACATCAAAGAACAACAACCTAGATGATGTTCGAGCTCAATTTACGTTACTTAATAAGATGTAATGGGAAAGAAATTGGAAAACATAGATGTTATATAAGATTTTTGTGTAGTGAAATGAGCAAAAATTTTACGATTTACCTATGGCGCACTTGGCCATTAGATTCCATTTTGGTATCCGAGATGAGTATTTAGGCAGAGCGGGTGGCGCCATGTCGAAGTCATAGTAATTACAGTTGACTATAGTAAACAAAATTAAAAATTGACAAAATAAGGTTATCAGATAAAAAATTAAAATTAAAATTGAATTTCTGCCCCAAATAAAAACGTTGATTAATAAGAACGTTAGTTACTCTTCAAAAACAAACAACAATAAATAAATATTTCAATTACACGGAAATGTATTACGTCATAAAAAAGGTAAAAATTTTTTCTGGCTCGATTTAAAAAATGTATTTTTGTTTGAGACTTCATAAAGTTGGATAACGATGAATATCACTTTTGAATTGGTATAAAATAATACAAATTTAGATAAATTCATTTTTGACACGACTTTTCAGACGGCTAATGGACGTCGTTATGTTGTTGAGACGTTGCCAACAACAGTCAAATCAAAGCGGCGAATGATAAAATTAAAACAAAACAATTTATTCTTCTATTTGTCAGGTCTACGACCGGAGAATTCTATTAATCTCATTTCATCCGTTTGTCTGCTCGGGGCGGCAAAATGTCATTAAAATGTATAAATGATAAATCTAAGTTTGTATATTATGATCCCGAGGCATATTGTTAAATATTTTGGTTTTATTTTTTAAAATAGTTATAGTTTCATTTTTCTTAGATTTGTTCTGATTATTTTTCATTTAGCAAGTACCAATCTCGCAAGTGAATTTTGTAGTTTTTTATTATAGACATTGTTCGTAATGAATAAATAATAACTGGAAACAGTGCACAGTATACGCGGAGCAAATATTTTGCATTTAGTTAAAAATGCATTATTTGATTCCTAGAAAAAATTTAATAATTTTTTACTAATATTGACATTTAGTATAATTATACAATGTGGATTAGACTGTTCGATATTAAATGAATTTTCATGTACCATACGGTGTTCCTCAGGCGTACACCAAAAATCAATTGACAAAATTAAGTAGATATTTCACAGTAAGAATTTTAAGTGATTTGTAAATTAAAATACGGTGTAAATAATTTTAAAAACGTTGCGCTGCTTTGCTATTGTTGTCGACAAAACAACAATTGAGCGCTGTTACCGTTTTGCTAAGGTCAGTAACACAAATAGAGCAAGGGGTGTTTACGTTTTGTTTGTATTAAAATGCTATTCAAATTAATTGAAAAATGTTCTTTTTATTCATGGCGTAATTGTTTATTTTACTACTTTAAAGTATTTATGACAATTAGTATTGACTGGATTTTATTTGATAAACGGTCAAATCCACATTAAATAAATAACGCATAACCACCCCCAGAATTCAAGTTTGTTGCAAGACATTATCACTGTATCTAGTTTTTATGTCGTATCTACCGATAGGACCTACCGACCGATTTAACTACCGTAATTAACTACCAAGATTTATATTAATGAGTCGACTAAAACATAGAACCTAAAGTTGCATTTTTCAAAGGAATATGCGTCAAATTGAATTGATCTTTTATGGAGATATCGCTTGAAATAATTATCATTAACGTATAGGTTGAAGCACAAATTAGAGTGAATTCCATTTTCGAACTAAGCTAAGAAAAATATTTTTTCTTCACAAAAGTTGTGGTATTTTCAAAGATCTTTTAACTTTGTATAATTTGTACACTATTGTTAAAAGAAGATTTTTTATAATTTTTTTGGATTCTAAACGGCAGTCTTTAAAAATATTGAACGAATTTTTGGGAATGTGAAAACTTAGTTTAAAACTTAAAATAGGTTATTTTGTCACAAGTTTCATGCTGATCAAATGAAAACTTCTATCAAGATATCTAACTTCTATCAAGATATCCAGATCAAATAGAAATTTAATTATATTATAGACATACACACACACGTGTGAGAGAGACAAGGGTCCTTTAACTTGATAGGTGATCGGACTCGGGATCAAGAATGTGTCAGCACTGTGTGCTCACATTAAAACGAATTTTGTTTTTCAGGCCAAACACTGAGTCAATGTCCTCTGAAATATCTCACAATGAACGATGACTTATTCCTCGATAAAATTTCAAATTTTAGGCAAAAGGTAACACTAAAACACTTTGCTGTTTTCACTACTAATGGCAAGTCATTTATTATTAATGGAAACATCGTTAGTAATTGCTTCCAAAATATACGTATATATATATATATATATATATATATATATATATATATATATATATATATACGGCGGATATGCAATTTGATGATGATTTACATATTTTAGGTGAAACGGTGGTGTTCGATATTTTTTAAGAAAAGTGTTATAATAAAAAAAATAGTTCAGTTTTGACCTTATTATTTACACAAAGTTTATTCATTTTGAAATATAAAATTTTCATCATATTGCACGTTGTTACTATTCCTTGTGTTATTGATGCGACTTGGTTTCCAAAATAAATTACAACTTATCTTTATTAAGAAGACGCACTGGTAAATGTCTTTTTGGTAGTAAAAACGCGAAAGATATACGACTTGAATGTGACTTGTTTACAATGATTCAATTCTTGTCATTGTTGGCAGTCTCTGTTTGTGTGTTGTCATTGATATGATCTATTCTTATTTTTATTAAACTTACTTTTACATTGTGAATAAATAATCTACAATTTTGTGTTACGGAAGTAACATCAAAAATGACATTTCTTAAGTGCTGCGATGTGAGCATTAAAAACAAGCTTTTTCCGACAACTGCCAAAATAAATCTTTCTTGAATATGATGATATTAAAAAGAAACAATTTGGTATTGATACAATAAATTGGGTATTTTTTATATCCCCGTCGTTTTTTCGATTATTCTGGGGTTAGACGGAAGCTAAGATGTAGGAATATTCCGGATATTCTTTCCGTTTTGGCGAATTCTCGCCAATTTTTGATCGTTAATATTCGAATACATATTCGCCATTTTTAGAAGGAACTCGAATAATAACTGAATATTTAGTCCAATGGGTAGCGGGTAACTAAGACGTTGAATTACAAAAATATGTCAATAATCGACGTTTATTTAGAAATCAATTACATACCTGTCTATAAACTGAATTAAAAAATTATTCGCTACTAATTGCAAAATAACACCTTCAGAATAGTTAGTACAAAAGAGTAAACGTAAAAAAGTTTGTCGGCTTTGCTCTATATGAAATTACGATAAAATTAAATACGTTTACCTTATTTTTATTTAAATCGTTATATCGTACATGCAACTCATTGATATGCTTATTATATTTTATGAACAAATGTATAATTATATATATATATATATATATATATATATATATATATATATATATATATATATATACGTATGTATATGTAACCGATTTTTTGCCTTGTAACTTTGTTAGCATATTTTTCCAAATAAATATATTAAAATATTCGAACCTACAGAATTTATCATCTGAAAAATATCGTAATCGTATTAAGATGTAAATTACGTAAAGTGGATTTTGGGACTTAAGTTTCCATACAATCTTCACACGTTCTGACGTGAAATTATTGCTGATAGGTTTTTTTTTGTTTTACATAAAATAGCCGTTACTATTTAAACTACACTTTGCTTATTTTAGTGTAAAATAATTATTTGGATATTTATGGCTCATAACTTTATATATGTAGCGAAATATTATAATAATTATTGGTAAAATAATAATTCTATTTTGCGAAAGAAGTGCATCACTAGGTCATGTTTTTGTTATTAATATTTCACATAAATTTGAATGAATCCAATTTTATTACAAATAATTTTGAACATATTTGCACCTTTGTTTATAATCAGCGTGTAACTTAGTTGCATTGTTAGAAAAGCCACATAATTTAGACAATTTGTCAAAGGATTAAAGTTTAAGTAGGCAATGCAAAAGTTTCAAGTCCAAATGTGACGGGGAGAAATAATTTAATTAACTTGCGTTCTTTGGGGAATTGGTCGAGTCAGAGAGATTAAATTTTGTACGAGTATGCAGCACTGACTGACAAGAATTCTCTTCATTACTATGTTTAATTGGACGTAATTTTTTATAATGTCTCATTGTAAATTTTTGTTATGAATCGGGACCAACACTATTTAGATATTACTGTTTGCTACGATGATACTATATAAATATTATTTGATTATTAAAAATTAACCAAAGGAGACTGACACATGTCAGTCTCCTTCGGTTAATTTTTAGTGGTAATATCTATTAGATACATAGTAGTAATATTTATAAAGTTTACACTTTTAGTGGTAATAAAAATTTAGGAAAATATGAAATTAATTTAAATGAGTTTTTGTTATTTTGTTTACCTGACTACTTTTTGGAGAATTCACACGAAGTCACATTTCTATGTACACTTCATTCTTTACAGTACTCTTAAATTACTGCAATTGCATTGAAAACAAAAAATGCCGTTAGTATTTTTTCTAACAAATATTTGAAAATATACGAATCTGAAAAGAAGCAACTTAAACATTTATTGAGTAAAAATAAAAATTCTCAGCTATTTATTTAAAATTCAATTGTATTAAACTACAAAAAAATAGTTTTTTGAATCATTGTATGACCAGTTTCAATTTGAAAACCATTTTGTAATTACACAACGTATTTCATATTCCAAAAAAAATATTTTTGTCGTTTTCAACTTGAACACACAATCTTCATTTCTTGCTTTCAAAAAGTACACATATCTATATCGAATTCAAAAAAAGAATATATGGAAACCCTTGTAATTACTTTCAAAGTTATGCCAGGATAACATATGTACATCTAGTGAAACGTTGAATAAATATATAATACTTTTTTATTGCTGCATCAAAATTTTACCGGTGGCCAATGTATTAAAGACATATTTATAATTGATTTATTGTCTTGAACGACCTATCCTTATCGTATTTGGTGGAATTCTCGTGTCATAATAATTTTACAATTTTATCTGCAATATTACGTGCGATGACCTCCGAATGTAATATATTATTGTTTTATATATTTTAATATGAGTAGAATATATTATGCCACGGATATCGTTGCAGTGCAGCTACTCAAACAATCGTAATCATGATCGCATAGCTTGTCGTAATCGTGATCGCTTAACTGCTTCTATTAATGATAAATTGGAATTGAACCCAAAAAAAACCAATATCATTATAATAGGTATTGAGAAACGTGTAACTGTCATATAATAACTCAAGATATTGCGATCGCTTTCTATTGACTTTGTTGGATGCGGGCTATTTATCGATACATTATGGTTTTGTGCAATATCGGCATTATTCTTATTAAGTTTGGCTATGTATATTTATTTCAAGAAAATATTTTGTTGGAAAAAATTGAAGTGTTATTGGCAGCGTATACTCGTGAAGTGTTGAAGTGTTATTGGCAGCGTAATTCGTGTATGTGATATTTGTCTCTTGATATCAGAGCGAGACCAAAATTCACTTATTGCACTAGATTTTCTTGAATTAATCGAAGTATCGAATCTATTAACTTCGATTTTATGTAACAACACATATAAATAATTAGATAATGGAATTAAGCGTTGCAGCATTAATATTTTTAGTTATCCGCTCAAAAACCATTGGTTCATTACAATTTTATACAGAATCTGTTTGAATTTTCTCAAAATCTTTGCTAATACATTTTTAACCCACGTGCATACATATGTATATATGTGCAAATAGTTGTGCATCAATTTATAAGCACAGCTTAACGATTAATTTTCCGATAGAGTTTGGGACAAAATACTTTGCTACACCACGGTGATATTTGAATCAGATAATTCAGTCATTTTCATTTTTGAGTAACTACTAGCAGACTGCTATCAGATAAACCTATTATTCCAATTAGGATATAGAACTTATGTAAAAGGTATTTGTTTCAGTCGTCGTAAATTTGCAGCAACGCGAAGTATTAATTGTGGCGTAATGTCTTTTTGGATCTAAGCCTTACAGATTTGTTTAAGGATTTATAAATAACAAATGAATTTGGTAGGTAAAGTGTAAAAGTATATAGGATAATCGGTATTTACTTGTGAGGAAATTTGATACAAGCTATAACATTGTTGATTCTGCAAAGTAGGAATATGTTTATATAATTGTAAAAATATTTTGAAGTTCATTTCTCAATAGAAAACTAATGGAATTGGAATTATAATTTGGCAGAGAAACACACAGATAAAATATTGATAAACAATTAATGTAAGATTATTAATATTATATAATAAGTTTCAACCGCAACGTCTTACGATCGAGCCGCTGTTCTCAATTTGTTTTGTTTAATAAAAATATGTGATTAAATAACAAAACTATACGTTTATTCAATGACCTTATGACTGATTTATTAAAGTATATCGATCTAATTAGTTTAGAATGGAATGGGTTAATGATATTGATTTTTCAGGTAGTGACTGAACCGTCAAATTGGATACCAAAAAATATTTTTATATAGTTTCGTATTTTGTCTATAGTTCTTGAACTTATTGTTGCAAGTTAATAGGAAAAAATGTATTTGAAATCTCTTAATAAATGTCTAAAGTACAATTTCTAACCTCGTGGTGGAAAAATTAAAGTAGAAGTGAGCACATTTTGTAAATGATACTAAAAAATAAAAAATAGAAAATAGAATCCCAATTTCATTTTAAAACGCTTATCAAAAATCTCTCATTCCACTTTAAATGTACGGGAGATATATTCATTTTCCTTTATTATTTTGCTCTATATTATCTAAAACGAAGCATAAACTTGCAATATTTAATGCATATATGTTAAAACCTTTGGAACTGCGAGACTGTGGCAGAAGAAAGGAGGAATAGACAACGAATTTACTACGTTTCTTGCATTGCTATGAAATCCTATAAGGTAGATGATATTTGAACATGTAGAGTGAAATATATAAAATTGCAAAAAAAATTCAATATTATTAAAGGCCATAAAATGTTCCGGTATAAACGTAACATCAATAAAATTGCATCTAAAGGAGACCGGTGATAATGGGGTAATACTTGAGAAATAGAATATAAACAATTCAGCGATTAGCAGTCAGGAAAGCACAAATAAAAGGCAATTTTCGATCTTAACAGGAAACAAAATAGTTATTATTATTTAAGAATTTCAAAAAGTATAGTTCCCTGTGGAGCGAACGAATGCCATATAATCAAAGGTAAAGATCAATACCATTTTCTTTTTCAAATGTTATAGCAATTGCCTAAAAAATGAAAAATAATCTATTGACTAACATTGGCAATATTTTCTATTGTTGTTAAAATTAAGTTGCCTTTTTTGAGTTTCACGTGACTTTTTTGAGAATCCCGTATACCCTGTTATATTGATATGGTACATCTATTGATAAAGGATGCAATGAGACACAATATGCACTTTGTTTCATCTTGCTAGTACAAAACCGTAGAAGTAGCATTTACAAGCTGCTATGAAAAATAATTTAACTTTCGTAATGAAACACAAGATTTCTCATTTGTCTGATGGACGATTTGTATAAAATTTTTGACGAGCTTATTTTTTAAATTTGTTTATAGAATAGTGTCATTTTTAATCTTTTAGTACCTGGTCTCTATACTCTATGGTGTTCTGCCAGTTTTCTTTGGTGAAGTAATTGCGTGAAACGGATACAATCAGAGGCAGATATCATTTCTCAATTTTTTGGCTGAGTGATGTTGGTTCTTTATTAAATTACTCCTTAGACTCTAAATCATACATTATTGAATAAACACCAGATATAATTGCAAATTTACTTCACTCTAGTTTATGTATAGTATAGTCTCCCAAACTCAATTTCTGCGAAATTTTTTTTAATGATCGTATTTTTTCACCTTCATTGTATATTTTATTATTCATTTGTTAATGTGTCTTTATTAAAATTTGGCATTGAAACACATTTAGTTTTAATAGTTTAATCTCTATAATATCGAAAAAATTAATAAGCGTATAAAATAATTAATTCATATTTCGACAAATATATTTTATTCATTGTAATTTTAAATAAATCATGTTTTTTACATCAGTCACGATGTTATAAAATTTTATTTAGGATGTCAGAAATATAAAAATATGGAAATTCTACTTATTTAGTCCTGCATTTTGATATTACACGTGAATAGGGATGAAGGTGTGGAGAATGGCAAACTCTCCGCTAATCTTGGAATAAAATGTAAGGTACGAATATTATGTACATGCGTACGTTCACAATCTAGGTACATCTAATAAGTTTCTTATATAATTTAGATTGTAAGTACAATTAACGGGCTTGTAAATTTAAATTAGATTATATAGCATGGAAATATTTTCCATCCTTACAATACCACCTATAATCTTTTACGAAATGCAGCATATTTAATTTGTTGATTTTCGTAAATGTAAAATTGTAAACAAATTAAAAACTGAATGGCTGAACTAACAAGTAATTTTGTGTGTTTAACAAGTAAACTTGTTTCTTAAAGCAAAAAACAAATGAACACTGTAAAATACCTATTGTATTATTAATTAGTAGATATCTAGAATTTCAGTTTGTTTTCAAAGTAATACTTGTAAATAACTAGAATGTGTAAGTTGACGTAAGGTTTTGTCATAGATTGTCATTCCATGGCAAAAAACATTTAAAAAAAAAGCCATTTTAAGTAAATTCTCATTTTCTCGGAATATATAAATACTGTACATGGAAATGAGGGCTATACGTTTTATTTGGTTGATACCGTGTTACACAAATAATATAACTAGCATTTACAATAATAGAAGATTACAAGTTTATTTTGGTGCAAGTCAAGGTTGCAGGTTTATTTTATCAGGCCTTCATGTACATCATATCTGACCGTGATTTACAATACTATACAAAACTATTTTAATTTTTATTTATGTTCATACGACTTGTGACACAATGTAATGGGCCAATCTTTAAATTTCTATTGATATTCATTATAAAAGCTATTTTTAGAAATATACAAATTCGCTTAATTGGCTGAAAATGTCAAAGTAGAATAAAAGTCAAGGTGGTATGTTCAAAGCGCCCGCAGACCTCAAACTGCTGAAAACTATTACGCCCACTGCTATATGAAATATTGGGTCGAGGGTCGTGCGATGATAGCGAGCTTACTAGAAACTATGTTACTGTTTAATAGGCACGTAATTAAGATTTAAAGAACATATATTTATAGAATGAGGCACATTTGCTTCAAACATTTTGTGTGCGGAAATGTTTTATGTTTAGTGTACCGTCAGGTTTACTTATGAGCATTATATTATGAGTAACTAGGGAATTTGAGAAATTCGTTACATAACCTTCGTTTTTTACCTGTATTCATTATATAAAATAATGAAAACACGAGTACTTATTTTGGAACTTTTGCGATAGAATATCGTTTCTGGACATAAATTAATTTCCAAAATATTGCTACTGCACCAACCTCAGTTGTTTCTGACCTTTGTATGTACCTATATATACTTACCTATCTATTTAATCGTTATTTTATTACTTACATTACGATAAGTCAAACAAGTTCAAACTCGATGGCAAGAAAAGTCATTAGTGAAAATTTCTTGTCACTACATTCCAATTTTACCATTGTACCCTGATTTTGTTAAAGGACAGATTTATTTAATTTGATTTTGTCGCCATTGGTCGTGTCAAAGTTTTACGTATGCTAATAGATTATCATTAGAATTATATCAACTAAACTCAGTCACGTCATCCGTGCTTTTAATTTTTGAGAAATTCTACCGTATACCTTTTCATGGTTAAATTCTATTAATTTTTTATACCAGACTTGAGCTATAGGGTGTACCTTTAAAAAAAGAATTATCAAAATTGGTTGATTAATTCTGGAGGTACACACACAAAATAAATTAAAGGTATTTTTTCAAATTAAACGGTTTTACGGTCAAACCGATATGGAACAAAAAGCTTTAAAATAATTATGGGTCATCAGTCTGTGGCTTTGTTCATATTAAAAATAATCATGGGATACATTTAGTAGAAAACTTTATTTTTTTGAGTTTGGGAATCGTATCTCGCTTCATAATAATGTAGTCAAATTGTTATAACATAAGAAATGAGTCATATAACTGGAGAGTTTAAAATTCCCGCACCCACTGGCTTTATTTTAGTCAATTAAAGTCTTATATTGGTGGCATATAATTATTTCCGAGTTTTTACTACACCATCGACTGTACTATTGTACAATCGACTGTACTATTGTACAAACCGTTTAATTTATGTTTGTGCTCTTCATTTAATTTTTTTGTTTACGGGGTATATGTTTGCTTAATCGGATTTTATTGCGTTCATTTAATGAGTGTGGTAATTTCTTGTGGTCTACTTAACCAATCTGACGTTAAGTCTTGTGATTTAGGTGAGTTCCAACACTATAGCATTGGACTAAAGAATTTGATAGCGGATGTTAATAGAGAAGAAATGTGAAGATGTTAAAGAGAGTTTGATACCCAAAAAGCTAATTTAAAAACAGGCGATCCGTAGGTTTCATCATTTGAGCATGCAGTAGGCAGTACTCAGAACGGAGAAGTTGAAATCCGGACTTCAAAGATATAGCCTTTGCTTGATACTTGCAATTCTAACTTAAAAACAGCAGATTCCCAGAAGCTTCAAGTCTTATAGTTTAGTTAGGCAGTACACATGCAGCATCAGAATTGTCATGAGGACTGAATACACGTGCGAAGTTTCATGAAAATCTGTTAAGTAAAAATGAAGCTAAATAACATATGGAATAATAAGATATGGAATTTGAAGATGAATTAATCCTTTAGAGACGTGGGTTCACGCGTTTATATGTACTCGTATGTAGTAATAAAGGTGATAGGTAGTATTTACTTTATTACTTTCTTGCTTACATTAGCTTACGCATCACCCTCAAGGTTAATAATGTTTGATCAACTCTGTCAGAAGTATGAGTACTGAATCCTAAATAACACATAAATAAATAGTAGAGGTATTAGATTCAATACCCACTGGTAAATATATTTTAGATAGAACGGTGGCGCTGGTTAACATTTTAAGAATAGAACAGTCAATATTTTGCACCGCAAAAGTTATAAATATTTATTGAAATGGAACTTTTTAAGCCAAGATACGTGTCTCATATCGGAAAAAAATTGAGGGGCACGAAATTCGTTTTTATTCTTTCAAACGTCAAGATTGTTTATTATGCGTATGCGGTCGGAGCAGACAATTTCATGTTGTGAAGATGTAAGCAAAGCGCACGTCAAAAATACTTGAATGTGTGACTACCAATAAGAAAATACTGTCGCCGAGTCCCTTGGTGAATTTTCCACCGGCAATCGTGATCTGTATACACAATGTATATTTGTTTTTATTCTTAATTCCTGGGACTTTGTAAACGAGATACGTTAATATTGTTTCAGTAATTCAGATCATATTTCAAGTGATTTAAGGTATTTTGTTTTAAATATTTTCTTTATTAGATAGGATCTAATAAATTCAATTTGTCTTATCGGCTCTTCGGCTCATTTTTATTTAGCGTAATTGTACAACAGTGGTAAGAATATTATATTGATCTGTAAAATTGTAACCAAATCTTACAACTCATTTCTCATACATTTCGAAACTTTGCAAACCTATGCAATTCTGATAACAGTACAATAATATGGTTCGTCGTCCATCACCATTAAGCTAATATGTTGGTGCAGAATATCGGTCATAGGAATTTCTCAATGGCTAACAGTAAACCTGTCGAGTTGGGATTCGTATGACTTGTGTCAAAGAGCCATTTTCTCATTGTAACCGAAGGGATCTGTTGGAGGAGAGAAGTAGTTATGGTGACTTTTAAATGACTAAAAGTCGAAGCTGAACTCGGTTGACTTGCCTCAATGGACCCATTCAATCGATTAGGTGATATAACCTCAGTAAACAAGATAAAAAAGGGATTATACACTGCTTATTTTCACCTTATTATTTGTATTTGAATGTGTACCACAATCTAAAAATCTAAATAATATTATATTGGCTTTATTATGTATTAAGCGTACATAAAACTCCTCAATAGAATATGTGCATATGACATCTTAGCCCTTAGTAAGTCGCCAGTCGTTGGAAGCGGTCATATGTTAATAGAGAAATTAATCCAGAAAAACAAAAGCCGATATGCCGTTGTGTTCATTTCGGAGAGACAAAAATTGCAATTGTAATATAAATAACAAATTCAACACATTAAACAAATCGTAATTACTTAGAAACAATAGCACGTTTTTAATTTTTAAATTTGTTCTTTATGATTTACAAAATATAATTTCGGGTTTATACTACAATTGTAATATGATATTACAATTGTGTTTAATGGGTTGAATAGAATACCAATTAGTATATTGGAAGCTGAACAAGTATGTTGCATTAGATAATGCGACCTTTGACGACCCGTGTAAGAAGTAGTTTGAAACTTTAAATACAATATTTAATTTATTCCACAGTCAAGTTAGGGAATGCTGAGGAACCAGGAGAGTTTATAACTTTGAAGTATCTTTCACTAAATATTATTTGACTTTAAACTTACAAATAAATATTTCATTTCAAGCCACTTTATCGATTACTATTGGTAAATTAACTTGATTTTAATAATGGTAGTCAAAGACCGTTTTCAAGTTAGATTTTATATCATTTTTTATATATATAGAAACCTCTACGTGATATTACCCTTTACTTACACTATTATATACAGACCCAGTTTTCTATTAATTTAGAAAACTTACATAAGGATAAAACTAATTGAAGCAGACCCAGAAATAAGTTACTTTCTTTTAAATTATTGAGACTGATGCAGAATTTCAACAAGAAAAGATATTACTGTCTCACCTATTTTAGGCTTCGGTATTTGCAATGATTTTTAAACTTTTAATTAATTTGCTGCGAAAACTACGACTCGAGTCAGTCATTACTGCACAGTGGGAAGTTTTGACCAAATACCAATTTGCAGAAGTAGGAACTGCAAAGCGCGAATGTAAATTTGTTAACATTTTAAATATCGACAATTGAAGATTTTCAATTAAAATTAGAGATTTTAATTAAAGTTAAACGTCTTATAGTAACATTTTTTCAAAATATTCTAATTTAACACTATTTCTAATTTAACACTTCTTATCTCTTTATTAAATAGATAAATCAATGATGTGCGCAAATTAGTAATAAATTAACATTTGAACATATTTTTAAATATATTTACCATAGAGATTTTACTTGGCAATAGGGTTTGGTGCGTGGGCATCTTAAGATATAGCCAAAATAAAATAACTTTCTCACTTGATTGTAAATACGTACCGCTTTCTTTGTTACAGAGTAACTGAACGTCAAGCGGCATGTCGGAAGAGGGCGGGAACGTGAGCGGCGCCGGCGAGGCTGAACGCGATACACTCGCCGTGCTTGTGCCGCTCACGCTGGCCTATGCGCTCATCTTCGTCGCTGGCGTCGTGGGTAACGTGAGCACCTGTGTCGTGATAGCGCGCAACCGGTCCATGCATACAGCCACCAACTACTATCTGTTTAGCCTCGCTATCTCGGATTTGCTCCTCCTTGTGAGCGGGTTACCAGCTGATGTACGCGTTATCTGGTATCCTGACGTCTATACTCTCGGCGAGACCATGTGTGTTGCTTTAGGTTTGAGTTCAGAAACAGCTGCGAACGCTACAGTGCTCACAATCACAGCGTTCACCGTGGAACGCTACATAGCTATATGTCATCCGTTTATATCACACACGATGTCAAAGCTCTCTAGAGTTATAAAATTTATATTCGGCATATGGATTTTAGCTTTTTGTACTGCAATTCCTCAAGCGATTCAGTACGGAGTCATCTACACAGAACAAAAAAATAAACCGCCATCCAGTGTATGCACAGTTAAATGGATAACCGTGGAACACGCTTTCGAGATATCCGGCTTCCTATTTTTCGTGGGACCGATGACCGTTATAACAGTGTTGTACATACTGATAGGAATTAAACTGAGGACTTCGAGAGTGTTACATCCCACAAAACAGGCCTCCATCGACGCCAATGGACGGAGTAGAGGTAGCGGACGCGGCTACAAGAATAGCGCATCGCAGCGGCGAATGATTAGGATGTTGGGTAAGTTTTCTAATATCTGTTTTGTTTTAATTTGTCCCGACTGGCGGTATAAGCTACCGAAGTTAAGCGATATAAGCTCATGAAGTTTGTCGTCTCGGAATGAGTTGGGCATAACTTGTGCGCCATTAAACGTTGATCACCTCTAGAAGAATATTGTTTTGTTTATTGCTAGTTTAATGCCGACAAGATTCGCTCAGCAGTAGAGTTTATTGTTTCTGTAAATGTACAAAAAGTATAAATAAGAAAAGCGAGCCTATTAGATCGGGATGATTGGAACTTTGTTCTTTTGTATGCAATATTCTTTCTATTTTGTGAGAAAGTTTTTGTTCATAACTAATATTTACTAGATGATACTTTTATATAAATAACTTTGTAAACAACGAAATAATAAACAATAATTAGAGGAAATAATTAGACGTTTAAAACTGTTAGTATCAAAAATAGCCGCTTGATTTGAAGAAATAAAAAAAACGTGTTGTGCTTTTGGGAAAATATTCGATTTTACAAAAACTAATTTAACGGTAAGTCTAAGTTGGATTTGTGCTTTCAGTTTTATATCATCAGCATTACTATTAATAGGTCAAGTTATTTATTGTACTAAGAGAAGTAAAATGTCAATCCGGTTGGTACCAAGGGAAGATTGAGTAGACGTCGACCGGGTTCGTCTTAACGGAACGCCTGACAGAACTCCATTTTGTATATCTCGCGGAAGGTCTTTAGAAAGGAAAGTTAAAAAGCACCTTATTCCAGATAGGTAATAAGGTGACTGTATTAAATGTTTAGCCTGATTAGAATAGAGAGGTTAAACCGGTTACGCTTACCTATTTCTGCTGTATAGTTGTCTGGGTAGGCAATTTTGACCCATGGGGTGCTCTATGTACACAAGTACTGAACGGTAACCTTATATAGGTTACCGTTCGGTACTTCGAACCGAACGGCTGTTACACCGGAAATATTTGAGAAACCCTTTTCTTCATGTTAACTATCTTTCCTGATCATCCTAATGTTGCGGCAGTGTATTGCTGCACCCCTGAGATTTTGTGGTTTTTAATTACTATTTGCACTAGGAATACTTTCCGATACTACAAAAAGTAGGGTAATTAAATGTTATTAAAATTTATACATCTTTATGTCCATTCCGGTCTTTGAGAACATTAAAGCTCGCCATGCAATTCAGTTTTCATTCCGGAGTATCCGATTCACATATGAAGTGTAAGTTCGCTTGTCCCTTTGTCCTAATTAGACGTATGTCCAGACAAATAGAGGTTTATTTGGTTTTATATATCGTGTGGAGTATAGTTTGAAAGGGCTATAATTTTTAGGATTTTTCTTCAGAATTTTAAGTGGAATACCCTTAGGGATATGCATCATACGAGGCAAAATGTATATTTCTCTATTTCCGAAACTAACAAACCAAAAATCGTGAGTTGGTTAACTGACTAGAAAATTGCAGGAAAGGTGTAGTGATTTCTTTGCTTTTGTATTTTTTGAGAAATTTATAATATTTTACGCCTGGGAAGTCTTACTAAGTAATATGTTAATTTGAATGAAAAATTATTTTACATTCATAAATAGTTCAATAGAAACATTTTGCGCTATGGAATGTTTAAACTTTTATATCCAGGTTCATTAAATATATACGGAACCTTTGTAGTGGGAGTTCTATTAGCACTTGACAAGTTTTTTAATTTGGTAAAAAAATAGTATTTACAGGGTTCAACTTCTCACATTGAAGTAAACATTTAGGCTCTCTTCCTCGAATCGTTTATAATTTACAAAGCTGTGGTAAGCGGGTTGATAGATACAGTACATTCATTTCAGAAATTTTGTTTTTTTGCTATTTAGCTCTCAAAATTAAAAATAATATTATTCTAATTATATTTATACTTCAAATCGTTAAGTATGTACACATTTTTTTTAAATTGTTAGGATTTTATTTTCTACAACCAAATATACCTCTTAAAAATATTTGAAGCTACTACTGTAGGTCTGTGAGTAAAAAGCATAATATTCTTATCCACTCATTTTAATTTAAATAAAATGTTTACTTAATACATGACATTTCTGATATGGTGGTATATAAATTTATATCATTCACTGTACTAAACAGTTTTAGAGAGAAAAACCGTTCTTAGAGAGAAAAACCTTCATTTAAATATACGATAAAAGCTTAGAATTGGCCTGTTTGTTAGTTGAAGATATCTAGAAAAAATATTAAAGAGAACATACATATTGTTTTTGAATTCTTGTCAGTTTTTCTGTTTTCTTCCGCAATTTAGATGAACTTGATATAACCTTTAGTTCTCATTTTATTGAAATTGGTTACTCAACGAGAAGATTTGTGAGTTTAATATTTTGAAAATTACAATTTATTGCGATAGTACAACAATAAAGAAATGCCTGGCTACTCGATGCGTAGTAATTACACAAACATGTAGTGTATCTGTCTGCGTTGATAGATGACATCTCACGTTACATCGTACATTGAAGGTATTTAAGAAAAACAAATTTAGGTGAGAATAATAAAAGTAATGGGTGTACAAAAATATTGTTGTTGAAATTTGTTTCATTGTATGTTTGTGCAGGCAGAATATATAATCTGCTGAACCAATTTGGATGGTGTTTTGAAAAATATATAGATATCAACTAGAGTAACATTAATTTTTATTTCCTTACTATTGATTGGTTGACTTAGAAAATATGCGAATTAAATATATTTCAGACTTCATGGACATTGTACGCTCGTAGTTATTATACAATAATGTATAGCGTCCCTTATACATAATCCGTCCCATGATACGTCCCAGATCAATGAGGGCCGGCATCGTTGTCGATCGTCTTTCAAATATAAAATGTTTCCATGTTGAGTGTATTCGTCATAAGCTTACTTTGTTTCATAAAATTGAAATCTCTGATATTTTTTATTTATTGTTAATAAATAGTGCTATATTTGTAGTAAAGTTTCGAATACAGAATACAACACATATCCTGTGTGCCTTAAATTTGCGATGTTTTGACTTCAAACAAAAATATTTGTACATATCAAATTTATTTGTTGATGGAAAGTTCAAATTAAATCACATGTTTACCGAAAAGTTTGCCTGCCCGTATATATATGTATATATTACTGTATATATGTATATATACTTAACCTAATTTATATATATATATATATATATATATATATATGTATATATTTATGTGTGTGTGTGTGTATGTGTGTGTGTATCAATAGACGCATGAGAAAGGGTGAAAAATAATTCCACCAAAATAAGAAATAAGGGCGGGTGAAAAATAGAAAAGAATATATCTAATACAAAAGTAGCTTGGTCTAATAGTCTAGTCGGGCTAATATGTCGGACATGCAAATGAACTAAACGTAGCACCTAAGAGCTATGAAAAACAAACTTTTAATAACAAAACACGTGTGTTCTTATCAACAGTGGCTGTGGCGTTATCTTTCTTCGTGTGCTGGGCACCGTTCCACGCGCAACGTCTCCTCGCCGTCTACGGCAAGACTGTCGAGCGGCCTAGCGCGACCTTCCTTATGGTGAGTTGTCATTATTGTTGAATTTTATTACGTAGTAGTGATTGATTTATGTTACGAGCTTCATTGATGCCTTTGTTTATTGCGTCATTATAGTCATTTTACGAAGCGAATATTCGACTAACTAATAAAGTCGCGAAAGAATGTACTCATTACCGATTTTATTTCATAAATTTCTCTCTTGCACTAGAATTGTCTAAAAAAGATAAAGATTGCTGATAAAAGTAAAAATTTGTAAAACTAAAAAATTGCACACTAAAAGCTACTAAATCAATAAAATCAAGCTGCAATTAGTTTAGATTAAAAATTAGCCAAACAAAATAAAACTCTAAGGCAAATTTTGTCCGAAGTAAATTTGCTATTCCATAGGAAGTTGTCTAAATATTGCGGTTTACGCAAAATTATTTGTTGTAATATTAATTAAAAATGAAACATTTTAGGAAATACTGAAACTGGATCAAGAAACGTTTTTAATGTTTTGAAAATGTTTTGTGTTTACTTTACAGGAATTAAATGCGATGATACGTGTAAACGAAATTTTTGCGTTTGCCCTCTGTTTTGGAGGAAATTAACTTGCACTAAAAGAAAATCACGTTATTAATTAAAGTATGTGATACTAATAATTGTACAACAGGGAAGAACATTAAAGATGCAAGAAAATAAATTTTTTCTCAAACTTTTTTAATCAGAGATATACAAAATACATATATATGAATTATATCTGTGTAATATGAATACATATACACATACAAATATAAAAATACGACTAGTTTAAGTTATACAAATTTTGGAGATGAAACTAAGATTAAGGCTGTATAAAACGGAAGACATTGAAAAACGGAATAATATCCAAAAATACGTCAGAAACGTATTTACATCGCGTGCTACCCAAATAAGTGCACTCTCGTATTACTGCTTTTAATCAATGACGTGTCTGCGAGTCTTAATCGACTGGGTGGCTAAAAGTTCCATATTAACCTTAAGAATTAACGACTCGAAACCACCGCGTTAAGGCGCGCGCTCTTGCATAATTTCTAACACATTACCTCGTCAGTTGAAGGCAAAGAGCGGTTTGTTAATTTTAATGTTTCAGCCTTCTCTGAAAAATTATATTCTCTGAGTTTCAGAAATAATGTTGTTATTCGATTGTACTAGGAACATTTATTGTTCCTAGTACAATCGAAGTTAAAGTAAATTGTTTTAAAGTAAAGTAAATTATACGCAACGTGCGGATTCATTAATTTCGCATCCAGTGAAACTTAAGAAGTACAAGTAGATTTTATATATATATATATATATATATATATATATATATATATATATATTTATATACACTTATATATACGCACACGGTGTCTGGGAATAGATATCGGACTAAGAAATAAGACATTCGTTGGCTATAAGGAAATAAATTATTGTTGAAGTAAAACGTGAAACATGCTTCTAAAATATTTCTAATTGGGTACAAAAAACAAATATTACACCTAACTCTTTTTAACATACCGAATACTTCCCGGAGAGTACGGTGTTTACCCGGGGATGTGGCAAGCCGCTAACGCACGCACATAAGCTCACGTTTGCTGTACGCAACCGCTACTTATTTTCTTTTATTCAATTTACAGAATAGCTCATAATATTATTATTTCATTATACCCGCGCTATTATATACCTAAATATTGAATTTAATTTATTTGTTAAATGACATGAAATATGACTATCATCATATATATTAATACGCTAAGGTTAAGATGTTACTCTCCCTTTTTAGAAAAAAACCTCACAACTAATCCACATAAATTATATATCATTTTATAGATAATTGCTTGCTCTACCGGCATCCACAACTAAAAAAATTATTATTGCTATTGTTTTGGCAAATTAATTAATTATTAAAATTATATACACAAAACAGCAATGCTGCCATCTAACGGCTCAACGTCAATATGATTGACGGTTGGTAAAATTTTTGTTTAATTTCAAATCCACTCACGTATAAATAAAGTGGCGCTTTAGCTCAATGCTTTTGATACTTGCGCCTCTATATGTCAATTTTAGTAAAATATTTGTTTGATCTGTCATCTGAGTTTCATAATGGAATAAATAATGCGAGCACGGGTCACGCTAGTTAAAAATAATAAATTAACTACTAAATTACTCACTCATGTTGTAGTTATGCGATAATCACTTGTAACATGACTTAAATACTTTGTAAAATATTGCAAACAAAAAATATTTCAATTAAATTTTATTCACTAAATGTATACTGAAAAATTACTTCACTTTAATGTTTGATTAGTCTTAAATATAAAATAAATATATAATATTAACCGTCTTTTGTAAACACAATCACATTCTCGTAATTATCGAGTTAATCACTTTATCCATCATTTGCGTATTTCTATTAATCGTATTACATTTTTGCTAATCCTTTGCATAAAATCTCTTTATAGGTCGGTCGATAGATACAATAAAATTAAAGTTTGAACTATAAAACGAGTGAAATATTTATCTCCAATTAATTTTTCGCCTATACATGGTAAACTATAACATAGATAAAACAATAATTTCAAATTCATGTAGATGGTGTGACAGGAGTAGGTTTTAAATTTCTACATTTTACTCCTGTAGTTTATTATATAATTAAACAGTTTCCGCACTTCGAGTATGAGAACCACACATGTGTTTTCGGCAATGCCCTGCGTCATTACTGAGAGAAGGTTACTTTAAAAAATATCGCATAATAAAAAGGGAAGGGGCATAATGACTTGGGTAACGCTTTGAATTAGCGAATATTTCACGTGGACTAGATTGGATTCGCTAAAGCAATTTCTTTTACGATATACAAACCAATTAGAAACGATTCCTTGCTTTAAAACGCAAAACAAAATGACCAGGTGTTACAAAGCTGCGGTACATTTTTTTTCTCGGTGGCAGTGTATTTTTAGAGATATGAATGATTATCACAGATACGGATTTAAAAAGAAACATTTTAGAAAAGATAATTCCTTAATAAGTTTTGTTGTTACCTATGCGGAACATAGCCGTGAATGTTACATGAAACAATTGTAAGAAGCTGTCTTTATATTGTGAAATATTTATTTTGGAAAATTATGGAAGTATCTCGTTGATTTCAAGAAAAAAAATGTAAGGTTGTAATTTTTAAATAATTATTTTATATTTGTTTTGTTTTATCTTTGTTAACAGAAACATTTTTGTTAATCAAAATCGTAATCGATAATTAAACATCGGTTTTTGAATTATACGATAAATTAAACGTATATTGAATTATATTTATTTTATTTTGGCCACAATTCTTTTCATTTAGTAACAGGTCACGTGGCAGTGGTAGGCTAAAAATTTCGTAAAGTATAAATTTGTGGCTCTTAAACATGTGTTTAATATTACATTTTAATGTTATATTTTCACCTTACTAACTACAGTGATGTAATATTTTTTATAAATAATTTAATAAATATAAACGTAATTGATATTCTGTAATTAGCATAATAAATAACAGCTGAATGTATTCGGAAAAACAAAATTATAGATGCAAATTTAGCGATACATCTGACAAAACATTGAACAGTGTAATCCATTTTGTCTCAACCATTGTTATGTCGTGAGCCACGAAAAAAACAAAAAGTTAAGTAAAAAGCCTTGCGACCTGTTTACTATACTATAAAATTAAAATAATATTTCAATTAATATATGTTAATTACTTTAAAGAAGAAGTAGGTTTATTTTTTCATGTTGTTATTACCTGTATTTTTTCATGTTGTTATTGTGACACTTTATTCATAAAAATTTTAATTAACGAATGTTGTGTATGCTGACCTTATTTTTACACAGATTGTGACCCCCTTTAATAATAAACGCGACCCCCAGGTTGAGAAAGGATGATGTTTGGCGCAGATTATATTAGTTTATTACCTGCGTTTGTAAATAACAATCAGTAAAACGCCGCGCTTTGAATGTATCGTGTCGTTTTTAGATTTACATTCAACGTATTTCGATTTTCTAGAGTGTTAGTGTTTGGTTTTGTTAATTATTGTTTTGATAACTGTCATAGTGTTCACTGTGCGCTATTCTATCATAGTACTGGTCAGATAATGCCCTCGTTTGTTAGAGGACGCTCAGTTGATAGAAGAAGTCACGTGGCTGATGATGCTGTCCTCGATGCATTTGCCAGAGATCCTGCTCGCAGTATATGTTCAACAGCCATATTTCTTAGCTTACCAAAAATGCTTATTGGAGATATGCTGAGAGAAACTAGACATCATCCATTTCACTATCGTGCTGTAGAACAATTGACCCAAGAAAATTTCACCCGTCGTCGTACTTTTTGTGAGCGGTTTATTCGCATGAATGACGATTCGCCAACTTTTGTTCGACGTATTTTATGGTCAGATGAAGGCACATTTACGCATGGAATATTCAATGTGCATAACTAACATTTCTGGAGCCATACGCTTTTCCTACCTACTACAATAACATTGGACAATTATTTGCATCTTTGCGTAATGAAGTGGAAGACGTTATTTCTAATTTATCTTTGAGTGTAGTCAGATATGTGTTGGTAGCATGACGGAGCGAACACTCACTTCGATATTCAGGTACGTGAGCATTTAGTCGAGCAATATTGTCGTCACTGGATAGGGCGCAGGGTATCTATACCCTAACCGCCGATATCTCTAGATTTAACACCACTCAATTTTTTCTGGAGCAGCGTTAAATCCGATGTATACTCAACTGAATGCCCGGACGAACAAACTTTACGAGAAAGAATTACCGATAGTTTTAATAAAATAAAGAGAAATTCTTAAATGGTGGATAATGTTACTAATTCAATTATAAGGAAAACGTGATTGTGTGTAGGAAAAAACGGAAATCATTTTGAATATCTCCTTTAAAACTTCTTAAACAAATAAGTGAAATAATTTTATATGAAAATAAAGTTAATAATTTTTTTTGTGAAATTATTGTTACTAAAGTAATGTTTCTGTGTGTAAAATACTTTACAAACGCGAAAAAAGTCATGGATTGAGTGGTTTCCGCAGAACTACAATATGAGTGAGTACATTAATAATATTATTTATCAAGTTTTTAATAGTTATATTTTAGGTAATTTAACCAATGAATTTAACACAGCAGGTTTGCGGGTTATTCCCCCGAGTGGCGCTTAACAATTTGCACAAGTATCGTGTGTATGAAAAAGATGACAAATAATTATAAATATTATTTTAAATTATCTAAAGAAAGTCATCTTTAAAATTCTATTTTAAAGGCATTCGGCTATATATATACATATTCGCACACATTTTGAACATTGAAGGGTACATATTGATACTACTGAATAATTAGCAGACACTTATTTTCATCTTCATAACATAGATACAGTATAAAATAACACATAACACAGTTAAGATAAAGAGTGAGAATTTTATTCCAAGGTAAAACTGGACTGAACAAACTTGGAAAATTTACAAGTTCTTCTTTTCGTAAAACTAAGACGTTGGGTAATTGAAAACGTGTAAAACAATATCACAACTTATCGATCGGCATATGGCTTGAAGAAAGAAAGTGTATTTTAAATTTATCTATTTAATTAAGGTATGAGTGAAAGATTAATAAAGGAGCCTTTCAATACTATCACTACTATACTATAGTAATAGAAGAGTGAGATGTACAAAACTAAAATAAATTAGAGCGAATCTGATTACCACTTATAAATAAAGATTTATATTGAATTTAATTCGACAAGAAAAATTTGCGAAAGTGAAAATTCTTTGTAACGCTACATGAGTGAAGTTTTGGGAGACTGCGAGAATTACTAGGTTCATTGAGAATCCAAATTCAATAGAAGCTACTTGAAGCTTAATGAAAGTAAAACGATATATAGAACTTCATCATAGAGCTGGTTGAATCAATATGCGAAATTGTTGAAAAATGTATTATATAAATGGGTAAATAATTGAAACTGAAAATCTTTGCAGACTAACGACCAGAAGTGTCAACTGATCATATTGGTAATTACAGCTGGTAGATAAAGTAGTAAATGAAGCATGTGTTGCGTTAATTTCTTTGAATAAAACCTTTTTAAAATGACGTATGTAATGCAGGATGGATGTAAAAACAGTCTCTTTCCATGTTGGAAGTATACAAATATATTATATTTAGTAAGGCAATAAGACAACAAGTCACATAGTTATAAACGTACATAGGGGTAGTTGATCATCCACCATTTAATGTCACACTAATCGTAAGAGCTGTAGTGTAGGCATGTAAACGATTTGTTATGTTTCATTACGCATTTCATAGAGAAGAAAGGTGAAAATATATAGAAAGTTATGGGAATAAATTAATTTATTAATATGTAAAATTGTGGTTTTCATGAATATTTCCATTCAATCTACCTAAAGTAAAGGTATATGGATATACCTACCAGATTTTAATTTCCAAAACAAAATATTATGAGCTTGTCCACTGCAATTTCTTGACAACGCAAATATTATAGCTTGGGGTTAAGTTCAGTTTACTTAATCGAAAAGAGATCCTAAACATACAGTACTAAAAATAGACCAAGATATACAGTAAGGGAAGAAACACTAAAACAATATGAAACAATGTTTGCAGTAGATAAAGGAAAACACTAACGTGAAATTAAATATTTCCGTCGAGGTCAAGTAAGCGAGTAAAAATATTGCTAATAAAGTTTTACGTTCCGTTAGCGATTTGCAGGAAATATCACGAAGAGTAAAAAATTACAATTATTACCAAAATTGCAGAATCTGTGTAAAGGATTAATGATTAATATTACATAAGATGCAATAAATATGAAAACAATAAATTGAATATAAAAGTATTAATCAGTGAACAACAGTTAGTAAACGTAGCATGGTGACATTCTGTTTTGCTTTTAATGTATACCTGGGATGAACAGTTAGAGCCTGTTTGTTCATATTTGTAACGTTATAATGCTAGTGTAGGTACATGCACGATGTTGTCCCAAATTAGCGTTGTATAAAGTTATAAATTAGTGTAGCGTGAAAAATAATTTAGCTAGAATATTAATTTGTTTTTATTATTTTCGGGTATCATTGTGAAGAGCATAAGGAACACTACTAGACAGAAACTGACATAACAAAAATATTTGCAGGAATTTAAGTAAAAATCGGTATAAAATGGAAAATTACAAAAAAAATTAAAGATTAACCTTGGAACTACAGAAAATGAATCAGAGGAAAGTTTACGTCAAAAGGAACCTAAAAAATTCAAGACCGAGTGAATGCAAGGGCTACGACGGTGTCGAAATATAAATGAAAACAAAACGACGCAAAGCGATTACGTAGCTGGCCTATCGGGCTATATAAATTGTAAATATGCTTAGAATAAGAGAAAAGGTAAATTAAAAGAAAGGTCATGTTAAAATGGATTCAAGGAATCTAAAAATCCAAGGCTGAGAAAATGCTACAGCTACAAAAAAGTCGAAAAGAAAATGAAAAACTAAAGCAAAGCATTTTTGGTTTATCGGGAATACAGCGTCCAGTGACAGTCCAAAACGTCCATCATGTGCCGGCGCAATATAGAAGACAACGTGACAGTGCCCGAAAAGTATGTATTGAGATCACCAAATATTGTGTTGTTATCGTCGGGCATCAATATGCGTACGTTAATGGAGGGAGTTACAGCAGATTATGATGTTAGTGAGCACGAAACCGTAAGAGGCTCGATATACTACAGCCCTGCTGTACTTCCATTAAAAGACGCACTGCAAACATATTTACTGGGTCTGACAAATCTAAGTGTAAGCGAATTAAATTACATATTAATACGAAACACTTGTAATAATTTTATCCCGCTGTTTTCACGAAAAATTTGTGGCGTTTTCACGAAAAATTTATGGTTACCAAGCAGTGAACTGATGTTTTAGAATTTTATTATTATCCTGAAAGGATATAAAACAAAAAAAATCATTTACAAGAATATTTTACAAAGACATCGGTAAAAACAATTAGAAAGTATTTAAAAATTGCTTCTTATTATGAATTATGAGTTATTAAATAATATAATAAAAGAAACACAAAAAATGTGCGATTTCAGACATGGTCACCTTTTTCATATTGACATTAACTATTTCAGAGGTGAGACGAGACAGAATATATTTTCTTTTTGTGAAAATTTTTAGCAAAATTTCTAGTACTCTTACATTAAATTCATATCGAAAAACTATAATTTTCCTCATACTGATAATTATCAGTGGAATAAATTAATTCATTTTTAATTATTTTACACTTTAATATTTTCATTGTATGAAAAATCGGCCCCAAATGACATTTTATGTTTCAATTATACTTCGAATTTTTTCTGATCTTTTTTCTATCTATTTTCCTTTATTTACGTAGGGTGCCCTGGATTGACAAGGATAAAGTAAAATGGAATAGATTTTTATTTGTAGATATTTTGATACACATGGAAATTTCACATGAGCAACCACTGAAAATATAATTCGACTACGTTCTTCGAATTTCTAGGATTCTCAATTTTTGGATTCTAGGATCTTAAAATATAATCTTAAAATATGTACATTTTTTTAAATGTGCGTTTTGGTGATGGTATAGCAAAACTTTTAGAAATTAATAAAATTTGTTGTGAATATGAAACGATATACTTTTATATAAATATCTTTGATTTATGGATAACTCCATTTATTTTGCGTAACTTTTTTCAGTTCGACAATAATTTATTTATGACATATATTTTAGTTACATAAAATCAACCTATCAAATTTAATAAACAAAATATAAGCGGGTTAATTTCTTTATAAAAGCAGCGGCTTTTAAGCAAGGTTAACTGAACGAATGTAATCACGAATGCAATCATGAACACGCCGTATAACGACGTGTTCGAACACGGCGCAAAAAAAGACAAATTCATTATCTAAGAGGGAAAAGAAAGTAAATGAAAAAAAACTGTTCGTTTTACATATCGATAAATGGATAGAATGAGCACGCAGTAAATATCCCATGTAAGGAGATTGAAAATGTGTACATGAAGAACAATATGGATATTAATTTCTTTTAAGGATATTGCGTTGGATGTTGTCTTTTGTTATTAATGTTTTTATTTATTTTGTTTCAGGTGTACAGGGTTCTTACTTATATTTCTGGAGTACTCTATTTCCTGTCTACGGCAATAAATCCCGTTCTCTACAACATAATGTCTAACAAATTCAGGGAAGCGTTCAAGGTAAATATTATTGACAATAATTCAAAAAGTTTTTTAACCTCCATGCCTTTGAAGATGCATTTCTGTAATTAGCAGACGATAGTCACTGCCTCAATATTTGATATTTTTATTTATATTTGATATTTGATTGGTGATTCTGATATTTTTATTTATATATAATTTAATTATGACAAGAGTATAATTTTTGTTATTATACTGACGTTTAAAGAAATTTGAAATAAAGCTGTGCCAAGATATTATTTTATCTACGATTATTCTGATTACCTCACAGTTATATTTAGATAGAATAAGAGAGGATCACTTATATTACGAAGTAGATATTGGGTAAAAATAGAATTGCAACGATTAATTAGTTCGATGCCTCGTATGTCAGCACACCCATGAAATACATGAAAATATACAGCGTATCTCCACACTTAATTAAACATTTATGTGTATATTTTATATACACACACAAACTCATAAATACACACACACGCATAAAAAAAAAGAAATATATATATATATATATATATATATATATATATATATATATATATATATGTATTTATTTATATATATATATATATATATATATACATATATATATATATATATATATATTTAATAATTAACAAAATGCCTCGGGATCATAATATACAAACTTAGATTTATCATTTATACATTTTAATGACATTTTGCCGCCACGAACATACAAACGGACGAAGTAAGGCTAATAGAATCCTCCGGTCGTAGACCTGACAAATAGAAGAATACATTTTTTTGTTTTAATTTTATCATTATATATAAATATTTAATTATATATATATAATTTATATATATATGTGTGTGTGTGTATACAAAGTAGTATGATAAATTAGTTGATAATTAATATATAAACTAAGAACACCAATTTAGAAAGAAATACAGTATTTTTCTCCCTATTTTATGTATGTTTTTAAACTCAGTTTGGTCTTAAGCTATTATACTAGTTCAGTTAACCTATTAAATTATGATTTTTGCTTTGTAGGCGCAAAGTAATCAATCACGTATATAAATTTGGCGAGCGTAAATATACTTAGGGTGATGTTAGAATGCAGATATACTGCTTAAATTAACCCCATGAAAAATGGAAACAAGTAATGCGACATGTCTAACGGCAACATTTTCTGGTTCCTCAATTACTTAAAGTGATTGTTGACCATAAGTAATATCAGTGTTTTACGCTATTAACATTCATTATCTACTTGAATTATAAGAAAATAAATAAATAACATTACACAGCTGATTTATTAATATAGTTACATTATTTGTCCGATTATTTATATTATTAAAATGCATCAACCCCAATTTCTTCTATTAATATTTTTACTGACGTCACGATTACATTTTAATATTTTTATTGGATATATATTTATTTTGGTAAGGTTGTACTCTTAGAGTGCCTTTCATTATAAATTCATTAATGTCTCAATAATTTACTACTATAGCCGCCGCAGCTTGCATAAGCAAAATAACAAGCCTCTGTCTTTATGCCGGTGCTTACCTCTATAGCGTGGAGCATAATTTACGACCAATATCGGAAACTAATGGCCGAATACACAATCTTTGGACTAACATTGAGTGTATATTTATGGTTTACATATATTATAAACTAACTGTGCCTCATGGTTTCATACGTGTAGAATTGTCTTTATTTTGCTGTTTGGTATAGAGGAGGAAATATTTGGGATGATTAATTCGAAAATAAGCTGGTTCTTTTCTACTTTGGACCGCTTAAGCAACCGACTATATTTTTTTATTTGGTTATCAGACTTTTCTTACATTTTTTGTCACTTCTCTGTTCTTATGAATCGTTGTGTGATGATACACAATCTTTAATTTTTGAAAATATGAGTTCCACGACCCAAACAATTGGTTTAAATGGGACCAGTGGTTCCTGAAGAAATCGCAAACAAAAAAAATAAATGAACAAACTTTTACGCTTTATGTATTGGTACCGATTAGGTTCTCTTCTTATTTTTGGAGATTTATAATTACATCTTTCGACCTTGGTTAATGATTTGGTTTGGTTAATAGATTCTGGAGAGGTCTTCAATACTGTCCATTAAAATAAATAAATCTATTGCTGACTTATCATCTACACTAGTATTAAATATTAAATGGTTTTAATTGAAAAAAATAGCCCGTAAAGTTTGTTTTTATTGCATGAAATTTTTGTATAAAAGTATATGTAAAATTAGTTCTTTATGCTTTTCAAAAATAAATTCTTATATATATATATATATATATATATATATATATATACGACATAATTTAACATAAAAATAGTTGACGTTGCCTTCAACGTAAATTCACCATGATACATAATTTATTTAATTACAACTTCAGTTTTAATAAATCTGCAACATTAAAGCGAGTGATCCAGTTTGACAGTAACTGACTATTATATTCCTAATAAAATATTTCATGAAAAATAAATAACAATTTTTATGTTATAGAGTGTTTTTGGAAACGATTCAAGTGTAATCAAGTAATACATAGATTTAATAATTTTTGAAAAGTTAAAATTTCGAATAAAAAGTTAAGTATGAAAAGAAACATATTAGTTTAAATGTATACCACAAACAATTCTAGTATCTCCCTCGTATTGACTCAAATGTAGTAATATTACCTTTGAGACATAACACTAAAAGTTGTTAGAGTAACAAAAAGGGTACACATAAGCAAGTTAGTAATTTATTTATGGTTTTTCAAAATAGTCTCCGTGGCATTCTTCATTATTTAATTTGATGGAACCACTGAAAGGATCATCGGTCCACTCGTTCGTGAACGTCTTTTACATGGCCTTTTACAAGGCAGATACGGTTTGTCCGGTCATTTTTTTCCAGTACTTCATCCTTTCTTTACTCTAAGCGACTTTTCAGAAGGAAACGCCTATTTCATTTCATAGTTTTTAGAGCTTAACGTGACAATATTCAGCTTAAGTTACTCGTGATCACGTCGAATACAACATTTTGGTGATCTTAGTTGAATTGTTATAGCATTTTGCGACTTTAAGCAATTCAATACATACATACCGATTTTGATCTAATTTGTGCTTTTTAACTTTAATATTTTCCTGAAACATTCCGATTTTCCTGATTTCTTGGACCTTTACTGGATGCTGACATTTTCCTATTTTTGATGGAAGCAAACATTGAATATTAAGATGAAACCTTGCAAACATTTTAAAGAAAAATTCATTAACGTCAGTTCAAAAGCCGCAATAGATTTCTTTTTAATTTTATTTAATTCGTTTAACCTATTTAATAACGTTTTTCTTTTAAAAATATATAATCAAAAAATAAAAAAAAATGCTTAATCAGACCATACTGTCAAACTATCAAAATATTGCAAAATTAGAAACATTAATGTATGCAATACCTTACAAAATTACTTGCAACTTTGAACTTTAGTTTTTCATATTGTTTCAAGGAATAAAACTACTCAAGGAAATAATTTCGTAGATGTTATTTTTTTCCCATTTAACTTAACTTTACGGGATAACGCAAACATTTTTTTTATAAATCTCAACAAAAATTACCAACTTCTATTAAATCACAGTTATAACTAGCGAAAACCGTAGCGAGCAAATTTCTAAATGAGGTCTTTACCAAGCGATGAGCGAGTTGTTAAAAATTTAACATGTTGGTTCTGAATTCGATTTAAACTATTATCGGTGCTTTTTACGGTCTTATCGATATTTAAGCCGAAACTTGTGAAAATTTTACCAGTAAATTAAATCGAATGGAAACGTAGGATGGAAAGTAGTATCGGAGTTGGTACTGGATGAAGCAAGCTGTGGAAATCAAAATTAGGAAAATTCATGCTATAGGGATGTATATAGGTAGACAATATTAAAGAAAGTTTATTTATAAACCTTGATCCGAAGTTTTAAAAAGAAGACAGAATATTCGATTCTATTTTTTAAATTATTTGGAATAATATTTCAGATTGATATTAATCGATTGTATTCGTCTACACATAAAATTTAACATTCATTTATATATATATATATATATATATATATATATATATATATATATATATATATATATATATATATATATATAATTTATTGCCTTAATTGTGATATACAAATTATATTTATTTTGAAAACAGTGAAGATGTTGAACATTGTTTGCACTATTTGTCACAATATCGGGACCTTCTTCATGATTTCCCGGGTATTCTACCAATACATATGCGCAGCACAATACAGTCCTTGTTCGTCGATTCTTTATCAACAGAACAAAGTCGATTCTTTATCAATAGATAAAGCGCAGATAGATATCTTCATGAGTGTAACTTACAAATATGCTATTTTCGTGAACAACAGATATAAAACCTATATGACACTATGAGTTAAATCATGTGGTTAGAGCAGGGTAATTTTTTTCTTTAATTAGACTTTGTATATTTTGGTTTTCTTTCTAATTACCGTAGAGGTTTCATTTAGAAACTGGCAAGTTAGCTATTAAGTTAGCTTCAAGATTAATAAACGTAAGGCTCTATAATAATTATTATAAACGTAAGCTTTTTAAGTAAGTGCACTTTGTATTCATACTTCAAACTGACTAATCTTCTTCTTTATTGGTCATTTACAATAAAACATATATGCCAACTATCTATGTATTAACGCAGACTTAACATAATCACTAGCAAAAACATTAAATCCTCTCTCTTTTTAGTTGTTCTGACTTGATGTACGAACAAATAAACGGGCTCACATTTAAAAAAACAATATTTTTGGGTTTATTGCCTTTGTCATATCCTTGTATCAATATAAAGTATCTTTTCATAAATACGTTCAATGTATAGATGCACAAAATCTATAGTTTTATTATACATAAAGACAATAAAGTATGTAACAATCAAATTTATAAAGCCGAATAATATACTTAATGAAGTAATTCATTTATAAATATTAACAACACCGAACTGATTCTTATAAAATAAAAACTGAATGTCACTATTTCAAGACAACCCATTCATCAAAAATATCCAAAGACAACACATTAATCGAATCAAAAGTTTCTATGGGACGTGTATTCAAACAAGCGGACAAAATTCTGAAAGTTATATTTTTGTGTTCCATTACTTTTATTATGTAACTTTTAATAATATTTACGTAAGTATATTTAATTTACAGATACGCTAATTGTAGTTTTATTATGTATGTAAACTGTCAATACATATATAATTTAATTACTGTAATTGATTTAATATTAAAAATAAATTTCTTTATACATATTGTAAAACTTGACCTATCTTTTCATTGCTAGTATTTATAAAATAAATTATTTAGGGGAATATAATAAAAGTAATAGAAAACAGAAAATATTGTTTTTGGAATTTTTGTTAGTTTGTATGTGAGTCTATTTATTTGTTCAACCATTAAATTTTTGCTAACGGATTCTGTTGAGTCTGGGGTAATGTATAGGTTATGTTTCTATATCGGGTTATTTTAGAACGAGTTTTGTTGGGTTGGTTATGGGTTAGGTTAGGTTTATGGGTTAGGATATGTTGAATTATTTGGGTTAAGTTGGGTTATGTTGGTTTACGTAGAGTTGGTTTGGGTTGGGTTATTTTGGGTTGAGTTGGGTTATATTGGATTATGTTCGGATGTGTTGGATTATGTTGGGTTATCTTACGTTTTCTATTACGGTTATGATGTCCACCTATATATTTTTTATAAATAACAGTGTACAGTTTTATAACATGTTTAGATATTTAGGTTCACAATAACATTATTATGTATGCAATTTGGTTAATTTGTAAGTGATTTGGTTAATATTACATTCGAAATAAAATACTGTCTCGTAGGTTTTCATACTATTATCGTATCAAGAAATGTAACTTTTTATGTAACTCTCTGTTAATGTTAAGTGGTCGACTATTGTTATTATTTTGTTTTTAGCACCGATACAAATTATGAGTCTACGTCATTACGTCATAGCCACTTATTTCACTTCGTTAGGAAATACTATAAATGTTTATAAATATACATAATACAGGTATAGAAGTTGCCAGCAGAATTTAAATTTCATTTAAAATAAATCATTCTCTACACTGACCTTTTCATTGACGTGTGTTGTTCTCCTTTAGTATTCTTTAATGATAGAAAAATTTTCGCTAATTTGTAAATACCGTACATATATATATTTTTTTTGGAAGTGTAATTTCGATTTTACTGCCAACTGATATGAATTTCTTCATTTAAATAATCTCATTTCATCTGTTCAAAGTAACAAAAGCAATGAAAATATGGGAATTTTATTAAAAAAGGGAGGAGAATACTCTAAATATATTTTTTTTCATCCTAACTTATCTGGCACTACTGTAGTATCATCCATAATTAAAGGTCTATATAATTGCCACATGATGTCGTAGTGAATAATTTTATCGGTTTGACAATTCATTCATATCGAAGAATGACGTAAGTTTATATCATAGGAAAATTATCATAATTACATATGAAACAATGTTATTTGCAATCACTGTCCTATTTACTCATTTTTGCACGCATTCAATCATGGCAATCGTAATCGTATGTATGTGATTTTATTTATGAAATATGTTAATATTAATCGACTGTCTAAACTCGAAAATCGTGAATGGAAAAAAATACGACATTAATTTTGATTGGGCTGTTATAAAACTATTTTCCTTATAAATTACACGGTCTAATGTAAATGACAATCTGATATAGCGGTCCAGGAAAATTGGCATGTACTAAAATTAATTCCAAACAGTTGTGAGTACATGGAGGCACTTGTTAAACATTGTTATTTGCGGATGCTGCAAATTAAATATAACAGACATTAAATTTGGAGGAGAATTACTGAATATTTGGCCACCCAAATTTATCACTCCTCAAGAGAATTCGAGGTTGTTGTTATGCAATTTTGAATTAAGTTTTGTCTCTTCACATTTCTAGTATATGACTGAAAGACAATTTTTTCTCTAATGAATGGGCCTTTATTATTCTAACTTTTTCATTTTGATCAGTCTGAAATTTTTTTCAGTGTAAATATAACTTTCAGTATTTGAATATAATGTGACACTGTTTCCGTGCTACACATTCGACACGGGTATAATTTTAACCACTTACAGCCCTTTAAACCATGTACGGGACGGCACGGGAAACAATTGTTTATTTTTGTGAATATAATATTCCATTGATTATTTAAAAATATGCGTAAGAGAAAGTAACTCATTCCATGCTGTTACAAAATACAGCGCAGTGTGGAAGCAACACAGTCACCAAACTTTTGTTTTCAGAAATAAACCAAAAGGAGGAGTTTTACAAACGAGGTCTTTGCGGAGGCTAAGAGAGTAGTTATGGTGATTTTAATAGAATATATTTTTTTATAGATTATATCGATATAAGATTAAGAGAGAAATATCAAAGTATTTGGTTTACGAATATAAGAGCGGGCCTGAGATTTTTCTTTCGATTTATTTCATTTCTCACGAGTCTTGTGTTATGAAATTTTGGAATCCTAGTATTGGCTCGTAGTATATGCAATTACTCGAAAGGAATCTCTCTATAAATAGTCATTTTACATTTTTAGTAACTTATTCAATAAGTTCTATCCTTTTTTAGTTCATCACTGATACCAAATAACGTGTTGTTTTGTTTGGATTTTGGTTGTCATGGGTAAACAGCTTCGATATCTGAGAGTCAGGTATCTTTCGACTTCTACGAAAAATGATTCATAGGATTACAAATTCGCATTCGCAAAATCGTCATTTGCATTTATTTTTATATATCATATATCGTAAAGGAAAAATCCATATTTTTAAATATAGGATTAAACGTAGAAATTTGAATATGCGTTACCGCTAGGTAACACATATTTTAACCTACATGTACTCTCTAGATAAGACGTGAAAATATTTGTACGGAAATAGAGCAATTGTAATAACAGCAAATACAACAATAACGCTTGAAGTATTAACACTTTTAATATAAACAAATTTAATCAATCTAAAACGGATATTAATGTATTCTAATATACTTAAAGTTGTCAGTTTTCAAATTTGAATGGAACAGAATGTTAATAATAAATGGCGACCTAGTTACTGCTTGAAAAGATGAAAAAAAATTAAAATATGTATGTCAAATAAAATATGTTTTTCTATCGACATTTATTTTATTTATGAAAGAAAAGAATTTGGAAGCAGAAAAATGAGAAGTGTTTACAACGCTCGATTTTCAATATTTAAAATAATTTAATGAGATCAAATGTTTTTTTTAATATCTGTGTCTAAGACGAAAAGTGTTAATAAAAAAAATAATTTATTTAAAATAGTATAAGTTGATAGAATTCATGAATTTCTCTACAGGACATATTCTTTACCGATAGAATAACTGAAAAAATTGGACCAAAAACTCGTCAATATCGAATCGAAATTTGACTTCTGAAAATATTTGCGTTATTTGGCTAGTAAAGTATGTAGCCCCACGCACCCTTGCTAGATCTCACTCTATTATTTATTCAGTTTATGATGTGCACACGCGCGTAATATTTGAATGAGAATATCCCTAATTAGATAATTAGGAAAACTTTTTTAAAAGCTTATAAATGTATTGTACTAGTTTTGACAAAATTAATTTTTTTACGTAGACTTGAGGATACTCAAGTTTGAGATTAGAAAAAATGTATGGATATATTTATAAGTAAAGTTTCCAAATACCAAGGCCCATTCAAACTAAAACAATAGTTTATGTGCTAGGCTTTACAATAAACCTTCAGATAAACACGTAATTTATTTAACGAAAGTATTTAATAATGAGCTTAAAGTTTTGATGCAATCAATTTTATAGAGAGAGTTGAGTTATATGACAATTATTGGTAGACAGTGTGCCTCTTGGTAGGCCGATGTGATGAATAATTTTAAAGCGGTTAAGTATAAAAACAATACTATCCTATAAAGAAGGGATCTGTGCATACTTATTTTTATCTTAATCATAAATTTGCGCATTACTATGCATGCGCAGAATACGAAGTTATGCTACAGAATAAAATTCACTTTCCTTTTGTGTGAACACAAAATTTAAAGTACTTCTTATCGCTCCACACGGATCAAGACAATAAATTGGGAGTATGACTTTAAATTTTATTACAAGTGCCAAGTTTGCAGCAAATTGGTAGAAGTAGTAAGGCAATGACGCCGTAATAGATATACATAGCAGAAAATAAAAAAATCTCTTTACGGGGCCTGGTGCTGCCGTTTAATTTGTTTGTTTTGTGATGTGACGGAGATTCCAACGTTTTTGAGATTGTCATGAAAATTATTTTCAACTCGAGGCTAAAGTGTAATTAAAAAAAATGCTTGACTGACACTGTCAAAAGAATTATAAATTGTAGATACATAAAGTTTATTATGTTATTTGAAATACATTTTTTGATTGCGGAATGAACATAAATTTCGGCAACATGTATATTTAGTTTCTGATGATTACGCGATATAAAAACGCAATAATAGGTCATTACAGAGTATTTACCCAATGTTAGGTTGGTAAACGCAATATGACTTACTATATTGTGAGGACCAAATGCATATTCAATTTTAACTTTGTTGTAAAGAATTATCTGAAGTTGAATCATTGTTTCAGTTTTAACAAAGCAACTTTAGAGTTGCTTAAATGATAAATGTTTTTAACAATGCCTCAAATCCTCTTTATTTTTAGTATAGACTTTAACTAAAAATATCACTGTATTTCGAAAAGTAATATGGTGGTAATCGATATGGTGTTAGGTTCAATCATAATTGTTCACTATGTTGGTATTACAAATTTATGTCCAAACGCGGATCAAGATTATATAGATATGCTATTTAATTAAACAAAAAGGATAATATGATCGTAGTATCAGAAATTATCATAGCACTATTGGAATTTTACTTATACAAACATTTTTTTTTGTACACATATTTGAATATACAATAAGAGAAGTAACCCTTAATTAAATGAAACTACGTGATGTAGTATTATTTCTACTTTCTTTGTTCTTTACCGCGACCTAGGTTTCGTAGTATTATAACATCTTCAGGTGGGATATTAGCAAAAATACATTAATTTTTGCTAATATCCCACCTGAAGATGTTGTAATACAACGAAATCTAGGTCGTGGTTAAAGAACTTAAAGAAAGTAGAAATAATACTACATCACGTAGTTTCATTTAATTATGAATAATGAATTTCTACAAAATTAACGCCAAATATATTAAATAAGAGAAATAACGCTAAAGGAGTATTTAGGTACGTTGTAAATTTGATCAAATGAAAGTGATTTAACTCATTAAAAGATTTACGAGTCAGAAAATGGGATAATTTTTTAACTATTTGAATAGAATTTATTTTGGGATTAAAACCTAATTTTCAATTTAGGAATTGTAATTTTTCAGTGACCACGTTGTTACCACCGTTCGCGACTGGAATTGTTTTTTTAGTTCCCGATCTTAGCTTGAGAGTACTTAAAGAGTATAACTATTGAGAGATTTTATCTCATATGGTCTATGTCGGTATGTAATGGACGCTTAATATCAGTGTATATTGTACATGGTTTTTTGAAAACGAATAATATTTGGATGTTTAAGCGTCTATTCCAGTGAAGAAAAGAAGTAGAGGCAAAGTAATTTGGAAAAACTAGATGAATACTGATTAATTAAAAATAAGCTTTTAAAATGATTTTATTTCCACACTCGACTATTTTTATATTCGGTTAATAATGTTTTATTTAGTTTAAATTTAATATTTCTAATAGGAAAATTCCTATTTCACAGAGTTTGTGTTGATATTTTACTCACTGAGCAAAGGCGAAGGAAAATTTATATAGAAAATAAATGTAATAAAAGGGAATATTTTTGATTTACAGCTTTGTACAGTATTGTGACAGATTGTTACAATACACTAATTATCTATATCGACATTTTCCAACGCTCATAGTATTTAGATATCAACATTTGCGTACGTTTTTGTTGTGGAGTAATGTTTATTGAGTGTATGTCACTTAGTCGTTACTAGGTATTTTAAGAGCTGTATATATATATATATATATATATATATATATATATGTATATATATATATATATATATATATATATAATAAATATTTATTTCATAGATTTATTAAAAATTCGAGCTAAAAAAATTGTGCCCTAAAAAGACAAGCTATAAGAAATACGAGACAAAAGTGCAATATGAAAAATAAAAAACATGAATAATAGGCTCAACGGCACTTGTTCTTTACAAAAATATGGTTCTACAGTTCTTTAGTTTTTTAAATTGAAAATTAAAAAAATATTAGTCCTTTCTTATCTCACATCCTTGCCATTTTAACAGAAAAATATTTCAATATATTTGGTGTTAATTTTGTAAAAATTCATTATCACTTAATTGTTATTCACTACTAAATGAAATTACGGGATCTAGTATTATATCTACTTTATTTAAATTACTAACCACTACGTAGGTTTCGTTGTATTATATAACATCTTCAGGGGGATAATTCGAAGAGATCTCTTGAAAATCCCACATGTAATTGCTCACCTGAAGATGTTGTTATATAATGAAACCTAGGCCGTGGTTAATAATTTAAGTAAATTAGATGGAATACTACGTTACGTAGTTTCATTTAGTTGTGAATATAAATTAGGTGAAAAATATTTACATATGTACGTAACGGATTATATATGTACTTTGCTCGATATGGTACCCGCACTACTTGATTGGTTCGTTCACAAGTTGGATGTTTGTAGTTTTGTCCTAAAAATGTTTTTATTTTCATTCTGTATGTTGGAAGATAGTCTACTATTGAGATAATGTCAAAAATATCGTATCTGAATATTTTGATCGAAGTAAAATTCTAGGAAAGTTCAAATATAAGTTATTTAAAAGACGAATTAAAAAATGTTGGATCTCAACATTATGCACAAAAATTCCCTTTAAGTTGAAAGAAATTTTGATATATAACGTATGTTTATTTCTAAATTCTGTTATTTTATCAAGTTGAAACAAAGAAACACTTTGATTAAACACTTGGCTTTTATAAACTGAAGATCACACTCTTCTCGCGAATGCGAAATTAAATCACTCCTTACAATTCTGCACTGGTCCAGGAAGTGGCAAATTGCCACACTCTCTTACTAAAACCAGGGCAATTCGACAGTATTCCGAGAAACAGTAGCAACAGTAGCAGCGTGGCGATGAACGACTTCGTTACTCATATTTTCCTTGCCGAAATTAAAGATGTTTGTATGTATAACTTGGATAAATATGCAAATCTTCATCTATATCTATTGCTACAATACATGTATGTATATATGTAAATTTATCTAAATGAAATCTACACTCATTAAAAATTGTTAGCAATATAATACATCCAATTAATTTAAATTCTGATGAAAAACACCTATCACTAGTCCGATCCTACTCATCACTTTTAATTCTTTCTTTATTTCTGAATGTTTAAAGCAATCCATTAGTATTATATTATTTGGTTAAATTATTACTATTTGCAATATAAACTTCATTTATAACTGTTTATAATGAAGTAATTCCTGGCTTAGAATTCCTTACAAAATCGTCAGAGAGTTGGGAAAAGGTTGAATTAATTCAGTAGCGTGATTAATATATATGAAATATTATATAAAGTAATACAAAAACGCTGTTAAAAAAACGTATTTTAGTTTAAACTAAAATTATGACATAACAATAATGTTACAATAATAACAATATCACCAAGCATTATATGCCAACTGAACAAAATGTGAAACGAAGAACTTCAGGCAGCTCAGGAAAATTTCGCACCTCGTAATAAGTTTCAAATCATACGTGATAGCAGACACGCCTTCTTTACAAAAAAAAATAAACGGTCGTTTATTGAAATGGTATTTGCTTTTTCTCCTGCCTTATCTTGCACTTAATGGTAGTATTAGTTACGTGATAGAAATTTGTTAAGTTACCATTCTCCATAGCTACCACTGACACTTAATATACCACTTTGGATATAGTACCATGATGAAAAATTTCACCGTACAGAAGTCGAAAATATATTAATAGCTCTTAATATGTTAGTAAGTTATATATATTAAAGAATGTTCCATTCACTCTTGTGTATACAGTTTTTATCTGTTGCCTTTTCACAGAATTCAGTGTTTTATTGCGTTAAAATATGAAAACAAAATGTTTTTACACCAACTACTATAAAAGTTATACCTTTGATATTCACTTCACTTGCTATAAAAAGGTCAAGGTAAAACGAACAAAAGATGCCACATGAAAGTATATTTGAAAGGAGTTATTGAGAATATGTGGAACACCTTATACATCCCATCCCAGTAGGACATAAAGCCTTTCGGGTAAAATAGTTTCCGGTGAAAATGATATGTCGAATGAAAAAAGAACCGTTGTGCATTTTCGTTCAAGTGAAGGGACTGAAGGCGGATGGATGTATTATGTCGAGCAACAAATGACTTAGTTCCGTTCGATGTAACATTTTGTGTTGAATTCTATATATTTAGGGCCCAAAATTGTTTAGTTTATATTCTTAAGTGTTTTAAAAGAAATATAATATAAAATAAATGTACACTTTCACAAATTGAATAAATACTATTTTGAACAACTTGTTTATAGAAAGGTTTAAATGAGTTTAAATTTGATGGATTATATCTGTACATAGAAAGTTACAGAACAGCACAGAGAGAAAAAAAATTGTCAAGCTTGTGTAGAACTCGTACTACAAAGATTCTGTTTACATTTGTAAACATTTAAGGGTATACAGTATTTCTATTAAACAATTTACAAACATTGGCTGCTGTAACCTTCACAGGCGTAAAATCATTGTGAATGTTTCAACAATTGTTAGCTCTGGAATAACCGTTTGTTTTTCTGTAATTTTCCAATCAGATTTTATCTACCTGGTTTTTTCATGTTTTTTCTGTCAGTAGTTTTGAAAATAAGGAAGAGGGCGAAGGTATGCTTTTTTCGTATATTTTTTGGAATAAACTTTTGAAAATGATGTTTAAAAGTATGAAAAAAAGCTTGTGTATTCTTCATAATAAACTCTTTCGAATATAAATTTTAGCACTTTCATTTAGCCCTTCTTTAATTTTTATATGAATATTTTAGAAAAGTTTGCCAGTAACAAAACATATAGTTCAATAAATGCCAATTTTTAAGTTCTACGTCGCATAGTTTCTGATATAAATCAGTGTGACTATGGATGAACTTAAAAATATTGTCTACTGTATATTTCATAGGCGTAACAACATGGTGCACCTTTAAGAAATATGACATCTAGAATCATCGCTATAGTTTTCCTGCAACTCTTGCGTGGGCTTCTAAAAATCCGTTTTTTTTCATAATTCTAGGTTGAATAGTTTCTCAAATAAAGTGCGGGGACATAATTTACAGTATATATCTGAAGAAATGACACTAAAAATTATAAAAAAAATATTTTCGAGGATACTATAACCAGCCGTATTAAAATGTAAAGAGTATTTAATTTTCCCCCAAAATGTCTGAATTAATATTTTTGAATTTCACTTATTGAGACTATGCCAAATTTCAAGTCTCTATGTCAAGCGGTTTTTGAGGAAAATGGCTAAAACCAACGGATGGCAAGAAACGTGGTTGATCTTATAATGGTTCCTTTTCTCCCTTTTGAGGAATGGAACATTAAAAATTACCAAACAGTGGTAAATAATTGATAAGAACAACTTTTTAAGATGGCTTAATTAGGTATTAATTCATAATCCTCTCCTAGTTGAAGTCAGAATTCAGTCAGTTCCGATCAGAACCAGAAAAAACATTTAATGACGTTTTTATAAAGACATAATTGATTTTTTTTTCGGTCACAAAAAAATTCAATGACTTTTTTATAAATAAGGGGAGGGAAGAGAAATGTAATTCCACGACAAGAGCCAGAGCTAGAAATAAAATTAAATGGATCAATAAATGATATGAAATATCTAAAAAAAAATTATCACAACACGAGCTAAACATAAGGTTACATGGGTTAAGAATTTATTCCGAAGAGCCAGATTAAGCAAGAAATTAAAATATAAACGATTTGTTTCTACACGTTATTTGAAAGTAAGTTTTATACTCAGTATATAATAGGTATTTATAACTGTTTCAGCTTATCCATAAACTAAAGGTACATAAAAAGTCGTTGAAATAATTTCAGAAACTATTTATTTTAAAATATTCCTTTTTTTCTTTCACAAAATATTTGACAATTAAGTGAGAATTTTGCGATTTAAAATTGTTATTTTTGAACAAAATGTACATCTGTGTGCATGGGATATTGCACTCTTACCAGGAGCCGTTCTATCGGATACTGCACTCTTTTCCCGCAGCGCTTTGGCCCTATTTTCATTTTTATTTCCAAAAATGGTGGTAGTCTGCTTTTAGCAAGCGGAGAGACAAATTAATTTGTATTTATGTTTTTAAAGATATTTGGTATAAAAAATCGCCAGTTTTGTAGCTTATTCACTCACTCATAGATTTCTACGTCTTGTAAATTTATCTTATACATTGGCTAGGGACAACACTATATCGGGACAGATTGAGATGAATATTACATTCAATAAATATAAACGCAAAAGTCTAACATACTCAATTGTATTTTTATAGTAGAGCTCTGTAAGAACTGGGCTGCTTTTATGTCATTACTTTTTGTCTTTAACTTTATACAGAGGAACTTGGCTTAATATAGCCAACTGTGGTACGCCAAAGAGGATATTGTGGTTATGTTTATGTATGTATGCATGTGGGTGTGCAACTAGATTTTACCGTCTAGAACCATAACGGATAACAAATGAGACATAGCTATAATTTTATTAATATTCTGGCTATCCTTGCGTAGATTATGTCACGACGTACGCAAAGTGGCAGCTGGGAGTCGCCACTTCGCCTGAAGTGAAAAAAACAAAAAGAGTTGTATGAAATTAAATGTTTTGATGATTAGACTTCAAAAATATGTAACGTGTTATGTGAAAAAACGCAATACTTATTAAATATATGTTTAAAAACCCGCCAAGCAACATTCAAGAACTTGGCTGTAGGCCATTTGGTTCTGTTCTAATTAAAAATCTAGGTTGGAAAATTAAATTATTAGTAGGCATTTCGCAATAAATTTTCAGAAAATATAAAAAAAAATGTTTATTTTTTCAATGTTTTCATAAACAATTGAAAGAACATTGAAATCGAAATTAAATAATTTTTTGATAGAATTTAAGAAACAAATTCAAAAATATCTACATTTAACATGTAGAAAAAAGGATAAAATTACAAGTCAAACATTTCGTTACGGTTTATCGTAGTAGTGTTTTTCTTTGTTAAGGATTACCACTTATTACAGTAATGTGTTTGATGGAATTAATAAGATGGTAAAAATCGGTACCACCGCTAATCAAAAACCACTCGTTAATCGCTTTATTTTTATTTTCATTGAGGAAGATGATGCCAATTTTTAATTAAAACTGACGGGATTTGAAAAAGCTCATTTTACTGCTGTGTTGTTTCCAATAATACGGAGCCAGAAATTTAGTTTAGAAATATCGGATTAAAAATAAATCGAAATTTTTACTCCGTTGCAATACCTCCTAAGAATAATTTGTGTAAATATAAAAAAAACTTAATTACCCATTGAAAACTTTACAAAAATAAAATAATTATTGTCAAAATCTTTTGACCCGCAGACGACCCTCGCGCAGTGTTGCCGGCGCGGTGAGCCGGTCAGCGGCCTCTCGCGCACCTACAGTGCGCTTGCGGCCTCGCGGGTTACCCGCCCTTCCGGCGTGCCGCGCACCGTCCCCCGTCGTCCGCCCCTCTTGGCCACTGACTCCCTGGATAGTGCTCGCAGCATCAGTAATTCCAGTCTGCGGGATCTCGACGAGGAAGAGTTCTCTGGCGCCGAGCTGGCTGTATACATGGGGCAGCTCAACCGAAATATGGGCAGGGTAAAGCGGGTCGAACCGATCTGACGTCCGAAAGCCCAAAGTTTACAACTGCAGGCGATCGATTTGTGAAACTGGTGTTCGGCGATATGTCAGTGAGAAGTGTTTCGTGCACTGTGATAGAGAGAAGAAGTCGGGTGCTTGTGGATATCGTGTATCGGTTTAGTATTTTAAATCGCAATGAATATACGTAAATTCAAAAGGAAAACTCAATTGATGTAAGTCTAAAATATTGAGCTGGTAAAAATCGATATCAGATCTTCAAGTGATAAGGTCTGGTGAAGTGCTAGTAAGTAATATAGTTTGTGCACTGTGATAAGGGTTACAATTCAGATGTTAATGGCATGTGTCGATTAAATGTCTAAGTATAGATTATCTAGAATAAGGCAACTTATGTTAGTTTAAGTAAATGTAAAGATTCGAAAGTGTAGAAACTTTATCTTCATAAAAATCTTGAGAAGCAACTTCACATTTTTGCAGTTAATGAACTTTGAGTGGAATAAGGAGAGCTATTTGTTTTTAAACATCTTTTACTGCATTCTTTCTTAGAAAATCCTTATTTGTGTTTGTGCAAATATTCTATATGGAGTCATGAGGGATATGTGTGTTACAACTAAAGTTTGTTTAGTTTCTGTAAGCAGGTTCAAAGAGTCCTGAAAATATTGAAAAAATATATCGTATATATGCACTTACGCTTCCAGAATTACTGTTTAAAGGTAAAATGTAAGTGAGGAAGCAAACGACAAGCGAAGTACGACAAGTCGTACGACAATCGAAGACTGCATAAGTACAATTAATAAATTTGTTGACGCACACTCTGAGCATATGATTTGTATTATTAGAGTTTAGTCATGCTAGAATGGGATTTTAATTGCAATTTTTCGTTGACATATATCAAGACAATATATCAAGGTTTGTATATTAAATAATGTGCTATAAATATTCGTATGTTTCTGAAAGAAATATAAAATATTTGTTTGTCTTTAAACGATACTCAATTTAGTCTTGCAAGAAAATCTTCTTTACCGTAAGTGATGCGTAGTTTGTGATAATGACATCCGCCTTGTGCAATATTTTATTAACAAAACACAAAACAAGAAGCAAAGATAAAGTAAATGTCATAAAAAAGTATTAAACTATTTCGAGTATTTTGTTTACAAACTATGCGCAACTAACATATCTACAATACCATCGTTAATGCACATAAATTCCTTAATTTTCTCTGGACGTTCAACTTAATTAAACCTTACTGATGTCAACTAAACAATTTGTTAAAACAAAAAAAATTGTTAAGAAATCTAAGTATTTCAATTTGTTTGTAATATGTCGTAATCTCGCCACCTAATTTTATAATAATCACTTGTCCTTAATATAATTTACGAATCTAATGCTTCATATGTGCAAACACTTAATTACAAATGAATTACTTTAACTTTCCAAGTGCCAACTGGCTGTTATACCTGTATGACTAGATAAAACAAAAGTTGTCCCGATTTAGTTTCGTATACTCAGTTTAGGTAGAATTATAATATTTAATTAATTATTACTTCTAAAATTGTCAGCTTTGCTCAAAACTATGATGTATACACCGACATGCCATTAAAATTCACAAGTAATTTAGTTAATTGAGTTTTCATTAATGCTGGTAAAAACATAATGTTTAAATTTTAAATTTGTCCATGTTAATGGTGCCGGGGACTGTTTTCAGTTCATTGCTGGTTCCTTTTGTTGTTGTCAATATTTGTATGGATCACGTTTCGAATACAAAATTAATTCTAGTGCAAGCTCTAGCAATACTTCTTGCATGTACTTCCTTCTTATCCTATTTTTTTCTTCATGTTTAAATAATTATATTATTTATGTTCATAATTCTTATATTGGTTCCAAGTAGTTTGTTATTGGGCTAGGCTGCAACGAAAAAATAATTATATATATGTTCATTGTTGGTAGACGGGACTGAAAATTGAATTTAAAAAAACATAGACATTTAATATATTTCCAACTATTAAGTGATATTACTTTTTAATAGGATAACCAATGGTAATTACATGTTATACATTTTCAGAAACTTTTTACTTATTTCTACAAGCTATACCAGATGAAAATAAGTTCTGTTATAATTTTGTTATGTCTTTGAAATTAAAAAAAGGATGAAGAAATAAACCAAAACTGCTTAATGCTTGTAGAGTTCATTTCGCATGCTGACGATGAGATCGCAAGTTGAAACACTGTTTATTCTGAAATATCTTAAGTATCAATATATAATGAAATATTATAAATACTGATGCTCTGCTGTATTCTTAAAATTGCCTAATTTGTTTTGCAATATTCGAAATAAAATGTATTTTTTAGAGAAAATAAGCCTTTTACTGAAAAACTGACTAGAATTTAAGAGAGTTTTGTTGTTCAATAGGATAGTGTGACAAAAAAATTTGACAAAAATAAGATGCAGAATATCACTCTATTTTAATTTTTATCAGATATGTAATCTGTAAACAACACGTATATCGTATCTTTAGTTCTGAACCAGAAATTATGTGCATGTCTTGTGTCTCTCTGTATATGTTACATTTGTTTAAATTAATAATATGTTAAGAATGGGTCTTAACTTTGAAACGTGTACGATATTAGTGTAAATATGGCCGTAAAGCAGTATTACGAATAAAAGCAACGAAGGCCGTGTCTGTCTCCCTTACAATGTCGACTTATTTAGATAGTTTATAACGATTCATCAGAATGACATATTTATATTCTGATATGTGCTAGTTTACAGCAGGCCTTTCCCAAAATGACTGGACCTTAATTGCTATATTTGTTTTTTTTTGCACTTAATTCAATCATTAAGATTAAATAAATCATGTTTTGTTGACTCCCAGAGTATACACATCAAGGAGAGGGGTGGAGGAAGTAATTGCCTCAGTTACTATAGAATTCGTTAAAGAAGTCCCTTTTTTGTATTCTTGGAAATCTTATTCATATTTTAGTTATAACTGTACGTCATATTTTTAATTTACAGGCAGCAACCAACGAGACCAAGCAAGGTGCGTGTTAAACGGTAAATATATAGGAGACATTGTTTATAATTTATTAGAAAAGTTTTTAACGATTAGTTGAAAGAGTTTTCTTTTCAAAGGCGATATATCCCACATATGTTTTGCAAAAGAAAACAGAAAAGCCATTTACACCTAGAACATAGAAAACATAAACATAGAAAACATAAAGCCACAAACATTTATTCTTTTTTGCGGTATCTGCGGTGGAAACTCTGATTTAGAAGCAGCATGAAAATATCAGGCGAAAATAGACATGAAGGACCTGTTGCTTATATAATGTCTCTTGGTAGTGGTTTTACATAGTCATATTCAGTTTTATTTTAAGTCGATATTCCACGCATGTCTTTAAGTTTTGTTTAACTCTTGTCATGATACCGATTAAAGATGATCAAAAAAAAAGTTTGCCATGACAGTGCCTTAATCAAGTTTTCAAGCTCTGTTATCGAATTTATATTTTCAAAATGAAAAAAAAATTAATGATTGTTTATTTTATTAAAGCAAGTACTAAACGAAAATTGTAATTATAACAAATAAATACAAATATAAAACAAAATTTGCTTTCATAAACATATTGTTGATTAGAGATTTTCATGCTACATCAGAAAAGCCAATTACACAGATTATATTTATTTTCGATTTGCGTGATAAACTTTAGTTCCATGATAATTTTGATGGGATATTGTTCTGTGAATTTGTTTGTTGCCCGAGATTTAATTTATTCTATAAATTAATTGTGATTTTTAAAAGCGTAATTTTTCTCTTATAAATTCGACGTGGCAAATTTATACAGCGCTATTTAGAACATATGCATGTAAACTTTTTCATGTCAGATATTAATATTATGTGAATAGAAATATTCATTTCGACTAAAATTTCGATTTAAAATAATATTTCATTGAGTTAGTAATAATTAATATTCCATTATCCAAACTTTTCCAATAGCTTATGATATAGCTTTATGATGTAATTTTGTTTATCATCGTGTTTTTGTTCCATTTCTTCGTTAATTATGTTTGATTTAAAAACAATATATTTGGTACAGAAATTTAAAATATTGTTGTAATTTAGTCATTTTTATATTTTATATTGTGAAAAATGACTATGACTTATAATATTTACTTTTTGTTGGATTTGAAATTCTTCTGAAATATTATAAATAATAAGCAAATGGTTAGATAAGGTAAAATTTCAATAGAGTCTGCGAAGTAAATTGCATTTTAATTTGAAAAAATTTTTACATGGAAATATATTATTGCAGAAATGCACAAGCAATATTTTGTAAGCATCTCTTCTATACACGATTTTTTAATAATTATAAATGTCCTTTTAGCAATTAAACAATCGCTGAAATATCATCTATCTATATATCCAGCATGTCCTGCGTAAGTCTAAACAAATTCAGAATAGAGAGCTATTGTTAATGTCTTGCTGTAGTGAATGTTTCTTTTTTAGGAAATTATTTTGAAAGAATGATTATATATATATATATATATATATATATATATATATATATATATATATATATATATATATATATATGTATATTGATTGTCCACTAGTAACACTTATAAATCTGTTGGTTATTCTATTTTCGGACGTCAAAATTTATTAATTATTGTACATCCTACAAACCAACGTTTTTTATAAAGAGCTAATTAACTCCGTATTTCTGTTTGGCCGTTTCCAAACTTTTGTGAATACGACTTGATCATTTTATTTCATATATTTATCATTATTTAAAGGAGAAACAATTATCTACTACCACTACTACAAGATCGTTGTACTAAACATGTGTGGATTAACGCCAAGTACCAACTTATCTTAATTTCTCATCACTGAAACTACCTCTGCCCCTGTATTCGAACGTGGAAATAAATACTCTTTATTTTCACATAATGAGAGAGAAACAACAAATGCATATGACAGTGCAATACCGTAAATATTATCCGTAATAGCTATGAGATGTGATTTCCTCTCCGCGTGTGATCCGAGAGTTTAATATCTTATTATTCCCGCACAAGTTTCATTTCTGTCTAATTATATTAACCTTCACATGTTTATATAGTTCATTGCGTGGGTGTAATAAAGAATAACTACTGCGATCGGTTTCATTATTTTTATAAAAATCGGGTGATTTTCGTGTTTATTTCCACAATGTTGTATTTCATAATATACAATTTATAAAAAATATACAGAATTAAGCATAACGATAGAGTATGAGCAAAATTGTTAAAAATTTGTAACCTGCATTTGGAAATTGTCTTGTGTTTAACATTTTGCCTACTTAATTACCATTTATCTCTTAAGTACAACGCCATTTCAGAAAGTAATTTCACGGTGACATTAACGGCGACTCGCTATTTTCTTTGTTTGTATCTACTAACTACTTTAAAGCCTAGCAAAATTCAAGAGAGTAGCAGTTTGGTCCCTTCTTCCATTGTGTCCCTAATCTGCGTCATTAATATTAACATCTCGTAAACTTTGTTATTTTCATTGGAACAAAACCAGTTAGTCTGGTGATAATTGTTCATCTGCTTATCGGCTTAACTGGACAATCCTACGGAGCTTTACATTTCACTTACTTCTTATACTAACTGTGCCTACGACTTTGTTCGCCTGAAATTCGGAATAAGAAAGTTGTCAGTTTTTTTCCTCTTGTGTGTTGCTATTGGGTATAAACTATTACCGGACCAAAATTCATCAAAATCCGTGTAGTATATTTCACGTGATTGGCAAACAAATTAACATATAGACAGACAATAAGTATAAAAGAGACTTTGTCTTCTATTAGTATTTTTTACAAATCAATATCAATTTTTAAAATATTTTCAGTGAACAGAATTAACTTTGTTACAATTTTATTACACGTTAAGATGTAATATGAATCCCATTGCACTTAACAAAATTGATGTATTCTTCTGTTATAAACATCTGAATCAATATCATTTCGGAGAGCTTTGATGTCACATCGAAAAAAATTATCTTAATATTGTTTTTAATATGCTTCAAAATTAAACGTTTCAATCTACTTACGAAATATAATTTCTATTGACGTTGGGGTTGTAATCGTCTTAAATTATTTATTTTCAAACACTGCCTTTATATGGATAGGGTTTGAAATTTGTTATAAATATCAGTAATATATCTAAAACAGAAAACGTTATAATAAGCATTTTTCCTTAAGATAAGTTTCATAAAAATAATTTTTTTCCCCATTATGGAGTGAACTAAAATAAATTTTCCATAATTTGAATAATTAGAGAAGAAATTTAATCCAATACAATCCTATACAATCAATGGGAAAATCCGTATCCTATACAATCAATGGGAAATTGATAGTTTTAAATTGGTTACAATGTAAACGCTACAATTAACAATATTCACACAATTTTTGCAGTCATTAGAATGACTACACATAGGCTGGGTAGATATAATTAGGAATTAACACTGTTCTTGAACATAACGTAATGTTCACTTTTATTTTTCTATACTGATACCGTTACATTATTTTCAGTTATGGATGTACGCATTTAGGCGTTTGAGATATTTAACTGATTTTGAAAGCACATTATTTATAAAATACATCAGCGCATCGGAAATAAGATTACGTGCTACGTCGAAAATTATTTGAGTAATTTAAAATTTGTTTACAAAAAATTCTAAATTGAATATTTACAATGTATTTTTATCTATTTCATCTCAGTCGAAACTCCTGACAGTAACATCTTTATGATGATTTCCAAGTTTCATTATACTGGTAGATTCGGCTCTGTATATATATATATATATATATATTTAAAATTACTTACTTTGCGTTAATTTTCAGTTTATCAGGTTTCCGCACCATAAAAGAAAAAAAGAAACTGATAAGATCACTCATGTGTCCGCCCATCATAAACCGTGAGACGTAGAAAGTTGAAATCACCATGATGATAAAGCATAGTAATCCGCATATATCTGACTTTACACTCAAAAATATGTAAAGAAAATTTTTGAGAGTTTCGAGACTTATATTCCTAATCATTTTCACAAAACGTCATTTCAGTTTAATGAATAATTCTTTGAGAAAGGTTACAATTTTTTCTTGTTTGGATTAGATAAGTGCAGCATCTAAACAATATACATAGATAATATGGTAGAATAAAATTAATAAAATCGAATTTCTATAAGATGACGCAGTGTTATTTATATAGTAAAAGTAGACGAAAATTTTGTTGAAAAATCTAGTTAAGTTTTTCTTGGAATTCAACTAGAATTTGAAAAATAGAATTATGTTAAATTTTGATATTTTACGATTTTTTTTGTCTCAAATCAAAGCGCGAATTCAAAAGTAGGTTTTAGATCACATAAATAAAAAAAATTTTTACTTTTTAAAGTTTATTCATTATTATTTCTTAATAATATAAATAATAAAAATTACAAAAATCTAATTTCCAACTAGTGCTTGCCAACGGCTTTATCTTTTTTCGCATAAAAAATGAAACGAGTGCTTTCTAAAATATAGAGTTTGTTAGGTGTTTCAAAACTATATAATATAAATTTTCAAATTACTCGCAAAACAAAATCCGTTTTGCAAAACCGAAATCTTAGTTTTTGAAAACAAATCGTTATTCCAGTTTGAAAACGTCGCGTTGTAAGAAACAAAAAGGTGGACATGAATTAGGAAATCGTCTACCTGTAGTTCCATACAGCTAAATAATAACGTGCTTTCATAGCCAATAAAAGTACTAAGCTAATCTATAATCCTGAATATGTAAATATTGTTGCAATAAATTTATAGGAATCTATTAAATATGTATGAAATTTGATAGGTATATTGAAATACATTTTATTTTTTAGTCAATAGATTTTTTTCCTTATTGGCAATTTAAATGTTGCTTAATTGCTAAATTTCAAGTTTCTAGCTCTTCTTCGAATAATCTATAGGTTTTGATTATCTGTCATTGACTGAGTGGGCTACGAAATTGACGATTTAAGACTTTGAGACACTAATGGGCAATAAGCCCCTGCACGTTTAAAAGCTTTACCTCTAATTGCTCTTCGCCCTCCGGCTCCGAACAATTCGAATACCTTCCTCTAGCGTTTTATTAAATTAAAGCTCACAATTCGCTCGCCTTATGATCACCGGATGTTAATGTCACGCTCTTGACCCGTTGTTGTTGGATCACATTCACTTCCGAATATAGAATTACTGCCACAATTAAAAAAAATATGATGGATTAAACCATACAGGAATATTATATGCCTGTTGTGAAATTGTTTATGTTTACACGGACAGATATATTTATTTACTTCTTTAACGTATACTTACCGATATGTTGTCGGTTGCCTATGCGTAACAATAAAGAACAAGCAAATAATAAACAGATGCAGAAAAACTGATGGAAGGACAGGAATTTAATACACTAAAATTTGAATACATTTTCATTTACTATTTATATATCATATTCAGGTGGCTTAGCACAAATCGAATTAGTGCTTGCCAGCTCTCCCAGCTATATTTATTTAGGCCAAAAGAGAATAACTGATATAATAGTACGAGACGAAAAACATTTTTCGCGGAAAAGTCTGAAAATGAAAATTATTAATATTAAATCACTTCGAAATTGGAATGAAATTTACCATATAAAATATAAAAGAGAGTACGGACGAGAAAAGGTAAGTAACCATATTTTCTCCTATATAATTACTTTAAATTTTCTTTTCGAGTTCCTTTAAGCATAACATAATTTTCGGCGACTGCGTATAAGCAATGATGGCTCCATTTTACGGGCTGTTGTCGTATATAGAAGACGAAATGAACGCGATAAGAACGAATCAGAGACTGCGGAAGGTACAAGCGGGATATTTCAGCGGCGTGATTATGAAAGGTTAATTTTATTTTGAACCTGTGTTTTAGGGTTCTGGTCAACAGGAGCTTTTGACTGGGGATAATGCCATCATTATGGCATTCCGAAGAATCAAAATATTCGCGTGCTATAAATTGGTTGGTCTTTTATTGTACATGCAAATATTTTTCTAGTAACACTTTTGCATATGTAATTTAAATATATATAATATAGAAAACGTAAGTGCATCTAAAGACCATACAATCGCATTTTTCTTTTTTTAATATTTTCTAGAATAATGTTTAAAAATAATAAAACTAGTGATTTTATTTATTTTGTATAAAAAATATTCAAGCGGAATGACAAAAAAATTTGTTCTCAGGATGTTTTACAGATAAAAAATAGGGCAAATAATACATAGATTTGACCGTTCGATATTAAACGAAAACTCAGTCAGCACTAGTTGTTATAAGTATTTTAAAATAATGAAGTAAACAATTACGCCAAGAATAAAAATAAAATTCAAACAGATTAAATAGCACTTTAATATAAACAAAACGTAAACATAATGTTTATTTTATTGATTTGTTCGGTTCGCGGTTGCCATCGAATGAAACAAAACAGTTAAAATTACACATTTACAATTCAAATTGTGTTCAAATAAATAAATCAAAAGACGTTTTTTATTTTCAAGGAGGACTTGTACCGTATTGTGACTTTTATGATACAGGCATAAGATTTATTTTGCCATTTGCCTGTAAGTAAGAAATAAAATAATATTATATGAAGGTGTCCATGTAGCAACTTATATTAGCCTAGCGAATTTTTGCTAGTAAGATAACTCCTAAGCCACCATAAAATACTTATTGCAAAATGTATTGTAAAAGTAAAATATTAAAAAAATAATAGTATCAAGTTTTCAGGCATTGATTTTTTTTTATTCATTTTTCTATATAAAAATAATAATAAATTTAGTACTCACAGTGATCCTGCAATTAAACAATTAAAATAAACACAATTTAAATAGTGCACGTAATACACATATTAAACTTTCCATATACACAGCACTATTATTGCAACACGCCATCCTTATAGCTACAGATATAATGCTAATGTCGGTGACGAGAACTCACAAGATTTTACCCATCCAAAAAGCATCCGTGCAGATGTGCGCGTACATCATAAATATGCTTTCACTGCTGGTTAAGTGCTATATATTATAATCATGGCCACAGATATACTGTAATATTAGCATGTCGGTTGGACGCGAGACCATAAGATTATCCCCAACCAAAGATTGCTCAAAGCGCCTAAAGTAGTTTTCGCTTCAAAATTGTTTTTAATAAAATGGTGTGCAATTTATTTACCTAATTTATTACAACAAACTGTACTTTGGTTTAATGTTATACCTTTTTAATATGCATAATAAAATCGTAACAGGATAAATTCTGTTCCTGGAAAATATTTTAAAAAAGTGATTGATTATGATCATAAAGAATGATAATAGAAGCCAGAAAACTGGTTTTTACAATTTTTTTTGCCTGTCCATCTGTATGTTAATTTGTTCGTCGAACACGCGAAATCTACTAAATGTGCTTTGATGAAATCTGGCATGGTAATAGTTTATACCCAGGAGCAACATATGAGAGAAAAACATTTATAATAACTCGTTTTCCAAATCTGGATATTTTGGGCTTTTTTGTTAGAAAACTTCCAGAAAATATGTTCGTATAATAATATATGTAAAGAAATTTTACTGTAATTTTACTGTAGACAGTGATTTTTTAACACATTAATGTATTTTATATTAGTATGCGGAGAGTGGCAGGGTTAAAGCAATTATAAATTTAGTGGCTTACAAAACTCAAAAATAGGTTCCTAAATAAAGATGATACTAAAAATAAAATATTATTAATTCTGTCCCAATTACAAAACGTATGGAAAACCTTTTTTACAAACGAGTAATTAAGGGATAAACATTTACCGGCAGTGCGAGTGGTGAAGAAAAAAATTTACTAGAATGGTAAGTTTAGGGATTAAAATTAGCTCCAGAAACGTGAATTCCAGCTCGAAGATTATCAAAATTGCTCCACATGTCTAGAACAAAGAATATCTTGCTATTTTGGAAAGAGTTCCTTTGCTGAAAATAAATATTGGTCAACAATATATCAGTTTTACTTAAGTCGTTACTTTTCGTCTGTGAAAAATAATACGAGTAATTATCGAAATTTGTATATTTTTTAGGGTTTATAAAAAATCTATCATTAAAGGGGGAAGCTTTGATTGATGGATTCACTACAGTGGGAAGCTAGCATGTTAAATTGTTATCAGTTTATAGTAAAGATAAAATGCGTTACTAAAAAATGAAACGCGATTTTTATTCATCAAACTTAACACAAAATGTACATTTTTGAAAATCAACTTAAAATGTCAGGTCACATTACGTTATCATATCATTGACAACCCTTTGAAGTTTTGGCAAAAGTTCTTGTATTGAAAAAGATTAAATACTAATATTATGAATTTATAAATTTTACAATGGATTTTTCTTTATCCAATTATTTTAAAAAGAAATACTTACAATTATGGTATTTTGTGCTTTGTCTCCGTCCGATTCAATAAAGTTTCTTAATAAACTATTTTTAGTCTTGTGAAAATAAGAAAAAACTGGATGGAAGCCACGAGGAGGGATCCTCGTTACGCAACTTTTTAAATATTATATGTTGCGGGGATGAGGAGGATATAAGTTTTGTTTCTAGAAACAACACACAACAATTATATTTTTTCCTCAAGACAATGTTGCTGTTTTTACTTTTTCTAATTTCATCTGATAGTTTTATGGATACCGAATGATAATCAAAATTGAATGAAGTATCTACTGTTTATGATATTTATAAGATGCCATTTTTTCTTAAATGAGTCTCTTATCCTATTTTCTTTTATTTCTCACATATTTAACGTCATGAAAGAAAGAAACCGAAAAATCCTGGCCTTAAAACATAAAGACAATAAATCTTAAGAAGTATTATAAATGCGGAAGGTAAACATATTTTTAGTCTACATATTTCAAAAAGTAAGTAGTAAATACAATATAAAATACTAAAATATATCCTAACTTTCCAGGTTTTTTTATCGCATTTCTAGAATAATCCGGATTTTCTAAGAAGTACGTAACTATTTCTGTGTTAGCCTTAAACAAGTTTTTCGAACCCCATTTAATAGTCTATTTCCATTTTAAATCAATAAATCACGACCACACAAAAATGCGCAATATACTTTAATGGAAAATATAATTTCAGACAGATGTTATTTACAACAATGTTGAATAAATTATTTATTTTTGCCAAGTTACTCACAAAAATTCAACTAATATTGAGAACGACTAATATCAAGAGAACGTAAGGAAAAAGTTGTTTATTGTTCATATCGATGATTGGATCAGATTGGGCAGAAAATATTGAGGGGCAATATGATAACTCTCGACCGTCTCTGAAAAAAAATCGACTTCAAACTTGTGAATACATCAGAAAACATTACATATTTTACAAAAACACCCATCACATATATTCTGTTTAATGCACATAACGGCCTATATGAATGATGTGCATTTTATATATCGCATCTATGTAGCCAATTATTGAAAATTAATATATGTAGTCAAATTAAAAAAAAATATTCTTAATACCTTATTTTTTGGATGCTGGAGTACTTATTTCAAATACCAATATGTTTTCTTGTGATTGGTATACTGTGTAAATAAGGCAGATGTTAGTTGAAAACGATTTATTGTTAAGCGCGGCCCTTTATTATTTTTAAAAGTCAGTACGATTTTAACTGTAGTAGTATCCAATCTTAGTGTCATGTCACGATAAATGTGAAATACTTTGTTACTAAATTAAACTTTGTTCTTTGTGTAACTACGAATAATTTTTTCTTATTTAATTTAAGCTGACAGAATCGTGATAAACTATGCAAAATAATTTCTAAATAAAAATAAAGCCCTTAAATATAATGTAATACCCTTAATATCCTTTTATATTATACAATATTGTAATTTGATACTTTACGATTAACAGATACTTTGAAAAATGTTTGAGAAGGAATTAATAACAAATATTTACAAAAGCTATTGTACTGTGTGAATAAAAATTAGTAAAATCGTTTTAAAGTCAAAATAAGATAACTTCTTACCTATATAATTTGATAATTTTAACTACCTTAACAAAAGCGACGATTAGCACTCAATAAGCGAAAAAATAGATAGATATTTTTACGAAGTGTTCTCCTGTTAAAGGATAAGGTTCTTAGTCAGAAATCAATATTTATTCATTAATATACTTCATTTTAGCAGAGTCACATTAAAAAAATATATATGCGGTTAAGTACGCAATAAGGGCGAAGATTCATGAAGGTTATAAAAAGACACCCCGAAAAGTGGCTTTACAGAAATCAATAAATGCGTAATATTTCTTCGGGCGGTCGTCAATATTATTCAAGTTATTAACATGCTTCCGATTAAAGTGACACCGCTAAAACACTGACATTTAATGGAATGTAATTACAACTTTCACCGTAAAATACATCTCTTTGCTTATATTTAGTACGCAATTAATACGCAAAATTATTATTATTCTACATATTTTGAGTTATAAGTCTAAATCTCCTGTTAGCAATTGCTCAAGAGTGACTTCAAAAAATATAATCGAACATATTAAATCATTTTTAAATACTTATCATTGTTACACATATGCGTGAAAGGTATAAAAACAGCAATGTTTATTTGTAAATTTCACAAACAAAATTAAAACGTAATCCAAAATATTCAAAAATGTTTCAAATTTTTAAACGATGTTATCTTCCCGAGAAATGATACGCTTTGAATGAATTAAAACCCTTTATAATTTTTCACACCGATCCCAAAATGTTTCAACTGCTTGTATCAAACGTGAAAAAAGTTAGAAAAATTATTGCTTGAGGTTTTATGAATTTGATAGCGTCCATGGACTCTTAAATGAATTGAGTAAAAACATTACGAAGATTATTCTATTCTCATGAAAATGTCTTTTTTAAATTATTACTCCATATTTTTTTACGGAAATCTGCTATAAAATTGAAAAAAACGGTAAGGATTTTCCGCTTTCCAATGATATTGTCTCGATATAAAATCATTGTTTCAAAAGATACAGGTGTTCAAGATCAAATATATTTTAAACTTTGATAGCTGGTAACTCAGCTAAAAATGACCATATAAGGATAAAAAAGGCATTTTAAGAGAAAAAGAAAATCTTCTAAATGCTTCTATTAATTAGTTTGAAAAACATTTCTATATTCCATACAATCAAAGCTGGTAAAAAACTAAGAGATGTTTTTTTATTTTTCATAATGTTCGGTATAGAAAAATTAGAGGTTATAAATATTTTTATCCAACAAAATAGAAATCGTAAACTGAAAAGAATTATATTTATCTTATTCCAATGACCTCCGGCGGAGACATAATCGTTCAAAAACATGAAACAAATTTTTAATTTTTTGGAGGAGTTTTTATTGAATAAATTTTGCTATTAACTTTGTTCAAGATTAAGTACACGTTTTTGCCAGTAGACAATCATGAAAATGACGAGTGGATACGTTTTATACATTCCCCAAACTTTAATATTCATGGACGAGGGAATAAATGGAGGGATTAATTTCTGTACGTATTCCGCTTAAGAAAGTAATATAATATATAATGCTGCCTGCATTTGCATTAAAACCGGTGATTATTTTTGGTTTCAATTTGTTTTATAATTTTATGTAATTTTATTTTTTGTGGTCACTCGTATCTATGTATGCTATTAATTAAAATTATTTTTAGTAATTTAGCGACTAAAGTAACCTAAACAATTCTTAATGGCGCCCACGCAATTTTTTCGATTGATATGTGTTTTTCAATAAATTAGTATTATTTAATCAATACCAATTTCTGAATATGTTAGAATATAGTGATGCGAACAGAATATAAAAAATTATACCTTTTTTTCCTATCTTATCAGTTGGCGGCGCCTTGCGTCATGGAGTCGCAACTGTACACTATTCGATGCACTTTTAGTGAAGGAAGCCATAAAGAATTAAGCTATAAATATAATTACAGCCAATGACTTTATTGCGGTGCGTTTATAATAATTATAAACTTCTAACAATAAAGGAATTCAAAATACTATATAAAATTATCACAGTAACTTTGGATGCTTTTAGGCAATAATACCTATTTTGTACGAAAGCTGCCTTTAATTGTTTCGGCCTTCCGGTTTAGCCCAAGCCTCTTTGAGCTTCGAAAACTTCCCTTGAGTCTTATTAAATTAAAATAGTTGCTGTTTCACAATATATCTACCCTCAGCACTGGACGCTGGTGTCTTATTAACCAGGCGGCCTTGTTTACTGTCTGACAATTAATTTGATTTGGAGTTTTTTTTTAAATAACGCGATGAACTTATAATTTAATATGGTATCTTCCTTTCTGTTTATACAGTTAATTATGGTTGAATTGTTTAAAGAGAAATTCGTACATGAAACCTGTAGAAAAAATGTCTAAACACATTTTATATCGGCTCATTGTGTTGAATAGTAACTTTTGTGGATTTGTATACTTACAATGAGTTGCTCAAGAGGGCAAATTTTAACTGTAAAGAAGAGGTGGGAAGCGAGGGGAAGCTAAAATGACTGAAGATTAAGGCACTCATCTTTGGAAATTCCAGAAAAGAAATAGAATTTCTGTTTAAGAGATAGGCATAAACAGTTTAAGGTGAGCAAAAAGAGAAGGGAGAGGGAGCTAATTATCAGGCCTTTCTAGTATACTTTGCTCATGATGCAATACGCATCACATTTTAGCATTTTCAATATGTTAAATATATTATATACCCATTTGAGCAGCGAGAGAGAAATATAATCAAGAGGAAAAGTACCTTATTAGTAAATATTGAAAATAAATATTAATTCCCTTTATTTCCGTGCATTGTGCATTACGTGAGAGACAATTTGACATACAATAATTATAATATTTTCAAATTATGTGAATAGTAATAGATTACGAAAAGAAGCACATTGTCTCTCATTTCGGAATATTTTGATAAATTAATATACCGTTTCTCCTTGTAAAATAAATATATTCACTGACGATAATATATGAAGGCATTTTCATTTACATAATCAGCATCATACAATGAATTTAGAGACATATAAATTTCATAATTGCAAGTGTTGTATACAGGCGTATTCCAGTACTTTGTAAATTATCCATAAAAGCGGACAACCATTATTTGGAGACCTGATATTTAATGGGATTTTGTAATCATATAAGATTTTCCAATATATAAGATTTTACTGAAGGGAACATCTTCTTTATTCAGAATTTGCTGAAGTGAACATCTTCTTTCAGTTAGTTGGTTTTTGAAAAACGTTTTTTCAATATATTGAATATTTTCATTTTCTGAATCAAATGTGGTGTTATGATTATCAAGAGCGTCTCTAAATTAATTGCTGATTTGCACTTAACCTGGGTTCGTTAGTGTATATCAAGATGGATGACGTCTATTACAGGCAATCAAGCGAGAACAGCAAATAGAGCGAGATATTGCAATCATCAATAAAACCCCTAACGGGCTTCAATCGGGTTTCTCTCTCAAAAAGCGCTCTTTGCATATTTTATTGAAGTAAAATATGCAAAGAGCAATCTTTCTTGTTTGGTTGTACAAGCATCTTTATATTATAAGGTGATTCGTTGTTAAGGTGATAAAATACTTTTTTTAGGGAAATTCACTAGCGCCCACATATATATATATATATATATATATATATATATATATATATATATATATATATTTATGGTCGGATGAAAGGGAGTGAATAGCCGACTAACGTAAAGATTAGTCAGAACGCGTCGTTAGTTTTTTACAGAAGAAAATTTAAAAATTAATAAAGTGGCAAAATTACAGAAAAGAACTTCGGTTGACTGTAGGGTAGAAATAATGAAGATTTGTAGGATAAAAAGGCCACAATATTTACAGGTTTTTTAAATATGATAAGATTTAGAAAGCCAATTGATACTTATTCTATCCGAGCTTTTATTTTTGATAACAATATAAGATTTGATCATAATATAAGATTCCTTTAATCCCTAACCAGGATTTGGAGGACGAGCAAGACAAGGAAGCACTAGCCAATGGATGTAGGTCGTCCGAAAGAGAGGGGATTAAATATTTTTATTTTAAGATTTTATCAAAATAATAAAGGAAAATAATTTTCAAATAACTGTTTTGTTCGTTTACCTATCGGAATTTATATTGAATGTTCTAAAACTTTATGTAAAATGCAAAGGACTGAAGTGACTTACAGATTAAAAGAAAACTGAAATTTAAATCGTAGTTCTCAAATAAATCTTAAAACTTGGAAAAATGGTCAATCCACTTTTACTTTCTCCATTCACTTTTACTTCCTAAACAGCTGAATAAACAAATTTGCTTTCATACACCGGATGTGCATCACCTCAGTTTGCACAATTGATGGCAGTATGTCGTTACATTCTTTTTAATTTGCTAAATGATAAGGCATTTTATTAACCCTTTATATCATTGAAAACATTAACTGTAAGATAAAACTAAATTTTCTGTAAAGATAGCACTCTTAGGAGATGAAATTAAGATTTGAGTACTGGTTATAAGCCATCAGTAAATGACACTAATTTTATATCTTTTTCTTCTAAAATAAATCAGTTTATTGTTATTAAGGATGATTGTATCATTATTAACAGTGAACTCAAAAAAAATAGCTAAATTTTACGAACAACTAATGAAAAGATACGCGGACACGAGTTAAATGGAAATTAATAAGCGGAGAGTAAAGCTTCGTCGGCAGGGCAACATAATAATATTGTGCAACGACACCGATTTGTATGACATTTTCGGAATACGGTTATTAAATTTAACACAAAACTTAACCAACTGAAGCGAATATACAATATTTCGTTTCAGTTGGTTAAGTTTTGTGTTAAATTTAAGATAATATTAAATGAAAGTTAAAACATTTTCTGATTATCCATCTATACATTCTGTCCACGTCAACCTGCTCACGATATAAATTGCTCACGAAACTATTATTCATTATTCAAAGAATTCACTGTTTCTTGGGTGTCATTCCTCCAGGAGTGCAATTTACTAATATTTTAATTTTACAATGTTCACTCGATTTTCACTTTTTTACGATAATGCGCTTAAGTAAATTATATCGTCACACGTATAAAAAGTTTCTGTAATTAAACATTTTCTTGTAATTTTTTCATCAAGTTATAACTATATTTTTTTCATATTTCTCACTTTTGTTACTAGTTTAAGGACTTATTTATTTCAAAGCATCCTTTATTTTAATTACCGACATCGTTCTTTTGATATTATTAGATTAAATTTTATAAAAAACAAATTAACGTGATTGTTGTTTCAATATTAGCTTGTTTACATTTACAGTCAATAGCTAGTGAATAGTTCTTGTAATTTATATAATTTTTTTTTAATGCGGCTTAAAAAAATGTAATTTTATTCAGTCAGTATCTCCTATATATGAAGAGGTAATTTATAAAATATATCTCTCACCACCATGAACCATAAATTATAATTTTTATATTTTATATATATATATATATATATATATATATATATGTATATATATATACCTATATTGTACTTTTCCTCTATATATACTTTTTTCCGTTTTTCTGAGAAGTTCTTCGACGTGGAAACTTAAAATTTGGATTTGTTATAAACTGCCTTAAACCTCATATATTTTAATGGTTAACATGCAAAAATATCATTATATTAGTGTTCATACATTCAAATTAAATTGAAATTTTTAAAAATTTTCTTTATCGTCAAATATTTTTTTACAATAACAATAAAAAAATGTACTCAGCATTCAAATTATTTTAGGATGTCACGTAAGATATTGTTGAAAATATCCACAGATATATGGCCTACTCCCTTTTCGAATCTGCTAAAGTAAAATTTATTTTAAAAAAATCATAGTACAAGTGTCATTATAAGATTGCTTAAATTTTACGAGAAAACTATAGTTATGATTCAACTTTTAATAACTATTCAAAAATTCAGAGTATTTTTACGCCGGATAAAGATATACTAGGCATTATATTTGAATGGTTAAAATCAATATTAATGTTTGTGAATGGTTTAGTAGAAAACCTGTGTACTCTTAAGTGTGCCCAAGTTTGTACATAACCTTTGCAGTAAGAGTTCTTCTCTTACTTCACTGGTAGTTTTTAAATTTAGTTTCAAATTTTAAAAGAAATTCGATCAAGAATGATATAACGATTTTTGAAAATAGAGTGCAGATAGGAAGATCTTACCCTCTTTACATGCAGAGATTTTGGTAAAGGTAAGCGCCCCTGATTCAGCACAACCACAATCTATAGAACCTGCTAATAAGTACTTTTTAACATTTACAAAAATCAAAATAAAATTTTCTTCAGAATAATCAAAAAAGAAGAAAAATTACACTCCATAGAAAGTAATCAAATTGTCCCCGCGGTCTACCCAATAGTTATTTCACTTGAATACATTGACAACTAATACAAACTTGAGAAACAGTGACGAGCAGCATCCTGTGATTGACAGAAAAGTAGGCCAACACGTAAAAGGGAAACAATAAATATTTATTCATTTCCATATTATGCAAAACAAGGGGATCGGGACGCCCATTGCGTCCTTGTTGACTGACTAGAAATAACATTAAATATATATCAGCAATGAACAACACGACTATAACAAACGTCAATATAGGAATTGAGGCTTAAAGGAAATCAATACAAAGAAGATAAAATTTTGCTTGTTGAAGTTGTAAAGTTGAAAATTTTGCTAGGTGAGTTGTTGGTGATAAAGTGTTAATAAAATACAGCCGCTGAAACTGCTACAATCTAAGTTTGTAGAAGGTTTTTCAAAAAAATATCACTTTTGATTATTCTGCAAAATTCAAGTTCATTCGGTACATCCTTAGCCGTAATCATTTAGGTTATAATAAATATTATCGTTTATTTTAAATAACAAATATATATGAGAGCTCAATTAATATGTGGCAAAGTTAATAAAACAATCTTTTTGTACCATTCATTTTTTTGCATATATCGCCTCATTGGACATATCTTGAAATGAAATTGTCCTTTTTTAAGATGGTTTTTCTTCAGAACATTTTTCAAGTTTTTTCACCATTTTTTGTAGTGGTTCAAAAATTAAGAACTATTACAGAAAAATGGTGATAAAACTTGAGAAATGTTCTGAGGGCGCGTTCATGTTAATTTAGTTTTAGTTTTTACTACTCATTATTTTAATATCATTTTCTAAAAATGATGTTTCTTTAATCTGTTTTATTTGAATATATTTCATACATTTTGAAATTAAATTTAAAATAAAGAGTCCTGCTCAAAATACCGACAAGTAAATTAATAAATATAAAAACATGCAACTTGCTAAATTTAATCGCATTTTTGAAAGTTATAAATAACATAATTTTGGATGTGATTAATGGAAAATAAAAGATTTGTTTGCAATTTTGTTCTTTAAATTTGTATGTATTTTATTTGTAAAACAATAACGAACTTAATACAAAACCCGTTAAAATGCTCCTTTAAAATGTTAAAGAATGAATGTTAAACGTTCAATGCGTCCGAACCTAACAAAGACTGTGATATTCTGAAATGTATTTTTTAGAAATTGTTTGTCCAATATAATTATAATATTTCATCTCTATTCATTCAAATAATGATTCAAATAATGAGTTGAGATACAATGTCAATCAAGTGAAAAAAATATATTTCTGCTCTTGGCATTTCAATTAATTGTGAAATTTCTTTACCAATTAATTTTTTAAAACACCTTATTGGAAAATGGCAGTTTATTTTACATTCATACTATCATTGTCACAGAGTGATGCCTAAGTGGGTATTCGTTATGCTCTAATTTGAATCGACAGCAACTGGTTCGTACAAAGTGAATCACCCTACCGAAAGAACCATACTAATCTAACAAATGGTAGGTTTGTTGTTTTTATGAATAATTCACAATTGCTTATCATTTATTGCCGAGAACTGGTTCACACTAATTTGCGTTCAGTCTCTGATATTTTTTAGTAAAATCTAAACTTTTCAATGGTTAACTTATTTTAAATATTTTGGAGTATAAAAATATTTTGACAAATTTTGCGTTTTCAAATATTTATTCAGGATAAAAGTGAAGATATCCTCAATAAAACTGCAACATTTTAAATAAATCTCCAAATATACATACGTAATAAATGATCTTCAGTTTTGAGGGAATGGAATTTTGAGGTTTGTAACATGTTACTAAGTTAAGGTGATTGCTCTTTCACATTTTACCCTGCCCCTGACTGCTTGTTGTCATCATCACCTTCCCAGATGGTATTGAGTGGATCGCGTTTACTTCGAAATACATGAAATTGTATCGGTTTTGGCTATATTTCTACCTTAAAATATGGCAGCTTAAGAATAGCTTCCTTTATTAGCATCTCAGTTTTCCTATTTACGGAACTGGCATGAGTTATTTGGTAAAAAATGGAAAAGTAAGTCTGTAACTTATCAACTAAATTAAAATTGATTGCCATTTCCACTAAGTGAAGTAAACTAGGCCTACATTTCGACAATTATTCCACTTCATCAACTTTTAACTTTTGAATGCCATATCATTTCAAAGTTTAGTTAAATTTCAATTCATTTTATGCTTCGTATTTTATAAGAGAAAAAACAAGAGTTAAGTGGCGTATCAACAAGGGGACAGAAATTCTTGATAAGTGTGGGTATTTTTCATACACAAGTCAAACCATTTATTTTAAATTTTAAGTATGAATTCAATTATTTTGGGAATTGTGTCATCATTTCATCAATATATTTCCTTCAGGCTAGTAGTTTGATAATTATGTCAAGATTGAAGTAAGTCGATCTTACAAGGGTCATTTATTCTCGAGATATATCGATAATCTAAATTGTATCATATCTTACACACTTCTTACTTTTTTATCGTAAGCCAATAATAGTAAAAATTACAACTAACGATACTCCGTCCTCTACTTACAGCATAATTACATATTACATATTACATTACATGAAATATTATATTAATTTTATTAAAAATTATATAATGTGTAAAAAAAAATTAAAAGCATGCAGTAGCGATGTAGTTCTGCAGTGAATGCTGCGGTACAATTTCTACTGCGCGTTTTCGATTTATTTTTTTATTTTGTTTTTATTTTAAAATAACTTTCAGTTACCTTTACAGTTTTGGAAACTCTATTTATGATGATATATAGTATATCTTTAGAAAATTTCAATAAAGTTTATTCAATAGATAAAAGCATATTTCTGTACACTTAACAGAGGGGTATAAAGTGATCCCGACTAAGGGTTTCGTCATTTTTACAATTGCTTTCCGGCTATATTTAAAAAAAAATTATATATATATATATATATATATATATATATATATATATATTTGTTATTTTCTTGTAATCCTGCTTGTTCACATGTAACGTTGAATTAAAAATTAAATAATTGTTGTTCCAAAACGAAAGTAGTTTTATTATAAAGATATGATCCTAGCTACCGTAACCATAGTATACTATTCATTTATAGTAAGTTCTTTTAATTTCAACTATAATACCTATTTCCTGTAAACTTTTCATTATAAACTAAAGATAATGCTATTTAAATTTCATATATTTTAAACGAAAACTTGTTTCAAAAAATCTTTGCAATAAGTCCATTATTTTTTTTCTATTAAGTAAACGCATTTTTAGATTAAAAGCTCAAGTAGTTTTAATAAGCATCTATTATACGCCTGGTATTTCAGTTAGATTTAGGCTTACAACCAATTATCTTTGGCTACATTTCTTTGAATTGGAAACTTCAATTTAATTTCTTTTAAGGCGATGTCATTTCGTATTCCGAATTAATCATTCATTCGTCGTGTTGTGTTCAGTCTTATTCTTTTAATTTCTTATTTTTCATATTGCTATCTTGGAGAAGGAGCAGATTTCTATAACTTTTTTAATATGAAGTCTGCCGTGGACGTAACGTAGTATACTGAAATTGCCTTTAAACTTTATCCATTTTAGTTTAGTAGATTTTTACGGCAGATGTAAATTTTATAGCTCTTTGGTCATTAATATAACAAAAGAACATGGATATGGGCTAAAGCTTTGATTGATCTATATGAAACCTTTATTATATACATGTTAAATCTGGTATTTTCTAGATAACCTCACATGTATTAATACTTTCGATCCTAATAATATATAGGTTTCGATAAAGAGCTTTAATTCAAATTGGTGAGAGTAAAGTGGAATTCCATGTGGATGCAATTTACGATGCTTCTAAATTAGCTAGCTGGTAGTTTGTGAACTCGCCGTTTTGCCTGCTTCGAAGTTTGTGAAATTTCTATGAACTCGTTGTTCAGAAATTGATTTTACGACTTTTGATTGCACATTTGCGGAAATATATGGTGGTATTACTGCAATAGTAATAGTTACCGTGTATGAATATATGGATTGGTTTACCATTTTGAAACATAAAGAATTTGGTTGCTAAATTAAAAAAAAGTGTTAATACAAGAAACAAGTGTTTATTATCGTGAAATTTCTGTTTAATTAGCAAAGTCTACTAACAGTATTTCAATAATTTTGAACGCATCAGTCTGAACGGACATTTTTAAATTTATTTAACGAATCACTTTGTGAATTCGATTTAAGAGAGTTAGAGATAATTTGAGATATTTAGCGGTGGAATATATATATACAGTTATATGATAGACTTCTATAATATGGTTGTCGATATATCTAAGCTTTCTAGAAATGTGACACATTTCGTAGAAGTAAAACCTTAAGTTTAAACTGCATAGTATACCGACTGCCTTAATTACCATAACTTGTACTAAGTTAGCAAAATTTATTTGATAAGTAATTAACAAAATATACATGAATTCATAAGAAATTTATGTGTGCCTAAAATGTTGCGTTACACATAGTTGAAATAACAAGTTCTAGAACAGTGATATTTATGCAGTTTGCGATTTAGAGCTTGAACGCGAATATTACCTTTTTCGTTATGGTTTTTGGTGACATTTTCAGGTAGTTCCTAGGATTCCAGGAAATGCGAATCTGTATAAAGAAAGGCAATATTAAATTTACGGACGGAGAGATGAACGAATGAAGCGAAAAAACTAATTATTTTTAATGGGAGTTTAATTTACATAGATACAGTTTACTTCAAAAGAAACTATTCTGTTTGTAAATAATACTTGAGGATATGTAGATTTTACTTTGCTGGAAACTTATTTTTTATGAATGAATGGAACATTGGTGCCCCCTTGGCGCCACCTATCGATCAATTATTGTAAGAATTGATACACCAATATTTTCAAATACAGAACTTCATGAATGACAACATTTTGACGTTATCATTTCATGCGTAAATTATACCGTAAATTATATCGTTTTTTGGGGATTTTTTAAGTGTTTTACAGTAATGAAATGTGTACAATTGATAAAGAATAATAGGTAAAGAACATAGGTGATTAATGAAATGTTAGTTTATTGTTATTTTATTATAATAATTTAAGTTAAGAAACTCAACGTCACGACTTAACGTTACCCCATGTACGTGACGAAAACGTGGCCATTGTCATTGCACGTCATCTTATTTTATTGATCTAACCCTTTTAGTTTTGTCTAGTGAAGCATAATGAGGGTAGCTGAAATGAAGTGAAGTTTCCGTCAGTTTTACTTCTATCGTGTGGTCTACGGAGCACATTCAGTTAATTGTTATTTACATTGTGTGTTAATTGCTGTTTACATTTTACATGTTATTGATTGTTATTTGCAAGTGATTACCACGAATTTGCTTGTGTATAACATACGAGCTAGCATGCGGATCGACATATATTTTTTGCACAATTTTATATCGAATACAGCTGCCTCAAAAAGGTGATTGCCTCTGATACGTTCTCGCATCTCCTGCTCGAGGATGTATGGTTTCTTTGTCAATAACGTTAATTATGACAAGTGCTGCAAATACACGTTTTGTGTTTCACCTGATCTGAAAAAGTAATCGGAATTAACTCTATAATTTGGAAGATTACGTTCCATAAATGACAAAAGTATACGCAGAATATTTTTCTTAATTTAAATTATTTTTTGACCGAAATTTTCTGAAGTTCATTTGAACTTAGCTATATTTTGCGCAGATTTAGTAACTACACATAAAATGTAATTTGTACAAATAAAACCTAAAACGCTTTACCACATTTCTTCTTAAATAAAATTTCTTATTTAAATAATTATTAAGCTGCATGACAAAACACTCTATTATAATAAAATTGTAATTTGGTTATATAGGTTAAGCAAATGACCTATGTCTTTATTTGCCTACCTCTATGAAACATATAATCTGGAGCCAAATTTCATGAAAATTGAATAGTTGTGCCAATGCAATTGTTGTGTAAATGTGGAATAAAAAACTTATTTACACATTTATAATATTAGTTGGAATGAATTAGAAAGAAGTAATATTAAATATATGAGTATATATTACAAAACACGCACAGCGGGCATTGCCCTCCTGTCATTGACGGATTTAGGTTTCCTAAAAGATTTTTGCCTCAATTAGAATGCGGGAGAAGGAACTTTATTCATATTGAAGAGTTTTTACACGCCTCTACTCTTACTAAGAAAATAATTTAGAATATTATAGTTAAAATGATGCTTTAAACTAGTAAGCAAATTATACTTAAATAAATACTTTATGTAATATGTAAGTTAATTACATGAAATTCCCTTGAAAGTTTTTTGCCCATTTTACGGGCTGATTTTTTGAAAAGTAGCCTTTGTCCTGTTCCAGGTAAATGTCTATCAGTATGTGGAATTTCATACAAAACCAGACAGTATATTTTTCGTGATTGATGGTCAAACTTCCAAACAAACCAACGTACCAAGAAAAATACAAACTTTTATTGTTATCGTATTAAAAAGATGATGTCATTTAGATCATTTAAATTCACCTTTAAATCACCTTTCATACTTTGGTACGCGGTACCAAAGTATGAAAGGTTAAGGAAAGGACGACTTATGATATGGACGTAGTAGTTCAGATCATTTAAGTTCAGTTAATTTAAGTACATATCGGCCTGGACGTTATAAAACGTGTCAAAATACAATATTGCATATATTGTATGCCATCACTCATGCTAACACATATGTATGTTGAAATTAAGCATAGAATATTACATCTTTGATTTTCTTTTTTGATGATAGATGTTTGCATTCCCAAAACAGGCGTAAAGTCATTTTTTCCAAGTTCAACTACATTTTCTTAAAACAAATTTCTGTTAATATAAGACGGCTTGAAGTGGTTGTGTTAATCATTTGAATCCGCTACGTGTCTAACTGAATCTTGATATGGTTTGAAATACACGTTGTAACATAGCTTCCAATAAATGTTTCATGTTGTTCTGTTTGTTCCCTCTTACAAACATTTATATATTTATTATATTCACATTCTATACGAAATCGATAAACCAGAGCAGATTGATAAGAATAAGAGAAAGTGAATTCAATTCTCATAAACGCTGGGAATTAATAAAATCTATTAGGGGTAATGAAATATTTAGTTTGTCGATGCGTGTCAAACCTAATTCAAAGGGATGTTTTAACACGTAGCCAAAGGCGGTATAAACACTTGTAATACCCAATGCTCATGAAGTCACAAAAGACTTAACAAATAGCAAAAAACTGTGACAATTCACGGAACATTAAAAGCGCACTGTTAAACTTTAATTTCTTTTTTAAATAACAATTACTTCATGGACATCTAAATTATTTAATATCTTCGAAATCTCTTTGAAATATCTTTGAAATTAGTGAAGATGCTTTTTCTTCGATTTTTTGTTCATTTTCGGCAATTTACTAATATGCATAAAGATACTTCGTTTATGAGTTTTTTTTCCTTCATCTATTTTATTTTATTACAATTAATAAAAATATAGACGAGTCTCATGGTTAAAAAAGGAGGTCAGAACATTTTTACTTTGACCTTGCAGTTTTTAAGACTAATATAACATATATTAATCTCCACAGTATCCATATCGCTCAAGACAAAAGTACTTTTGCATTTTTATCTCTCAAATATAACTTAAAGTCTCTGAGCAATGAATAAAAAGACTCCTGCAGCACGGAAAGCTTAACGGAAATCAATAATTGGACAATAAAATCTCGCCTGGATACCATTAATACTGTCTGAAATGTGTCGCGCTAACGATTAGATTAAGGTAATATTGCTGAAAAGGAACTGGGTAATTCACGATTATACGGCTTTGCGATAGAATTTAATTTTTGTACATTGCTTTTGTATGGAAATGTAGCTTAGTCAAAGTATTGGAAAATTTGGTGGTAATAATTTAAAAAGATTGTAGTATTTACTAAATTTACATAAATTCTTACGTAAGTTGATACTAAATTATAAGCTTCTGTACCTGGAAAGGTGGAAATACATAATTGTATTAGGATTGCCAATTAATATTTTTTAGTCCATATTGATCGCAGATTTATGTAAGCACACTTGCAAAAGTCCATATAGTATTGGAATCATGTGCTATAAGAATAAAAAATGACACTGTTTTATAGAGAAAATTAAAATAAACCTCCCCATTAAGGGTTGTATCTGAATCGTCAATTAAGCAAATGAGATATGTATTATATTTTTTTATGAAGCGTCAGCTTATTCTGCTTAACACTTTTTAAATGTCATTTCTATGGAACCCTTAACTAGCGAAATAAAAAAAAAACAGGTTGTGTGTCATTGTATTCTACATCCATATTTGTTTCACATTAATCTATGAAACTGACCGGTTCGAAAGGTGGTCGAAAAAATTGATGTAAAATTCGAAAAGAGGGAAAAACTATTAATCTTTGATACCATTTTTAGTCAGTTTACAGTCAGTAACAACTTTTATTGCATCGTTCGATTTTCTTTTTTATGTTTGGTTTTCACTAATTGTTCATGATATATAAAAAATACAACATATGTGCATTTCTGAAAAGATTTTTTTGTTTTTTTTTGTTATGATCACAAATTTTATTTTATTTTTTGCACTTTCTTGATTGTCAATATCTGGGTAGTGTGTTTTTTACATTCCAAGATATAGCAGCTTTTTTGAAAATAATGTTCTATTTCTGTAACGTTAGGCCCATTTTCGCCGGGATTCTTGAGCATATAAGTACAGGAGTTAAAAATAAAAGAAATGTTAGTAAAAAAAGTTATATGACTCTCAGAAGAAATTGAATATTTTATATGTAAATATGATGTGGATATCAAATTAAAAGTTTTATATGTTTATTATATGGAATTTTGAGTATGTGTGTGCGTGCGGGCATGTGTGTGCATGCGTGCATACTTGTGTGTGTGTGTGTGTGTGTGTGTGTGTGTGTGTGTGTGTGTGTGTGTGTGTGTGTGTATGTGTGTTCTTTATATGTGAAATTCAATATAATGAATATCCAAACAATTTACGTATTGTTATTAGCATCACTTCACGCCAAAAGACGGTTACTGGATATCTGGTGCAATTGCCTACCTGACAAAAATGTATCTCATAACAAGACATAAGTTCACACATATTACTTCTTTCAAAACGTAAGAAAGCTCAGGTGATGTAAAAAGGTTTCTAGAAAGTTTTGAGAGAAAAAGGTCCTCAAAGCGTACGATGTTCCTCCAAAGCAAATATCAGAATATTTGAAAAATTATGTCTTTAAAGAGTTAAATGAAAGATCCAATAAAAAAACCAGCCAAAATGCCGAGAGACTGCGGTGAATTATGTGTAACTATTAAAACAAAAAAAGGTAATGGGAAAATAATTTCCCTCTGAGCATAGAGCATTGTAATAAAGCGAGTTACAAATTGCATCTTTTAGCTAATGAACAAAAGCATTCACTAGTTGTAAATGACTGAATGAATATCTCTGTCTAATCATACGCTTCGTCTGATTAGACAGAGATATTCATTCAGTCATTTACAACTAGTCGTCTAATCATATTAATTGTAAAATGTTTTATTGTCAATCATATTGGAATAGAAGATGGCAAGAGAAAATCTACACAGCGCAATATTATTATTAGATATATGTCCTCGAAAAAACATGAATGCGTAGTGTTACATATTTAATACGTAGCATATATAGACCTCTACGTGAACTACGTTAATTAAATGTTAATAAAGTTTATGTAAAGGTTTTAAAAAAAACTTTTCTTAGCACTTTATATATATTATATATCCGAAAAGAATAATGCCAATGGCACTTGAATATGAACGGTACTACATTGGGTGAGTTTCTTGAAATGGGAAAAACTGGAGAACGACAAAGAATCCATAAATAAACCACTAACGAAGGAAAAGTAGATAAAGCATGTACGATGCTTTCCTCGAGATGAATCATATTATTGTAGAAGAAAATCTACTAGAGAGTGTATAAATTTAGATTTTACTTTATGAAAAGTATATAATATACATACGGCTTGAGCATGCATTATTTTTTATTTTGTAATTTCTGTTGTTATACGTATTTATATTTATTAGTGGCTTAGAGTTTTACTGTGCACGATGTTTGGCGTTGTATTATTTTTCATTAGCAAAATGTACTAAATTTCTATAATTCCAACTCATGATAAACCAACATATAGGCTATGGGAAAAACACTCTTTATGGAGTTCGATTTCAATCAAAGAGAAGGTTTGCCTTTGAGAATTATTAATAGTCACCGCAAGCGATGTTTTCACTGGAAGTCCGTGTGAATCATTGTAATTCTCGGGATATGTGCCAGCTGACTAGTTGCAAACTCAGTGAGGATTGTTGCTGCAATTAAGTTGTTTTTTAAGTCTTTAATTAGTAGCCTCGTGCTCTTGCATATATTTGGAGGGACTAAATTTCTTAGAAATGTGATAGATTTACAGACTTTTAATGGTAGTTCGTGAGATGGCGATCCAGAAATATTACGCAAATTTAAAATTCTCATGGATAGTGGACTGCATCCTTGATATATGGTGACTGTGTCAATAGCCTTACAGTTTTTGATTTGGCCGGATACTTTTTGTATAATTATATTATTGTTTTCATTGACAGTGTTTTTCTTATGCGATGCTATTGCACAGCCAATGAGTGTCTTTTTTTAGTAAATTTTTGAAGCCAGGATATAATGCATATATAAGATGCCGCAGACAGTAGGATATCCAACCTAGTGTATTATTTAGAACGATATTGGCATAGTTAGTGCTTAAATTTTGAGAAGGAAAACACCTTTCCCAAGTTTGAACAGTGGTAGTGGGAAATCGTTATAAGGTTTCAACTTAGATAGGCTCGCGTGTTAGTTCGCAAGTTCAGGGTTAGTATGGAATTCCCTAAGGGAAATGATTTAAGGCATGCTTTGATTTTTGTAGTTTACAGGGAGTGCCGGCCGAAAATCAATAAACACAAATGTAACCCCCCCTCATATTGATGCTCGAGTTTCTAAGGTCTTTAACGTTCGGTCTACAGTTTCAACATGGGTTCTGTGACTTATGGTACATTTGTCCCACATTATCATTCATGCATCACAATTTGCCAAGAGTTTTTTTTGCCGTTTTTGCATATTTTTGCTCCAGAGATACAGGTGATGGGAGTTTGATGGTGAAGTACGCAGTTTTCCGGTCGCTCAATAGAGTAGCAGGAATCCATGAAGAAGGGACTCTAATAATAAATTTATAAGGGATATCTTTCCCGTGCCCCCCTGGCTTCCAAAAAAATACTTCGTGTTTATTATTTATCACACTGACAGTTACTGTATCAAATGCTCTTAGTTAATCTGTGATTAATTTTGGCAAATTTATATTGACAGAATCTTTCAACTCATTGAAGTTGTACTGATGTACCAGCAATGTACCCATATCATCATTTCGTAAACAAACAGGAGAGAGTTACCCGAAATCACATAAACTCATGTCATTAAATTCCAATAGCTTATTCTTAATTTGTATCAAACCTTCGTTTTATATATCGTCGTTGAAAGGCAAAGTAACATCCTGATATTGATGTCAAATTCTGTGTCTGAAGTCTTTACAAAAATATTTTTTGAAGTTGTCCCACAATTGTTATGGTTCAGATGGTTGTCAAAATAGTAGAATAAATATATACAACTCCCTCAGATTTAACGGTGATTGTGAAATTGAAATTCCTTTTATAGTATTTTCCCGATGATCATCAGTTTGATACATTTCTTTGACGACCCCTTCTACAGTTTTTGAGTCTTCGAATGAGGTTGGACGGCGCACGCTATACAGTAACATTCCGACATAAAAACACCCAGATTAAGAAAGATGTAACCCCATATATTCTTTCCCAAACAGCGTCTTTCTTTATGCCTGGATGCACTCATCCACGTTTTGACTGCGCTTTCTTCTTTAAAAATTTGTTATTAGCATATATACATATATATATATATATATATATATATATATATATATATATATATATATATATATGTATATACAATTGTGTGGTACTTCGTGATATAATAGAGTTGTTGCCAAACCGTAAGTGTTTGCAGAGTTCGAAAAAAACTAAAAGTATGGTTTTGTGCAATTTGTTACGCCGCTTCTGCCCCAGTTTTCTAAGTGTACGGCCAAATGTATGACATTAGGATACCGGTCGTGATTCGGTAATTCTAATATTCGCCAGATTCTGATGTACTTATGTACAGGCCATTTAAATATCAACTCGTTATGCGAATTTATGGTGCTGGAAGTAATCTATTCCGATCTTTCATTAATATATTCACATTTATATTTTATCGCTTGAACTGAATAGCATTAAATGATCGCCACAATATTGGGAAATATGGGAAAATTCATCTATTGTCTATGGCAGCCGTTCTTTCTCTGATATACCATATATTATGCAGACCATATATTATGCAACTCGTTGATTAAATTTATTTTTGGATTGGTAGTGAATTTCTTTAGCACCGAATGATGTCATCTAAAACAGTGTTTTATACCTGCGTATATTAATTAAAAAATGCGTAAGTAATGGAAGAATGCTTGACAAAAGATTTTTTATTAGTTTTAGTGGATCCTGCATATTAGGAAGAATCACCTTGCCTCTAGCACAATACATATAACATACTTCTTCATCCCACTTTTTAACAAAACACTTAGGACAAATTTTGTTCATTTGTTCACTTTTTCTAGTTTTGTTGAGCATAATACATACTTGGATCATAATTGCAAGCTGATCTATTCCCCTGAGCAACGAATCCATTATGCACTTTAGTCGTAAATATACGTTGTCTGGGTGCGGGAATGTTCGGCGCTAGATTCTCTATTAAGTGCATTTGAGACATGCTGTCTAAGGTTAGCAAGCCGCTCGGAGCGTTCCCAGCTAGATTCCCTAGTACGGACCTGCGATGTGCTGGATTCCATATCACGTTCTTTTGAAACATGAAATATCACGTGCTCTGTACGCTCCAAGCGATTTGCTACCTAAGGCTAGAAAGTTGCTTGAAGCATACAGAGTGAGATTCCCTAGCACGAGTCTGCGATGTTTTAATGTTTTGACTAGCGGGCCCCTGCTAGCGCTCAGTACTGGTCTCCCTAGCACACGCTTTTGATATGTACTCTGTATGACTCGCGAGACACAGTGTAGTTTCAGCGTAGGACTCTTCCGCTCGACGTATTTTAGCTGTTCTTGTCTGAGATGTTTGCCGTGAAAGTTGTGATTTTACTTTAGGCATGATTGTTATTGGAACGAAGTTCCTTAAGGCACGTTACACGCTTGGCGAATGAGAGCTAGCCAGAAAAAAGGCTAAGTTTTTAAACACTATATTTGCTACAGCATAAAATGACACTTTTGCTTCAATATAAGCACAACCCTATATCAATTTTTTTTTCTGCTGTCTCTTTAAATTAAGCCACCCATTTGCCAAATCGTTTCCAAATCGGTATTTATTTATTTGCATTATAAATTATTACTTTATCATTTATTAAATAATTAAAATTAATAAATTACATTAGTTATAAGCGTATTAATTTATTTCCATTACTAATTAAACTTTATTTAGATTGTTTTAGTAAAAATAATCCATTATATTTTTTTTGATTTTTAAAATAATTGAATTTAATTTTATAATTAATTTTAATTTCTTTTTTAAACTAATTCAAATAAAAATAATTAAATTTAAATTGTTGGATAATTTAAATTTAATTTTGAAATCAACTGAAATATTTATAAAAAATATTAAAAGCTAAATAAAATGATTAACTTTAATTTCAAAATTAATTCTACATTTTAATTTTCAAAATAATATTAAATATTAACTTTTAAAATAATTTTATTTAACTTTAAAAATTATAAAATAAAATTAAAAATAAACATTTTAATGATAATAAAATTTCAAGTTTTTTAAATGTAGATAAAAAGACCAAATTATTTACGCCACCTGTTGATATCAAAACAAATATATATATATATATATATATATATATATATATATATATATATATATATATATATATATATATATATATATATATATATGTAAATAAGGAATTGGAATAGATATATTTCTTCTCTGATGGTTGTTTTGGTCAGAATCATAAATCTATGGCCTCTTCTCTAATATCCTTTTTGAGCAATTTGCAATATATTGAGGAAATTTAAATGTGATTTTTGGAAATAAAACGTTGAAAAGAATAAAGCGGTGAAAAATTTATTGTTATCGAATATCGACTTCAACTAATAAAATCTTATGACAGCTCCGTAATTCCAATCCAAAAGTGATTAAATAACAAAGATAGTCTCGTAAATGCAAAGCGTTTATTTTTTCAAATAACAGAATAACTTTTTAGTGTCTTAAAGCTAAATAGCTAGTTTAAATGACTGTCTAGCTACTTAGCAATACGCACAGTACGAGCAGGTAGTATTAATGAGTGTGATAAGAGATTTTCCTTTGTATATTATCGAATTACAAATAATTTAATTTTAAGATATTGATTGATCTTACACGAAAAATATCTAATTTCTCACTTCGTATTTGTCCTATTGAAAGTGTAAATATAGTTTAACTTAAAATAAAACTAAATAGTATAAATATAGTTTGTGCTATTTAGTTTTAATATAGTAGTACAAATATAATTTCACTTAAAGTGTAATTATAGTTTTTCTTGATCGACTGTAAACATATCAGCTGAAATTAATTTTAATGAGAATTGTTTCCTGGTTCAAACAAATTTAACAAATTGTTCAGTGTTTTGCAAGATTTTTATATTCTGAAAATTATGTCAGATTTATTTATCATAACAAATATTTTATTTTCAAAAGTTTACAGTATCTTGAAAAGAAAGTATTGAATATCAACATTCATTAGTAATTCTTATAGAATTTTAAGTGTACAACAATGGAAAACTGTGTCGTTGGTTTCACATATTTTTATTAATTTATTATTCCAGATTTATTAACTTGACATAATTTATTAATACAAATGCCTATAAATCAAAATGCTTTATTGAAAGTAAAAGATAGCAAAACTTGTCAAGTACGGAAGTTCCTCTGTCTCATTTTACATTTTGTTTTGTGGATAAAAAGTACTATATTAATATAAATATTTAAATGAAACTTCCTTATTCTGAATGTAATAGAAATTTATTTGTTAATGTCAATTATCAATGTTATTGCTTAGACAACGTGATACATTTTTCACGATTTTGTTTAATAATTTACAGAAATATTGCACATCATAACCTAGGGGTCACTAGAAATTTACTTCATAAGTTTTTGCACCAAAACTCAATAACATCGTATGCATTATCCCCGTATCCAAAGTATTATTTACGTCATATATTTTCGTGATGCTATCTTAACTTATTTATTGCGTACTATAATATCGTTTAACGTCACAACCTTCTGATAATATCACTTTCAAAAAACTCACGAACCCATTTTCAGTGATGTTCCACAAATCCAAAAAAAAAGAAAGCAAATTTGTTCCGTATCTTCGTCTCTGTTCAGTATTCCTTGTAACGTATTTGAAATCTATTCGCTTCACTGACAAAAGAACAAATTCACTTCTTTAAAAAAATGAATTTTACTCTGCTAGCTATTTCGAATTTGAAAAATGGTTTGTAAATCCATTGCAAATAGAGGTTCGTCGCCATTAGAAAACAGCTTTGGGGCTCGCTCTTTGGTTTTTCCGACGTTGAAGTAAACTTGCTTCTATAAACAACAGCGCATTTCAGAACAAGCCCTAAATCCATTACTAACAGCACCCTAACGGTACTAAAAGGTAGCGAGCCTTGTCTGTACGGAAGCTCTGCCTTTAATTGCTTTACGCCCTCTGACCTTGGACGAATCGAACTTCAGAATCCTCCCAACGCTGTGTTTTAATTTTAACGTGGTTGTTCTTTTCACTTCTGAGTTTTAGTATTATTCTCATACTTTCTTAGACTCAAGTAGGATATTCACTTCGGAATATCTATTTTTGGAAAGCCTTATATTTCATTGGCAAATATATTCATTGCTGATTCTGAAGATGGAAAATAACGTTTTGTATTTTCATACACATGAAATACGAGAGCTTTTACTTTAAACGAGTTTATGACATGAATTATGTTATTTAGGAAAGTCAATCGGCAAACCAGTTTATCCGCGCTTGATAGACTCTTGAATAACACTTTCTGGAAAGAATGACCTTTCCAGAAAAATGAGATAAATATTATATTATACATATCCTCAATGGCTTGCCCCGTGAAAGCGAGACGACCGTCGGTCGTTTCAGTTTTTCAAGAGCAATATGAGCGCTGTTTTTTCCCATGATTTACTTCTTAGACGGAACATTCTGCAACCCCGAAGGAACATTAATTTGGGATATAAATTTAATTTTTCGAATGTTTTTTCATACGAAATTGGTTTAATCGCTCGATTACTTAAAAACGATTGTTTAAGGTGAATTAAAATATATTTCCCATAAAAAGTGACCATAAATTAATGAAATATAACAAAATTTAATAATTGTTATACAAATTATAAAGTTATTCCTATCAATATTACCGAAATATATTGGTCAACAGCCCTCATGTTTCTCAAACTATTTGGGATATACAATCGGGAATATTTTTGGTATATATTTTAATATACTTTTAGACATGCGGATTACAAAATAGCTAAATTTAATTAATTGATAACTACAGCTTATAAACTGAAACAAGGATAAAGTTTTGAATTAAATTTCGGCCGAAGATTTTTAAGTTCATGCAGGTTTAACTTTAGCAGAATGGATTTACTGACTTTGCCTTTAATAGAAGTTATTGTCCGGTCTTACTATGGGCAGTAAAAGTTTGACATAAGGAAGTAAAAACACGATTTAATCATATGACATTATGTGTCTTCATATTTGCATATTGGTTCACTTCATTGTATACTCAATACTGACAACATTTTAAAAATTTTATAGGAAAAACATTTCAAAAGAACACTAGTTCTCTTAAATTATCACTAATTTATACATGTCAATATATTCCTATTGTTTAATGTCACAATATTATAATAGGGACAAGTGTAGGTACGATATGGACATTGCACGTGATTTTTATCTTGTCCATATTCATTTTTTAACTTATCTGTTGGGTAACTCGGCTTAGTTCGTTAAACATATGATAATACCCGTCCTTAAAGGCTGACCCAGATCATGAAATTCATTTTTATTTTCTGATCTTTTATTTTTGGTATTCATTGGTTAGTATCTTCGCCTTTGTTCAGCTTAGAATTATGATATGATTAAAGAAAATTCTCGCGGAATGCCGATGCTATGAATTGAACGTTAGTTTGAGAAGACCTTTATTTTTATTTCATGATTTTAACCTTTACTCCATTCAATTTCAGGAGAGAATCTTTGTAGACAATCGAATTTGGCAATTATACCCAGATTATTATTAAAATATATACATAAACAAAACATTAATTTCAGAAAGTTTCACTATAAAAAATGATGCAAATAAAGGTATTACACCATTATTTTACTGATACCAATTGTACAATTTTATATGGTAAAAATAGATAACCTTCAATATTTTTTTGCAAAATAAGCAGGCGTTTTAAACATTTGGTGAAGATAATCGAAATTTTGGCGCTGAAAAGTCTAGAACAAATATTTTATTCATTAATTTTATAAGGCATTAGAGTGAGATAGCTACAATGTGTCAGCTTATGCTGATATATCTTTAGATTTGATTGTATTATATATATATATATATTATGTTATATTTAGCGTATAGATAAACGAGCATTGTGAAATGTTATTTTCTTTTCAAATAAATTTTGGTGTTACAATATTTTCCGGCGTAGCCTACAAATTGTACACGTACTTTAGAATAATGTTTTTATAATAACTGAGCTTTTACCCTTTTTCGATGTATATTTTCAATGGTTATTCTTAATGTTAAAGTCAAAAAACACTCACTTTTGAATTTTTTTTCAATAAAACAATGTATAGAGCAACGTACACGTTTGAATAGCAATCGCTTACCAGTCTTAGCTCGCGACAACTAAAGCAAAAACAGTAAATTTTTTAGGTTGGCCATTTCATGTGACTTTCATTACATGGCCATATCATACTGAATTACTCTACGCTAATTACCCCGGATGCCGAGAGGTCGCCGGGGGCCGAAACGCAGCCTTGATTGTATTATGAAGCATTTTAATAGTCTCGCAAAAAAAACCGTTATGAGCATCATAGTGTGCTATGCGGAAAATAATATAATAATTGGGAAAAAAAACCTATATCTATATTTGTAATTTCGTACAAGTAGTTTAAAAAGTAATATATATACATATATATATAAAATATATATATATATATATATATATATATACATACATATATATATATATATATATATACATACATATATATATATATATATATATATATATATATATACAAAATCTTCGACAAATGATTATTAAATTTTTTTTTTATATTGACACATCTATATTAATTTTTATACTACTTGAATAATCTGAAAAACATTTCAATAGATATTAGAAAGAGAAGAAAAGTAATGCCCATTTTTAATTTTACACCTTGAGACTTAGTTAATAATACAAGTTTAAAACCGTAATTTCGTCTTATTTCATTAAATCATCAGTTAATCAGATAAAAGTGCCGATTTGTGCATATGAAATTTGCGGCGCTATAAATTATTATTTTTCTTGGTAAAACTAAATTATGTGTTTTTGTTTTGAGGACAACCAATGCAAGTCCGAATGAATAAACACAAAACCTAACAATTGTATTGAAGTGGCCATATGAAAATGTACGTAGGACTAACAAATCTAAATTGAAGAATCCCAAGCGCATAGTTAGTATAATTATTTGTGATATTCATTATTTACATGTTCATAAGGGTGATACTATTTATCCAAAAGCATATATATTCAGGAGATCCCTTATATTTTTTTGTTGATTGTACGCCCACGTATGGCAACTTACGTCTACCATGTTTATACTATGCTTGCTGGCCGTACTTAACGTAATAGCGATTAACAAGTGAAATGCATTCACTAGTCAGTGTATTGAAATTTAAAATACTTTCGACTTTTGTAATTTTTTAATAATGCTCTTTAAATTTTTGAGCTTTTATAAAATTATTTTGTATCACATTACCTTTTTTTATACTATTACGTGTTTTATAATGTTAAGTTTGTTTTGTTAAATGTATAACCTTTTTAAGTATGAGTATAGATAAAATGCGATTGTTGTTCTAAGCACGGTATACAGCTGTTCGAGAGTACATTTAATAAGATGACGACAGTCATAATACTATAAAATAAATACAATCAAAATGCATGGCTGAACAAACACTATTAATGTTGATATACGATGAATATGTTCTGTGAATATGTTCTGTAACAGATACGATATGTTCTATAATACTATTTCTCAGTGATATTGGCAAAAAGACGGCCTCGCAGGCGGTAGCATTCCAACATCTTTGGATACGCAGATTCATTCTGATGTAATTGTAGATGTACGCATTGTATTTATTCTGTGAAATATTATTGTATTTCTTGTATTTTTATACACGATTTCATGTATAAAAAGACACGAAATTTGAATCGTCACGAATAATTTCGTACATTTTCATACATTTACTGATTTTTAAAGAAATATTTTACTGATTTACCTAAAAATTAATTATTTTTGTTCACTTTGTAATATCTTACTTAACATTTAATTAAATTACTATTTATATTTAAATGTTAGACGTTATTTTATTATATATTTTGTTATGTAACTGTAATACTTATACATTGGTCGAAACACTTCATCTTACTTATCTGAATTTCTCTTAAATATAAAATATATTATATAATTTACATGCGTATAGATGGCGAAAGTGTATACTAACAAAAGATGATATTTTTTAATCACAAATCCAAGTATAGCCATGTTAAATTATTGACGTGAATGTAAGAAAAACGTATACAATACTTGAATTATCTAATTGGTTTGTTTACAGATACTATCTCTTGAAATTGAATTTAAAATAGGTTACATTAATTTATCTTTTCATGTCACGTGTGATGATATCAGTGTTATTTGTTTGTAATGTTGGATACGTTTTAATATTTCTAACAGTTAAGCAATACGTTTGTCTTTAGTGACATTGAGTTTTCAATTTGGAAGCAAATTAAAAATATTTGTGTTTATTTATTTATTATACCATTCTGCAGTTATTTATTTCCTTAACTGTTTCGTCTTAAATCAGTAATATAAATATTACAGACGAATAAAATAACTAATTCACGCAAATAATTTAGATACTAATGACTTTGGTATCAAGTTTTGTTGCTTTTTATAGAAGTATTATTTTTGTAGCCTTAAGTTCTGCTGTTTTAAATTTCTCAGTATTTAATTCCATAATGATTTTGTGTGTATTAATTTCTCAGTATTTAATTCCATGAATGAAATTTTATTCAATATTCAATTATCCTACACAATTATCAGAACTCATTAAATTCAAGGGAGGATATTAATTTTTTTATATTTTGAATTGTTATTTTTTACCTTTTTGGAAACTTATTAATTTATTCTAGAAACAGGATTTATCCTCATGTTTGAGGAGGTTTGTTTCATCAACTTATTGTCAGCTCAGATTTGCATAGTCACTGTAAAATGCTTTTCAATATAATATGTCATAAACATTTCAAGGAATTTCTGTGATACATGAAGAAATATAATGTTTTATACTAGACCAAACACATCATGCTTTTATTGTGTCACGTTATGTATAAGAAGGCTTCATTAAATCAATATTTGGTTATTAAAAGCAAACATTAAAGGCGTTACTGAAAGATACAAATTTTGTAAAACTTGTACTGATAAAAACTTAAATGGTAGTAAAATTATTTAATTTCAGGGGAGATGCCTTCCAAACTAATTTGAAATGGACTATTGGAATGAGTCTATTTATTTATAAGTAAGTATTTGTATTTGGGTCTGTGTCAGAATGATATTATCTACCGGTTAAGGATTGCTATATATTAATTTTTTTTGGAAACAGGTGGTAGAATTCTAACGTAATGCTGTTCGACGTCATTTGTTGCATGTGAGGCTTTATTGAGTAATGTAGAAATTTAAGGATTAATAAATTCAAATTCGCGAGAGAAAATTATATTAAGTTGAGGTTTGATGTAAAAATTATGACTTTAGAAGTCTAAATATCGATGAATATTTAGGAGAGAGTGCATGTGAAAGAAAACAAAGATTTTAATTTCAGTTAATACTATTCACCGCTGAAAGTCATAGGTGCTGCTGTCGAGATTTTAGAAGATGTACCTTATTAAATAAATATTTTCATCTTAATTGAGCGAAGATTGGATTTTTTTCGTTATTTTAATGGTACAAGTCTACATTCATTTAATTACGAATTTCCCTTTATAACTAAACTTGTCATAACAAAAGAGTTTTGGCCTATTTTGAACATAATTATATTTCAAATTCATGAAACTTGTCGGATGGAAAAGTTGATATTGTTTTCAAAACTTGGCCGTAAGCCCAATTGTTGTACAAACACATAACACTGACTTAGAAACACTTTATAATTGATTATCAGAGTTGCATTCGTGAATCAAATAAGAATTCATTAAAGTTTTTACTCGGTAACTACTTTCGAGAAGTACATTAACATACTTTGAAAACAAAAAAATTCTGATTCTTCTATTTTTGGAAATTCTAGCAGACCCGCAAATATGCATACGAGTGTCACACAAACGGTCGTCTTGTACTTGTCGCCCGTCTCCCGTCGTTCCTGTTTATTTTGTTTCAGAAAAATAATTTATTTCAAAAATATTTTCCGAGAGTTAAACAATTATTTTCTGAAAAATTATTTATTCTGGCGCAAAGAAAATGCAGATATTATTTGCGAAACTTTAATACGTATTGGTTATAATAGTTTTGAGGTATTGATTTGGTGTCGCAATTTAAATCGTTCATTTCAAATGTCACTTCAATAGTTATAATTAAATAAGCCACTCGTCGAAAGACGTGTGTGTTAGTTGCGAAAGTATGCTAAAAGGCTTTAAATTTTAATTAAAAAAATATTATGTAATATTTGTTTGCAACTTTAAATAAATACCAAAATGGAATGTTTAAATCTATCCTTCACTAGAGTAAAATATCCGCCGTTCTTCGAAGCTATCATAAAAATGTAAGTCTTTCAAATTCTTGCTTATTAAGTGGCTATTCCTGTTGGTGCTGCAAAAATAACGCATCCGTTTGGTGATCTTAGTTAATAAATTCAGAATTTGAGTATTTGATTGTTTCGGTCTATTGATCAATCAGACTTTATTAGAACGGAATGTTGCGTGAATACAATAACATGAATACAAAAGAAAATCATTTATAAAATTCTGGAAATTATGATACACCAGAAATGAGAGTATTAAAAGTGCACGGAAACTGTAAGTATTTCGTAATTGATTATCTTTAGAATGAAATTATCTTTCTGCAGGTGAACATGGATTTCTGCAAACTATTGTATTATATCGTCACAGAGAGCATTTTATGTCACCAATGCGAATCACAATTTATGAAATCTCTCCTCAAAATCAAAATGACAGCGCCGAATACTTTATTTTCCATTGTTGCATGTTTTGGGTAAAAATGATTCGGTAACGAAATTTTTAAATTCAGTTACTTGGTTTAAATTTTTACACTTGTTTATTTTTTCACTAAGTGATAAAATGAAACATTTTTCATTTATTTTTAAAGTTACGAGCTAATCGGTAAAATAGTTTTTTTAGTCATAAAGTTTTAAGAAAAGTTCATAAAATTTTTGATTTTCATTTATGAATACAAATGCGAAACATGTGTCGTAAAATACACCTGCCTCCTAGTCGTGCAATTTATTTTATTTTTTATTTTCAGGATGATAAGATTAATGTATGTAGTAGGAAGCTATAAAGAGTCACAGTTTTCAAAATATAATGTACATATCTACCGAGTTAGACAACGCCTCCTAATTTTGTATATTTAAGGAAACTCGATTCAAATATTTGGAAGAATAATCCTAAACAAACTTATTTCCAAGTAATGTTATCAAACTGTCTAAATTTAAAGTTACAGGTTTGTTTTTATTTAAGGACGAAGGTCTTTTTTCAAAGTGCATCCATAAATTCAACATCAGAATTCAACTTTATTATTTAGGAAAACCTTAAAATGTTACACGTGCTCGTAATTGGTAGTAAATTTGATAAAAAAACTGGTGACCATAACTGCTTGCAGTGTTTGAAGGTTGTTTGTATAGAAAAGGAAACTGATTACTGAGGTATATTTTTGACTTTTTGGGTGTTTTAGTAATTTAAATTGCATGTTTTTAGTAATTAGATAGATACTATATTATAATATGGTTGTTTATGTGAGTATAATGAGGACACAGGCAATAAGTAGAAGTACATAAAGGAAAAAAAGTGCATTAACAGAAATTCAAAATAAAATTTGAATTGAAAAAATGACTGACAAGCAATCAATGTGGAGGTTGTGTAGAAAATCGAATAATACTTGTTGTATATGAAAAAAGTTGGAGAAGTGCCATTTTATGGTGATTGAGTATAACGATTTCATTTAGATGTTGAGCCAATTTGTTAAAGCGGTTCATATATATGTTGTTTTTGATATGACATTTAAGAATATATATTAAAATCGACGTATTTTGGAAAAAAATGTGTTTATTTTTTGTTTAACGGTTTTCTGCATAAACACAAAGATCAGATACCGATGGAGCATGCGACGTAATTGCCCATGAGAGAAGCAATATTTTTCTAAATTCATACCGCATACTTGCGATGTTTGCACTTGCATTTTTTCATAGTCATAGCGAACGCAATACCTATTTGAAATTGAAGTTGTTTGAACTCGAACACCATGTCGGCCGGAATGAGTGGTTTTCGTGGAAGAAACACGTCGTCATCTTTATGAGGTCTAATTGGAACTGTTACTTCGATGCTTTGGAAACCTTGTCTACACAATAAAATAACAACAAAAATAATAATAGTAATAATCAATTTTTTTTATAAAAACGCGCATATTCGACGGCAACGTTGTGTCAAATTTTTAGTCAATTAACTAACTATATTTCATGTTTTGCGGGTATAAATATACGCAAGCTGAATTTTTGTATATTGTCTCTATAACATTTTATTGGCGCTTAACTACTTTTGAAATAAAGACGTATATTTTCTTTTTAAAACAACGTATTTGTTTATTGTGTAATTTATTTCGTATACAATTGTAATACTTTTATAAATTAATTGAATATGTTTGTATACATTAATCTATCGTATTTATTATTGTTTCATTTGGTGTCAAAAATATATATATATGTATATATATATATATATATGTATATATATATATATATATATACATATATATATATATCTTTTGATGATATCATATTATTTATTAATACAATTAAAACTTCCTCTCTCCTGCTCTCGGTGTGAACTCAGTTTATTACAGTCTACGTTTATAAACAAGAAGTATATTTTTTTAGGCAAATGTATTTGTTTATTATGTACAATGTTTTAACTCCTTCTGTGTGGTCTTAAGCACATTAATTTTGTTTAAAATCACTTTCTATTGTATTTGTATATTCTATTTCTAGTGTTACTAAAAATGGAAATTAAGTTGCAAACTTATAACTTACACTTCTTTGAAAAAATGCACTTTTTGGGAATTTTTTTAAATCTATTGTTTTAAATAAAATAATGCTTGGGAACCATATTTTTGTTCAATAGGTCGGTTTTACTTATATTCTTTTATTAATAAAAAGTGAGGTAATTCCAAAATTTTATAACGTATATATATATATATATATTTATAATATTTATATTCGTTTTTCAAGAGTGTCACATTAATTGATGTATTTTATTTAATTTATAGAATGATACTAAATTTTGCTGCAAACATTAGGACAAGTATTGTTTACAAAAATTTCAATAGTATTTGAGATGGGTTTTAAGCTCTATGGAGATTATACCGTGTATGAAACCGTGATCGCTGCTAGGTTTGAACGTTGGGATAAAACAATAAAAGTATAAGGAAGATATGTAATGGTACCGTATTTCATTGGTTGACATAACTGCAAATGAAATATGATACATATAGCTCAACTAGTGACAGTTACAACGAATGTATCGAAGCTGTTATTTTCAGAATGCGAGCTATGAAGTCGGATGTTTGTGCAGAGCGAGTGCAGAGCAGTGAAACCTAACCAACATAGTAACTGTAATATTTTCATATTGTTTTAAAATCAGTTATAATTTTCCGCTAGTCTGGTTTTGATTTTTTTTTCTTTTTTTTAGTTTCATAAACTTAGTGAGTAAGGAAATGCTAGGTTTAATTCAACATTCACGCTTGCGTTGAAATAATGCGGCCCTAAGACCATTTGACCTATTAAAAAATATGGATTGAAATATTGATAAATTAATGTGTTTACTATCAGAGAAATTATTTGGTATATTAAAAGACAAAAAGGAATTGTAATGATATCAATATTGAAAAAAAAGATTTCATAAAATGAGTATCGAAATATTATATTGTTCATATGTTAATTCACGGCATTTGTATTGGTACACATTCAATTACCCGACTATAACAATTAGACAAATGCTAGGCTTAGTTCAACATTCGTGGTTACGTTAAAATGATGCGGCCCTAAGATCACTTGACCAACTAAAACATACGGATTTTAATATCGATAAATTAACGTATTTGCTATCAAAGAAATAATTTGATATATTCGAAGACATAAAGGGATTGTAACGTTTTCAATGTAGAAAAAATATCTCATAAAATGAATATCTTAATAATGCATTGTTAATATAATCATTAATACACGGTATATGACTCTATACACCTTCAGTTACCCGACCATGGCAATGGCGAACTTAATAATTGGCTTAGTGGTCTTTTTCAGAGAATATCAACAGATGGAAAGAAAATGAGAGAATATACGTATAAATAATTCTGGCCGTTCGAAGTTAACTTGAAGGAAATTATCGTAATTAAGCTTAAAAAATACATATTAAAATTAATGCAATTACATTATTAAGATTAATGAAGAAAAGGAATTTTAAATATTTATTAATTTGAAAGAATGTAATTTAATAGGTAACGTAAATTTTTAAAAACCATGTGTATCATACGTATTTTATAACAAATATATAAAATAAGATTAATGGTCAATATTCATGATTTAGGCATTTATCGTAATTTTCCATGTCGATGTTTTTACATATCGAGGGGTCTCTTATCGCCTTCATACCAAATTGGTGTATATTTTTAATTTTTCGCGTACCAACTATAGTTTACAGGTTATGAATAATGTAATACAGATTTATTACATTTGGCCACATATAATTGACAAAAATTATTCTTACAATTTTTTTGTTTTAGCGAACCGCTACGCGCTGCTGATATACCGCTATGAATATTGTAATAGAGAGATGTTATTCCGTTCGTATATAGAAATAAATCAATGCAGCTAATACGTCACCATTACGACTCTCTTTAATTTTTTTTTTATCTGGACTGTTCGGGAAAGACAGGTATGTTTCAAATTTGAAAACGAACACACTAAGGAGAAAATTTCTGTCGCCTATATATTTACTACAATTTTTTTAAAGGACAATTATTTTGTGCTCTGGTCAGTTGAAACTTCAATTAAAAATAAGTGTTCAGTGACAAATGTGAAGAAAGGGTTGAAATGATAAAAATTTTCATGTAAAATTAGGTCGCACTCACGTCTGATACAAGTTTTTCCTAACAACCTAAACTTAATTCATGTATTGATTTTTTGTCTTATAGACTTTATTGAAGTAACCTGGAATAAAAATACACGTGCAGCAAAAAGACTTACATGGAAACAAGTAGCCCTCATTTTGGTTACAATTTTTATGTGGACGATCATTATTTTTGGTCTATAGATATTAGACGGTTTAAAATTTAACTGAAAATATGAAACGGATGTTCGATACGGAAGCTTACCGACAGGACTATTTTTCGAAGCACCAGGCAGATGAGAGATACCAATACGTTTTAAAACTACATGTGTTTCTCTGTAATCCCTTTAAATATCATTCAAATGTTTTATGTTGGCAGCTAATTAGTTTTATTTCATTTCTAATTGCCTTAATTACGAAAATTTTTGCCATGTTTATTTTATAACTTACTTTCTATTTTAAGAGTGTTCTGTGACGGAGGCCCGATACCAGAGGCTCGTGGACTATTAGTTTACGTTGTATCTTAATATAGACCTCTCGTTGTTTTTATTGCGTAATTCCCTATAACTATGTATTGTATAATGAATTTGTACCAGACTAGCTTTAAAAAAAATAAATATTTCCTTTATTGTACCTTTTCATATAATATAAATTAACATTCGCTTCATTGTTTTATTTCTTTTTGTTTCGCTATTATTATCTATTTTCATAATGTTGCCTTTCTTTCCATAGAAATTATGGCATGTAATATTAAAGTCCGTTGGCACGTATTTAAAAGTTATTTCTTTTTTTTCTCTGGAAAGCTATTAATTATTTTTATGTCTCTTTGTTACTAGTTTTAGACAAAAGAAAACATTTTATAAATTATAGTTTTCATGGTTTCTTCTGTGTCGCTTAAACGTACGCGATTTATTTTTGCATGTATTGTTTATTTCCTAATGAATTGAAATTCGTATTTTTCAATTTTTCATTTTGTAAATGGTAATACGAAATTTCAATTTTAAGTATATTTTACTACCGTAAATATGTAATTTCTCTAAATTTAAAAGGGATTGAAGCCATCACTTTTTGGGCATACTATGTTAAAAATCAATGTTGTAATTAAAATTTGTATGAATGTAAATTTAATTTACATTTATTTGTATTTTATTGACATCATCGCTTAAAACTAATTGTTAATTAATTACTTTTACTATCAAATAATTTTTTTTCAGTGTAGTTTTATAGAAACACGTTGGAAAATATCTAGAGAATGAGCTTAATGGATTAAAATATCTATCCTATTGTGAATTACCTACGGAAATGTATATATTGTTAGAAATGTATTTATTTACCTATTAGTGTTACTAAAAATGTCAAGAAGATTATATTTTTTGATAACTAATGACTGTGTAGTTAAAAATAACGCGGCTAATAAAAAAAGTAAAGACATCATTGGTATTTATTTGCATATGGAGTGACCCTACTTTTTATATTGATACATCACATGAGTTATTTTGAAATCGCGCTAAAAGGTATACAGAAGTGTGTTACAATATCATCTCACCGAATAAAGATAAGTATTAACGGTGAAGTGCCGTACCAGTACCGTATCACGCTGTTAATTTATTTTGTTTGGTTTTTATTATGTAAACAATGGTTATTTTAGCAATTTGGGATGGCTAAATTTGTATTTCTTGCGACCAAATACTTTTCTGTCTTTATTACGTACAATTTCGAATATGTTAGTTTTTACTTTGTTAAGTATTGTGATCGCCATTTTAATAATTCGTTTTTATTACATTTTATTGCTGTGCGGGCATATGCATATCATATTATTGCCATTAAAATGAATATCCGTCAGTGACCTGAGAAATATTTTCCTACATTCTAATTAATCATACGATGTTCATGTTATTTTTATTACTCGGGAATGGATAATTAAATTAATTTATTTTTCCAAATTTATTTAAATACTTATTAAACTTTCTAGGAAAAAAGTAAGTTACCTGAAATATAAATAGTAAGACAAAAGTTATACTATATATTATAGGATAGTTAATTGCCATCAACCATGAATATCAAAAAAAGCATTGTTGGTTTAGTTTATTAGAAATTGCCGTTGCTAAAAAAATATACTCTAAATAAAAAAGAAGGCAGTATTTATGATTCTAAGAACAAATTATATGTAGAATTATGAAGTTTTTATTTCGACTCTACAATGGAAAGACCTCTTCGTTCATTGCGTTACTTATTGAATTACGACATGTTCGTACATTAAACTGAAACGCATACCCATGCAAGTTGGTGTTACCCTCGTACGTCACTTGTCGACTCCATAAATTGTGAAAGCTCTGACGGTGGGGACGGTATGGAAGACTTACGACCCCATTGGATTTATGGCTGTTACGAACTTGCTATGGTATTTTGCTTGGAGTATATTAGGTAGCATTCAATTAAAAGCATGTGTTGTTAAGTATTAAAATACTGAGTCAGGATCATAATTCTAGGTAACTGCTGCGGTAGAATATCGTGTATAATATAAAACACAACAGAAAGGGTAATGAATTTGCCATACATATGTATGTATATTTGTTTGGCTGTAGTGTCCAAACTACTACATTGATTTTGATAAGAGTCTATCGATTTGTATATATAACTCATTAAATTTTGATATGTCATCGAAAATCAGATCAGTTAATTGAATAAACACATGCAACATGTCAACTGAATTGAATTGTTTCACTCGCGCATGTAACGAAACGTCATAAGGAAGTTAGTCCTATTTATATTAATAAACTACTATTCACTTCTCTGTTCAAAGTATGCGTTACATTTGTGTTTATGGGTTTAAAGTTTCAAGCTATGTCATTAAGAAGAGCGCGGACCACAGCAAGTGGCGTATCCACTGATGTGGAGCCATTGTTAGTAGACAAAATATGAGTCGAGTATTTGGCTAAACGTATTGGTCATATACCAATCAGCTTTTGTTACCAGAGTTGATGGAAACTTATTCCTAAATGACTTACAAAAATGTGAATGATATTTTATATCTAGATGTTTTGCCGAAATAAAAGCGAAGGTAGAATAAACAGCGTCATTAAAACGAGGCCGAGAACAAAATAATACAACAGAAATAATGACCGTAATGGTGTTGAAAAGTATGTGAATATTGAGAAGGACAAAGTAGTATTTTACATTAAAGGAGTTATCGAAAATTGTATGCTGTTGAAATTTATTTAAAGTGGTATATCTAAATTGTATGCTGTTGAAATTTATTTAAAGTTGTATATCTAAATTGTATGCTGTTGAAATTTATTTAAAGTTGTATATCTAAATTGTATGCTGTTGAAATTTATTTAAAGTTGTATATCTAAATTGTATGCTGTTGAAATTTATTTAAAGTGGTATATCTAAATTGTATGCTGTTGAAATTTATTTAAAGTTGTATATCTAAATTGTATGCTGTTGAAATTTATTTAAAGTGGTATATCTAAATTGTATGCTGTTGGAATTTATTTAAATTGGTATAAAATTTTATGCTGTTGAAATTTATTTAAAGTCGTATATCTAAATTTGCATAATTGCAATTAGTATTGACAATATTTAATGGTAATAAAATAGATGAACTGTGGGATAGTAAATGGAGATAACTGGGAGTACATTTATTGAGTAACAAACCATAAATAAGGAATGGAAACCTGAGATTCAAGAACTTTTGAGTAATCTGAAAAATATATTTTATTAATTAAAATTAAAAGTTTTCTTAAAATCCTTACGCCTCGTTTTATCTATCGGACGGAGCGTAATATTAGTCAAATTGAGAATAAATAACCACTAGTTGAGAACACATTTACACCCTAACAGGTTTGAAGCGTACGTTTTGAACTAAAGTTAAAATTTAATTGCCATATTGTTATAAATTATAGATACAGAGGTACGAGTAATGTAATGTACTTGAATTATAATATATGTTATTGTTAATTGAGGCATTGCGTTTGGTTAATGAATGTTTATGTTATTAGGTTCCATGCTTTAATAAATTGATTATAATTTTGTACAATGCACCAAATCTAAAATTAGCTGGTTTTTGTCAAGCGATGGAAAGAGGGGAGTCACATTAAACAATTTAAGTTTACGTAAAGTACTGAATAATTTAATGCTTATAATTAAAATACGTAAGCCAAATATAAAAGATTTTATAAATATTGGATAATAGGTAATGGGTAAATAAAGTATGCTCATTATTCAAGTCGCTATAGGGTGACAAATAATTTCTATGGCGTTACGGGATTGAAATTTCACATAATGTACGGAACTCTTTCTTTTCGCTTTGTGAAATTCACAACAAACTTTGATCTTCGACGGCCGTTTCTTAGATATCTGCAGTTGAAATACAGTATCTGGAAAACTACTGTTTTATTCATCCTATTTTGTTTGTTTACAGGAGTTAATGATTTGCGTTAATTAAAAAAAAAACTTCTGTTTTAAAGACAAATACATAACTAACACTAAAATTTATTTTCGAAGTATCTTCACACATCTTGTGTACCAAATACACTATCCTTGTTAGAACTTAACAAATTCATTAATATTATGAATGAAAAAATACTTTTTTGTTCTCAAATGGTAAAAGAGTTTGTCTTTATTTCGACTAATAAATTTGCATACAGCAACATATTCGAGCAAGTGGTTATAAACATTCAGAGCGTTGGAATCTCTCACGTTGTGATTTCGCCAATGCAATAAACTTATTTTTTATGAACAAATAAGTTCTTATCTTTTGTAGCGAAGAGGTTGCATTTATTTCTCTTCAAATGTTTTGTTTTTTTTGATATATAAAAAAATGATATGATATTTTTACAGCAAATTAATAAACATTAATCTGATCAATAAGCAATCAGCCATAAATTACTTTCGCAAAAAGTGGGGAATCAAGTAATGTGTGATTTGTGATTCACGCGAAACGAGATTTCAACAAGTCACGAAAGTGATAAGGACTAAAAATAAAAACATAAATTTAAAGACAGGAAAGCTTATCAAATCGAACAATATCGTATCGAAAAGTTTCTTTAAAATAAGTTTCACCTACGTTCTCGTGGACGATTTTTTTCTCTTGAATAATTTGTACTGGAATTCATAGGCATACAAAAGAGTGCATTTTTAAAATAATAAATTGATCTTTAAAGAATAGCAATATAATGATGTATAAATAACTAAATAGCTGCTATGGAAACTATATTTTTTCTTGGTGATACTAACATAAAAGGATATCTGTTAACGTCTACCATCATCGTGAACAAGATAATTAATTGATCTTAACGACCCCTGTTTAACGCTGACTCTAAGCGGCAATAGATATTATATTATGTAAGTCGGTAGATCTGAATTAACCATTTTGGCGCTGCTTTACTATTAAATTACAAATTTTATAAAAAATACATTTCGCTTGTTAGTGTGTAATTTGTGCCGGGTAATGGATTGAAAGGAAAGGTTCCAATCAATACCACAACCCAATATCAAACCCTTAGGCTACATCTATTGCGACATTAGATTATATCGATTGTAAGATAAGCCTACATCGAATGCGATATTAGACTATATCGAATGTAACATTAGCCTACATCGAATGCGACATTAGTCTACATCGAATGCGACATTAAGCTACATCGAATGCGACATTAGGCTACATCGAATGCAAGAAGCGGGAATAATATATGCTGTGACAAGCAAATGATGCAAATATTCAAATCTTTATTTACTTGCTTTTTACAAATGACGGCCCAGATTGTGTGCTGGACTAGATAATACTATTACCGCATTTCAATAAATTGAGAATTTTATCAAATTTGTTTTCATCCGTGCTTTTATTGTTATTAATAGAGAATAAAAACGAAGCTGTAAAAACTAAAATCCGACTACGTCGAATATGTGTATTAATGCTATATATTAATATCCTAGAAACATTAGAAATAAACAGACATAAAAAAGATATCAAGGTCAATATATTAAATGAACAACTAAATATAATATCATCACCCATTCTTAATATCTTCTAGATATAATATAAATATAAAACATTGATACTACAGTACCCTGGAAATTGTTTCAGCATTAATACACGTATAAATATAAGTATATATAATAAAAACAAAAATATTAAAAGAAATAAATAAATAAATATATGAATACACAAAACCGGAGATATGTAGAATTAGTGTATTACCTTGTCCTTACTTTCAAATACCCTTGCTTTTGTATAAATATATTACCGATAATAAGATATGTAGAATTAGTATATTACCTTGGCCTTACTTTCAAATACCCTTGCCTTTGCAATATATTACCGACAATAACTTCCATTTAATTTTATTACATACACCCTAAAGTTTGCATTGTATAACTTCACATAATAACAACAATTGAATTTATTACCCCAACTAGAATACTGGTATATTGTATAACTCTCTGTAATATAATAAAACCTAGTCTGCGCCCCTGCAATAAACTCACTAACATAAACAATGGAAAAATCCGCACAAAGTAGTCTTCCGCTGTTGTGTTTGAAACATATAAATGCTGTTGGTTGTTCCTAAGAGTTAATCTTTGCTAATATCCCACCTGAAGATGTTGTAATACAACGAAACCTAGGTCGTGGTAAAGAAATTAAAGATAGTAGAAATAATACTACATCACGTAGTTTCATTTAATTGTGATGTCAATATATTTTCCAATAGAACACGTCTCAAAACTGAACGCCACCTACGACTTCAGAATTGTGACGATTATATTTTAGTGAAATTATGACTATCTAACTTGTTTTTCTATATTAAAGTTTTATTTCAATGTAGTTTAATACGAGTTTTAATCACAACGGGTTTTAATTTTTTATAGCATCGTTTTTATTTTACCCTTTTTGGTAGGTTATTTTCATACACATAGTCTGAAACCGGATGCATATAAGACTTTGTATTTTTATCCTTTGTGCTAAACTTGGCTATTTTTCATATTTACGAAAAAATGGTTGAAGGAATCTCATAATTATATTTAACGACCTATCGAATATCATTATTTTCGATAATATACGCGAATATTTTTTTCTGTTTTGTTTTTTATTACAAATTCGCCAAAATATTCTCTCTTCCTTATGATACTCTTACATTAACCGATTGACACCTCAATTGCTAAAATCGGTTAATCAGTTTTTGGGCTACGATCAAACACTCATACATACATGCATACGTACATACATGCATACGCACTTACATAAAGTGTTAAATTCATTATCCTTACTTGGCTGCCTCGTTGTCTGGAAAAAGAGAGAAATACCCAAAAAATACACAAATCCGTAGATTATGAAGAATTTATGAATTAATATTAAAAAAATAAACTTTAAGTATTTTTTTTATAATAAATGAAATTACACAAAATAGTTTATAAAAGTGTTTTAAGCTTCATTCCAATTTTCTTGTTTTATTTGATTTGAACAACGTTTTGTATTTAAAGTTCATAAATTTAATTTTGAGTTCCGATTTTATTATTTTATTTTCATTGTATCTTTACGTAATGTTATAATGAAGAATGAGAAAACTTAAATGACAATGGACTGATACATAGGGTCGTTAATGTTATTTTTTTTTTCATGAACACTCATATTCCTAATGATATCAACGTTAACAAACTTCCGCATACAATCCAACATCTATACCTAGCTACGATTGTATTGCAATATTAACGGGCTGTATGCTGTTGTAATTTATAACATTTTGGTTGTCGAGGTAAATCGTGCTGCCGACAGCCGTCACTCACAGCCGCAACACCATGTAGGCACGTGCTCTTCTGTACAACGGGGACCTATGCAGTGTTTAGATACAATCAATGACGATATAATATATTTTCAAATAATGTAACTGTCTACTTCAGGGAATCTGGATACATATTTCAAGATTTATACTATGTAAAGATATTTATTAACTTACATATTAATTGCATATTTTTTTATAAATTCTGGTGGTAATTTTATCTATTGTAAATAAATTTTTTTCGACTTAAGTCAACCTTCAGATAAAGGTATGAATTATCAAATTATTTGCTGTAAACTTATTTATTTTGTTTATAAATTTTATTAAAGTTATAAGTTGTAATTATTCTTATGACGTATTGAATTATCAACGTCGAAACGTTGATTTATGTGAGTGTTGAGTTGCTAACTAAACATGAATGTAACAAAAACTCTGCATAAACGTGTATTTTTTTAATACTGCTCATATAACGAAAATAGATATTTTTAAGGCCAAAATATTTTTTGTGCTAGAATGAGTTGTGAATGTTATCACTCATAGTTGTTAATTAAATATATTCTGGAAAGAACGAATACATAAAACAACAATTAATTTTAAGGATCGACATTTAAGGATCGATTTAAATAACAATATACAAAAACAAATTCAACAAACATGATGTTTCAAAAACAATATAATGCACCTGCTTACATTCGTTGCAAATCGTTTCTAATCTACTCGTAACAAAATAATATTACTTATTTTGTTTTTGTTAGCATATCTCCGAGAGTCTATATTGTATTATTAAATACAAATACCCGAAATATAGATTTAAAATAATGATATTGTAATGGCATTTAAGGGGTTTTGATTTCCATAACGCATGAAATTTAAATGAGACTGTGAATTGTGTCAAGTGAACATTCAGTTTACCATATTAAGTATTAAGAACAATCAGTCTTTATTGCTTGTTGCTATGTACACTTGATTTACGAAGAAGAAGGAGCAGATTTAAATCCTATTTACGTAAAAAACATATTTTAACATTTTTATGTGAATGGATACAGTTACAGTTAAAATAATACCAACTATTTGATTGACATTATTGATACAGTTGCAAGATAGAGCAAACCACGAATGTACCTCAGCTCAATCAATGTTGAGTTGAGGGTCGTGGAAATAAGTGGGGAATAATACTGGAATTTTAATACCTACGTGTCCCAGTTTATAGGCCACTTACTTGTCATGTTCCGACTGGCCAAATTATAAATGATATAAGGTCTTGAAATTTATTTTATTTACTAAGAGGGAGTTTGTATTTTCCTTTCTTAATAAAGTAGAATTGTGACAAATTAAAAGCCATTGGTTAATGTGAAGAAGTGTGAAATAAAACTGAATTATTGGGTTGCCTAAAAAGTTTTTAACTCCGAGTTGCTGACAACAATTTTTATTTAAAATGTATATGTTACTCTAAAGTTAATCTAAGTATGTGCATACTTATTATCGACTGCTTTTCGCCATTTAATTGACAGTCACAATATGTTTTTCTTGTCAAATTCCAGCAACTTTGATTCAAAAAACTGTGCGGGATCGTTTTGGAGATCTTCTGTAACAACGAATTTCATTTTTCACGTAAATGGTGAGACTTTGTAGGTATCATTAATGTAGCGCCATATAGCTTTGTTCCGGTTCACGTAAATTGTTTCCTCCGTGAACATAAATTTTAAGCGATGGTTTCTTGTTTTGAGAGTGTTGATATTGTCCTATTCAAATAAAGCCAGAATTTAATTTTATAATTTCTTAGGAGAATTTCCAAGAGTCTACCAGTTAATTCGTGTTGTTATATATTTTGTCCATTGCTCATTGCAGATTTTTTATATCTATATTTATATAGCTAAATTTAAAAAAAATTGTGCTCGTTGCTGAGATTTCGCAATTTCTATATAACTTTTCCCACGACTTACTAAGTCGTAGGACTTCGCGAACTCCCTGTAATATGGAGACATCTTCCAATTTATGGGAAATCCCATTGTACGGGTCATAGATTACTAGACATATTATCTTATATAAGATGAAACATGTCTTTACGTTGTAACTGTAATCCAAAGATACAAATATTACCATATTGACCCTTATAATAATAACATATGTTAAGCGTACGAACTATTGTGGGGATTCGATACAACATAATTGAATGTGTGCATATACATATCATAGCGTCAGTTACGTATGGTTTTTCGAATACTTCTTTTATTATTTTTGAAGTGTCAGCATCACTGTTCATATATAAACAACAAGCAAGTGCGTACGTTTGCTTTTCGAAACAAAAAAAAGAAACTACATAAGTTGTATTTATCCTATGCATTGTACGAGACTATTTATTGCGCCATATAATACAATAGTCACAATTTTTTGCTGTTTTAATTTATTTTCTTCATATTGATGTTATATATTATAAGTGAGCTGCAAGTTACATTTTGTTCAGACGCAAAAACTAGGCTATAAAATGCGTTGAAATTGTGATCTAATAAAGTTATTGAGTTGAAGAAAGTTTCGCGAAATAGTCAATTTTTGAAATCAAAATTTTGAATAAGGATTGTTCCCAGTTCCAGTAAATTGTATTATAAAATGTTCAAGTCCTAGAAAACAGACCCAAACTTCTATTTCCGCCTCCATGTTTAGTTACTTATTTGTGTTTTCCTACATTTCTGCATTTAAAATCCACCGTATGTATTATCTGTAATTCGATGAAATTATGTTTATCTTGATATATTTTAAAAATAATGTATATTTTCACTGAGAATAGCACTAATGTTTATATTTCCTAGCAAACGCAAACGTGCTAATCTATGTCCTTATTTCAGTAATAAATATTGCTGAGCAAGACTTTCGAATAATTTTGCCATTACTGATGGTGGATACTAGTGTGGTTGCTGATGTGGGTTTTTGCAGATGCTGATTCTTCGAGATTGACATCATCCGACGCTGATACATTTTAATATAAGACGAGTAATGATTTTTCTTGTTTATTATGAAGTAGACCAAAGAAATATCAACGTTACATTGAATTTAATTTCTAATTCATAATAAAGATGAGAAGTCATGAATTTTATTATCATTTTTATCAATCGCGCTGATACTCGTAGAATTAATTCGTGGAAGGTAACTTCCACCAATTAGTAATACAAGTCTTTGTTACATTACTTTCTATTCTACCGCTTCGTCTCACACTATTGATTATAATGAATTCATTGTCTTTTACAGAAATAATAAATAAACGTATTGTTATGATGTGGTTTTGTGTTTAATTCAGGTATTCGTATATATATATATATATATATATATATATATATATATATAAATTTATGTATATATATATGTGTATATATATATATATATATATATATATATATATATATATATATATAGGCGTGCGTGCGCACGTGCGTGTGTGTGCACACAAGCATTTATAAAAATTAATATTATGACCGGAACGGCTTATTAACTAATTTGATATCGAATGGAGTATACTGTTACTAAATTGAAAATAAATAACGATTGCATAAGAAACTTTCGCGTCTATAGGGGCTTAGAGCTTTCAGACAAACTCTCAGAAATTAAATTCATATCAGTCACTAATTATGGCTTCAAGTTTATTTAATGACTCACGACTTCATTAGCGCGGTTGCAGTACTATTATCCATTTCATATTACATTTTAATTCAAATTGACCTACCTGTATGACACAAGTTATGTGCGTCGTATTTAATTAGCGAGTTCATTACGTCGCGTCGAGAACGTGTACCTTTTTATTGAATTTTACAAAAATAAAACTGAATAATTCCAAGTTTCGGTAGACAGCATAATTATTTCAAGTTTCTTATTATGACTAGAATTTTGTATTATAAAAAAAATTAAAAAAAAAAACCAATTGTGTTTTAACATTATTACCTTATTTTCACACGTAGACGATTCTGATAGTCGGGGTTTAGGATCGTAAAAGACGTCAAATATTCGTATTCATTTTAGTCGGCCTATCCATCACCGGGTCGTAATTTTTTAAACATTTAACAGTGTTTACTTAATTGTAATTTAAAGAATTTTCCTGAATTCATGATGCATAGCTATTGTTACAAAATTTTCGCGTTTCCACATATCGCCTTTTTATATTCTATCGTATTAACACTGTAAACAATCGCTGAAGTTTAGGGTAAAAGCGAATATCAGTAAGTGTAATTTCAGTGCAACCTTTAAAAAAAATTACTTTTGAGAGTGATGATTTAGCTAACGAAGGCAATTTTTCCTTCCTTTATTATTACATCATTATAGAATCTCATCTTTTATATCGTCAGAGAGCACACATCTACTAAAGCGCTACGAAGGTGCTATTTTATACAATTTGAGGGAATATTTATCAGTTTTCGGTTACTACGGAATACTCGTGCAAGTGGCCATAAAGACCAAGAGAGGAATGTGTTGGAAGGTCCCATGTTGTGCTTTCGCAATAAATTGAGCTTTTATGACAATTTATTAGCTCTTATCATATCGCAGTTGCGTAAGGTGTTTGTCGTTTCCTTCTGAAGTACATTAATTCTCCTGTTGTAAAGAATGACTTAATCTCACTTAAAATAAATATATAGTTTCGTTAAACAGAGCGTTCAATAATGAACAAAGAATGTTATAAGAAATAAGGGAATATAGCAAGTTACAAAATTGATAATAATTACCCATGGTCTCTCAATAAATTAATAACACAATCTAAATTTAAAAAAAAAAAACAAAAAACGGGAAATGCTAAGATTGGTTTAATTAAATTAAATATTTGCAGTTTACTTGTGGGATGTATATTTTGTCAAAGAGATTTATTTGAAACGTGTATTAAATAATTTTGAGAGTTTTGTGACAGATTTTCTTTGGCTTCAAGTGGTTATCGAAATTAATATAAAGGTAATAAATAATATACAAGACCGGATGTAGCATATGAAGTTTTCATATGACAATGATCAAAATGAATCCTAAAAAATCAATGTATGGTTGATTTTCGAAGTCCCTAAACGATATAAAAGGATATTGTTAATCAGTATTTTAACATGTTGTTAATAAAGGTTACTGCAATGACAGTAGCACCGATAAGGCAAGGTTAATTCTTTACTTGTTATTATAAACTAATAATCAAGTAATAGGATCATACAATAAAAACAATAAATGTGACATTTGCAATGTCGCTTTCGTTGTCAGAGGAAGCTTATCGCGACACAATAAGTTAGAATTCAGTTAGGTGTAAGTTACAAATTTAAAACATTTTGTTATTAACGTAATCTTTTTTAGTTGCAGACCGACTCGTCACGTTTAAAACATCTCCGGCCGTGTAAATGACAGTCTATTCAATTTTTATTTACTAAAATGATTCTAAGAGTAAACATTTTTATTTAAAAAAACATTTTTTACTCCTTGAATTATTAAATATCGCGCTAAACATCGGAACCAAGCGAGGGTTAAAAAAAGTAAATCAAACGCCGGAACAGACCGCGCAACCTCCTCATGTTACTCTTTGGATATTGCTAATGACGGCGGTATAAAGGTTTGATCATCGATATCTTGATAAAAAATAATTGTAGCGAAACGATTAAAAACCATTTTGAAGCTAAATATATTTAATTTACGTGCATATGATGATAATTAAGCTGAAAAGTAATTTTTATGGGTCTTTAGAACGATACATTGATTAATTATCATTTTAGAGTAAAAATTGTTTTGTTTATGTCGCTTCTAATAGTTTTCATATATAACTACGCAGAGATCAGGTTTTGAATTACCTTTTTATTCCGATATGAACAATAATAGAATGGATTATAATATATTATGGCATGATGGGGATCCCTAAATACCATACTTGCACATTTAACCTTTATAGATTGTTGCTTGTGTTCATGATAGTGGCATTGGACGTATAGGTTAAATTATATATTTATTATAATACAGTTGGTTTTAATGGATAAACTTGTGACTTTATTATTTGAATATAACAGTTTATTATTTATTTGCAATGTGATACTCGTTATTACCATAGGTACAAGCCGAAACTTACTTGATATTGTCATATCTGTTATCACTCATCGCAATCTACATTATATTGTCTCAACGAGAGGTATTTGATAGACATGCCTGTCTATCAAGGCTTTTATGAAGGAAAACAATAGCATCTGTTGCAAGGATAATACAGATACAAATGTTTCTCGTCGTATGACTGTCGTTAATATCGTGGTCGTATTATACATGGAATAATGAAAAACTATATATTTATATATATGAAGTGGTAATTTTCCCAGTTTTACTTTTATACCTAACAAACTGAAACACAATATAATTCAGCAGGAAACAATATGTTGAATTTATGTATATGAAAATGGAAAGTAATAGAAAGTTTATACATCTTATTATATTGAAAAACCAAATAATAATTTTAATAATATAATTCTTAGCAACAGTTTATATTTTAAATCCATAATTTATAACAAGAACAACTCGGAGTAAAATGAAATCCTCCCTTATTAAACATTTTTGGATTTCGATATAAAAATTGAATTAAATATTTTAAACAAATGAAAGACAGAAGATGGTTATATAAAGAAAAAGTTTTTTAAAGCACAATCTATGGTTCTAGAATTGAGGTTTTAGAAGGTTTATGTGGTGAAGGGTGAAAGAGCGACATATGTGTTATAAGTCTTAGTAAAAAATTGAATGAAGTAAAAATGGGTTTTTTAAGTATATGTAAAATTGTGAGAGATGAATTGATAAATATAGGCGATAAGTAGTAAAGAAATCATGACGGCTAAACTAGGAAATAGGTATTAAATTAATTTAATGAAATAATATAAATAGATAGTAAGCAAATTAGTGAAAATAGTATATCGACAACAGGAATTAAACAATAGTACAAGGAAAAGAAATGCAATGTCAAGTAAGCAATTTAAATGTATTAGGAATTGATTGGCGTGGAAAGATAATTAACTGTATGTTAATAAGCGTGTAAGATCCTTGGTTGTAGCTTAAATTCACTGCTCCTAAAAAAATCTAGACGGAGGATAACGAGATGACACACTTAAAGTAAAAAACGTGGTCAAGTACAACATTGATTGATTTGTACTTGACCAGTTCGATAAAGCAATCGGTAAAATCAGTCGAGAAAAACCTATTGCCGTCTCATGTTACTGGCAACAGTTTAAAATTTACTTCTCGACGGCAGGCAAAAAAAACAAACGAGTAAAAAACATTTATGTATCGAGTACTAGAAAATGTTAAGCCTTTAAAATGTTTATAAACACTAACTTCAACTTTTAATGAGTATAAACATTTTTACTTGGTTCAAACTGAGACATATATGGAAAATTCCAGATAGACCCAACAATTACGTAAACATTTGTGGGGAAGAGTTGAGCCCAAGAGCAATAGAATTTAATTAGTGTGAAGGTGACTATTTACCAACCTGAAGTGCAATTCCTCTCACCATTATGAATAAAGGTACCCGTGAAGATGGTTCATGATTCAAGTTACTCGAAGTGCACTGGCCCCTTGGGTGTTACGTCGGTCCGTCGAAGTGGCATGTTATGTAATTTATGGGACAATTTTCTAGCTTTGTGACACGTTTACGTGAAGAAAGCTTTCGGAGAGAAAGTACTTTACCATATAAGCAGACAGATAGGGCTTACATATTTTTGAAAATATGTGTAGTGTCCGAGAATAAAATGTATACGATGTTTACGGTAAAATTTCTTGTGAAAAATAAACACGAATAAACTTAACTTGACTCTGTGTATATGTATTAACTAGATCTTATAGAATACTGTTAATTTTTTTCATGTTTCGTTTCGGAAGTAATTTTTATGTGTGTAATTTGTGATCAATTTGACTTTATTAACATTTTGTTACTTCAGTTATAGGAAACATATTTTTTTATTATGTTATTTGTAAAGAATGTACATGATGTACAGAATGTACAAAAATGTGTGAAATGACAGCTATTTGTTTTAAGTTTGTTGTTGTTGTAGACTGGTTTTGATTGAATACACATTTTAAATACGTTTGATATTAATTTTTTTGTTGATTGTTATGAATTAATAATGAGTTCTATTAGTACGTAAATATGAAATAAAAACATATGTTAAATATTTTATTTGTATCTGCAATTAAAAGTTTTCACTATGTCCGTGTATTTAGACATAATGTTTCTCATAAGTCTCGAACAAAGCTTTTTTCTATTATCTAAGTGTTTCAAAATACTGAAAATTAAAATGCAGGCTTCTCGTTGTGGCGAATTTGTCTTTTTTTAAATTTAAGTTTAAATAAGATCTAAGATTAATTGAATCTGAAGCAGAATTTATAATTATATTACGGTGTTTAAATTGTAAAAAAATTTAAGAGGTTAGCTATTCATCCGTTTTAAAAAATTGATTAAATTTAGTCTATATCAATAAGATGAATTTAATCATCATTACCTTTACTTTTCACAAGAAACTCTCCAGTAGATAATATAAGTAAAACTATTAAATGAGACATATTTCACAATTTAAAAAAATTACAAGTAGGAAAACAATCCAAAATGAGGTTAATAAAAATACTGACAAAAACAATGACGGGACATTACAAGTGGAAATGATTTTAATGTGCAGACAGCTTAAAATGCTAATTTTTCTAAAATGTTTTTTTTTAATTACAGTATGTTTCGGTTCTTCATCGGTGATTAGTATTTTGTTTTGTTTTATAATTATTACGTAGGAATATCGTTACAATTTCCTATGGTGTTAAATAATAATATATATTAATAACAGTAATAATAAATAAAAAATTTCTTTTAAAGAGACATTTTTAATTTCCTGTTTACGGTTAAGGTTCATCAGAACTCATCTTTAAACGAGTTACTTTTGTTTATAGAATGAAGATATTAACATAAAGTACAAAAGTATTTAACCTAAAATATCGTTAAATTGATTCTGCAACTTTGAAGTAGCGATTTTTTCCACAAACAAGTATGAAATTATCAAGTTTAGACTAGCTGTTCCTTTTGGTTTCAAAATAATCTCAATCTAGTTTTTAAAATTGTTATATGTCTTTATGTCAATTATAAAAATTCAAGTTGTATTTGAAGTCTTTTAACCAGAATATGTCTAGACTTCATAACAGTTTAACTTTTTAGATTTTTCCCTAAGAGAAATTTTAAAATCAATTCATTATTTATCGAAAATTGTTATCGTTGTATGTTGGTATGATACAAAACTAATGGATGATATAATAATTTATATAAACTTATTACTACAAACATTAATTCGAAAGAGGGAGGGAATCCAATATCCTTTTTGTATTCAAACCTCATCTTATACTGCAAAGTGGTTTTGTGTACAATATTGTTATATACATATGACACAACTTTTCGCAAAGTTTCAAACGGCGCTTTAGATGCAGTAGTAGCAGTTTTGTGATATCAGCTTTATATTAAGTTTTTTAGCTGCTGTACTTATTAGAATGAAGATCTCGTCCTAGTGAAGCTACGAGATTACAAGAACCCTGTAGTTTACTTAAAATTTAAATGTTTGCAAGGCCACTGGTTCATTTTCCTTTAGATTTGTTGGGTTTTCAGACAATTGTTTATTTTTAGTCTGAACATGATATTCTAAAATTTGTTATACTATTATCGTCCCATAATTACTATTAGGTCCTTTCTATTTTTTAAACTATTAGGTTCTATTATCGTATATTTAAAATGCTTTTGCTAGTCACACTTATAAATATTAACTAAAATATTGCACATGTAACGTATATTTTTACATTATCTCATGTACGTAATTTGTTGTTTATGGTTTGATCAATATAACGAATCAACAACGAAAAAAAATAAACATAAATTGGGTAATTTTTCATATTAAATACATTAGAAAAAATGAATAAATGAATGAGAAAAATGAATATAATGAGAAAAATGAATATAAAATATTCTACTAGTGATTTCATTGATCTAAGCTTTTGCTAATGTATTATATAAATTATTCGACTGTTTATTGCAAAAATAGGTTTTCTGAAGAATGTATTAAGAAATGAACAAACTTATCAAAATCAGTTGTATGTTAAACATATTTTGTGTCTACTTACCAAAATCAGTTATATTTTCAACATCATCGCAAAGGCCTCTTCTAGTCTAATCGTTTACTAAAAATTACAGTAATACTCAAATTGCACGTAATGATGTCACGAGATATCAAAAACTACGTACCTCATACCCACACATTCCCAATCTTGGAATGCATATACTTTTCCCGTTCCGCCGTGGGTAAAAAATATTATCTAACAACAATGTGGCTGGTAAGTAACAACTTCTTATAATTTTTGATTTAAATTATTTTTCATAGTGTACAGCATTTTATAATCATTAATTACATCAATGAAGATAATTTTTGCTTAGAACCATGATGTACCTAATGTGCTATCGTCTATTTTAATATTTTAGTACGTTAACCAAATTGACATAAAGAACAAAAAACTATAAATTACAAATCGACCTTGATTAACTTAACGCTGCTCTAAGTCGTTAATCCAATAAATTAATAAAAGTTTATGCTATTATTTAAGAACATGGATGGAGATCGTTTCATCATAACTAAAAACACTTAAAAAGGGGCACATTGGTCTGGATGGTTAAAGGGTCTAAAGTTCTCTCGCCCAAAGACAATTCAGTCTTTAGCTGTCAGTAACTATAGCGTTTTATGTATTTTCGCAGAAATATATTTTTTGCGACATCGTTATTATCAAGCAACCGACTTTCGTTTTAGTGAATCACGATTAATTTGGAGAAGAATTTGAGCCTAAAATAGCCACAACACTGTGGTCTTTATCAGTCTAAGCTATATACTAGCAGATTATTAGGGTGACTAGCAAAATTATTTCTCGGGAAAGAAATTAGGAGTCAAAGTAAAATAAAAGGTACTAAAGTTTGGAATTGCAACATTTTGTCTGAATATATTTTGTTACATTGAATTATAAGATGTAACCAGGGGCGATATATTAAATTCGATTGATATGGAGTCAGCGATAAAAATTATCCTTATTGTTTGGTCTTGATTTACTTCTTTCGATTTTTTCTACTTTCCAGTTTTTGAAATTTCACATTCTTCTAACATTTTACTGAGTTTAATACTTGACATACTCTGCGCACCTATATTTGTATATATATATATGTATATATATATATATATATATATATATATATATACATAAACATATATATATATATATATATATATATATATATATATATGTTTGTCCTAGAAAAATCAATATAGTTTTTTCTCTAAATTTATTGTATTTAAAATAGCCAATGTTAAAAATATTCAAAAGCTCTGCATCGGTGTTCATCTTTATAAAGGAGCTGTTACAGATCCGAGCAGAAGGCGGGTTATTTATAATTTTTTATAACTTCTCAAAACTTTTATTTATTTTACAAGACATGCATACAGTAGATGTTTTTATAATATTGTAAAATATAGATTCAATGAGATTTACAATAGAATCAAAGTTTTAAATGTGAATTAGAAAAAAATTCAGAAAACATTGAAATTTTACGTGAGTCTTCTATTTCATACAGATCCATCCATATACTTTCAAATACCTTCCTAACGTTGACGTTCAAAAAGCTTGAAGTCAATATACTCATTAATTTAGTTTTTGGTTAATTCAATTACCACTCTCGTTGTACATATAATTACAGATTTCAGTTTGATCATTTTCGTAATGAAGAAAAAGGAAATGTTGGCATATAGCGGTACAATATTTATTATCAATTTGCCATTGAAATTAAAGCGGAAATAAAATTTATAGCCAAATATTGTCGAAATCCCTAACTAATGTTTGTCCGGTCACTAACCCATATACAGAAAAGCTTTACAAAAAAAAAATCACATGGGATACGATAGTCATTGTATAGTTATATATAAAAGTATTGGGGAAAATAGTAAATGCAAATTCTAAAGATTTCCGCCAGTGAGTTAGAAATTAGACGAAAAAAGTTAATGGATAATTACATTAAGGAGGAAAAAGTGAACTATTACCTTAACTCATCGTTTCCCGAGTCCATTTAAATTAGTTCTTGAAACGAAATTTCTTTTAGTACTCTGCAATATAATGTTAATCTCAAATCATATATAAATTTTGTTTTTGCAATAAATTAATAACATTTTTTGAATTCATTGCCATTTTTGTATAACACAAAAACGACAATGAATATTGCTAAATATGTAAATACGAGAAAAATGTTATAAGCATAAAAGTAGTTTCAAGTGTGATGTTTGACAGCCGTTTGTTAACAAGTTTTAAGTAGTCTTTTTTAAACAGATTTTTTATGTAACAATCATAAGTAACAATTATTTTTTGTTAAATTCGTCTAAAGAATGCTTTTGTATTCTTTCTTTAAAAAAGTAGTGGCATTTTCTCTATCGCCAAAGTATACTTTTATCCAAATAACCTAATTGTATGGAAATTATTTGTAAGTGAATTAATATATATTAAAAACTATTTTCTTTTCTTCAACTAAACAAAAAAAAGCTTTTTATATTCCTATACATCGAAAATAAATGACGGAATATTTAAATATACCAGTTAAAGTGATTCTTTCCATTCTTAAAAAATCGTCAAAGACTTGACGTGTCTGAAAGTATTTTCAAGTTTTGAAATTAACAGGTGTAGCTTATACATTGTAAATTAATACATGAAACATTTACTAAAAATTGTGTGATGCACGTCGGAACGCCGTAATTCGTTGGCTATTTGCATTTTTGTATGTATTTTGGGATGTTTCATTTATACCGATAAAATTCCAAGCTCGTAAGTTTACTATAATAGTAAACAGAAAAGAATGTGCGTATTATTTGGAAGACAAACTCTCTACGATTTGCAATACTATACCTTCATTGCGAATCTATCCAAACATATGGGGGAACCCAACGCCGATGCCGTGGTATGTACCTTATAACTGTCTTATGAGAATAACGGAATGCAATATATTTGTAGTGAATGAGAATATGTTTTCAGGTTATTTTATTAAATTCTTGCTATTCTATTAGACTAGCCGTGTCGCATATGATTCTCTATATGTAGTGCGTACCGTTTTTTCACTATATGTATATAAATAAACATATTTGATCCAGGCACTCCCGTAGGCATTATTTATGGTTACCATTTTATTCGTACACGTGAAAATAAAACGATGTTTAGAGAGGGCTATATGTAACATGGTGTGGAGCATTGTTAGCGATTCTTATGTTGATATAATGAATTTGTCCGATGTGCCCGTACTTCATTCACCGTGAAATTATTTCATTCGTTAATTTTGTCTGACTCGCAGCGAATTATTCGTGGTAATGTCATTATAAGCGATACTGAAATATTGAGTGCACATACTATGTAAATAATGCGGAAGATAAAGTCCTACCTGTAGCATTTTATTTGGTTTATTTATTTATGTCATTTATTTTTTTATATGCGTCGCCGCCAGTACGAAAACAAAGACGTATCTGAATATAAGGGTCAGAGGTGAACGTTTTAATAATCATCATATTATGACGCATTTTCTATTATGAAATGCTTCTTAGTTAGTCAAAACTTGTTAAACTAAAAAAATATTCGAATAAAATATCCTTCAAACATAAGATAGCATCGACAATTAAATGAAACTACGTGATGTAATATTATTTCTACTTTTTTTAGTTCTTTACCACGATGTAGGTTTCGTTGTATTACAACATCTTCAGGTGGGATATTAGCAAAGATTAATCAAAGCCGTTAATCTTTTCTAATAGCCTACCTGAAGATTTTGTAATACAACGAAACCTAGGTCGTGGTAAAGAACTTAAAGAAAGTAGAACTAATACTACATCACGTAGCTTCATTTAATTGTGAATAATGGATTTATACAAATTAACGCCAAATATATTCAATATAAGGTAGCATTTTGGACAACGTTTAATTAAGTGTCGTCGGATAGAGTCCTGTAATTTCCACTCCACTTTTTACGAAGATTTTTACCTCATTTACATTAGAATGTTATTGCCCAACGAAAGTTAGTAAGCCTTAACAACCTTACACACGCCGCATATTTCGAAAAGATAGCAAGAACTGGAGAATGATATCATAATTTTTTTATTGTATTGAGGGGAAGAGTCATGGTGAAACATTGTAACGATTTAATACAAAATACTGGGAAAAATTAATTTATTCTGATCGTTTCGATTTGATGCAGAAAAACATTTATAATTATTTTATATGTTTTGTCTAGGTGAAAAGATACTTCAACCGGGAGACACAAAAAATAAAAATTGCCATGGTTTCAACCGGTTCCATAATACATATAAGAAATTATTCTCGACTGACAGATATATCAACATCCAACCTCAATCCTGGTTGTAGAAACGTGAAAATAAAAAGATAATTTCCTTTGGGAACCGGCAGCCATTAAGAAATGTTTAAATAAGGGTTAACCCCTCGGATTATGATCAAAGCTCTGAAAGTTCAAGCATACTTTTAGAAACGTTATTATAAACGCAATAAAACATTAAAATTTTTCATAAAAGCAAATATACGCAGTCCACTATTAGCATGTCGTTTTTATTTGAAATTGTTTGGAGAAGTACCGAAATAAATAAACGCAAAAGACTTCATTCAGTATGAGTATTTTTGGAACTGCCTTTTTGCTTTTGTGATTTTGTTGGTGCTTTCTTGCAGATATTTATAATTTTGCTGCTTTTCGATGCTAATTAACATTATATAATGCTATTAGCATCTTTATCAGCGTTGACAACCGTGGGCCACTTTAATTATGGCTATATAAATCTTATTTAAAGATGCAAGGGCTGTATATACTTATTTACATATTGCTGTTTGAAACTAATTAGAACTTTATGGAATAAAAAAGGAACTTAGGTGTTAAATTAAAATATTAAGTCAACGTTACTATCAAAACTGGAAACAAGATATAGGACAGATTAAATATAAATTATATATATATATATATATATATATATATATATATATATATATATGTTTCAGCTGTAAAAGTGTTGCTGGCTAATATTCGTGTCGGGTTGCAGGAAAGCGGGATCCTTGTATAATAAGGCACAAAACAACTTTGCATTTTTATGCAATTTCTTTTTCATTTTTCCACCTACAGTTTAATATGTCGATAACGAAAAAAAAATGCAAAATAAATTGACTGCATGATGGAAGATATAGAATGGTTCTTTATCCAAAAGCTAAACGTTTTCTTATAACCTACTAATGATAGGCACACTAATATTGTTACGGTACGGGTGCTGCGTTGAATAGTCTCTGTTAACAAAATGATCGTAAACCTCAGCTGTCGACTGTACTCTCAATTAAACTTTGTATTGAAAGAAATGGGTTTAGCCGACCCAACACGCAATAAATTGGCTTTAGTAAAGGAAAAAAAATATATATTTTTGTCTTTTTCAGCAACCTAAAACGGTCAGCTTCATTAGATTTTTTTCTAAAAAATAGTGTCGCCATTTTTATTACATATATATATATATATATATATATATATATATATATATATATATACATATATATATATATATATATATATATTTATATATGTACATAAATACACACACACGCACACGCCCAAAAATTAGAGAGGCACACTTGATTTTGAAGGTTAATATCTCGTACCTGGGACTTAAAATCAACATTGGTGAATGGAAACTCTAATGGCACTCATTTTTAAAATTATTATTGCATGGGTGACATTAAAAAACTTATTCTAAGTATTTTGCTGCCGTGTGATTGAAATCCCCGTGCAAAGCATATGCTGGCTAATTTAATTTAGACAGATCTAAAACTTAAAAGAACTATATAGGTATAAAACTTATTTAGGTATCAATATGACTTTAAAGTTTCTCTTTATATGATCCAGTGGACTTAAACATTTTTGGAAAATATGAATTCTGTAACGCGGCTGAGGAAGTCAAGAAATTTTGTCAAATATCCAGCGTTGTTGCATCTTTTATGAAAATGAAAATAAAACCACTGTATATATTATTAGTCGTTTAAAATTCCATTTCGAACTTACAAGTTGACCCTTTGGGTCAACATTGGAAATTTGTAAATATAAGAAATATTTTTTTCTAGTTAAAACAATGAAAGACGGAGACTAAAAAGGCAGTAATTACAATTTATATCACCTAATCAGTGACCAATAGTGAACTACCAATCAACTCAATAATCGCATTCCTGAAGGAGTCAATGGAGCAGGTAATATATCACGCTTGGGCGCATATTGCAATATCGGGTTGATTAATGTGAGCGCAGAAAGGACAAGGATAATGCTGCTGAATATTCGTACGCGTCCTATGGCCTTTGAATACCTAAAATATTTATAGGAACATACAATATTTTTATAGGTAAAATAAATGCATGGATATAGCCAATTTAATTTTTTGATTGAAGTATGTTTCACAAGTTTTAGTTTGAGCAGTCTCCGATAACCGTTCCTAGGACATACGGCTTACATTTTAGGGCGTATCTACTTTTAAATTTCAAAATAAATTGGCGGTCTATGAAATTGATTCAGTCTTTACAGTTGTTTTTGTAGAGTGCCAATTTAATAATGTAAAAGATAATATTTATTAACGATACAATAATGAATAAATTCATAACATGAGCAATTAAAAAAATTATGGAAACTTGGACTTATTAATTTAATTTTAGCCATGGAAAATTTGTCAATTGTTAAATAATTATCAAAAAATTATTTCTACGTTGGACTATAATATATTTAATAATGTTTAAATGATTTATTAATTCGAAATAAGGTTTTTGGAAAATTTACAGTATTTGTTACTAATAATTTTTGAATTTTCCATTCATTTTCTGTTTGAATATCTGAATTTGAATATCTGAATTTTTCGCGTTTTCCAGTGACGTAAGTCGACTATTGAAAGACGAAATGCCGAGATGGAATTTATCACGATGATCTCAGGGTGAAGATGGAGGTGATCTCAAGGGCGAAAAATGTGTGTTTTTATTAGTATGCTTTGTATTTAAACTTCTATATTAATATTCTCGTGTGTATTAATTTTTTTAGATTGCGTTGATAAATATGTCAGTATGGGAATTTAGAGATTCCTGGCAGTGTTATGAGTGATTATAGTTTAAGTTGACAATAGCGATGGATTTGTTTCAAACAATTATGCGCATGTACATATGATAGTGAGGCTATTTAAGACGATATTGTTAAATTATTAGTATTTTTGATTTCACATATTTTTGTTAATTTTAATTTTTTTTGTATAATTTAAATTTTTTGTACAAAAATGAATAAAAAATGTGGTTACGAACGATATACTTGACTCTAAGCCATGATAATGGTACAAAGGGTTCTTTCTATAAATCAACATTTTAAAAGAATAACATTTAAAGAAAAATAAGATTTCTGGCAATTTTTAAGTTTACTTTATGGTTTCAAGGGAAATTTTAAATTGGAAATATATGGATGGAACAATTTGTTAATACGAAATTATTGAATTCCATTAACATGTTTAGGTGGGATATTAGCAAAGATCTTTGCTCGTGGTAAAAAAATTAAAGAAAGTAGAAATAATACTGCATCACGTAGTTTCATTTAATTGTGAGAAATTTCAAGGATAATTTCTAAATTGTACTTGCTGCTTCGAAGTTGATTTATATAATTGCGTTTTTAATGGAGTATTGTAACTTCCTTTCCAGTCTCGGGAAGAAAATGGCTTTATGCATGTGACGTGACACTAAAACATGTTGCCTGATTTCAGATATGTTAGTATTTTTTGTTCCGAAAGAGATAATCTTCCAATTTTTAGGAAGTAATAGTGAATATGAATAATCTTTGTGAATAAGTGTAAGCAAACGTTAAGAATTTAGAAGAAAATATTCTTTAATAATTTATATATTTTATAAACGTTAATAATTTACCGATTAAATAAAATTATACGGAAAGAACTTAACAAGACAAACTATTTAATAAAAAAATATGTGATTACAAATTCCATTCATTATAGACATTGTCACGCTCAAAACTGGTGATGTAACCGTACCGATAACAGAGCTAACCTCTTTACTTGTTTCTGCAAAATTAGCACAGTCCATTGATCAACATTTTGAGCATCTAAAAACATTTTTCTGAAAATTTCGAATTGAGCAAGTCTGATTTAAAAAAGTTTTGCTTTTGATTCTATTTGTTACCTATTGAAAACTAAGTTTGAAAGAATGCACAACTATTTTTCATAACTTTACGTAAGAGTTATAGAAATATTGTCGAAAATGTATTTTTTTACATACCCCATATATTGTAGTTGCAATTATGAAAAATCATTATGATTAGAAGTTCAATTAAAATTTTGCTGGAAAGCCATAGCGATAATTCTAGATCTCCTGGTTATTGAGAAATTCAAGACTTTGTTTCCTTTCCTTCTATGATATAAACTAGTCCACGCTCGTAGTCAAAATTCTCTTCATATTTAACATTATGCTTTCCAGTAATACTATATGATCTGGAAGCTATGGCATTACTCTTTTTAATGAGCTGTTTTTAGGTATTCCTGCACGCAAAAGTAAAAAATGTGTTCAATTTGGCCATCCATCCATAGTAATAAGAACTCTCAACAAATAATCGACCAAACAAAATTTAAATATTTATGTTCAAATAAAATTTAAATATCTGTAGTATCGGTGAGCTAAATTAAAAATAACTTGTTCTCTTTGCTTTAATTTCAATGAACGCATTATATAAGAAATATAATTCAATTACGGTAGACTAGTTTTATTCAATGTTATGAGTTCGTTAATATAGCAGTAGATAAATACAATATTACTGGTAACAAGATTTTTCTATTTACTCAAACTTAAATTTCTTTTTGGTTTATATGGCGTTCATGGGCAAAGTTCCTTTAATTGATTCAAAGCTCAAAGTTTGAGCACATATATTTCTATGCTAGAGAAACTATGGTGAAACATATAAATAAATACTGTTTTATACCTCAGAATATTTAATAATAATCTATAAATGCAATAAAACGGTCATATTGAAGAAATCGTGGATTTTTTTGCATATTAAGGATTGTTTATATCCGAAAAACCTGTATACATTACTAAAGATTTAACATAAGTTAAAATAAAACCTATATTAAAATTTTCCGCGAGTATACAAAATTTATTTATAATTTTAATTATGAAATTGTATCGATATTAAAGAAAACTGTTTTTTAGAAATGTAAAAGAAAAATAATAAAATAGAAATTAATTTTCTTCTAAGAGCACATCTTTTTTATTTCACAATCTATTGTTGGTAGACATTAGAGTAAATTTTGCGACATAACCTGAAAATTAGATTAGAAACTATGTATAAAACTATCTATTGTCGATGTAATATTTTATTTCTAATTTAAAGTTTATGAAAAAATACACCACTGTACTAGTTACTGCAGGTAAATTATTTTCCATTATTACATTATTTTCGCAAAATTTATTTTCGCTGCTGTATAATGTATATATGGTAGCGAAAATAAAATGATTTGTTTTTAAACTTTGTAGGTGTGAAAGTCTTAAAAAGGGCCTGAATTCTAAACTTAAATCAATTGTGTCATCCTTATCAACTGGCGGAAATACCTCAGAAATTAGTATACTTTCAGAAAGTAGTTAAACTTGTCTAGAAATACCAAGATGTACATGCTTCTATTCATAGTACTGTACTATAACCCGAGGAGTGGTTGGAAGGAAATATATTAACTACGCAGCCAGTCGACCATGTTGATTAGTATTTTGTAAGAATGTTTTTATAGGACAGTATTTTTTACTTCAAAGGAGGAGATATTCTTATTTTTGCACCTACTTCCTTTATTTCGAAAGTTTGGTATGAGTAAATAATTTTATAGATTACTAATTACGGAGAAGTTAATTGGGTCTTACTGCATTGAAAATTTTAACAAATACAATTTTTGAAACACCATAATAAATAATATAATAATTAAGCTTTTTGATGTGTGGAAAAGACAAATTTAAGTATAATTAAATTATAAAACATTCACTTGTCCGATGTTATCAAAACATACATGGTGACTTTTTATTTGTTTTAAACCTAGAACCTAGAACTAAATCTACGATGAATAGTTTCCATTCGGAGTGTTAAACTAATTTTTTAAGGTATTGTATGACGTTATTATTTTCATAGTTTTACTTCATATTTATCACGAATATTAATCGTTAGCAACTTTAAAATAATTATCAGACACAATCCACGATGGCGAAATTGATACGCAAAGTTTAAAATCTGAAACAATAAAATAATCAACTGTAAAAATACAGTTTTAGGCGCGTAACCACGAACGTTCCAACATGATCCCGTTTAGGTACTCAAACATAAGCCTCTAGGTAATTACATCACTCAGCGTAAGGCTAATACAATGGCATGCCCCTGAACCCGCCCCGTATTCGCAGTTAAAAAAACGCAATTTTTAATAGATTCACCGACTCTTTGCGTGGTCGACGCTCTTCTTAATACTTACTTGCCATACGGGGGGTACCCCCGTATGACAAGTAAGTATTAAGAAGGTGTATTTGGCGATCGTTGGATGGGATCCTATCCATGGTTTGCTTGCAGCTCCGACCTGACACCTGTAGACTTTTATTTGTGGTCGAAGATAAAGCGGTCAGTGTACACATAAGAGGCGCAAAGTGTAGACAAGCTAAAACACACAATTTTGGCTGCATTTGACACAGTGAAACGTTACAGAATTATACTAGGTGTAAAATAAAACAACCAGAGATGTTCTCGTTTGTATAAGGAGCAGATGGCATGGCATTTTAAACTGTTAAAATATCGATAGTTGAGGTGTACCTTTTTGTACATCGTTGTTAAATCGTAAATGACTAATCTGTTATAAATAAGTTGATTAATTTTTTTTAAATACGCCTGAATTACTTTGTGTTCATATTCATGTCTTTGTTAATTGCGCATTTCTCTGAAATGAAAACAAATAAGAAACGATAACAGTTGCAGGGAAAAGTCCTATTAATCACGAACTACTACTTAATTGAACGAATGAACTACTTAATCGCATTTTAATGGAGATAAAACTTAGCTTTATGACCCAAGAACTTTATGCGATTTTGCGATCAGTTGGTTTGTTAGTAAATCAAATCACACGCATCTATCTATGCGCCAACCGCCCGCGCCCCTTCGTATGCAGCGAGCATTGCGTTTCCGTCCCACCACCACTGACCGCCTCGACCGCGCGGACAATAAGTACACACTCATTGTGTCGTATATACAGTTTGTTCAATTGTTTATTGATAGTAATATTTTTCTTTTGAAATGCAATTAGTTTTTTCTATAACTTTAATACTGTGAATGGGTAGTATTCGTGACAGACATCAACTTTAGTTCTAGGGTCAAAACGAATAAAAATTCACCACGTACTATTAAAATAATTACTGTTATTAGGAAGAGTGCAAAAATTTTTCTTCTTTAATTCTTTTTGGTTAATAATTAGTTTCTCAGTAGTTATCTAAAAATTCAAATTTAAGTTATAATATACAGCGTGTGCATGATTTACTTCATTCAAGCACATGTGACTGAATACAATATGCGTAGAGAAAATTGACTATGAAACAAAAAAAATAATTAAATTTCAACTTAAATGTATATATTATTATATACGGCGTTATGGTATCAGTATATATATAGTATCAGTATATAATAGCGTTATGGTATCAGTATATATATAGTATATAGTATAATATGTTTGTAAGTACTTACATATACACCTATATGGTAGTTTCTAAATTTCACTATTTAAATTCATTCGTGCATACGAATATGTTAGTTAAAGTTACAATAAAACATGGCAAAAGTTTTTCACATTCTAAACGAAAACTAATATAATGAATTTATTTGTTAATTAAAAAAACCTAAATCATTTTAAAAAATAGACAAAAGAAAAGTCAATAATAATCATCAATAGTGAATATTAATTATATATTATAATGAAAAGAATGTACTCATATAATTGCACGGCTCCAACACAGTTTCAGGGCTTACTCGAATGTTCTCGTGCTTTTAGAAAATTGTGCCAAAATTGCATTACTTATATTATTCATTATACTTGTACATTTACTTAATTCAATATGAAAATAGTACAGGTTTATGGATATATTACAAACAAAATTTATACTACTGTTAATATTTTAAAAATTTTTTTATTGGTCAAAATTGAAACTACTTTTCTGCACGTATTCACCATCTATCTTTGAATTATCGTATATTTTCTGTCAATATAGTATATAAAAATTCTATATAGTATATACAAATTGTTAATTTAAATATTTAATACATCGATACCCATAAAATATTTTTAAATCTTAATTTATTCACGCTGTAGTTCCGCGAATAATCCAAAATCTTTTCCCAATGGTTAACTTTAGCAATCAACTTACTACCATCTATACGTAGATGCTCTTAACAGCTCCGTCGCCCCGGCGATCTGTAAACTGTTTCTTCGCAATTATAATTTTAACTTGAGAATTTCGACAGAATTAATCAGTCCAGTATCGAAGTCGTTTACTTGCAAATTTATGTTGTGGAAGTCCAGCGGTGAGGAAATAAAAGCAAATTAGCTTGTTATTAAATTTTACTTTCGTAGCGTATTGTAACAGAATTTGTTAAATTGTTTCTTAATTATGTAATATTTTGATAAGCAATAATATCTTAATACACAACAGTTTAAACGACACATAAATAAAAATTTGATATAAACAACCATAAGTAATAAATGTGTTTTAATTTATGTAAAATTTAATATAAATGAAATAAATAAATAGTATATAGTATATATATAGTTATAATATTTTATTTGTTTATACATGTACAATATCCATAAAATATTTTATGTTTATACAAAATTACGATCACAGCAATTTTTGTATTATCTTTCTATTAAATATAAGTATTTTGATTCTAGAACACAGGTCGAGTTTCTTTAAGATTTAATAGATGTCACGAAATTTGATAATATGTATTGATAATGAGTTTTAATTATTCGGAAGGTGGTTTTTATCTCATTCTTTTGTAGATTAAATTTTTCGTTTTTCTATCGCGAAAAATTTAACCTATCGACGACGTCCAAATATGAAAGATAAGAGTAAATTGTTTTGGTGCATATACTGTGCAACTGTGAATGCAGTGTTAGTTCATTAAACTATCTAGGATTGTGGTGAAAATCATTATTAAGATAAATAATATATGGAAAAATAGGTTTTAAATAACAAGAAGTTTTTCAAGAAAAGACTTGAAATTTTTACTTTTATAATGATATGATATAATGAATGAATTTTGATTTGATGAAATGATATTTCGTTTTCTTTCTCGTGGCGCCTGCCCCTGTAAGTTCAGAAGCATTAGACGTACAAGCTTGGAGAACTTTGTTATATATCTTATTTTTGTTTTATTATTAGATATTTATATATCTTACAGAAATTCAAAATATAAGATTAGGAGGAAAATACAACTACATAGTTTTAAATAAAATATAATATAGGTTATATTGCATGAAAATTACATTGAAACATTGATTAAATGTTAGGTAAAATTATTTATATTTTACTATATGTTGATCTACAAGAGAACTTTGTTATGTGCATCGACCACGACTATGTACCAAAGTACAAATATGTCTGACATTTCGTTACTTCTGTATATTATTTTCTAGTTGGAGTTAATATAAATGCAGAGATAAGTACGTAGAAGAGGTTGACCGTTATATTTATATAAGCATAATATGAGAAAAAAAATTTTAAAAAAACTTTAAATTACTTGAAGTTGATCGTTTATAATTTGTTCACGATGTACTTTATATAATATTTTAATTATAATGTGTCGAATGCATGCTAAAATACACATTATGCTACATTTTTTTCAATATTATATGTATAAACAGGTTCTAATAAAGTTTATCAAGCCTTATATAATTTAGTCCGCATATATTTAAATATATTTTTGTCTATTTGAATCTTGTATTATACTCGAACATTTGGATTATTTAGGCAGAATAGGAAACTTTTCGTTTGTACTGTGAACTCTAGAATAATCATACGGAGATTATTGACTGTTTGATATTACCCTCATCATTTTTTTGCTTCAATGTAATACGATATATTTGTTTAACAACATATTTTGGAAAGAGACGAAAACATTTAGGACACATAAAATAATTTTAACGGCTATGTAAGTAGTATTGTATCATTAAACCTCAGAATAGCTTCCCTCTCAATGACGGAAGGTTTCACAGGGCGATTACATATATCAATTTAAGGGATGCGGATAGTTTGCATTCGGGTTAAACTAGTTCATATTATCCAGAAATAGGAAATACTTCCATTTGTGTTTGTAAATATTTAAATAATAATATTCGATTACTAAATTAATTTAGGCAGGCAGTAAACTATAGTCGACATTCTGATGTATACGTCAGGTTATTGTATGTATCTAATTAGACACAAGGGTAAAAATTTGCAAAAGAATCATACGAGTGGGAATCTTGATAATGACGTATATTATTACAAACAAATATAAATTTTTTTTTGATGTTATAATTGAGATGAAATTTTTAAACGCAAGGTGTTTTATACGATTATTGTGCTGTCATGTCATGGTTTTGATCTATATTATATCTTTTTTTGTTTATCTGGTTTTGATCTATATTATATGGTTTTGATTTATATTATCGTAGCTGCAATATTATACGAGCATTATTTTGAAATAAAAATTTCTTATCATATATAATATATGTTAGAGCATCCGTCCATATTCGAGATTTCCGATTGTTCCGTACTTTGCTCTTTATTTAGCAATTTGGCTGATGTTTGCATAAAGGACCTATTGTTGTAGTTTTACAGTGGTACTGTTATGAATAAATAAGGTTGGCATAATTTACACGATAATATATGTACGGTGTAACATACACACATTTTACTTCAATTGAGAAATAATGTATAAACAAACCAATATCAAAGATGTTTTGATGTTTCCCGAAAATTTTACGAGTAATTAGTCGATGTAGAGGATTTCCTGTTCTCTCTCTGAGCTTTTAGACATTTAATGAAAGCTCTGAGTAAGCTCCGCAGAGGTGTTGGAAGCAAAATGTTGTTCTAACTGAGTGATTGCCCCGAAAGGGCAATCGAAGCGCCGTATCGCGAAATGCGGCTGCCGCCCACTTTCAATGAGTATTATGCGGGATTTGCCCTGTAATAGTAATTAAGGTGGAGTTTCTTAAGAAAATATATATTAAGTCTTAGGAAAATTTTGTCGAATGGAGTGATGTTGGATTTTAGGAAGCTTTCAGACTGATTATTATAACATTTCTTGAAACAAAGCAGAACGAAGAAGGAGACTAAAAATAGCGAATTTTTAGATACTTGTGGGGGTTTTGTCTTGATAATTTAGAATGTGTTTCTTCTTTTAGAATTCAACTTATTCTAATATATTCTAAAAGACTTAAACAGCCTAAGTAATATATTTATGCGCGTATATATATATATATATATATATATATATATATATATATATATATATATATATATACACACACACACATATATATACATATATATATATATATATATATATACATATATATATATATATATATATATATATATATATATATGTTTTATAGATTCCTAATATGATGCAATACAGAATACAAACGGCAAGCAAATCAAAAAAATAACGAATTTGATACAATTATAAAACGTCTTGAATATGTTCTTATTTACTACAAATATATCATATTCGGTTGTATTGACAAGGAGACGATTAGCAAGATCCAATATGGTGTACTATCTCGTTATATATTCGTTCAGGACGAAGGTGTAGCAAACAGTTTTTGAGTGCAAACTCTCATGTATCTGTTTGGGATATAAAGGATATCTGTGGAATATATAGGATATAAAGGATATCCGTAGATAATGTTATTTTTGATTTTGTTGTTGTTGTTTTCTTGGACTGGAAGTCTACCATTCCAAGAATAAAAGGAGTAGAGAATAGAAGAAGGGAATAACCATATTGTCTCCTATATAAATTCTTTATAAATGTTTTTTGGATTCTTTCGGGTATATGTAGAGTTTACCTTTCCGAGGATTCTATTTAATGTACTAGTGACTTCATTTTGATGTGCACCGAATATTTTCCAGGTTAAAATCTTTCAAAAAACCTATACATTTCAATGATATATACATATATGTGCATAAAGTGTATTTTTTATATGTACTCGTATACGCACAGACATGTTTGGTTGCTTATATTCGTACCTTGTATAAGTGTTATTAGTGCAGTAACTATAGCTAATTTACTTTATACTGCATAAAGTGTATTTTTTATATGTACTCGTATACGCACAAACATGTTTGGTTGCTTATATTCGTACCTTGTATAAGTGTTATTAGTGCAGTAACTATAGCTAATTTACATTATACTGCATAAAGTGTATTTTTTATATGTACTCGTATACGCACAAACATGTTTGGTTGCTTATATTCGTACCTTGTATAAGTGTTATTAGTGCAGTAACTGTAGCTAATTTACTTTAATCTATACATACAATAATATTGTAAGATAGTGAATTCTGTATGTGCAAAATATTTTTAATTAGAGTGATTGATTTAGCGTGTAGAATGATGATAGAAGCTAGAAAATCTGTTTGTAGAATAATTATCTCTCTGTCTGTATGTTAATTTATTTTTGAATGTTTCGAAATATGCTGGATAATTGTTGATGAAATTATTTATGATAATTGTTTATATCCTCGAGAGAATGTAGGGTATATTTCACAATAATTAACTATAACACTTTTTGTAATTAAATTAGTTACCAAAACGTTATACGAGTCAAGGTCATTTTACAATAATATCTTAACCGCAAGCTTAGAGGAATTAACCCACGTCTAAACTGGTTTTTCATTTCGTCTTTTGAAAAAGAATTTAAATCACGAGAGAAAAGAAATTTCATGGTTAAACACTAATTACATTAGTCTATCAAAGTATTTCCCAAAAACCTTTTTAGTTTATAGGAGGCATTAAGCAGCAAGAATACTTAATCAAATTTTTTTAGGATAAGGTGAATATTACTTTAACATTGAATTATAAAGTGTTAGATACAGATTGATAATATACAACGTGTAGTTTTGAACTTTGTGTCTTGTTTCTTTTTTAATTGAATACATTCTTTTTAATATATTTAATAGCCTTTTCATTAATATTATATATTTATAGTGCTGCACATGTTAAATTTGTTGATGTTGAATTTTAACAATTAGCTGATAAATTGAAGAAAAATATCACGGATGAATTTTTATATTTCGAAAGGTATCTATTGTTGGAGATGAAGAGAAACCAAAATGTTATAAATAAAAAAAACAAATGTAGTGTTATCTTCGTTAGCCTAGTTAGCTAAGTTAAATTTAAAAAAAAGAAATTATAGTACACAAATAAAATTTAAAGCAGAATATTTTTCATTTTCCGTAAATATCTGCCAAATTTTCATTTTTACGAAAGTGAGTTTTATGAAAATATTTTATATTTTATGAAAGAAGCCATAGTGATTTAAATCTGTTTAGATTTTTTAATTTTGGCTATTTTAAATTGGAACGCATTTTGTAATTTGACTTTAGGTGATTATAAAATCGATTCAAAATAGTTTATTTATTATTATTTCTAATACCTATTTGAAATAAAGGCTTAAGTGTGGATAAGTAGTTTTCAAAGTGGATAACATTCGATTATAAGTTATGATCCACAAAGATATGATCCACAAAGATTATTGGTGAACAAAAAAACTATAATACAAACCAACACCTTCACGTTTTGTGTAAATAAACGATTGTGTATGGTTTGTATTAGTAATTTGACGTCCCTCAAAATAATATTCATGTGGGTTACATCATAATATTTTATCCTCTCTAACTACCAAATTAATTTTCGTTGTGCAAGTATTGTTCTTCCCGTATAGTTTTATTAGTGTTTTAAAAATGTATCTGTCGTTTAACATTAAGATATGACAATGGACCTATGAAAGTTCAATGGTAATGTCAACTGTGCGGCTATAACAAATGCATGATGTAATAAAAATTCGCGGTGGGAAAAATTTGATAACATGCGAAACACATCCATATGTTTATTCACATAAAAACACCAGTAACCTGAAAGAAGCGCGAATGTCTGAATTGCTCACACGATATATTGTTTTGAAATGAATGTGTTCCACATAGAACATATATTATTCTGCTATAACTGTGTTATTTTTCAAGATGCTAATATCGAATATAATATTGGTTGTTTTTATTAAAAAATGAAAATTGTAATCAGACAATATTAAAGAAGAAGAAAAATTAAAGACTAAGGATTGTGAGTAAACGCATAAATACACATGAATTACTATTTACCATATTCATAATCATACTTGTAATAGATTGCAAACTGGCTGCAAAATATTAGCTCGTGGATATGTGTTAAATTTGAAGTCTAGTTTGTAGCCGTAGGTATGTTTATCACCTACTGCACTCATGCTTATGTTTGTAGCTGTAAGTGTATTTATTACCAAATTCACGGATACACATAGTAACATATATGTGTATATCCATATTGTAATCTATTCGTTTGAATATTTTAAGTACAATATTTGCGTGAGATATCTCACAGTATTATTTCCTTACACGTGATAATGAGCCGACAGCCTTAAATTAGTAATTTCTGATAGATCAGTGAGTGCATGACGACCTGCAAGAAGTTATACATATATGCAACCAAAAAAGTCGCCTTGAAAACATTTATATTACTTTGGCATTTTTGTATACGTGGAATCTGAAATCTAGTCTTATCTTATTTGTATAAATTTGTTTGTAGTTTTGACGCATGGTCACTCAAATATATAATATGTTTAACCCGATAAATACGATTATATCCCTAACAGTTGTAGTAATTTACATTTAACTAGAGTTGTATTTTATATAAAAACAAATAAAGAGAAGGCGTATATCCGCAAATTAAGAAGTCCTTCAAAGGACAACGACACTAAATGAATACTTGTATCATTAATTCATATTAAAGTCCGCTCTAAATGTATTCAATTCTACACATCGCAGGGGTTCTGCCGAATAAGGTGTATCTAAATATTCTGATTACTTGTATTACGATAATCATATTACTGTGTAAATTTATATAAACACTTTGTTATTGACAAGTGTTGGATCCCTATGAGGTAATATTATTATTTTATTTGGAAGAAAAAATGATTACTTATTTTTTATTACTATTGACTGTTCGATGACATATATTTGATGTAGTAATATTCGTGAACTAAAACTATAATTTGGTCACCAAAAGTTCATTTTAAATTATGACACTAAAAATAACCAAATTAAAAATTGCATATTTATTTCCTGACCCTGCCGTGTTAAATCACTTTGTTTATTGGGAAAGAACAATTTGAAAGTGCCGCAATTTCCTGGTAAAAAAAATGGAACATATTATTAAAAATGCAATTACTTATCCAATTTAAATATTTTTGTTGTCAAAATATTATGTCGTCTATTGGCATAAAAAGGTAGTTCAAACTTAATTAGTATATTTAGGATATTGTACATCAAACATTTAAAAGATATCTAATTTTGATGTATGTAAGTATTTTACGTTTTTTTTTTAAATTTGTTTATATGTGGATACAATATTGTACCGTAAAAGTTTCAACTAAGGATAAAAATCAACTAAGAATAAAATTTTACCAGAGAAAACATAGAAAATTTCATTGTGTATTTCATATTTTTTAGTGCTCTCGTTCGGCGGTTATTTGAAGTCGGTTTCATTTTGGTCCGTTAAAAAGTTTCATATTTCCATTTTTAGTGCTAATGATATCATGTGAATTTCACGAACTTACGCCGAATTCAATAATATCTTTTTATTAAAGTTGAAATAATCGTTTTCGGCGTTTAATGGAGAAAAATAAATTTATATGTACCTACATGCATTCATGTATAAGTCGCATGCAATACACTGATATACGGACATATACGAGATGTGACAATTAAGTTCCGGGAATTTGTCAATAAAACACAAATAAATTAAGTTACGTGCAAAATTTTATTGTCGGCCTTCACAATAGTCTTCCGCCCACTACAAACAGTGGGTCTCAGGGTCATACTTAGATATCCATATCTCATCTCTTGACTCGTCCAATATTTGTCGCCGCTCTGAATGTGGGACAAAAAATCCTCGCAAATCGATTTCCGCATGTGTTTCTGTTCATGGGTGAGACGTTTTGGCACCATCTTTGCGCAAATCTTTCGCATGTTTAAATTCTCATGGAACATCTTGCGAACGGTTTCTTTATTGATGTTTAACTTGTCAGACGATGCACTAAGTATTAAGTGACGGTCAGACGTGATCAGCGCGCGCAGACGGTCGACATTCGCGTAGGTACGAGAGGTAAAAGGAGCTCCTTCACGTGGATTGTCATCTACCGATTCACGCCTCTCCTTGAACTGCTTTGCCCATTCAAACACGCGCGTTTTTGATATGCATTCGTTTCCGTACACAGCCTACAATTTTTGGAAGTTTTCCGAGAGTTTTTCGCCAGATTTCACTAAAAATTTGATCACGACACGTGGCTGATAATGTGAGTAATATATTTTCCGACGCTACTTAAAAAGTGACTTTCAAAAAAGACGCATAAAACACAAATTTATAAACGACATAATGTTACTTCTTCCCGAGATATAGCTAAATTCCCGGAACTTAATTATCATACCTCGTAAATCAGATTCTTTTTTGTCTTCACCCTCGTTAGAGTTTCATGCCTGTCAGTCAGTGTGTCAGTATGTATACCTGTATTACCTTGTTAGTGTTTATACCTGTATATACTACCGACCCTCTTGTTAATACCATAGTTACCTCTTGGTTTTTTATGTACCTGTAAATGTATACCTACCTATTGATATCCTATTTAATTCATGTCTTTTTATATACCTGCTCGTATTTACTTACCTACCTACTAATATCCAAATTGCATAATATTTTTGTAAATACCTGCATATGCTTACCTATTTACTTTATTTTTTTTTTTTAAGTCAAGACAAGTCAAACGATTTCAAACTCGATGAATTTTCCCCACACCGCTGGAGAGTTCCTATTACCAATTTCTGGGTCCAGTGCTAGGCTCTGATTTTGTTAAAGGGTAGTTTTAGGTTGCCCTTAGTCATGTTAAAACTTTAGAGAAGAGAGCATTTTTGGAAATAATAAGGCTGAGAATTATTCTATTAGTATTATTCGGTCGTTCATGGGATCAGGACAAACATTTTTTGTATTATTATTTTGTAGATTCCTTCTTTATCGTTTGCATTTTATTATTAGATTATCATTAGACCTATATCATCCCAATTCGACCACGGTATCTATGCTATTCATTACTAACGATTTCTATGATATACCTCCAATTTCCATGGTCAAATTCTGACCATTTTTCATGGAACTAAACTGGTACTTTAATGTACTTAAATAAAAAAAAATTTATCTCATTTTTCATTGGTTGATAAATACCGAGAGTTTAAGGTAACATAAATACAAAAAATGTAGACGAATTGAGAACCTCCTTCTCGTAAAAAATATACAAAATTTCTCGCATGTTATTGGCTGGTTTGAGCACAAAAAGAGTGGACTATGAAAATAGAGTACTTTAAAACCAGGAAAAATGAAAGAAGCAGACAAATTAGTTCAAGAGTTTTAGTTTATGCAGTTGACAATTTTATTATATAGATCAGAGTGGAAATAATTTTTGTACGACCTAATTTTACTTTCAATGTAGAAATAACGTTGTCATCAATTGTTAGAAAAATATTTGTCAATTATATTTATAGAATTCTAGTGTCTTTTTGTCGTTATATATAAATATATAACCATAACTGCTTAAAAAAATGTTACGTGATAATATGCTTTCATTATACGATTTTCATTTCACGTGTTGAGATTAAAAAAACACATTCATAAAATATAGACATATCGTTTATGTTGTCATTCAGAACTGACGCTTGTTTATTGGTTTGATTAATGGATATTTTCGTAATATAAATTAAATAATTACACTCGAGTCGATCTTTATCTGATAAAAAAAATCATTTCCAAAAAATATGATTTTAGTTATCTCGTTATTTCCAAGTAACTTTCTATTTCTTCTGATTGTTCGCATAAAATAAAAAAAATGATAAAAAGATAATAGTCACCCCCGAACGCCGTACTGCACAGGTACGCAAGGAGTTTAAACATAATAAATTAACTTGAATTGATAATATATCTCAATAACTAAAATAATTCGAGGGAAAGCCTTCCTCAAAATTTCAAGCGGTGGGATTCAGTTGTGTCAAAAATTAATATGTTAATTTATTATACAGATGTCGTCGTCCTATTGCAGAATTGGACACATCATGATGTACCCGGGAATATCATGGAATGACACCATTTCAAGAAATTACCTTATTGCCTAGTCGTCATAACACGATGTGCCCAATTAAAAATCAGGCGAATCGATGAAAATGAAACATTTGTCGATATTCCTAGCTAAAACATTTGCCATGTAATGATATGGCTAAACCACACTGGGCATTTCGCCAAAGAACTAGTAACGCTGTCTCCACTTTTTTTATCTTTTTTACCTGCGCACAAGATGGCAAATGAATGAAGGAGGGTGTCCATCCAACAGGCCTTCGGACTGTTACTGTATTTAAAATATGACATAATTTAAACTTGGAGAGAAGGATTTCTTAACATTCAAGAAAAAATTTTCTGAATATCTTATCAAGTAATTGGGATCTTCTGAATTTAAAATGAGTGAAAAAAAGGAAATTTATTGCAGTTATGTAAAAGGAAGAATCTACTAAGTGGTTTTTGGTAGTTAATATATTGGTTATGAACGAACGTTGTCTTATATAGTAAGGTAATAAATATTTGATGATAGTGTAATCTTTTGTTTTACGGTTTTGTTTAGCTTCACGTTTCATATCCTGCTGTTGATTGGGCTATTTCTATATAATCAACTATTATAAAACTTTGCACATATATTCTGTCTCCATAACAAAACACATTATGGTCAACATATATATGATATAATGATGTGGTGAAAATTAATTTCAAGGTTTTATACTCAAGTATTAATGTTGCAGGGTGGCACTTCCTGCCTAAACCGCGAAATTTGGAGATTTAATGGTTTTAAATTAACATTCTTAATCTCAAATGGAGATTTTGTCATCGAATTCAGGGCTCCAAATCCCCAGTCCTGATGCTGTGAGGACGTTGCCTACTTTAATGGTGAAACTTAAGATTAGTTGTTTTAAATTAGTATTTTGGGTCTTAAGCAGGGACATTTTTATTGAACTCTGGGCTCTAACTCTTGCAATGATAATGATAATGTGGGAATAATGCCTACCTAGGCCAGGACACTTGGGAATCTTCTTGTTTTAAATTAGTATTGTTAGTCTTGAGCAGAGACTGATGCTGCAATGGTGCGGCGGTATACCTAAATAAGAGACTTAACTAGCCGGTTTCAAACTGGGAAATGGGCCACTAATGAGAAGTCTTTGTTCTTTGTAACTATTTATGAAAACTACTATTTTTTTTTGGTAATAACGTCCTTAAAATACCAAACATTTAACTGTATATGCGAAACTAAAGACGAAGCTCTCGTAACATTTTAATGAATTGGATAAATTTATTGGACAATTACGCCAAGCAAATAAAGTATATTAGAAAGTTGAACATAAAATAATGATAGCTTTAAAATGTTTTATTCAATCTTAATATTCGTATCATAGCCAAATTCTTCATAATAATTTAACATAATAAATATTTATGTACATAATATAACAGTAAATGCGCCCTTGGATCATATATTCGTTTGATCAAAGGCCCGGACTAAGGATCCGTAATTATTTTCTAGCTTTTAATACATTATTGTTTGTGCAAATAACCGTAAAAATTTTTTTAACAATTTTATTGTGTGCTTGACCTTTATTTAAATGTATCTGATGAGTATTAGTCGCAAAATTAAATCCCGGGGAACAAGTATAATGTTAATTTATTAAAATCACTTTCAATCATATACAAAGAGAAAGAATTTTTTATTTACGTTAAAACAGATTTTGCTAACGAATGATATTTATGAACTAGAAGGGAAAGAAAATGTTATAAAAATATTGATTGAAGCAAAGTAAAAGGACAGTATTTGAAGGAAAATTAAGGAAAGGAAAAATAAGTAATTCCGTTTTAACCTGAGAAACGTTATATATTTTTTATATTTGTACAGTAAATAATGCATTGTTTTTTTTAGAATGTTAGATACTACATATAGGCTGCATCTGTCTGCTGATGACATGTCGACATCGCTAATACTTTTCAGAATTAATTCGAGAGTATCAGAAGACTAGTGAAAAATATTATGACTCCGATTTAAAGCTAGTTCTTTGTGCTCCATCATTTTCAATCAGGTTTCCAATTAGATTTTCTATCAGATATAATTTTCAACAGTGGCAGTGCATAGAGTTAATGTTAATGTGATAACCAATTAGATTGAGAGTATAATTCAACTATAATTCATCGTTGAGTGTTTAAATAGGTAAACGGTTACAGTCTACCATTTTGGTACTTTATTTTTAATGCAAATATGGTGATATACAATTAATGTTTACTATTGCATTCATAAACTCTCTCTAATGTTAGGAATAGTGACAGCTGGCACTGCAGCTTTAAATAATTTCACTGAATTCACTGAGTCCATTATACTCTTCAGACAGATTGAGATAATGGTAAGCGCACTTTATTAACAGCATAAGTTTAATCTGACATATAAAACTTCCAACGCGATTAACCATAAAACTTAAGCGTAACCTTCCATTAGAAGGCTTTCTTTAGATATATAATCAAGTTATCTTTTAATTTTATTATAGCGTAGGAATTTACACAGTAATGTATTTTATCTCTCATTGCCATTTGTAGAATGCCTAGTGTTAGATTTTTAAAATTCATCAGTCTAAACCAGTTTCATTCTGATAAATGCAATCAACAAATATTTTTGACGATTGCAATATAAAGGTATAGGCATACGGTGTCTACGCGAAATTGTTTGCATTTAACTATATTAACTAAATTGTTTACCCAGAGATAAATGAGTAATATTCGTTAGGTATGCTCTACACAACCAAGGGTGTGTGTTTGTTGAATTTATCAAAAAGGATAACTAAGGGATGTGTTTGTGTAAACGAAAATTAGAAATTGATACCTTCCATTATATTTCTTTAAAGAAAGTTAGAAAAACTTATGGTAATTAGATCGCATATTATGAGGAACGAGAAATAAGGATGTGAATAAATCTTCAGAAGAGATGTTTTGAATGCAATCATATTTCCAACATTTTAAGCTTCAAACTTTTATTCGTTTATAAACGTTATAACATTTCTGATTTCTAAACGGAGTAATCACCATATTCGACATGAAGTAATTTGTATAAAATAAAGTGAGGAGTAAAGTGGACGTTTAAAATATAATTTCTATTGAGGGCTTTACGTGAATTTGATCAAAGCTGTAATGGTAATATTTTGTAGTTTCAAATGTCGCCTCTCCTCTTCTCTCTCTATAATAAAATATTAGGCGTTTTATTTGCTATTATAGTAGCTTTCTATATATATATATATATATATATATATGTCGGTATTGAAAGCGACAGAAAATGTGGTATTAGGACTTTACTATTGCGTATATGATTTGAGTGTAATTCTATAATCTTGATAAATGTTTTCTTTAACAATATTTTATGCTATAATAATAAAAAAATATGATATGTTTGAATGATGTCACAAAAACTATTACAAACCTGGATTATAATCTGAATTCCTTGCGAAATAGCTAACAAGACAAACGGAACGGAACTTTAAAATCGTAATAAATACGTATAGAACATTTAAAGAATGTATTTTGAAAGAGATTGATTACAAAATATTCAATATTTCCGTTGATTACATTTTTTTAAAGAATCTCATATTATTACCGTCTAGAAATTGTGGGAATTTATTTAGATGGGTTTGTATGGTCACTTTACCAAAAATAGTTTTGTTTTTATAGTATTAAAACGATACGATTTTCAGTTTTGAGGTAAGTAATACTTCCAAAATTTTTATTATTTGTAGTAAAAACTTAACCGAACGTGATATATTGGAAAATGAAAAACATTTGAATTAAAAACCTCATATCGGCAAAATTTCGTAGTTATCTAGCAATAGCACACTTATAACGTAAAATATTTCAAGATGCGTTTTATAAGTCTAACAATTTTTATCTGGTTAAAAGTCGCTCCTTATTTGTAATTTCGATGCGCAACATGGCGCAATGGTTGTTGCAGTCGGTTTACCTACTTGTCCTTGCGTCAATGTGCTTAATATGTTTCCTTTTAACAATAAGATTTTTAGACGATCAATTTTCTAATGAACAACGACGTTTGGAATCGACTAATTGACAAATTTAAATCTTCTTCGGGAACTAGGCAATCTGTACAGAACGTACGCAATATGTATGAAAGACTTATTGTATCTACGACATAAATTATTAGCTCGTATTTTCCCTATCTCTTTCGTTTATTAATATAGAATTTATCGATTAATGTAGAGTTCTCCGTTACTTAGTGTTTGCAAGAAATATTCTATTGTTTCGTAATTAAAATAATTTAAAAACCTAATGGATATATTTATGCAGATTCTAATGTGTTGTTTACTGTTTTTTATTTAGTTTTTTCTTTCCATAGTTAATATGTTTTATGATGGATTCCTAAGAAATTTAATTTTACTTCAGTATTTTAAATATTGGTTCTAACTAGTAGATCATGCTATATTTAAAAAAAATGATTCAATATTAAAAAAAATTAAATTAGTTACAATATGACATGAATATAGAAATTAAATGCTATGTTTCAGCTTTCAAAAAATAATACCAGGGTATTTTACTTTACTGTAGCATACTTTTTACCCAGACAATATCGGGTAAAACTGCTAGTTTGAACGTACAGATAATAGTCGTAATCAAAGGTCAATATAAATGTTAGATCCCTTTTTGATCGTCTGTCGTATTATTTGAATTCTATTTTTGACTTTTCGATTATACTAAGATTTAGAATAGAAGTTATGCAGCGTTTTGTTTGTCTTGGCTTATCTATGTTTTAATTAATGTGGTAATAGCTTCTTAGAACATTAAGCGGAACTTGGATGACCGTTTTGACATCAAAATTTAAACTCCGATTAAAAGAAAATGATGAGTATTGCCCTTTATAAAATTATAAATTATATTCTATTGATTTTCTAATTAATGAAAAACTTATGATAATATTTAGTCTTTGGGGTTCATATCACCATGATCGCTTACAAGATGAATTGAAAATAAATAATTTTTTTTGAACCCAAGCATTCGTTTTTTTTTCAATGTTTTTATGTCATCAGGTAAAATTTGTATTGTTTATAAAGTACAGGGTAATTTTTTTAAGCATTATTAAGATGATGTTTTGATTTCTCCATCTTTTATAGAGTAAATCAGCAAGCGGCGATATTTTGCCTTTTGACTATAAAAGAGTTGGAATAAACTTTTACTTCCTTGTCTTTAATTCTTAAAAGTAGTGATGAAAACTGATAACATATTCATAAATTTATTTTATTTTTATAAAATTAAATGGTAATCTAGACGACTAATACGAATTCTTTGATTAAAACTGTTTGAAAAGTTAAAGATACTTTTTAATATAACTCTTTGTGAAAAATGTTTTTTGAATGTTGTCTATATAATTATCTGTTATATTAAATATTCCCATTTAACGTTTTGGTTTTATTTAATTGGCGTGAATAATTAATATGTATGAAAAGTTCGAGATTTTGATTCTTTCAGAATGATACTCTGAAAATATCTGTGATATCAGTAAAATTAATATGAAATTCTCATTGAGATTTAAGTTAGAGGAAATCTTTTAATCTTTTAAAAACATCAGCACCACTATTAGTGAATATTCTGCAAGTTTTCATTATGTCTGATCAAGTGCTGTTTTGGTCATATCCATGGAAAAATAACAATAATTTTATTATCTCAGCCACTCGTAATTAAACATTTCTTTTGAAGGCGGAAGTTTTAACAAGTGCAGTATTTAGACTTTTTCGAAAAATTAGTTAAATCTTTATTTTTGGAGAGTTTATTAAAAAATGGTATCCTAAGTAATGTTACAATTTGTATTCCTCAATAATGCCGAGAGCTTTACTAAGGGGGATGCAAATTAAAAGCCACTCGTAGCTTTCATTCATTTTAATGGCAAGGAATAGTATTGTAATAAAAACTTCTATTTTATACAGATTCTGATGGATATAATATATTCTTTAAAGTTATATTATATATACTTTAAAGAGCAATAAGCGGACGATTTTGTAGAATTCCATACATTGAAGATACAGTTCAGTGATTCGCTTCACAGATACGCCTAAAATATTGTTTTAAAATATTAGTGTATATTTACTCGTTATGAAAAAAGGAAATGCGGTTTTCAATAGTATACTTAAAAGGAAAAACATACTGCTAATACGAATCATAAGGCTAGTTGGCCACAACCTTAATAAGGTTGTAGGCAACTAGCCCTCTGATTTGATGATGACAGACATCTGTATGCAAAAAGATAGTGCGATATTTACGAGATTGGTTACAGAGAGTGCAAGATTTGTATGATTGTAATAAGTTATTTGTTTTAAAAATTATAATAAAAAATAAAAGTGGTGGTTTGTCAATCAGTGGATGTCATTAAACTATTTGTTATAAGTACGCATGTATATTTTATTTAGAAAACATAATAAAAAAAGAGAATTCTCATTTTTTCAAATTTTGTGTCAATTAAAATTCTGTATTTGCTTTGATATTTACGTCTTTTAATACAAGGATATTTACGTCTTTTAATACAAACACACACGCACCCACACGCATGCGCGCGCATACTCGCTGACTATGTATTGTAAAAGGATGGAATGCATGTTCTATTCCTTTTATTTACTCGAATTTATAGATAAAAAAAATTACTTGTGGTTATTGTGAAAAGACGAACGCCAGAAAAACTTTAGGAACCGCGAAAAATCTGTATTTAATAAGATATTTAAAACGTATTCATAAAAAATATCCCCGAGCTTCAAAAAAATTAAATTTAATTAAGTTGTTTTAGATGTGATATCAAGTAAGGATGAAAATATACTAGACTTTACGAACACATGGATCTGATAAAATTCCTAACACAATAGAATAACAGCAACATCCTTCGCTGAATAGTACAACTGAGACACATAGTTCCAAAATATTATTACCTTGAGATTCAATACAATTCCACCACTGTACTGAACTTGTACTAATAATACGAAGTTAGAATAAGTGTAGTTAGATACATACATTACCTCCGTGTTATGGCTCTTATTTATGACTGTTGTCAAGATCACACTGTGCGGTCGAAAGATCTGGATTGAATATAGAGGCTATTTGTCGGATGCAGTCCTTGAAGGGGGTCGGAGTGATGAGGATTATCAAGATATGTAAGGTGATATAGCTTTCTTTTTTCATCAACGTATCGATAGACGCAGAATGTTAAATATGCATAATCGTTTCGAAATATATTTGATTAAAATGTTGACTTCTAAAATTTAAAATATTTCAAAAATAACTTTTGAAAGAACGTGCGTAGAAAATAACAGATTTTTCTAATTATTTATAAAGCTATACTGATACCCATCTTTTCACTTGGATGATATTGGGTGATATTTCTAATTTCAATAGCAATATACACGTAAGTTTAAAAATAAGATGCACTTATTACTGTAGATATAGCAATAAGTTTAAAGAAAAACATAACTTAAAACAATTCTATGGAATAACAATTTGAAATTTAACGTTTTTTTTCAATTTTTCTTTAAATATAGAAAATAGAAATTTAAAAGTGTACTATGAGCATAGTGGAACTAGGAACCGGAGGTAAAGTGTGTTCTAAATTATACGAGGTACGTTTTAGTTAAGTGCGGTTGAAAATTAAATAAACAACTCACAAAATTGTAAGTTGAACACAAAGGAAATCCCTTCTTGAATTTATTACGGCATAAAGAAATGATACCACTAAATTTATATGTAGATTCTTCGTTACTATATTTACATTTTACGTTACTATATTACATTATATTTTTAAATCAAGTTTGAAATAAAGTAGGGTTGCCATAAAAATAACGTTCAGGAGCTCTTGAGGGTAACTAATTTATTTAAGGATATGTTTCTGCCACGGGAGGCCAATACATTTCTTTGATTCTGATTGACTTATGGCAAGAACACCATGAACAGGAAGCTTAGAGAGAAAGAATATCACTTCCAAGTTAGGTTTTTTTCTATATTTGAACGAATTAGAGATATTAACAATAAAGCTGGGTAAGAAGTAGTTTAAATATAAAATTTTGATAATAGTCCAATATTTCAAAAGGCATTAATAAAGATTGTCGACAATAAATGCACGAAGACACGAGCAAATTTCGTATAACGAGCGTCACGCAATCCCTGCTAAGAACAAGACTAGTCAAGAATATTGGAATGATTTGGCAATTGGCGGTTTTATTTTCGCCGTCACCAGTATGGCTCGGCATCGGTACCAGCACGACAGAGGCCGAACTATAGTCCTATGAAACATGTGAACGCGTTTTTACACTAGATGGCACTGATTCCGAGCTCAATGCTGATATTATTATCGTGCTGATACCAGCCAAAGTAAAAAAGCTCAATGCCGATATTATTAGCCAAAGTAGAAAAGCTCAATGCCGATATTATTACCATACCGAAACCAGCCAAAGTAAAAGCTCTGCGTCGATATTTAGGCAAAAGCCTGGTGGCAAAGGTCTGTATTTATGGCTGCCACTTTTGCTAGATCTAAAATCAGGAGATAAGTCAAAACAAAAATAAACGAAATTAGGTTTACACAGCTTTCTTTTTCTTTATTTGATAAATTTAACAATCTACACTGATTAAATAGTAAGTGCAATCTGCATGATTGCACTTGGAAGCTTTACTTGTTGCAGCATAATTAATTTACTGTAAAATTAGCTTTTATAACTTTTGATATGGTTATTCAGTATGTTTGGAGTCATATGATATTCTTGATTATCAATAATAATGATATACCTTACTGGAACTAGGTTATAATTAAAAATAATATTTTACATTTTCTTGAGAATTCAGTGGCATCTTCGTACGTGATAGCACATTCAAAATTTCGAAAAGAAAATAGAATTATAAAATCAAAACTTTTATTTTAGAAATCTGTATTATTTTTATACACTGCATTAGTTACCTTTTAAAATAAAAATTGCTTCGAATTTTCTAGAAATGTTTAGTATTTTGTAATTTTTGTGCAATCAAATTCATTATTTATTCAGTTTTCAATTTTCTTTTACGTCTCTTCTTGTAATTTAAATTGAGCAGAAGTGACATTTTTTTTAAAGCTATAATTTTACTTGAATTAATATACTTATATTATCATGAATTTAATATAAATGACATGGTCACAATGACATTTTTGAAGACAAATCCACTGTTTGTGAATCTTCACCGCTGCTCTTAAAATATGACGATACAGTAGACCAAAATTATAATGATTAATCAAGAGCTTTGATCTAACTTAACCATTGAGTTAGGTTATGGTTTAAAACTTTTTTAAAGTCAATAAAAATCGTTAATAATAGTCTATAGTTCTTTTATCAGTTTGCTGCTATTGGAAAATTCAGAATAAACTTTTAAAATTAACTTTTCTTCGTCACATGTTAATGTTTCCATTGCATTTCTAGCTGCGTTATGAAGAATGTGGATATTTTCACTGATAATAATATTTCTTGTAGTTAATTGATATATTATCCGAATTAGAGTCCACAATTCAGAAACCGATGCTGGGTCTGTCATGTTCTACCAATAATATTTGTTGATGTTTCTTCCGAATCTTCAAAAAAATCCACTAATTTATTTTGAATGCGTTTACGATCATAACATTTAATAATAATATGGTATAGTTCTTGGGAATCTTTATTATAGCTAAAATAATGGATAAATATCTGGATAGCTGGTTTACGTCTCATAATTAAAAGTTACTTCAACTTGTTTGTTAAAGCTTTTTGAATATTCTGAGTTCAGACACTTGTGACCTTTGGTTTTAGTATATTTTTAAAAGTTACAGTTCAGATTATAGTAAGAGTATTATTCAACATATATGTGTATAAATACTTCACGCCTCCAATAAAGCGACTGTTAACAGTTTTCCAAGTTCGGCTAATACACATACAATATGATTTTCACCGAAATATTGCATATTAAATATTATACATTTTTAACTACATTTGGAAAAACTTAAGTAGTTTTTAGCATTGTTTAAATTAAACGCTATGAAATATAATGCTCTTTGTACGCACGATTTATTAATTATTGACATAATTACTGTAAGAGTGAAGTTCACCGCAAAGCCTACTAAATGGATTACATTATCCAGAGTAAGGTTACGTAATAACTAAACATAATTTGAAATACAATAAGTGAATATTTCTATTCGATTACCCAAATTAAAAAGGATTAGCACGTGGTCGCAATGAAACATTATATGACGTTAGCTTCGTTTTAAAGCAATTAAATTGTTTCAGATCTAAAGAAACTGCAGAACACTGAATTATAAGCCATTGAAAGTGCATAAAAAAGCTATTACGTTCGAGTACAACTCGCACATACACACACACACACACATATATATATATATATATATATATATATATATATATATATATATATATATATATATATATATATATATATAATTATCAAAGCTTAAAAGTTTTGAGAGCTGTTATAAATGATTGAAAAGCATAGAATCTTAAGAAAATAGGTTTTCGGACGAATTCAGAACGCTACAAGTTAAATAAAAAATCTTTGAATCAGATATTTGCAACAATACAAAATTGGTTATTGTTATCCAGTACTTATTTCGCTCTGGTGTGGATGCTGAATGTATAATACAAAACTGTAATTAAGCCGATGCATATGTCGCACACATGTTCCTCTCAAAATCGTATCAAACTGCTAAAGAGTTTTTACTTTCTGTGGTTGGACGCTTAAAAAAAACTATATTTTCATTTGTCAATAATCGACTAATGGAAAATGATAAATTGTACAAAGTTTGATGAAGCTTTCAGGTAAACTTCAGTTTATATTCAGTTTCATTAATTAGGTTAATGGAAATAATATAGTGCTATTAAATAATATTGCGGAGAGTCTGCCAGATTTTAATAGTTACGCTTAGTTCTGTCAATAAACTTTGTTTATGTAATGTTTAGGCTTCAAACTTTTCATTAACTGCTTTTTTGTACTATTAGTGATAATATATGGTTCTACGAAATAGGCTGCGTAAGTTTTTCGTGAGTTTTTTTATCTGAGCCTGCGCATATAGGAAGGTAATATTTTTGATATCTTGTTAGTGCATTATCTATATGAAACTTCTCCAGAATAAACTAATGGAGATATATTATTATGTAAGTATTTGAGTTAAATTTGAGATATATAAAATTAAGAGAACACCAATGATAAATAACTGTGCAAAACGCGGAAAACTTCGAGATCTGCGTTTAAGTTGGAAACTAAGTAATTTACAGAAGTAATTCATGCATATTTTAATTACACTTGTTGTTTTAAGAGATTTCTATAACGAATAAGAATTGATTCAGTGAATGAAATTTAAAAAATGGAAAAGTGTAATAAAGTCCAGGGAATCAAATTTTATCAAAAAAGTATTTGTATAAAGAACACTTTTTTTAATTGCCTCTTAATTAATTTTCGCCAGGTTTCTGCAGCGAAAGTACTTTAGGACTCTATCTTAAAATTGAAAAACAAACCTTTATAAGACCATTTTTCGACCGTCTAACTGTACATAACAGCCGTTTTTCTCATAGACAGGTTGATTTAGAAACCTACATTTTGGTTTAGTGATAATACATATTAAACCGCATATTTTTCAATACACGACATTTAAAAATATTTACATAGAAATTTTAGGGGGCGCCGAGGTAGATAGATTCCTTAGATTCTAAGGAGTATTCATACGCGTGTCGAAAATTTGTTAATTTTTGACATAATTATTGTAAGTAAATAAAACGTTACGTATTATAGATAGAGACAAAATATAGCGGAAAGGCTAGTGAATTTAAAAACAATATCACCTATCATAAGTAACTCCACTTTTATTACATTTTTGTAACATATGTAATTAGAAAATAATTCACCGCCATTTTGGAACTCATAAAATATTAAATGAAGTGACCTACATCGATAATTTTAAACCGAAAAATACGATGATAGAGTTTAATTCCGCATTAAGTATTTGGATAATACAAAATATTTATCGAATTAATGTTCAAATAGTATATTTGCGGTACATATAATTCTATCGCGATTGCAAACATTGAGGTTGAAATTTATTTAACGTACTGAGCATGTTTTGTTAATAGTTTTGATTGAATTGCTGAAAACTACTCATTTCGATGCCGATAAAACATTTTGGATAGAATTTGTATTATAATACACCAGTGAATTAAATTTCCAATGGAAGTATATCTCAGAGACATTATTATTGTGTTTAATGGCTTAAATTATGATAAACAAAATATTAATTAAAATGTGCAAAATATCTCCCATTATATAAGGCCATTGATGTTTTAATTTTTTATAATTGTTCATTTTCTTCTTTTATTTTTTTTCTAAAGACGCATTAAATTGTTTTTCTTATATTACTATTTCGATATTTTCTAAGTTACGTTCTAGCATAAATTTTCTTAATCCTTTTATTTGCATGATTATTATAATCCATATATTTATTAGCATTTCTGTAATTTTTATTTAATGGTTTCTTGAAGACAAGTGACTTAGGAAAAAATGAATAAATGTTCAAAAACACAACACTGATAACTGGTTACTAAAAGAGACATATCGTAACTATCTGCTTTGTGATAAGTGATAAAGAATAAAAGCCGATTCGTAAATATACTGTTTATTTTTATTTGCATTTTGACTAAATTTGCACTATGAACTGTGTATGAGAGAGCTTATATTTATATACCACAAAACGTTATATGTGACAATCATATAAAATATTGATTCTGTCAGAAATGGCGTAATTAAATGTTTTTAAGAATTAACTATGTAATACTTAAGTTTGGCTCATCGGTTTAAGAGATAGTAAAGTTTTACGGATAAATAGGTAGATGGAAAACGTCTACATGTTTACATCAACGAAAATATCAACAGTTATATATTTATATAAAATAAATGTTTATTACAATGAAATTTAAATAAACCCATTCTCTCTGACGTTGAAATATTATATAAATCTGTTTAATTAAGTATCTCTAAAGTACTCGTTTTTCTTTACTTAAACTTTTTTAAAGATTTAAACTTTCAAACATGGCTTAAATATGATATTTATATAATAAATTAAATATAATATTTAAATTTGTTCATCGTTTTAACAGTTCGGTTGGATAAATGCATATTTCTCAGATGATATTCACACGCCTACTCTTCATATTTTTTTACGAAAATAGAAATAAGAACTATTTGTTGCAGTCGATAAAAATATATAAGTCGATAAAAATATTCTGCTAGCATAATACACCACTAAATAAAATTTAAAGTGAAGAATTAAATTTTACGTAAAATTTTTGATAAGCTTATGACAAAACAAAATACAAGTATTTATGACAAATCATGAAAATTATAGCAAATCGCATGTAGATTTCTAATCTCATACCTACGTATTATTTTGAATTTGAAAAGAGCGTGACTGCTTTTATTTTTGAGATCCTATCAAAGAAAGGTTTATAATAAATATTTGATTTATTTTTATAATTTGCCACGATAATATATTAAAAAATTGTTCAAGTAGTACTAATTATTTTCATTTAGATACTGTTTTGTTTAAATTCTAATATTATGAGTCTCTTTATACAACATTATACTTCCTGTCTTTTCTTCATATGTTTTAGCAGTGAGTTAAATTTCCGTATAAAACTTGTGTCATAACCTCCCCATAGCTTCTTAGATTCTTACCTCCACGGTAAAAAGCAGTTCAATTATATAACGTGAATAATCCAGGATCATCATTTTTACCACTTTTCCTGCCGCCATTAAAATTTAGTTTAAACAAATAATGGCTTGCTTTTGTGTAATGCATATATTAAGTTAGGTATATCGTAGTTTATCATTATGAGGAAAATAATAGTTTTCCGTCCTATGAGTATAGAATCTAAAAGATGAACGTGCGGACATGAGTTTATTTACATTTGTACTATGCATATATTTGAAAAGAGAATCTTTTCAATTAAACCAATTTGACAGTTCAGATATTGTAAATCTTTTTCCTTATATTCAGGTTCATAATTTAATATGGTTTTTTTTATGTATTCCTGAATAAAATATGATTTTTTATTGGCATGCCCATTTATGCTATATACGTAACATAAATTATTTAGGTTATATTTTATATTTAAAAGAAATTCAAATAAGATGAAACCTGTTGAATAATTTAAAAAGATATTATTATCTTAAGGAAACTTATAACATATTGAATATATGTGGCGTTAATTTTGTAGAAATTCATTATTCACAATTAAATGAAACTACGTGGTATAGTATTATTCCTACTTTCTTTAATGTCTTTACCACGACCTAGGTTTTGTTGTATTAAAACATCTTCAGATGGGATATTAGCAAAGATCTTTGCTAAAATCCTACCTAGGTCGTGGTAAAGAAATTAAAGAAAGTAGAAATAATACTACATCAAGTAGTTTCATTTAATTGTGAAACTTATGACAATTCGAAATACAATTCTCTCATATTTTTTCCAGACTTGAGACTGGCAGTCTGAAAAGACTGGCATATTTAAAAAGTTGTTCCAAAAAGCAAATCCACACTAGTAAAATATGCTTGGCTAACATTCATCAATTGTAATAATTCTTTCCAGTGTATGCTCCAGCATATTAACAGACAATAAGTTATTTTATTGATATTCTAGTAATGATTTTTGAGTAACCATTAAAATATTTTTTAAAAATATAAAATACGCTGGTATTTTACAAGATGCCATACGCGCTCGGTCTGTGAGCAACCGACTTGACCACAGTTGTATTAGTCATTAGCAAGATTTCGACGGATATTATACAAATTACTATAGAAAAGTGTTACAGAGCGATAGAGAAAAATAAATTATGTGAATATAAATTTTTAGTACTAAATTACTCATTGATTTTACATTTTAAATAAAATCCATCCAATAACATCCATTGTTCATACTTGCGATTTCATACTTAACTCTGCCCGTATTTTGCCGATCAGCACGAAAAGGTAAACATTACTTTTTCCTTCGCTTCTTCATGTGAGTCACGGAAATAGCCGAAAAAATACTTCCATCTTGTTTGACATGTCTTTTCTATGTAAATAATACCTCAGTGCAATAATAAAGAAGTACAGGCGGTTCATTGTTCGTATAATTCGTGTGATATATCAATGGAAAGAAAAAAAATATTACGATCCCTATTCAATTTAGGTTTTTGTGTAAGCTTTTATGCTCCAGACGTTCGAACTGCGTTCTTTGAAAATAACATTTGAGTATCTATTCACTATAGATATTACTAGGGTTCGTTTTTCGTTTCATTCATTCCAGAATTTTTTATTTTCTCTTTTGTTCGTATCCACCTGGCGAGTTACAGTTTGACTTGTATGTAACAAATTTATTAATTAAAACGATTTTTTTTGCTCTTTAACGTTCTGAAAACAGTGCTCGTAAATAGTAATGTGTCCTTTTTACCACGATGTATATCAATCAATTATGAAATACTGGACGAGAGAGGATAAGCAGATTGAAGCACAATAGTTTGAAAACAATCGGCCTGATATCTGATTGTACTAGAAATATAAAATGGTCACCTGCTTATATATCAAACCAATGTGAAGCCCATTCTCTGTGTACTTTAATTTCTTAAATAATAAATGCCTATAATACTTGGAGTTAATATACGGTGTAGACATGCCTCCGTTTTATTTTGTTTCGTTTATTTGGAAACCAATATTAATTAGTCTATGTCTTTTAGTATTTGAATCGTGAACATACGTTAAAAATGGTCTCGTCCATAGAAGAAGAAATAGAAGTAGAGTAACCTCAAAACTTTGAAGTTAAATTTCTTAATTTTGAATATGAATTAATTAATTGAGTTATATAAAGGCTATTAACGTTATTATGCAATAGTGATAGATGTCGACATGAAGCCCGGCTCATAATTTGAGGTCGTGAGTTCAATCCCGCGGCATTAGTCTTATTTCGTGTAACATGTATGTTGAGTTTTATTTTCTGAAATAGAACTCATTAATAATCCATTAATAATTATTTAAATGACTTAATCATGCAATCTTTATTTCAAAACTTTTTAATGAATAAAATATCAAAGTTATTTTAAAATATTTGACAGTTCGGTACCATGATGTTCTATATATAGATGCGTTACGATGTAAAATGGGAAATTAATGGAAAGGTAGTGGCCTGAAATTCATTTAGTCGTACATGGTTTTACGTCAAAACTTCATGTCCCTGCGAACTGTTAAAAGTATCAAGAAAATATTAAAAAATGCTATCTTTTAAGCTGCGCAGATGCACAAATTATACAGTAATTGTGAAAAAAAGGAATGATATCTAATTTCATTCGTAAGTACTGTGTAAATATTTTGAAAATATTAATAACAAAATATTTCCTTGAAATCAAATTTTTCAATCTTGCGTTTGCATGAGCGAGACGCTAATTGCATTTTGTGTAAGAGCGATACAGAAAAAGGTTAAGCGATGCAATCCCATTTTGCCCGAATGTCTCTACCTGCTAACCGGCTTGGGCAAATGCGATATCGCATTATCTCATTAGTCAGCGGTTGGCCCTTTATAACATGTAACTTATTATATGTTTACTACTTTACTATATCTACTTTATTATATCTTTATATATATCTACTTTATTATATTAGTTATATCTTTTACACAGCTTTTCCTTACAATGTAATTATCTTCAAGCCATACTCTCCTATACATATGTAAAACTACATATATCATATGTTCAATATTGGCGTTTATTTTGGCGTATTTACTATGTGTATAAGGCGCTTAATCGTAAAATGTTATGGGTTCGGTAAGGTCATTTTGTAACCTTACCGTAATTAGGCAATACGATTATATATAAGTACAAGAGATGTTGATCGAATTTGTAATTAATATCCCACAGTAAATTTGAAATTGTTCTTGTGATAAAGTGGTGGCGACGAAAGTGTTTCAAAACAATTTTAAAATATTTCAAACTATTAGACAAAACTTATATAAGTTATTTGCTTTTATATCACGGATATAATACCTTGCGCTATTTTTTTTCATTGTAGATTTGTTGATGCGATAAATATCTATGTATATATCAATTATAAATTTGATGCACACGCTGTGCAGTGTTTTATTTGTATCAAAATTAAAAATGTCGAAGTAAATTGTTTTTGAAGTGAAGACTCCTTTTATTACCCTAGAATAAGTTTATATATTAAGAATGACGTATAATAAAAAGAAATTAAACGCTAAGATCATTTCCCAACATACGAGTAAGCAATGCCAGGAAATGATCTTAGTGATGCATTTCGAAACATACGAGTGAGAGTTGTCTTGAGGAAAGAAGAACGGGATGGAGAAACGGAAGAAAGGATGTGGGAAGTGATTAGAGAGAGGAGCGGATAAGAATGAACGGAAGGATGGACTTGTGAGTGACATCAGGAGAGATGGAGAGTAAAGAATGCAGATGGAGAGAGTGGAAGAGTAGAGACGAGTAGAGAGAGAGAGAGAGAATAAGATGAAGAAGATGAAAATGAGTGATATGAGGAAGGAGTGGAGTAAGGGATATAGGTGAAAGGGGAGCAGTAAGTTGTGGAAGACACTGCGGACAGGGGAAATAGGGGATTAAGAGGCGAGGGAATATGGGATAGAAAGAGATAAGGGGGTACGTGGGAACTAGGGCTGGGGAAGATAAACGAGTACGGATGAGTGGGACAATGGACGATTGGAGGAGTACGTATTAGAGGAGGGGGAAGGGAGGATGGCAGCATATGGGAGTGGAAAAATGGAGAGTAGGAGTATGGGTGAATAAATGAGAGGGAGATTGGAGGAGTGGGAGGCTACAATGAGAGAGAAGTGGAGTGGGAGAATGGGGAAAGCGCGGACAAATGATACAGTTTTTTAATAAGTATTTTAATTAGAATCTTGAAATATAAAAGTTTCATAAGATCTAGACTAATGTAGTCATCAGAAATATAGATATTAATTTAAAAAAAAGTGAAGAACTATTTGAAATATTTCATCGATAAATAGTGGGTAATATAAAAGAACTAATAGGAATGACATGAAGCATATAGAGAAACTCATATTATTAAATATTTCAATTCAATAATTTATTCTAACAAACATTGTCAGCTCAAAAGACGACGCTATTTTATAGTTAGAGAGAGCATTATTTTTATGAATGTTAGTATGTAACCAAAATGAACAGGAAGAAAGTGATAGATACTCTGCAATTGGTATGACGTCAGAATAATTTAAGAGACATAATGAAAAATAAAGTAGAGGAACAATTGAAGAACATTATTTAAGTTTTATTCGATTCCAAAAGTTGTTTATAGAAGTAAACAAATGTATTTTAGCCACAATGCAAATTTTATTCCTTTTAACCCAAAAATAAGTGGTTCGATACTTTTTACCTACTTTTAGTGAAATAAGTACAAAGAATTGGAAATAAAAACATGAATTTACATTAAAAAAAAACTCCTAAAATAAAAAAATATATTAAAAACATTTCAAATACAAATATGAATTTATGTTTAAAGAAAATATATATCATGAATTAAAGATTTAATATTACATTTTTACAGTTAGTAGAATTAACCTTTTTTGATATTGAGCATGATTGAAATCCTAATTATTTACCTTCTTAACACTGTAAATTATCGTATTTCTTATTTAAATTTTATTATTAATGTGTTTCTCTATATGTTTATAGAGTGTGTAGTATATATTTAAAAATATAATGCAAGTATAGTGTAAAATACTTTACAAATAAAACAATGGATGTATTATTTATCACGATTTTTTCAAAATCAATTTTATAGGGTTCTGTAGTTAAAGTTGGAATCCTTATATTTTCGCCACAACCGTTGCACTGTACAGATGGACAAACAGACATGTTTGTCCATCTGTACATTACAGCCGTTTTCTTGCAAACTATTAGCGTTATAATGATGAAATTTGGCATAGTTTACATATTTATAACGATTAAAAAGTTGTTAAATTTTTTTTACACATTTATAGCGCTTATAAAGTTGTAAAAGTTTTAAAAAGTTGTTAATTAAACTATTTAGATAATTGTTTTATCAAATTGGTATTTCAAAAATATTGGAGGTATTTAGTGAATAATGCTCATACAGGGATTCATTCACGAAATATTAAGCTTTTAAGTGGTTATTTTTGTTATAGTTATTTGTCCCACTTCTTACCAGTTAAAGTTCAATATTTGAATATCTGAAAAATATTCACATTAGTAATGATAAACTAGATACGATATAATGATGTACTACAATATATTTATATGTTCACGTGATGAAAAATTTAAATATACACAATATTTTTAACTTTACCTTTGACAGAGATACTAGGCAATAAATATACGTTTTTTTTAATAGAAATTTTATGCGAAGAATATAATAATTACTTCCAGGTTTTCGCACACATTCAGGCATTTATAAATGCTTAAATGTGTTCAAAACTCTCATGGTGCAAATCTTCATCCTTCTATTTTTAATTAAATAATATTGGCAGTATCCTATTTGTACCAAATATGTCCTTTTCTATGTATAGTCTCCCATCTAAAGAATATTTATAACATTATTTAGCTTGACAATTTATTATATATAAATGAATACAGTGATGAAATACAATAAGTTCTTGAGGGGTCGTAGATTGAATGAAAAATCTTTTAAAATTTTAACGAGGCGAATGAATGATGGCACATGACATGATTTTTAAATTTTCTGACATCCCTCTCATTATTTAGCGTGACAGTTTATTAAATGTAAGTAAATATAGTGATGAAATACAATAAGTTCTTGAGGGGTCGTAGATTGAATGAATACATATTTGTACCATAATTGTATCAAATTGATTTATTCACAAATATTTTCTTTCGAAATGTATGGAATATACGTATCTATATCACTGTTATTTCGAAAAAAGAAAGAATTGTTTTAGTAATTAATTTATATGTTTTAGTCACTACCACACTGCATGTCATAATATTTCTTCGTCAATTTTCGTCTTCAAATCCTTTCTCTATAAATTTAACAGTGTAAAATTCATAGTTTATTATTTGAATCCTCTTAAGAAAGGAAAAACACAAAAGCAAAAGAGGTCAGAAAGTTAAGAAAAATATAATTTGGAAAAATGGAATCATTCTAGTGCAAAATAAACTAGATCTTTGGGGACTTTAAATTTTCAAATGGCTTGCGGAATTTCCATTCGGCCGACAGCTTTCATGTTCGAATTACTGTCACGATGCGGTGGCACCCCAGTCAGTGGATGGTGCTTAATCTTTTTAACGGTGCTTAAAATAATGTCATGTCCGGGTACCGTTCGCTTAGAATTTATTTTTATTTTCAATATAAACGTTTGTAAAGCGTTGCAATGGCGCTGTTATGTTAATTGTCTAGTAAGTTAAGTGTGATATTGGTTTTGTCGGCAAGCGTGACGACCAGAAATAAACGATCTGCGGCAATAATGTTAGCGTACGTACGTATGTGTGGATATCTGCATACGTTTGTATTCGCTGTGGCTCTTAAGTTTTCATACATTGAGAGTTTAGGTTGAAATGGTTCATATAAAAGAAACTAAATATATCATCAATTACGTATCATGTAAAAATGGAATCAAGTTTCGTGACTGTTTAGCCAAAAAAGTAGTGAGATATCATGTGGAGTTTAGTACATAGGATTCATATTAACTCGCGCAATTTTATTCAAAGAACTGCAAAACTTTTTACCTATGGTTGAAGTGCATTTTGTGACTTGGCAGTTACGCACCGCCAGGATAAGAGGTCACTTTTTAAATTCAATGATATAACCGTTAAGTTATATTATTGTAGATTACTTTGGATTAAAATAACATTAACATGCTAAACGAACTAGTATGAATTTTGTGTTACATAAATAAACATTTATCTAATCTTTTTGACTGGGATTTTTAACTGTAAGAAATTCTTTTTATCTTTAAATGTAAGTACTAGGCTTACATTCGACATTTTTTAATAGAATATGTTGAGATTTGCCGAATTTATTTAATGAAACTCTCAAAGTTAATAAAAACGCTTTAGACTTGGTTCTAAATGACAATTCACTACATTTTATGGTCGAAACTGTACGTAATTTAGTTTTGTTTTTACATGACATATTTTTATTATAGTTTTATTTTTCAATTAAAAACAATGCAGTAAGATTTATATTTGTCGATTGCACGTGTAAAAAACCGCAAGCAAAACCCAGTTTTATTGCTGCCGGAATGACTACAAATTTTAGCAATTTTTTGCCACCTTGGCTTCAATACCTTCGTGCAAGTTTGGTACTCGGATCAAGATGAGTAATTTCGAAAGGTTATCTTCTGCCGGCCGTAAAATTTTCATTATCGCCAAACAAACGGATTCACATAAACACATCGAAGTGGCAAATGAAAAGAGATCCGTGAAATACGTGGGCGTTATCGTACGTTTTACGATCTCTACCGGTGGAGTTGACTTCTTTTGATTATCTTCTTACCATTTAGCAGAGGCATGGCCTATTTCGTTGTAGTTATTATGATGACATGCTTTTTACTTTCTTTATATAATCGCTTTTCACCGTGGCTTTATCTGCCTAGTATTTGGAAACTCCAGAAAACTTTTTCAAATAAATAGATATAAACATCAATCAGGCTAATTCTGTAATTACAAAGTATTATTTTCAGCGTAAGCTGTTAATCGTGTTTTAAAATTTGTTGTGGCCCAGTGCGGAGCGCCGCGCGACTTATGTAATGACGTAATGGCAATCTGGACCAAAATTAATACATGAAACATTTCAACGAGTTTATTGTTTATTTTGACTAGCCTTATCTTGTAATCGATTGCATAATTATATATAGTCTATTTTTTTTAGGGTGTATATTATCTAATTCCACAATTACATTGTAATACATCGGAGGGGTTTAGGTATGAAAGAAAGACAAAACAAACAAATAAACAGACAGTGTTTTACTTTTATCATATTGGCAAGTGTTAGGTTAACAACTGAAAATCCGCCAGTGTTTTCCAGTGATTTCTGGAAAATTGTAGGAATTTCTCGAACATCTCTGGCGTTATACGTAAAAAGTGCGGCGTTCTACCTTCTTTTATATAGTTAACAAGGTAGATTTGGTAAAATATGGAAAATATGGAAATTTTACGAAGACAACTTAGAGTTCTTTTGCCTCATGAGTCTGTTTAGGGTAGAAGGCGATATAAAAATAAGCTAAGTATGCGTAACGGTTAATGAAAGTGTATTCTCCGACGAGAGTCAGGCGTTAGTTCCAAAGATTCAGAAAGAGAAAGAAGAAAATTTTGATCTCTCCAATGCTCCTTATCCAGGGGGTCATAGACATTTAAATAAAAGAATAAAAACCCTCTAGAAACCGTGAAATCGACAAATATTTATCACCATATAGACCTGGGGTTCAAGCTTTACATTTAGAAGAACCGAAATTTTCATAACCTCCCTTACAATATCAATAAACAGGTTGTTGCGAGGGAATTTATTGTTACTTGATGATATTGCAAAACATTTTAATGATGGTTTTGCTTCAATATTTTTGTTAATTTTAGATTGGTCCTGACGCGTGTTGTTTGCGCTATTATTTTTACTAAAGTACAAAGTTTGAAGCATATCTGCTTGATTACGTAAAATCATTGTGAAATCATTTAAGAAAGGTCTTTAACTTCTTCCCACTTGAAAAGGGTTACACTCTCTCATTGACTTGAAACCATTTATATTATTAATGTATCTCATTTGTCGGCAGGTTGACCCAATTAATTTAAAGAGCGTAATTTTTGTGTAATATGATCTACAATAAAACGAAGGCTTCTGTGAGAATCATATTTTAAAGTTTCAATGCTAAGTAATGATTTCAAAAGGGTTATTTATGAGTACGTTAACATTATTATGTTGTTCGGAAAAGGGATCCCAAGCTATTTAATAATTGATCGCTGTAAACTCAATGAACTGAATTACTTCTCTCGCTCCACCCTCCAATGAACATTTTAAATAATGTAATTTATTTATTGCTGGCATTGAAACGTGTAAATCAATTAATGAATTAAATATATCTCTAAATTCCAAACATGTAAGATAATTACCATCAAATTTAATTTCAGGTAAGCGAATGCTAGGTTCTCAATCTTTTAAACGTGGGATTTCAGGAGATACGTCATCATTTTTTGGTTATATCGTTTCAATAGAATTTTGTTACGAAACTTGTTTTTCAACATTAGAATCCAAGGTGTCAATCTGACATTGCACTGAAAAAAATCTCCGTATATTGATTCTATACCAGTAATTCTTTTCAAAAGCTCACTAAATTGCAACTTTGATAAACTTTGAGGTTATATACATTGAATAGCAGAAATGTATTTTTAAATTTTGTTAATCGACCCTTTATAATACCGTGTTTTCTAATTAAATATCTTAATGACCTTTTCTCTTCTTCATTTACATAGTCTAATTTATTCGTATTCATTGTTAAATTTGGGTAAATAATGAATTAGATAAATAATGATTAATGTAAAATTGAATCCAAGTCCTCGGTGATTAATCCACTACGCTGCTCAAAATCAGGAATCGGAATTTAAATTAACTCACACGCAGACGGGTAGTTCGACGCAACTTATCTGAAATAACTCGGCGGTATATATCATCAAAGATAGAAATAAAAAACAGTGAGCTGTCACGGGACGCCTGGCAGATGTGAAACATCGTGTTCGTACAAGTAATATGCATAAAAGATAAGATTATTATAGGAACTAAATATAACATAATGAAAAATTAAAGTATTACGAATTTCTTACAAAAAATGGTGACTTTATTTAATAAACATTTATTTACAATTAATCCAAAAATAATAAAGCACAGGTTATGTGTACGGTAGTAAACAACAGCGTCGAACTGAGTAAGGAGGGGGTCGCGTAGTCGGTTGCGCATGGCGACACGTCGCCATACCGTACACTCTACTACATATAGACTATATATACCTTAGTGTAGGCACGGCACGCTTGCGCGGCACGGCCACTACAAGCGTCGCCACGCCACCGATCCTGTTTATACCTGCGCCTATAGATGTTTCACATCAATATTCTTGTTACAAGCTGTAAATAATAATTACTCTCAATCGAACTGAAAGTAAATTTAGAATAAGAATTTAAATGGATATTTACAAAGTAATCACAATATTGCTTAATAATTAGTACTAACGGATATTAAATTAATGAAGTGAATAAATATTAACAAAAGGAACAATGATAAATTAACTGACCTTGAGGTGGAAACGTGCGAAGAAATCAATTCTTTCAAATATATAATGAACTTAGATGGGGCTGCACAATAATGGCAATTAAGTAGAATGAAAGAAAAGGTGCTTCTCTTTTGACAGACTCTGCCCACTTGATGAAATCGGTCTCCTCAATCCGGAACTGCGGGTCCTATCATGGTCGCCACTTATGTTCGCGCCAAATAAGGGTACACGCGAACATAAAAAAACTTAATGTAGAATGAATGTAATGTATATAATGTGAAATGTAAAGTGTAAAGATTATGTAATTTCAAGTTCTAAGTATCAAGATACTGAAAGGTGGAGGCGCGCCACGATGGAACTTCATCACGTTAAGTCGTGCTGTGCTTTGATTGGCTGGAATGATCCTTGTCCGCGCCTGTATGGCGGGCCTCTTTCACGGTGGCACGAACCTAATGAATGGTTTTAGATGAATTATCTCAATATTATCTTACCAATGTAAATACTAAACTAATTTAGTTTATTTATACCTCTCTCATGTCTTAGCTACGTAACCGATGTCCGTCAAATTTATCATGTAGGTTAACAAGGGACACACTTTATTCAGGATTCGCATTCATTTTTTTATTAATTTAAAAAAGTCTAAAGTAAAATTACATGATTCAAATTATCAAACAGACCGATTTCCTAACCTGAGAAATAGCTCAGTTGTGTAGGATGAATCTCGATGTTTTTTTTAAATTTATAATAAACATTTATTAAGTAAAAACGCCAAGTTAATTTCTTCATGTCAGTAGACGACGCGACGTATATATTAAATCTACTTTGTGCAAGGTAAATTTTCATTTCAGTTAATCCGCCAGGGCAAAGCTGTATCAAATATTTCCCATACATATACGGCATTACTTTCATTTTTTCTCAGAAGAAAACTTTAACTAAATTATGAATATATTGCTCTTACTTGCAACTCCCTGAGACTATAAGGGCGAGAAATTTAGAAAAACTCTGATTGACTTACTAATACCATCAGGTTTTGTGTTGATTCAACAGAGTGTGAAATTTGAATAAAGTTACCAAAATAATATTCAGTATAAAGTAGTATTCCATAGTATTCAGCAGTAACTTAAAAAAATGGTGGATATATTTATATTATTTTTTGTATGTAATATATTTTATATCGACAATTTAAACTTTTTGTACTGTAATTGTCGAACCAAATAGCTATATAAGGTCATAATGATATACGGCAGTGGTCTCTTATTATTATTATGTTTAATTAATTGTTTGATGTGAATTACTACATTTTAATAATTTAACTACATGTTTCAACTTATTACGCAATAATAAAATAAACTATCTTAAAATCGTATTTTAGTTAACGTCAACATTTGGGAAAAGAAGATTTTAATTCGATTTGTATCATTTATTAATTAATTCGTTACATCAATTGGCATTATTAAAATACATATAAGTTTAATAGATGACTAGCAATAACGATAATTTTTGGTCCTTGTGACAAACTGTAAAGCCAAATAAAACTTGAAATTATTCACAGTTTCTCAATGAATAAAATATTAAAATTAAATGTAGTTTGAATGTACATAAAATTGGAGTAAAGATTCTTGCTTTCTCTTGATCAATTTTTAATGCAATTAAAAACTAGAGTATTGATTGATGTTTCAACAGTAAATCATAATTCTAAATTTATCATTAGCAATACTAATTCTAAATTTACTGTTATTGCCAATTAATGAGACTTGATATAAACTCACGTAAATAGTACTGCAAAAACTTATAAACTTATAGCCTTGAAGTAACATCGACTATTAATTTCCACATAAATTTGGAACCGTTTTACAGCTTTCGAGCTAGTTTCTAAGCCAAGGTTAATTAATAGGCTCGAGTCAAAATTTATATACGTTTCTTGAATAAAAAAATACTTCTACAATTAGAATTATTGCTAAATTGAACCTCAAAAAGAATTTTAATGAGATTAAGAAAAAGCGAATGAAAATGTTAACATGTCCTTTTTTAATGGTAGATACGTAATCTATTCGTGTTTATAATCTAGAATAAGTCATCTGTTGATGGTCATATTTTTATATTTTGATTATATTTAATTAATTTTTCATATTTTTACGATGAATATTTTTAGAATAGCAAGTAATAAATGTTTTAGATGTGGTGGGCATTTCTGCAGAAGGGATATATCTATTTTAATTCTATTACGTATAGCTCATTCCTTTGTTCTACTTTCTTTATAAGATTCTGAATAGCATTTGAATGTATCTTATAAGATCTTTTTTATGCATTCTCATTCGCTTCAAATATTACATTCTGGTCTGAGAGCAGCTTGTTATCCGGGAATAATACAACATTTTTTGTTTCTTGCTATATAGTTACTATATTTTGTGTTTATCTGCAGAGTGATATTAATAGTAGCATCGAATGTAGTCAGTATTTAGGTGTCAATCACCGATTTTGAATGATACCAGAATATAACTTGCTTATGATGAATAAAAATTATCCTGTGGGAATAATCTTTAATTTCATAAAAATCATGTTATTAATATTGGAAACGAATAAGTTCTTAACTGGTATATTACTTTGATTGTAAAGTTTTCATATTTATTGTTAGTTATTTATTTAAATATAGGTGTAATTTTTTGTCTATTTTCGCTATTCCCTTCACTATAACCTTTTTAAATAATCAACGATTAAAGAAGGAATTTTTTAATTCTTACATTTCTTGTCAATAAACTCTCCGAGATATTTATTTTAGTTCAGTAAATAAATATTTGGTTAATTTTTAAAATCTCTCACTTACATATGTTTTAAAATCGGAAGAATTGCGGTAGAAAGCGTCTGTATGTTACAAACATTTTGGTATGAATCTTGCTCCTGGGAGTACGTTCCTGGAAAAGCTTAGGTTATCCGCTAGAAATTTGAAATAGTCCTAACGCTCCGATATTAATTATCTAAAAATGACAATTTTAAAACTTAATATTTCGTAAAGGGATCACTGTACAGAAAAAAATTTTCAAGACGTACTGTTAACATTTTTGCATACATACATTTTTTTCTCACAGGGTATTGTGTACATTGCTATATACACAATGCGCTATGACAATAAAAAAAATTACTAGTGGAATAATTTTTAAAGCATGTTGATAACAATATATTATATCTCCGTATTCAATCTAGTTTAATAGGTAAAATTATTAAACATTTTCAAGTTTAATAATAAATTGACCAAATTTTATATCGTAACTTTCCAAAGTATTCGATAATAACAAAGTTCGGAAAATTTTCCAATCACTCTCGGATGGAAGGTCATCGCTGATATAAATAGCCCGGCATGTTTCCTTAATATTAATATCGACTATCTCGCTTTCAATCCATATGATAAATGAAAGTTCACATTATATAATTTCAGCGAGATTTTCCAAAACAACTTGGAACGACGACAAAGTCAGCAAAATACAAACATTTTGGTTACGGAAATGAACGGGCCACGCGACTTTGACAGATGGTTTAATGCCGTATTTATTATAAATCGACCATATGTGTTTACAGCCCCGTACGGATATTAGCATTATAAATAGCTTTATAAACGGATACCGCGGCAGATGCTGGTAAAGAGGCGAGGTGATGATAATCCCATGGCCAGTTTCAATATTTTATTGCAGCGAGAAATGATTTTCGTGACGTTAATATACGTAGTGATCGTAGTTGCAAAATGTAATTTGGTAAGTTGTATCGGAATAAAAGGCAGTCATTGATTTTTTTGGGTAAACAATGAGGTTACCAATAACAGAGAAAGAGGATAGGGAGCGGTTCTGTGTATTTGAATGCTCACTTTTTATGTTGACTTTGTGTTATATTTGTTTTTGTTTGTGATTAAATGTTCATATTATACGAACGTTACGTATTCGGGTAAGAAGGCGCAAAACTTGAATTATGCCAATTTCGATGTCGATGATGTGGTGTATTTTTCAGCTGTCAGAATTCTCAGTTTAGTGATATATAGAGAGAAATTAATAATTAGTATGTTATATATCTATTTCTCATTTAAAAATATTACAATTAGAAAGAAAGAAAGATAGAGCACGATCATCACGACATACCCATTGCACTCCACACGGCAAAAAAACCTAATTAACTCATCCATCAACAGCACCATTTTCAAGACCCTTAAAGATCAAAGCATTGACCAAAAGTGGGAGACCCTCTCTTTGAAGGGGTCAAATTCAAGACACCTAGAGAGGGCATAGGCTGTTGCTCGTTTTAGATTGACTACCGGTCACGACTACCTATAGGTTCATAAAATAATTATTTTTAGTTTTTATATCGAAGTAAGTTAATGATAACGATCAGCATTTTCCTTTTATTTTCAAAATTTGATGACGATAATCTTGGAAACGATTGGATCTTTCACATTCACCAATAATATTTTACATTTATAATGATGAGAAACACATAGTTATGCGGTAGATAACACACTGACTTCTTATTTATAAAGGATTCTATAAAGTGTGATTTTTTTGGCAACGATTGGGTTTTTTTCTTATCACATTGTCTGTTAAATTCATAAAGAAAATTTTAGTAGTTCATCCATTCATTAAAACATTTATTTTTCAATAGAGAAACAGGAAGCTGTGATTTAGAAGTTTCCGAGTTTACCTTATATGTCTGTCAGTGAAGACTAATACCGACCTAGCTGCGAAGGTAGCTCCTTCCATAAATATCTATTTCTAAGAGCATCTCTTTGTTAAATTAAGAAGAGTATAAGTTATATTTTATGTAGAGTATAAGATGATTTTACTTACAGTTATATTTTTATAAAAATTAAAATTCGTTAATTATTTTTTTACCTATTTATTTCATTTAAAATGGGAATTCGTATAAAATCTCTAGTTGTATTTGCGTATTTCAGATATAACACTGTCATAACCACATAAAGCGATTTAACTAAATTGAAGTCATACTCCTTAGATTTTAAAATACCAAACTGTACGCGAATGCTTAATTGTATTTAATTAAGAGAATAATAAAATATTTTATTTAATATTAAGGCTGTATATTTTTCACACGGAGCTTAAAGCTTCAAAATGGTCAAAGAAATCTCAACTATATTTTAAATACCTGTCGAATAAAACCATCTTCATTTTTTCAAAAACTTTGTCTTAGAAACCCGTAGAATAAAGAGGAATCGATTGACACTTTATTTAGTTAAATGGATTTGGCAGCTCCGTAATCAAAATCGAAGATAAATCCATATATAAAATATGTAAATACATAGACTATTGAATTCATATCCCGCTTAATTTACTGGAGCGTAGTCGTATGAAAAATTAATATCCATAGTACAGTTCGCCAGCTATAACTTAAAATAAAAAAAATAGTAATTTAACACATTACGGAAACTATTTTAAACATGCTTTGGACGGAAAAATAATAATAAAATAGGAAAAGAAAAACAACAAAAGAAAATATTTTCAGGTGACCAAGTTTGACCGCGAATAACTCAAATACATCATGATTGGATTCCAAAGTGACCACACATTATTTGATCGCAAGCTTTGCAAGTGAAGATGATTCATAAAACAAAATTTAAACTCTCACTTGTTTATAAGTCATTTGGTGTTTGTTTCTTGAGTTTCTTCACATGTTTAATAGCTTAGTCAAGAATATATTTGAAAATAATTGACATTAATGTTGCATTTAAAATAGAATGAGTGTAAACTGTCAGCTTCGGCAGGTAGTATTGAAAAGTCCCAATAAATTATGTTCCATTTTTATAGTAAATACTGAGTTCAATTTTGAAGATATCGTATTAATTTTTTCATATAATTTCATGTTACATTATACAAAAAATATTAACTGCGATGGAGAACCTAACATTTTAACTTATCCGTTATTACTTTCCTATTTATAGTTACTTTGTAGTTTGTAACGTTACATTTCATTGCGATCTCAGTTTTTCTCCAACAAAATTAAAATTGTTTTTATACTTGCATTCGATCACCACGCCGGAATGATTTTATCTCTCATGTATGGTTTTATTGGCTATTGGAATTAACTTCTGTAGATAAAACTGTTATTTTTTAATGTCAGTATTGAAATCCGATGTAAATGTAATGACATATAGAACATAGTACACTATGTTAACTTTTCCAGATGTAGACTTTTCCAATTACCTCGACGTATTTCGAGGCATTATAAAGTTTTCATAAAGGTCCATTTTTCTTTTGTGAGTATGTTTAAGTATTAATTTCATATTTTTGCCTTATTGTGAATTGGCCAATCATTTAATGAAAAAGTTCAACGGTATGTACCGTTATGAGCGTAAACGTATACAGGCTATAAGTTTACGCTTACATCTATAAATCTATAAGCTCACGCAGTCACCGATACTTCAAAACTGAACCAACTGATAAATTATATAACCAGAAATACACGTGATAGTAGTTAATTGGGTTCAAAATATGAATAGATACGTGTTAATTATATATATTTGGGTATGAGCAATAAAAACAATATGAAGTAAAATTATCTGTATGGTAAATATAATTTTTACAAACAAATATATGAAAAGCTTTCTTTTTCAAAATAAATATACTCCAGCAAATGCAAAGTCAAAAAGGTTTAAGGAAAAATTAATATAATATCACAACGCGATATAATAGAGTTATCCATAAAAGTATTTGATGTCATCGGTATTTATTTTACATTAAATTAGCTGATTAGCTACTAGTAAATGGAAACTGCCATCTTATTGGGCGTTATTTTGGTTTGGTACAACCGCAGATTGATGATAAATAGGAAAGTAATAAAAGAAAAATTGAGGCATTAAGTGAAATGATACCGTATGAGCAAAGTAATGACATATCATTAAAATAAAACACAATATTTATTAGGAAAATGGCACAAAATTTAATGGAATTATTTAATACCATTCGACGAAATCCACACTTTAAACAGATTTCATTTTAAGTATAACCTTAGTGGCAATTATTTTAAAATATACAGTAAATATTCTTGACGAATTGACTAAACACGGACAATAATTAAAATTTACAATCATGGACAATTACGTAGAAACAAATTAGATACAAAAGTACCAAATAAGCGACGTTCTCGCCTAAAAATATTGTATTATTTTCTGATAGGATCCCCGTTTTATATGATATATAAACTATTGTACTCAGCCGTATAATAGTCGCGTTGGGAACATATCATACTTGGTGAATTGCTTTCTTACGACAAGTAAAATATGCTTATTAAATTCCATGTAAAATCTGTTAATTACAAGATTCATCACCCAAGTTGGGAATCGAATGTCAAGTAGCTTCACCAGCAATATTATTTATTAAAATTACGAGGCATATAAGCACAACTGAAAAGCTTAAATCTTAAACTTCCATCTATTTCAAATATATCGACAAACAAAACTTGTTTGTATTTATTTCATCAGAGTAATGCTTCAACAATTAAAATAGGTTCTTTTTTAAATAAGTTTCAAGAAATCTACAGTATAAGTGGCAATTGCGTTGCAAGAGCAAAAAGTTCTCATCAAACTAAATACGAGGTCGCTCCCCTGGCACCGAAACTAAATCATATTTTTTCCGGAAGTAAACAGGAAATTAGTTTTTCTAGTCTGTCTAAAGTTCAGTACCCAATCAAAGAGATATCAAGCGACCTTCATTTCCCAGAGGCAATCTGCAGTTACTAATCATATCACGAAGCATACGTACTGTCGCATGAGAAGACTAAACGATGAGACTCGAAGCCCGAATAAAATTCCGAAACACAATGTTTGATTAATTACTACTTTGCAGATATAATTTTCGTAAGTTATAATAACTTATTCAATATTCGCACGATTTGTAACTCTATTTAGAAAAAAAATTATTGAAACTATGTTTATTACTATTATAGTGAACATTATGTAAAAGTTTCGAAAATCGAACATCTTCATTGGTGAAAGATAACTTAAAGTTTCTCTTAATTATTAGGTTATAAAAAGACATAATGGCAGATTTTGTTTATTTATTGATGCGAAATTTAAAATCATGCTCGGTATTACTTTAATTTAATTTTTTATTTGCTTGTGTTGTAAAATACTGTGCACTCTCATACCAACTTAAAAATATGGAACATATTATATCTATGTAAATAGAGCATTTCTCATAAAAAATTATATTTTATTAGTATTGAATATTTAAAATTTAATCCATAACTTTAATAGAATCAAAATTATTTGAAACATCTAAATTATATAAATTATAATCAACGAATTTAAGGAAATAGCCCCTCCAGTCCTATGACACGATAAAATAACCTCGAAAAAAAAACATGAAGACATGATTGGCTATTCATCTTTTTTTCATATATCTGCGAAACTTTATTATGGTTGACTGAAATCGTTATATTAAAGAGTAAAACTTCGAGCTTACTCTTTATTATAAAGATACGAGAGGACCGTACTGCTATTAATAAAACAAAGACAATTCTCACAACACTACGTAACAATAAACAAATATAAGTAGAGCAATAAGACACCAGAGGATGCGGTAAGCGAGCTGTGTAAAGATACGTATATGTATAAATACATACAAAAATCTCAAATACAATGCATATCAGCTCTTAAATTGACAGAAAAATACTTATTTTTTTAATGTCCAAAAACAAACAGTAAATCGGTCAAAGATCCAGCACATGCACACTCCTGAAGGAAATTGCTTTAGAACACGTGAGGTCGGTGACATTTAGGTTGGTGACATATTTATTTAGTTGGATCGATTTTATATTCAGCTGATTTAAAATGCTTCTTACAAATATTTTAAATATTGCACTTCGGTTTGCTCTTTGGAAATATAATTGTCAAACATTGTGGAATAATTTTGATAAAAATTATATGTTATAATTACACCAAGCACTACACAACACATGACTTAACTCTGAGGTGTCATACCTTTAAGATTGTTTGAAGGTGTCCGCACAGGTTTTAAAACATTTTGAAAATTTCTCAATTTTCGAGTCTCTTGTGCAGTAAAGGGTGAATTGAGAAAACTCCTATTTTTATGATACTACGCCATAAAAAGAACATCTTGAATAAATTTCAGGTTTCAATTATGGTTAACCAATCAGCCCATCCCTTTCCCCTCTGCCAGCAAAGTGGAAGTTAAGGGTTATTTCACTGCATTTTTACTTGATAAGTAAGAGACATGTGAAAATACCTAGTTTCATTTAATATCATTCAAATATTTTAACCATAATACCTCTTGGCATTTTCCACAATAAATTTATTTTTTTATGTTTGTCCTGTATCCCGCCCTAATTATTCGGATTCTTCCTAGGATGCAGAGTAAGTGTTGTGAAAATTAAAGGAGGCTATAAAGAATGTACACATTTACACATGTGTATCTTATATATATATATATATATATATATATATATATATATATATATATATATATATGTGTATATTTTCTTTTTTTTTTTTTGTTTTTTCTATTTTCATATGCCGCATAGATCCATTATAACCTGTATTCATTCTAAATTTAAGTGTTGTCTACTGTGAAAATTTAGATAAATGAGTGGATTAGAAATGAGTTCTATCCTAAATTGATAACCGAATAAAAATATAATTTAACACATTTATATCGTGTGATCGTGGCCTTAATGGTAAATACAAACCGTCTTCTGTATTTTGAGTCATGTGTTAAATGTGTTAAATTTTGAGTCATTGTCAGTTAGACAACGTGGGATATCTAGTTTCTACTACACGATCTTTGATTGCTTCTATTATTCAAATGGCTCTATAGAAATTAATATAACTCGGATTACTTCATTAGTTATGTAGATTAGCAAATTCGAAGAAATCTGCCTCTTAAATTATTAGATGTTATTGTATTTACTATCTTCGTATTCCTTTTTTGTATTTGGTATTTAAGCTTAGTGTACGATCTAATAGGGCCGAGACGCATAAATTTTCCAGACTGTCTAACAGTCTAGGAGAGTGAAAGGATTAAGCCATAATATAACTTCTAGAATACGTCTCGAATGCTAATCGTTAAATCTGTAAAAGATTAAACGGAAGAGGTGTATTTTTTAGGTGACTACGAACGATACTAAATTAAAAGGATGTACTTTTTCAATGTCAAATAAGACGACAAAGTCAAATTGGAGAGAAACTTTGCAAATAGTGGGAATCATTTAATTCGTTAGATTTTTTTTAAATAACAAGATTTTTATAAATGGAATTGATTCTAAGAAATGTATGCTTTAAGTTTTTACTTTTAGAAAAATAAATACGTTACTTAAATACGCATTTAAATTAAACCATTATCCACATCTTCACATAAATTACGACAATAAGGCACTGTTTTTTTTTTCATTAAAATATCTTTGTTAAGCAAGCAGTATGTAATGAAATATAAAATTTTGTCCTTTTTTAACCGTAGTTTTAAAAATCATATAAAATTTCTGGGTAGTAGCATTTCATAAGAATTCCTAAGTAAAATTATTTTGGTGACTACGAGATTGTTGCTGTTATTTTCTATGGTTTAGTAATAAGAAACACACAGCGTCCCTACTACGTGTTTATAAATAAGTAAAAAATGTACGTAATATCATACAGCACATAACCGTATCTATGACTAATATACACAATAAACTCCATATTACAAGACCCGGCAAATTCTTTATCTAATATAAGAATTTAGAAGAAATATTTACCAAGTTATTCATCCAAACATAGCGGTAAGAAAGACCGTGAGCATCGCGTTCACTTTTTAAGAAGGTTTAAAAATTTATATATATTTCCCATTGACGTCCCATTATAAACGCCATTGTTGCTCACGTCATGCTATATAGATATGACAATCAAAATGTTAATTATTACATAATTTTGAATTATATTTTAAGAATAGTATAAAATATTCAATGATTTCACACACTTACAGTAAATTTATCTAATAAATTAGTTATTGCAGATACGCTCGATGTACATAAATTCAAGGCGGGCTTTGCTCTCTCCATTCAAATATATGACGTTTTAACCGACATACTAGTCTTTACATATACAAAACTGTAGAAGATGTAGTAATAGTTAATACTGGAAGATAGATTGATAGAGTTGGAATTAAATTTATACTATCTCAGAAAATAAACAGACGGTGTAGGATGGTGCGTTGGTCACACGGCTTCAACCTTTAGAGGCGCGGCGTAACATTGGGTCCCAGGTTCGATTTTCGACCGTTCGTCGAGCGGGCCAAATGCTAGACCAATGATGGGCAGCTGCGCTACTGATGTAAGAAGCTATGCATTGAGATCGCCAATCCACAGTGGGCTTAAACAGGCTGTTATCGATAATAAAAATAATATACTATTAATAAAAAGGTATAAAGTATGTTCTATGTACATATTTACATTATAAGTAAATATAATACCATAAAAACCTAGATAAATATAATATTACGCTATGACACATAAATTATAATAAAATTAAAATATTCCTCAAATTCTCGCAATGAAAGGAAACGTCACATCCTTTTTATTTTTGAATATTAATTTCATATATTTATTACATTAAAGAGAAAATACTTACAAAGTATTATAGGAAATTCGCGTCGGACGAAAGAAACGACATTGGCATGCGTTACAAATATCTTACGAACCAAATTCATCTGGACGCGCCATAGTTACTTAAAAACTTGTCACCAAAATTGGAGTAGGTGCGCAAAATAAACGAGAGAAAAATAGCTAAATTTAGTCACATGTATGAAAGTATCGATTGTAAGTCGCGTATGTAAGCTGCATTTTGAACGGCAGTTCCTATGAATTCTCAATGAATCTCACTCGTGCCACTAGTAAGTGGCACGATTGAGATTCAGTGAGAGATATAAACAAATATCACACGCGCGCATGAGTACGTAATATTTTACATTAGTTTCATTTATGATTTTTTTCTGATCATCCACATTTCCGAATGTCCAAACAACGTAACCACATTTTTTCTTAACTTAAATCATCGACGGATGGAAATATATTTCAAATCATTATGTTGTGTAATACGGTTATTAAATAGCACATTTTAATAAAATTTTCAATGATTTCATTCAAGGTACGAATATTTATTTTCAGCCAACCAAATATCACGAGTTATAAATAAAATATTTTGTTACTAACTACGGAGCATTACCTCCAATGATACGAGCATTGGAGATTCCCACATCTAGCAATGGACTTGGAACAGCTGTTATTGGTAATGAAAATAATATCTTACCAATATAGAAATAAGTTATAAATAAAATGTATCGTTTTACGCTGCAAGACAATTATATATATATATATATATATATATATATATATATATATATATATATATATATATATATATATATATATATATTATTTTCAAACATAGGGATTGATGAAATATTTTCATCATGTTTATAAAGATTTATCAATTCATAAAATATTATGGCGATGTGTTTATAGAGCTATTATTTTCTATTAACAACAACAACGCTTGAAATGTGACGTACAATCAAAACGTAGAAAATATTTTTCTAAATAAGCATGAAGTATAAAAATCTCAAATCACTTTGAGTGGAAAGAAATAGTGGTTAGAACGTGCCTTTTAGCTAATTAGTTTATTAGGGATTTATTTTATTCATGCAAAAGAATTAATTATAAATTCATACATTTCAATACGCTTTTTAACAATTTAAATTTGTGGACACAAATCAGTTCATATCTATTTTTTTCGCTATGCAGACACAATAAAAAACCAAGTTCCATGGTCCACGTAGACAGTCGCATTATCTCAAAAATTACACCTCCAAATTTATTGATGATCAATTTGTTAATTATCAATATAAAATACTTGTCTATAATCAATGTCTCTCTTCACCAATGATTTAAAACCTGTTATCATCCTATACAATATATTTTGTTGGGGTTATATACTTATTTTTTACATTTTTTAAAAATTCTTTGACATTGGGTATCTCCTACATACGTCTGAATATTGATATACATTATGTTTAATCAAAATATTTACGCTTGTGAAAAACTGGTCACATAAAATTCTCTTTACATTATAAAGACAATGGTTTCAACGTAACCAAAATTCAGATGCTTCCTTGATAATGCGCCCACAATTTGTCCGCAACCTTTTCATAGATTAGGGGCATTATTAAAGCTGATTATAATTTCCATTGACTTATTCGTGTTACGTCAACCTTCCAAGCCCATCCTTATTTGCGTCTATATGTATGTTAATCTTGCAATCTATAAAATAAGTGCGTAGACCATAGCTGCAGTGATATCATCGTACTAATTTTGCCTCGCTATTAGGTACCCTAATTTAACGTAGACACACTGACAGTTTAAATAATGTACATAAATAAAAAAAAATAACCTTTACGTTTATTTTATATCATCAGGTCGGAATAAAAGTATCTAAGTAGATGGACTGAAAAATTAAAGTAGATATTATGTTTAAAGTGTAAAAATTTGTGTATTAATAATATAGCTAATATTTCATTGCCAGTTTTTATTTTCGTGACAGGTTTGATCAAATAAAGTAACACTGCATGTTTCTTTACATAGTTTTTCAAAAAAGATTGGCATGAAGTTCACAAATTTATTTTAATTGCAACTATTTTTTTTAAACAATTTGAGTTAGGATTTTAAATAAACTTTATATCTTTAAGAATATTTAAAAACTATGCTATATTTTAATACTTCAAAAACTGTTAATACTGTATACGAATGAGTTTCATTTTTTTTAAACGCTCGAATCAATAAATATTTATTTTAAATATAAGTTAACACAATACTATATTGATAATCGATGTTCGTCGATAATTAAGTACCAAGTTAGTTTTATTCTTTTACACGTTCCAAAACAATCCACTCAAAAATCTCATGAATATTTCACCCTCTGTCTAGTACACCTGTTCTATTACAGATAATAAAACTGTCAATACAGGATAAACTCGATTGATATATTATTTCATTTTTATTAAAAACAATATAATTATTTTTATTTTTTCATAACACCAAGAGAATATTACGTCTTAGATTTTAATTTATATTTTTATACATTATTTACAGCTTATTACATCGTTTAGTACTTTAATTTTTTTATTTTAATAAGATAATTTTATTATGGATACACCTGCCAAGGAGGTGCTCGTGTAAAGAAATATCTAAAAAGAAAAGAAACAGAAGAAAAAATATATATGAATCTGTATAAGGTGTATCATGCTTTTTTTAAAAAATGATAAATTATGGAATATCACATATATATATATATATATATATATATATATATATATATATATATATATATATATGTGATATTCCATAAATTGTTTCACTATCTCGTTTTGTGTTTCGTACTGTGTTATAAGTTTTTTTATCATCAGCAACGCAAATTGTTACAATTTTTCATATGAGCAGTACCAGCAATTCTGGCTTGAGGAGGATATACCTATTGCCTATTCTGCATAAAGGCTTATCGCAAGATAGTTTTTGTAGCTATTTCTTTACAATTGAATGAGTTTTAGGCCGGTCGTCAATTCTCTTATAAAAATAAGAAAACAATTGCAAATCATCGGACAGGGAGATTTAAGGCTTCATCACGCTAACTTGAAGTCAAATATTGAACAATTGTCACTCGACAATTAGGGCCCAGTCAAATATTAAACAAATGTCACTAGACAATCTGGTTACTTCCCAACTTTTAATATTTGCTTGCATTTAGTGTTTTCAACGAATAAAAATCACACATATATTTTTTGTAATTTTTCATCCTACAAAAAAAATTATAATAGTGGATAGCACTGAGGCATCTGTGACAAACACATATTATATTGATATGTTTAGGTAAATTCAAAATTAGGCAAACAGGGGATCTACTAAAAGAAAATAAATTGGCAAGTGAAAAACAGAAGGAACGGTAACATTCATTTATTGACATGCCACACAGTCTCTAGAAATGTCTTATCCATGTTGTAAATGATCCTTCTACCTGCACACGTCTTCTAAAATAAATTAGTGAAAAACATCATTACCGTATAAAATCTCACAGCACTGTTACTAATGTAGAGTGCTACGGTGCACAAACTACAATAAGCCACTTTAAAATTAACCTGTTAGGTAAAAGTAGACCGGCATTGCAAAAGTTCTGTACATACGCACATATAATCATTTAAATACACACAGTTTTTCCGTTAAACTTATATATATATATATATATATATACAGATATATATATATATATATATATATATATATATATATATATATATATATATATATATATATATATATGTGTGTGTGTGTGTGTGTAATTATATGCATATGTACATATTATTTACGTTCTTTCACTAGCGTCAGATATGAATTTTTAACAATATTTTATTTTAACTACTCATAACTTTTTCATGTTGTATGTTTTATGTGTTTAACTCTTTTTAGTATATGTTGTTCAGACAAAGCATATGAGAAATATTAAATCAGAATCATAGCTTCTCATGTAATGTTATTTTTGTATTTGATAATAATACATTTAAAAATAGAAATTTTAGGCAGTCCAGCAAATCGACGCTTTTGAATGGAAAAAACATATTTGTACTCTACTCAAAGGACTCTTCAATCTTAATCAACATGCGCGTGAGGAATGATTTTTTCACTCTCGTTTACCAGTACGTAAATACCTTGAAATATAATTTTAAGTAATTTTAAATTACGTTTACAGTTTTTGGGCAAGAAACATTATATTTTATGGGAATAACCAGCCTTTATCTTGTTTTGTTTAAAAAAATAGAAGCCAGATGGACGTACAGAGTACAGACGGATGGATAGACGACGTGATTTATGAGAGAAAAAAATTATCTCTCATATAAATCACACTTTGTTGGCCATGTTTCGATTTAGCAATTATAATTACATAAATTTTTAATTGTTTTCATCTGTAATTGCATCGCTATAAAGAATAAAGTAAATCAACAATTTATTTGTTCTTCCCATACTGTTAAAATTTTGTTTGTATGTTCTAAAATTATATCTGCCGTTACCATCCTATTAGCAAACTAATATTAACGAACTATTTTCCATCATATTATACTCGATTGCAACTTCCTATGTCTTTGATGAACATTGAACAATGTAGCTAACAATTCCTTTGATATTTCATCGACTGTAATGCTGTTATTATTAGGAAACCGGTCTATTTTTTATTTTCTCAAGCATTATACAGAAAGGAAATTAAGCAGATACTACAGACGACTTAATATACAGAAGACTTAGTCTACAAAGGAAACTAATGATGACTTAATAATATCTGCAACTACACGACTAATAACCGCTCGTGTCTGCGCAGCAAATGATAATTCAGCTTTTGGACTTAGTTCCACTTAGCTGAGTCACCACTATACTTACATGGCTTTTATGTTCTTCTTAACGATGATGAGAGTTTTTTTCATATATGTCTAAATAAATCAATTCATTTTGACTATCATAAACAAAACTATCATCATGACCAGGGGGGATTAGAGGAATTAGCCATTTCTTCATGCCATGTCCCATACTTCAACGAAAATCTGAAGAAAAAATACATTAGCGTAAAAAATATTATCTATACAGGATGTCCAGTGGCAGATTTCAAAGTTTGAACAAACATAGTTTCTGAACGCAACACATAAGAGAGGCACGGGGGGCGTCGTTAGAAGCGCAAGCGGTCCGGATGTTTTAGTAGCCATGGAACAGTGGAGTGGAGAGCACCGCGCTTTTGCCGTCGAGGCGTACATTTCCAGTGGATTTTCGCTGTCTGTAGCACGCCGTCGATTTAATAATCGTTACAGTATTCGTCGATTACGTGATGGACCATCGATCAACCTCATTCAGTCATGGGTAGCAAGGTTCAGAGCTACAGGATCAACATTAAATAGGCCCAGGCCAGGGCCTACGCCATTGGTAGCCACGGATGAAAATGTCGAGCGTGTTATGGTTTCTGTCGTTGAAAATCCCCGTTTATCACTGCGTACACGTTCATCGATATTAGGAATTCCAAACTCAACTTTACAGATAATAAAGCAAAAAAAGGTCAAGTTCCATCCATATAAAATTCAAATTGTTCAAGATTTACACGATTCTGACTTTGAATTAAGAAAAACTTACGCGGAGGTGATGTTGTTGAGATTTCGTACTGCTACCCGGATGGGCAACATATTCTTTAGTGACGAAGCTAACTTTCACATTGGAGGATATGTGAATGAGCAGAACTTTCGTTACTGGGATGTCCACAACCCAAGACAAATGCATCAAGAGCCTTTACATAAGCCTAAAGTACCAGTCTGGTGTGCCATGTCTGGATCTGCAATCATAGGGCCTTATTTCTTTGAAAATCAACGTGGCCAAACTGTAACTGTGAGTTCGGAGGGATATGCCCAGATGTTAAATGACTTTTTCAAAGTAGAACTACAGAATAGTCCATCCTTCAACCAAAACACATGGTTCCAGCAGGACGGGGCCACAGCTCACACTGCTAATGTGTCCATGAATGCAGTGCGGCAGTTATTTCCAGAAAAAAACATGTCCCGAAACGGTACCGTACCGTGGCCACCTAGGTCACCCGATTTAAGCCCATGTGACTCTTTCTTATGGGGATACTTAAAATCCGTTGTTTACAAAACAAATCCGAGCACTGTGATACAACTTATAGAAAATATTCGAGCCGAAGTCAATAGGATACCCGTCGCTCTGCAAACGCGTTTTTGAAAACATGCGTACTAGACTAGAAGAGTGTGTCAGACTCGATGGCCGCCATTGGGAAAACGTGGTTTTTAAAAAATAAAATCCGCATTTGTTGTTATAAAGTTAAAATAAACCTACTTTCTATTAAAGATGTTGTTTTTTTTTAAATTTTTCAAACATTGAAATCTGCCTCTGGACACTCTGTATAAAGCTTATAAATGCGTTAATAGTACATCTAAACTTAGGACATGAAGTCCTTCGATCTTTATGAGAACCGGAATACTTTCATGTTTTCGCAAAGTTAATTGACAGCCACCGAATTTCCAACTTGAGCTACTTTAGTCCATTGCTATTAATTGCGGACAGCCAGGAAATTTGGTAAATACATGTTCAAGGATAACCTCTGTACGATCCTTTTTCAATGCAGAGTACCAAATATTAAAAATCTAAGTAATAAAATATACTAAATATACTAAGGAATAAAACTACAGAAAGAGAAAAAAATAAATATTAATTACCCATAAATTCCCAAAAGATGCGCATGCGTTCACTTCAAAGTTGCAAACGTGTTTAAGGGCGAAATAAATAAGTTAAGATATGTATTAACAAATATACTAAGTGGAAGTCCACAGACTAAATTTGTAGCAGAAAATGTTAATACTATACATTCAGAAATATTAATAAAATGTCATTACAAATCGAAGTAAATATCTAATAAAATCTTCATATGAAGTTACTTAGACAATAGTCACTTAAAAAAATAGCCGCGATTCCAGTACCAGAACACGGTTAAATGCAGCTGAAGGTAGTCAGGATGTATTATTCCTGTTATAAATTATATTTATGATAATTATATACGCGAATTCATTGCGTATTAATAAATAAATTAATTACATATGTTGTTAGTATTGTAATGTATGAAGTACATGCAAAATTAGTAATACATCAATCATAAATAGATAAATGCGTTTATACGTTTGTCAGTTTATTTCTGACACACATAACATAACAAACAGTTGATAGCAGTAGTGAGCGTCTTTTTGTTTGCCTTCCCCCATGTGTACATGTCTAACCTTATTCAATCGTATTTATCAACCTTTCTCGGTTGTTAGCTGAGCACCTATTTTCCGTCCTCCTTGCGATTGATTCGTTATATTCTGACGTCATAAAAACGTAACGACCTTGACAATTTTACTCTCATCGCGCCTAAAGAAGTCCCACTTCCAAAATATAAGCAAACTTGTGTGAAAACAATTGACCATAAATTCAGATAGTAAGGCAATTGAAACTTATAAATATGTTAAAACGACAGGGTTATCAAACAAGATACGACAATAAAAACAGAGCATAAAATATGACTATGCTTTGTGTTTATTACCGCATCTCGCTGGGTAAATGTTCTTCCTAAGTTTCGTAGTTTTTAGCAACACGTCTTCCTTTTATGATTTTTTCTTATTTTGTTTTCTATGGTAATAAATATACAATAACTGGTAGAAAATAACACATTTAAAAGCTAGTATAAAAACTCAAACTATGTCTCAAGTAAAGAAAATACAAGTAAAGAAGTTTGTTGAGTTATACATCGTTAAAGAAAATAATAAGGTTTGCCAATACCGTTTCTTTTAACACGCGTTAATTTTATTTCTTTCCGATAAAACGGCAGACAACTTATTATTGCACACAGATTTAATTATTCTTACATATCTTACATTTTATCATGATAGACTAGAAACCCTTCGAAAAATAAATTAAGGTAAGGTTTTAATTCAGAACCAACGAACTCAGCTAACATTTACTAAGTTTCTAACTCAAACGTAGATGTTAACTATTGCGTCTGAACAAATAGTTTGTAAATAAACATTCTTAAAGTATATGTGAAAAATATATTTAGAATGTATAAATTAATACATGAAGTTTGAAAGCTCGAGGAGAATAAGTAAGCTTTTTATTATATTGCGTCTAGGTACTCATTTCATGTAATTCGAAATAAATAGTTGTTGTATAAAATACATTTTAAACAAACAGTTTAATACAATTTTACCTCAAACGGAATAGTGAAATTTAATAAAAAATTCCATGGTCACGTTTTTCAAAATATATTTGTTAATACTTATGTGTGACGGAGCCACAATAGTATATTAGGAGGATCGCATATCAGTTGTGTAAACAAAGAGACTTATATATGGAGTAGAAATCTGGGGTTTATAAAGGAAATCCCCACCAGGCTCAGAGTGTCTTATAGAGCAATTGAAAGGAAACTGATAGGGTCACATTGAGAGACCGAAAGGGGAACGAGTGGTTCAGAGAAAAGAGCAGGGTTGCGGACGTCATCAAACGTGTTGCGAAGCTTAAATGGCAATATCCTAGCAATCTTGCCGGAAAGTTGAATTCGTGAAGTAAAGTGCTCGTGAAATGGAGACCATGGGGAGAAAAACGCCCACAAGAAAATCCAAATATGCTTGGTACGATGACACATCAAACAACGGCTGGCGTGAAATGGTTGAAAAAAAACACAAAATAGATATAATGAGATAGGCCTACATCTACACGGTAGAACAAGGTTAAAGAAAGTAAAGAAAGAACAAAGAAGATAATTCAATACACATAAAATTCTCATACACAATGAAAAATTATTTTACAAATAAAGTTTATTTTAGTTTTATTGTATTTTAAAACCATAATTATAAAATATTACCCATAATGTATTTTGTTAGAGTAGAAATTGTCCGTGCTTTTAAAGTACACCCACCAAACTAGCTCTTAGGTGTATACTTGGGTTTTTGACGTCAGATTCAATTCGTTTATGTCGATTGCTCAACAAATAAATTTGATACTAAATTATTACTAAAATAATAACCAAAATGCTGTTGTTAGCAAAATTTTCGATATCTGTAGGCTAGCGAAAACATTTGCTTGTTAAGTAGTTTATATTCTAAACATATAATAAAACTATGCAATTGGCCAGACTGCACATTGAAAGTGTTTACGAAAAAAATATTATGAAAACATGACAAAAGTAATAGGATACTAAAATATTGTTTTTTAGAATATTTGTCCGTTTGTATGTGGGCCTTTTTATTTGTTCGCATATTACGCAAAAGTAGCTAAGAAGATTTCAATGGGGTTTTTATTGGTGGTTTCTATTGTGCCTGGAGTAATATATAGAATATTTTTTATCGCTATCGACCAACTAGAAAGATGATATGAAAATTTGACGTTTCACCGCAAAATATACTTATTTAAAAAAACTTCACTTTCATAATTATTACAACAGATGTCATTACGTGCATTAACTTTACATTTAATAATATTTGATAAAGATTCGAGTAGGAACGAAGTCACGGACACTGATAGTTCTAAAATAAATCACAATTGACTCCTACAGTTGCGTGCCCGAGGTCCGCGTGACGTTTGATAGACATCACAGAATAGGAGAAAAGTACGTAATTGAATACAAAGCGGACTTATTACATGAAATAAATTTATTCTGACGTAAATGGATTATTATTTAGCAAAGTTATTAAATTTCAGAATTAAATTTAATATTTTGTAATAAATTTGTTTCAAGACATTTTTAGTAGTTTGATTTTCACTACAAGGAATTTATTTTAGAAAATTATGAAGGAATTTTAATTAATCCTTTTTCGTTAATTTTTCTTTTTCTGTTGGTATAATATAAGGCATTAATTCTGGAATTCATATTGCAATTCGGTTGTGCCATATTACCGGGCTAAATGATGTCAAAGAAAAAACTATGAATCCAACAGTGATATCAAACAAACATATGTACACGCTGATATTAGGTACAAATGTGAAATAGTATTAACAATTAATAGTAAAAACAAGAAATAGTGGATGTAAGGGTGCATGGACAATCCTGTAAGACACTAGTAGAACTTAGTGATATCAGGAGATTTAATAAATAGGTTATTATGCAAGTCCCTGGCCCTCAATTTTTAATATATGAAGTAAAGTCATTAATGTACATTTTAAAAAAAAATGTAATGGATGTCTTTCTACTTGTCTTCATTATGGATCACTGTTTTAGTTACATTAAAGATCAGATTCGTTATATCAATTTAAATATTCAATTGTATAGAAGAAAAACGAAAAAATGATTTGCCAGTAAATAAGAAATTGTCTATAACAAATGCTTTAATTATTTTTCGATTATTTTATTTTATATCCTATTTTGCCCCATCCATTATTCGTTTTTCACTAATATCTCGCTTTAATTTATTATAGTTATTCTTTTAAAAGGTACAAACCAACTACATTAATTTTTTCTGTCATTCTTTAAAACATTTCTTAAGACTGAAAATTAAAATGTTATCATCATTTATTTATCCTAATTATCTCAAACGTTTAATGATAAACAAACCGCGAATTAATTAAACGCAAATAATGTGTGTTAATATTTTGAACATAACGAAAATTATCCCTAAAGTATTCACTTAACTAATATAAGTATTCGTCATAAAATTCTTTCCTTTTTATATATAAATGGCTATCGGTAAATTTAAAAAGAGGCTACCGTATTAAAAAAAGACTTGAATTTAATATTTATAACGTGGCTGCAAAACAAAAAAAAACGTAAGAACGTGACTTTAATTAAAAAAAAACTAACAAATTATAAACCACACTCAACGAATAGTTAGTAGTAGAACCTATTTCATTTTAATGACAAATTAGTTAAATAATTGAATGAAAATGGAATATGAAACTTTTTGCCGTCCGTTTAACATAGTTTTGTACTTATTCCACAAGTGAAAACTATACTATACTTTCTAAAGTCCTTAAAGTTATACTTTCAATCCAATATGTTTATATACATATTTCACAAATTAAATATAATTAAACATTTTATCACATTATAGACTAAAATAAGTTCAAAAGACTTTTGTAAGGGGGGAAACTTTTGAATGAATCGTCCTTTTTAATATATCCATGACCTCTGTAAACTTTAATGCCAACGAAAGGGCAAAATCGTTTAGGAAAACAATACGCTAACCTTTGGGGATCCTTGCTCTTATGGTATTTGTATATGAATAATGAAGTCATGAATGATTATGCTGTAAAAGTGAAACATCATACAAGGGTTACTGTTCGATGAAGTTTCCCAGTCCCACTATCTCGTGTTTACCACAGTTTAGTCTTGTAATAAATATTACAAAATTACTCGCAAAATTAAAATCCGTCACTTGTTTTACGTCTTTGTTAAACATGTAATTGTTGATAAAAAGATGCATAGAGCAATTGAATCATATTTTCCCAAGGAAGTTTTATTTTTAGCTTAGCCATCATAGGTACATAAGGCAGCAAGCATCATAGGTACAAATGGCACTAGCTAAATATGATAAGATGAAAAGATTTTAATATTTTCGTTCCCGAGGTTACAGACTTCGCCCATACCGAATACCACTAGAACCTATCGACACTAAGTACGAAACCACATAAAAAATAATTGCAACTGACTTAAGATCTACCGATTCTTAAAAAAATGATTGCCTATAGTGAACATATATAATAATTGTAAATGGTTATTATTATCAATGTATATTTTATTCACTGAAAATATTGGAATGGTACATAATTCGCAAAGCCAAAAAATATTTACAATATTTGCGATTTCTGCAAAAGATATATCTCATTAATTTCTCTTTTAGCAACTTAGGTATAAAACGTGAATAAAATTGCAGGAACTAGTATTTTATAAATAAGTAATGGGTTTTCTAAAATTTATAACATTTGAAAAATTCTTAATATTTTTTCAGCTTTATTTTTAAGTTCATTATTCATCTAAATACAATGTTCGCTTACTTGTGAACTATCCAGAACCTGAACTAAAATTTAACTTTAACTAAAGTTCTCTCAAATGAGACATATGAAGCTTAACATTTTTAATTCTTAAAGCTTAATGTATGCCTAGGATTGCGTCGCCAATGTGTAACTTACTCGTGTTTCTACTGTTCGATTTTATAGCGTGATTTAGTTTTAGGTTTGGAAAGTTGTCGTTAAATTCTTATCTATTGGAATTAAGTTCAAAATTGAAATTCCTTTTATTTTTCATAAAAAAATAATACCGACTTTTTCGACCCGGTATTTTCAAGGTCAACTACTTTATTTATAGTTTTTGTAAAATTATCCTTACAAAAAACACGCAAGTACCCGTCGCCGCAATATAAAATATCATACATGAATATGGGTAGCAGTTTTGAATAACCCACAACTATAAAGAGGGCAAAGTAAATGTAATTCTCCCAAATTCCCAACCCACAAGGTGGTACTAATGTGTTCATAAAGTTAATAAAAATATATTCGATAAAAAATGGTAACTAATTGGATCCCCGAAAATCAATCCTAAAGTGGCGAATTAAGATTATGGTAACTTCCATTTATATTTGGATCCATAAATATATCAAAGTTTAATTAATTATTTGCGGGTCTCTTACCTGCGGTTTTGTCCAGTTTCTTAACTATCGATCTCGCGATTGCTGAACTTGCGACTAACATTTGAATTGGCACGAGGAAGCCATTATAAAGCAGGATTTACAAATGGCCTCGCAATTTAAAAAATCCACCATGATATATTTTATTATCTTTTATGCAATCCCGCAAGAAAAGGTATATGGAGCGGTTTTGGAGTAGAAAAACAATTTACTATAAAAAAAATAGTGTACAAAGCAGACTTTATTGCGATAATAAACGCTTGATCTCAAATTTAAAGCACGATATTTTTTATACTAACTTTATAGAGAAAAAACTCGTAAAATGATTCGAAAAGTTCTGACGTAGGTAAAAACTTTTTTTAAAAATATTATATCATACTTATATTTCTTGTAAATGTAAAAGTCTGACAACACATAAACGTACAAAGCAGAGAGCACTTTTTAAGCAAATGTACGCCATATTGACGCTAGCTGAATCATGAGTAAAAGTAGTTCAACATACATTTAACTAGCCCGCGATATACATTCTTATTTTGATACGTAAGAGCGAGTAACTAGCGATACTATGCTCGCCAATATTATTCAACTAGATCTTATTACTAGAATGCTGCCTATGCAAAAGTAAGATATATTTTTGATTATACGTGTGACTTCTTTTATATGTTACAACTAGAATCTATAAAGTAGTTAATTAGTTTGAATAAATTACGTAATAAATATTGGTTTTAACTATGTGAGTGAAACTGTTACTATATTAAAATTGAAATTAAATTAGTGCACGTAAAAAATAAAAATTCAACAAACCCGGCTATATCTATTTCGTTATTAATTTTTTTTTCAAGGCATTTCAATCGGTTAAATGGCCAAAATTTAGGAAACACTACTTGATTATGGATATGCTGAAACTTGATTATGGATATTAATTCTAATAACGGCAGATGTACTGACGAAATCAAAAGGTGTATAATGATTGTTATGTATAAACTGAGGAAGATATAAAGGAACAACGAAAAATAACATTACAAAAAATAACGAAAACACGACCTGTTCGAGCATTAGTGTTCCCCAGGTTCATCCATGCCGCAAAGACACTACGTGAAAGCGGGAGAAAAAAAATAGATGTTCGGTAAACGTGGTGCTGGAGAAGAACGCTCGGAGTACCTTAGAACGAGTTTCGTACTAATGCATTCATACTCCAAGAACTCGGCATTAGGCAGTGTTTATTAAATATTGTACAAACTTGCATAATGAAATTCTGAGGATACATATTGCGGCATAGCAACAATATTATTTAAAATCTGGTGGCAAAGTAGATGATACCAGACTTAGTAGGAGAGTACCGATGAGATGGATAGATCAGGACATGCCATGGACGTTTTCCACACGAGTGCACCCGGTGAAAAGCCAATAGAGAGGTATGGCGGTATATGTTGTGGCGTAGTCCTTATCTGCAATATACTTGGCAGCCATGGACGTTTTCCTACACGAGTGCACCCGGTGAAAAGCCAATAGAGAGGTATGGCGGTATATGTTGTAGCGTATTCCTCATCTGCAATTCTTGACACAGTAACCACGGTCTTTTTGTCAAGATTATACCGGCTAGGAAGTAGTATGCATTGAAAAAATTGTATATTATTCTCTCGCGTTGTCAGCATTTTTTTGTATATAACATTACGTTTCTGAGGATCTTTCCACTTTCCCACAATATTCAATCGTTTAATCAGTTAGTCACGGTAGCACCTAGCTTTAATAAATGAACGAAAAATAATTTTATGAATTTTTCCGTTTTTGGTTTCTTCTACTAGGGTACTGTAACCCAATGCCAAAAATCTACGTATCCACCCAGACATAATCAAACGTTCTAGACGTTAATGAAGAAAAACACGTAGTAAAGAAAAAAACAATATGTCCAACGTAATGAAAAAAATTATCTTCTTAAGAACTCCATCGATAAATATAAATATTTATCTCAAAGTGCCTTTGAACCATAACGTTTCACGTTGCTTCAATCCCCTCAGCCCATGCCCACCCCTCATCCTCTGATATTTTAGCCGAAGTATGTCAAAAATCTGAATATAGTCAAGATAATGGTTTTGCAAATGTTTTTAAGAAACTATTTTTTTTCAATTCGCAGTAGTAAATTTAAAATATATAGGCAACAAAGTTACTTCTCTTACGCCTGTGAAAAGAATACCAGGCAATATGTTTATATAGTTCAAAATAAAAACAATATTTATAAATAGGTTAGTACGTACCCTTAAATAATTATTATGTACCTTAGTGTGTACGGGTCTCTTGTAATGCCAATTCTACTCATGACACCTGTTACTGTTTTTTCTTTATTTGGAACTAGCTTGTCGCCCGCGCCTTCGCTTGCGTAGACGATTAGTTTCCTAAACTTCAGTCAAATTTTTAATTAACTTCAAAAAGGAGGTTATAATTTCGACCCAAATGTATTTAATATTATTAAACATGTTAGTCTTTTAATGCTTTTAAACAAATGAACAAAATTTAAAAAAATTATGAATATTCATATATACATTTTTCCACGTATTTTGCAGAAACTACTATGAAGATTATAATTATTCCATTTTTATCGGCTTAAGTATCTTTCAACTTAGAGTATAGTGAACAATTTATCAGAATCGGTTTTATAGTTTAAAATATAAAATAAAAAGTCGGTTTCATTTTTATTAATTTACAACTTACTTTTATGTTGTTAACACTATTGTCTATTTAAATATCAACAAACATTACATACACTGTCTACCTAGATTACGCAAATAATGCAGTAGAGAGGAAATTAGAATTTAATACAGCACTTTCTTGTGTGTGGGCAAAAACGAAGTGCTGTATTAAATTGGTAGTTGTACTTTCTGGTGTTAAAATTATGTGAGAAGCAATCCTCCACTATGTCAATGCCTGCCATATTTTATAACTGGCCCTAAGATTTCTTAATCGACGTTGCAAAACAGACTCTAAAGGGAAATTGCAATTATTTCATTTAAAAAACATAATAATAGGGTATTAGCAATATTAGCGGTATGAAAGCCGATTCCCCCCTCCCCGAATACAGTCAATTTTCCCGTAAAAACTTATCTACCAATTTTCATCCGATTAGAGATTGAATCTCGTAAAATTCTTAAATACGTGTTACGTTATTTACATTGAAAATATTAATATAGCAATTTTAAGTAAAAATTACCATAATAATTTTCTTCTCACACAAATTTAGAAATCCTTTTTTACCACTTAAGTTTGAATATCGGAATATGCTTAAATGTTTGTTAAATTATTTGTCTTGAAAAGCATTAATACAAATTTTTAAGTAAAAATTACCATACAAATTTTTTTCCATACAAATTTAGCCCTCCTTTTCACCCCCTTAGGGGTTGAATCCCGGAAAATGTTTAATACTTGTTACATGATTTGTATTAAAAAGCAGTAATACCAATTTTTAAGGAAAAATTTTCATAATTTTTTCCCATATAAAATTAGTCACCCCTTTTCATCTCCTTAGGGTTTTAATATCGGAAAATGCTTAAACACTTGTTTTATTATTTCTATAGAAAGGCATTAATACCAATTTTTGCTTAAAAATTATTTTAATTTTTTTAAGTAGTTTTAAGTAAAAATTACCATAAAAATATTTTTTCCCAGACAAATTTAACCACCCCTTTTCAACCCCTTAGAGGTTATATCTCGGAAAATTCTGTAACATGGGTAACTTTATTTTTGTTAAAAAGCATGAACCACTTTTAAGTATAAATTACCACAAAAATATTTTTTCTCATACAAAGTTAGTCACACCTTTTCATCCCCTTAGCGGATGAATTTCGATAAGTCCCTTCTTAAACGATACCTCCATTATAAAAACAACACCCTCTCCAAATTTCACATTTTTATTATTAGCGGTTTGGGCTGAGTATTGATATGTTAGTCGGGACATTGCCTTTTACATACATACATTGTATGCTGTAAAAATGCAACATGCAATTGAGTAAAAATCGAATAATTTACCAAATAAAAATTAGATCATGTACACATGTGTTTGTATGTTTTTATATATATACACACATAATATAGGATTCGAATAATCTCATATTTTTATCATGATCTAATCAAACTCCACAATATACTAGCACAGAACATAATTTATACATTAAATTTTAATATTGTCAAACGATGGCATTACAATAGTGAACTACTCAAATATAACAATTATTATTTTTGAAGAAGTATAAATATATATGACGACAATAAAGAGCAAATCATTATTCATAATTAGAAACAAGAGAGGGCTAAAGTTATTACCTTGGCTAACTCCAGATTAATTAATATAAAGCCGTGATTTGACATTTTCAAACTTTATATATTGCTGTCGAGTACAAAAGTAATTGGTAAAAACATTTACAAGAATGAATAACATGCAGTTCTTAAGAATTTTACCTGGAGAATTATTGGGCATTTATATTAATTTTTCATATTTTTGAATACAATATACCTGTCACAAAAATTAAAATATATCGATTCATTTATATCTAGGTATGAAAAAATACAATATGACCAATTCGAGACAGCGTTCAAACAATTAACCTCAATTAAGATCAATAAAATTATTAAGTTTAAAAAATTGGAAAGAAACAAGATAATATACAAATATTTATCGTAATCATATTTAACAATGTTCTATTTTGAACTATAACCGAATTCCAAATGAGACAAATGTTCTTAAACTTCAGTCCGCAGCTCATTTTACAAAAAATAAGTTTAGTGTGAGGGTAAATTACAATTTTACAAACTGTGTGAAGATAGTTTCATGAAATAATAAGAAAAAACAAATCAATGAAAGTTAAAAAAAATATCTCAGGAATAGAGGAAAACATGTGATAAATTTTATCACTAGTATATAACTTTCTCTTTACATTTTCATTGTAACATATTAATAATGACCGAGTAGGTCATCCGCATTAAAATGATAAAAATAACAATGCAAATGATGTAGCCCTTTGGAATGTACCCAATAGACTTGGATAACATTTTGAAGAAACTGATATACAGATGTTTAAGAAGAAACGATACTAAACAACTTACGCAAACATGAAACCAAATTAAATGAATTTAATAACTGAATACATTGTGTGTGTATGTGTATTCTTTTGAGCCCCAAGTGTGGATAAGAAAAAACTACATAAATATAAAAAATGTAAACTTAATGTCAAACTAAGTATCTCAATATTTAAGAGCATTTTACAGTCCCAAAGTAACTCCATATCTTCTAAAGGACTTGTTAAACGAGTTTAGATAATTTTAAAGAAATTTTAAAATAATTGTTTAATATACGGACGCTATTAATTGCTGCATTTTTGATGTGGTTCTTTTATTGTTTGCTTGTTTTGTGCACACTTTATGTCAGATAAATGAAACTTTTGTTGAAAAAAGCTTAAGGAGAGCTTATAATTTGAATTAGACAATTAAATTGCATACTTTGGTTTATTTTTATTTTTCAACATTTTTCCTTTCTTTAACGAGGTAAAGAAAACCTTTTCGGTTGACATCCTTAACCGGAAATTAGTAAATAGAACTGTAATCAAATTATTCTTTTGGTCGGTCAACATAAAGTTGTACAGTATTATGAGAATTATGGAATATTTTTGATTATACGTACTTTATGTGTTGACTCCAAAAATTATCGTAGTACAGAAATGTTGAAAAAAGCTTCTTGTCAAACATTAAATAAAGTGAAGAGTGGCGGTGTGACGAATCGTAATGCAGTGTTTTTTTCGTTGTTTTATTTCGTTTATCCTTTGAAATTTCAATATAAAACTTGGTACTAGCACGAATCAAGTGTTAATAAATTATTTTACTTACTTAAGTCCCCAACCACTAATAATTATTTAAAAAATAATAACTAGATGAAAAATATTAAATATTATATTAAAACTACTTTCGTTCAAGTAAAGTCCATAAACAGGCGCACGTTATAAACACATTCCTAAAAATATATTTAATTTTCAGTAGTAGTAAAATAGCGAAATACGTAACATTAATTAAAATAAAGTAAGTTATTTCTGGGTCTGCTTCAATTACTTTCATACTTTTGTAAGTTTTATAATTTAGTAATAAGCTATAGGTACTATAAACTAAGGGTCTACATATCCTAGTACAAGTAAAGGGGAAATATTTCTGTAGAGGTTTCAAAAAATCTAAATGTGTAATACATAATATTTTTCGGTGAAAGCTTTTAACAAAGAAGTTCAACCGAATTCAAATAAGAAACGCATCCAAAAGTGTAAAATAATGAAAACGTTTGCGTGTAATATCATTTCCGAACTTAGATAAAGCAAAATATTGCTAAACTATGACGAATCTGTTTGCCGACATTAAGAAGTTAGAATGTCAACATTTTCTGGTTCCATTATCCGGGTCTGACCACTACTTGTTACTACTAAAGGACCCATCAATATAAGTTAAATGAGTCCAAACTCGGTAAATATACTCCTCGCTTTTGAGAATTTTCTGTCATAAGTTTCTAAATCCATTATTTAATCTTGTGATTAAATGACTTGTCAAGGTAAGTAAAAGGAGCCCTAACACGATAAATCTATTCGCCACCATTGAGAAGTTCATACCAATACCTTCTGGTTCTTTCATTAAACTCTTTCTACCCCTCTATCCCTAAACACTGTCACCATCTGTGACTAAAATACTACTCAGTGTAGTGAATTCAAGTTCACCACCAAAGAAAAAATGGTCCACGGCATAAATAAATTATTAATTCAATAGCGATATGCCCGAAATTGACTGTTAAAGAATTTTACTTTTTTAAATCGGCGACAGAGTTCTACAAAAGTAGGACCACTTGAGGAGTGAGTCCTACTATTTCAATTAAAATAAATATGTTACGTTAGTAATAACAATAATATACGAGTTGAATTGAGAACCACTTACCTCTTTTCGGAAGTGTCGTATTTTCCTTTAGTTGGATAAAGGTAATTTTAAAAATTACAGAATGTAAACATGAGATTCTCAGCTTTTAAAAACATAATACTCTAATTAAATTATTTTTCCATGAAGAAAGATGCAACTAAATGCATCCTTCGTTTATGAAAAACAATATAATCGTAGTGAACGCACGCCAGATTACCAGCTGACAAAACTTTCACTTAAAAAAAGCAGACATTTTTTTTTACTATTTGTTTTTTTATACTATTTTTTACATGAAAATATATCACAAAATTATTTTTTGATTGTAGTATATCACAGCTAAACATAAAGTTACTATTTATAACATTTAAGACATTCCATTTAATTTTCTAAGTTGCATGCCCCATTTCTTTTTTCTTATACTACTAAAAGGACTACCTGAACATAAAATTATGTACTTCTTGTCACCTTTTTTAAAGAAGCGACAGAGTTTAATAAAGTTTAAACCACCCTCGTCCTACCTTACGATCCAGTAATACCGCGCATCGCATTGTTTACGTCCGTGCTATGTCTTTCAGCCCCGAAGCCAGCGAGTTTCTCAGTGAGCTCATTTGCATAGATATTAGAAACAGCAGGTTCCGTTTATTTTGCTTACCGCAGTCCGCACTCTTGACACATATTAATTATTATCAGTTAACAAGATCTATTTTTCCTATAAAAGTCAAATAATTACAAGCCCAAAGAAATTCAGTGATTTAATTCTGCCAATGATAATAAAGGGTTGCAATAAAGGGTTGCAATGTTTCGTCAAAAATCTTTATCCTGACATATCTCTAAGATGTTCTTTATGCTTATATATTAATTTTAAAAAATTTTCTTCTTTTACACCAATCGCATAAATGATTATTAAAATATGGTAAAAAACATCGTTTTTAGCATTAATATTTAAAAAAACCTAAATTCCCTAGAAACATTATTGCTACACTGTGCTTATTGGTCAACTTTTTTATTTTATCTAAAACTTCATCTGTTTATTTACCTAGATTTTTCACTGCGGGCGCACTGGTTACGTATCAAAAAAAAAATCAAACAAACATTGACAGTTATTGGAAAACAATTCTTTTTTCGAGCCAATTTTCATAAGCTAACTATAAATTAAAAGCCTTAAAGGTTTGGAAAAATAAATATTTTTTATTATTTGTGTTTTAAGTAGGTAACTCGAATAACGTATCTTTGAAATAAAAACATTATTACTTATTACCATGTTAAGCTATCTATATTAAAGGTCAATGCAAAACGATATCGTTAAAAACTACTTTGTGAGAGTTGCATCAAAAAGAGAAAAACGTAATATTTATTATTACTTAGCCTAATAAGTATTTTCGAAAAAAATCTTATCAAATTATACTTACTTGAAACTTGAAATGTACATAAATCTATATTTTTATAACTTTATTTATGTGAAGCTTTTATATAATCTTGATTGCTAATATGATAGTGTTGTGACAATAATATGGATGGTGAACTATAAAAGCAGAGTCGTAATTAAACTATTGAAATAAGATGGGAGTTTACTCGATTTTGCGTATAAAAGTTTAACTCAAACTTCAAAAGTTTTAGTTTTACTTTCTCGTTGTTAATGTTATTCGTTGTTATTATTAAATTTGGATTGAATTTTTTCTAAGTTTCATCAGTATTTAGGTAAATGCGTGTTTTTGGGATAGGATTGTGGAACTCTAATAAAGAACAATTAGAACAGCATAGATGATTTAATTAACTTCTTGAGTAATACGAAGTAATATGAGGCAGCCATTAGATTACCTCTACCGCGCTGTTGGGTTGAGACTTTAGTTGATATAACTATTTACGTTGTAATACTTGAAAATAAATTACAAAGTGATAGAAATTGTTCTCTCATAGGAATACATGAAATATTACTAAACCAATACATAAATCAACAAAGACGTATTAAAATGTACATTACTAGAAATAAATAAGTAGCAATAATTCAAATGCCATTAATTTATTCTGGTATGCGTAGAATGTTTATATAATTATTAAAAACGTAGAATTATTTAAAAAAATACGGGCAAATATGTATTATAAAGTAAAATGAAATTCAGTGAGGCAGGCCTCATTTATACTAGACTTTATGTAAAAAATATTCATATTATTTAATATTATTTTTTTATATTGGAAAGTACACATCTAAATATTAACAAAATTGAAAAATATTTCTAAATTGGGAATATTATTCTCTTTTATCTTAATCGATATTAATTTTCCGTCCTACTTTAAATTTGGAATGGAAATAATATTTGATTGACTCACGATATCCAAATCTAATCCGTTATATAACAAATAAAGCTTACAAGTTACCGAAACTGTTGTAATCAATTCAATTCATCTATACAAATCTCTCTTGCATAGTTTGATCCAATTTATTGCCACAAATACTTTTAATGACCTTATTTGATGCCACACGAATAAAATTCAAATGCAAACGTGAAATATATGGAAGATAATTAAATTCGCATACTAACAAACGAAGCGCAATAGAAAATTCAATCGTAACTTATCTGATGGTAAATAAAAGTGCTGCAGAACGAGTGGACTTAGTATCTTACTCATTATTTACAATTACAGCTACCAACGCAGCTAAAACTGGGCATACATCTTCACGACCGGATATATTGTGTTTAAGAATTGAAATATTTACATAAAAGAATTATCATATTAATAAACGGGTTTGCTGCTTATATACAGTAAGAGAGCGTTCAGCGATATGCCGATCTATTGAATATCTGAATTTTATTTTATAGTATATTGATAGTATTTTTCCCTACAAAATTGCTCGCAACCCTTAGTGGATTGCGGGCAATGCTTTCAAGCGGGCGAGCGGTGTTTTCAAGTTTCACAAGCGGTTAATGTGTTCATTTTCGTTATTTTTCCCCGTAATAAATGAGGAATTCAGTCACATAAATTGATACATATTTTTCAGTAAGAAAAAATATTTAAATAAATCATAAACTGATTTGACTTGAATCAAGCTGAGTATTCTTATTTATCTTTAGGTTATAATAACAGTTATGAGTGTTATTAATAAATGTAAGAAATTATTTAATATTTTATTTCATATTTTTGCTATATTATAAGTTATAACACAACATTTAAAAAAGTGATTCAATTTTTCGCTGGCTGTCATAAATAAGAATCTATTATTCCTTAAACTTCTCTTGTATGTGAAGATTCGACGCTTCGACCCGTTATTCTAAACAAAAAAAATAGAAAATTAAATAATTTTAATCTAGATTTTTTTTATATTTGAATTGAGGTACAATATTTACGTGATAATATTGCTGAGTATTTATATATTACACCTGTGGTGCAACAACGTTACGAATGCGAGAATTTATTTTTTGCGAGAGAAGTACTCTACTTCATAGAGCGATATTTCTAATTAGACGAATTTATAGTAATTGACAGACATAACAGCTAATAAATTTGCAACTTTGCTCCATTGGATGTTGAGGTCTATTATGCATGTTTGTGACATATAAATAATTTTTAAATTTTTTTGCATTCACGACGTTGTTGCATTGGGTGTATAGTATGTATAAATTATGAAAAGAAGTAGCGTCTTGTGTTATTCCATATTTTCTTTACGTATTATCAAAGTTAAAAGTCGAACGATGTGACGCAAGGTTTGTTGCTTTGGTTAAAATACGACTTTAGTGAGCACGAAAGTCGAGCGTCATGTTATACCCATAAAGTTACTCACTACATTTATGTCATTATTCAAGTCTCATGTCAAGTGTATATATAATGTTCTCATATATTGGTGTACTGCAAATTTGTTTGAACACCTAAGTTACAAATTTTGAACTATCACTCAAATTTTGAAAATGTGTTCCATGTAAATATATGTATTTTAAATTTTATGTTTTATTTAAAAACAAGGTCATACACGCTTTAATTAACGTGGCCAATTTTCGGATATGTACTTATGTGTCAGGCGCTTTGAAAGTTAGTAATGACGTTGTTAGGTAGATACGAGTATATTTTAAATTATAACTTTTTGCTACGACTTCGAAAACTAGTTATAACTTATTATTACTTTCAGATGAACGTGACGTGAATGATAATAATTTTATTCACCTTACTATTTCGTATTCTATGTAATCCTGAAAATGTTGTTTCGCTTTTAATTTTTTTTTCTTATTTTTTCTTTCACTGAAATGATAAGACATGCAAAATTTTTGAAATTGGGTGTGCATCTCAAAAGCGTTAGAAGTTATTGGTATCCTAACTTTTCCCGTTATGCCGAAAAATTTAATATAATTGTATGAAAATTGGTAACTGTTTTATTTTGAAGCTGCATTTTAAAATGTTCCATCTCATTATAATATACAAATTTTTTTAACCGACAAGGTCTTCCTGTATTTTTTTACGTGTTTATAATTTTACAAGCTCCTACTTCAAATGGTCCACGGCCGTGTGCGAGTTAGTACTCACCTGTATACTATGTAATCTTTGTTCGACATTCGGTTAGTCAGTCAACGATATACATATACATATTTGGCAATATTGTGATTCGAGAAGCAAAAATACACTATTAATAGGGTATATGATAGACTAAACATAGAAGAGAGAATAATTCTAAAAAAATTATTGGAATAGTTTAGGAACAAATATCACAATACAATAATCACTTTATTTCACATGTTGGAAAAAAATAACATTGTAAAAAAATTCACGGAATATGAGGTCTAGGTTTTAAAAAATATTAATGAGAAAATGAGATCGCATATTTATGGCGTTTGTATTGCAATATTTTTTAAAGTACGCGAATGTTTCTATATAAATTGTAATTATTGAAAAAAACCTTGCGAGCTTGCATAATTATATTTGTAAGATTTAAGATATATTGAAAGCTACACTTCCTGTTGCCAGCCCCATGTCTTCTAGTAAGTTTTACTTCAAAGTGTAAAATTTGTTATTGTGAACACCCAAGTTGCTTTCTTCGGTGTTTTTAAAATTAAACTGTGCACATTTTCGATTTACATACACTAATTTGATGAAGGTACTTAGAATGGAGGGTATCGTGTTTCATTTCACTTACGGGTAGTTTCCTCGACTACATTTTCAAATTGAAGAGAACGAGACTTCAATTATGAGTAATTAGCAATCTCGTACGTAGACGAGACGCGCGTGTAGTTTAGTGAAGATTGTGTTAAGTTCATTAATCAGGCTAATTTAATAAGCTTTGTGTTTACTGAAAATGAGTAATAATATGTTTTCGTTAGGGGTGGTAGCATGGGTGGATATCCTCTCTATACGTGCATGTTACATCGTCTATAGACCTTTAATGTACAAATCCATTAAACCTGCAAGTCCGAAAGTGTTATTAAAAAAATCCTTAAAATTCTTAAAGAGCAGAAAATACATTCATTTTGATGACAGAATGAATACTAATGTCGGCAGTTATGTTAACAGTTTATTTTGGAATTTATTTATAAAATATGCTTAAAAAAACTTTTGATATTAATAATGTTTTGTGATCGTTTCTAAAAAATATTATGCACTTTATTATATTTTCATAACTATTTTTATTTGTTATCAACAATTCTCGATATATTAAAATATATTATACCTAGTATAATAATGTACGTTTTACTTTATGATCACAAATCTTATTTTATTTTCTGCTCTTTACTTATTGCCAAATGTGAAATTGTTTGTTTTTATATTCTAAACATATTAGGTTTTTCTATTTTCACAGCGCTATGCTTATTTTCTTCTTTAAGAGTAAAATCTACTGAGAAGACATATGTATTGCAACTTTAGAAAATGAGGAGGTTCTCAATTCGATGTGTATGTATTTTTTTAAACTTGTATATTTGTAACTCAGAGATGCATTTGTAAATTTTTTTATTTTTATTTTCTGAAATAAAATTGTTTTAGAAAGGTCCCGCTTAAATATGACCCGGATCTGATAATGGATTCCAGAGATATTCTAAGAAATTCTTCAACATATGAGTCTTCAAGCCCATTTGAGAAAGTTGTTACCGTATTTCCTCCCATTTAACGTATCTTTATAAGTACTTCAAACACAAATGGTGGTCAGGGTTTGATAATCGAGTTGAAAGGTTATGAGGGAATTCTTTAAGCGAGATGCAGATTTATCACCTTTGAGCTCGTTTGATTTGTCTTACCCTTGGGTCACAAACGGTGGCTAGATTCTCATGATAGAGCTGAAAGGAGGTGACAGGAACTCCTCAGTAGTGAGAAATAAACTCATTGAGTTTTACTTCGTTTGACTTACCTTGATGTAATTAAGAAAGCAATAAAATAATGTGTACGTATGTTGATTGATGAGTTGCTGGTATATATACAGAGGCTCAAAACAACTGAGATGTAGGTAGGTAGGTAAGAAGGTATGTACAGGATTTACGCAAAACATAACTGGAAAGAAAATTTAAACAAGACATCTTAATTGTAGAAGAAAAAACAAAATTTAACTCTCTTATTAATATGACTCTAAATAAATAAACTGTGCAAGAAATATGTCAAATAATATATTTTCAGTCGCTTGTAGATTTAACTTTTTGGGTCCTCAAATATCAATTCAAAACTTGTAAAAAAAATTCTATTAAATTCGAAAAATTCGCAAGTTTCGATAAAAGATCTCGTTTTAGATCGCTGCTTATATAGAAGTTGATAAACATAACCAGAGCGCCAATTAGAAAATTATATCTGCCATTTATCGCTGAGCAGAAATATTTAGTACGATTAATAATCCGCGGTTAAGCCAAAAGGGGTTAATGAACTTAGACATTATGTATGTATACGTGTAAGTATATACGTATATATGACTGTACTCATGTTCATTATACAACGCGTTCGATTTTAAGTAACCAGGCATTATTCTACTACTTCATGACTACTTCTTCGTGAGTTTGTGACATTCCCAATAATATCATGAGAATTAAATGAAAAAAAATAATTATTTTAATAAAAAAATTAAACGACTTCAAACAACCTTCTACTAAAAACGCACTGAAAGTAGGAAATAATAATAAAACGAGCGTTAAATAGAGCTTTTGCGGTAATTTATCGTTGTCGAATAAGGACAAATTTATAAATTTTACTGTTAGAGATTTACAATTAATAACAATTTTAGTATTTAGTTGGAAATTTTACGGCGGCATATCGTTTCAAAATATTAATATTGCTCTTGTTAGAATTTTTTTTCGAGTGGGTGTGAAGTCGAAAGTAATGCCTACATATTTGTCATGTATTGACGTCCAACTATCCATCACGAACATGCGCACCTACACACTGGCACATGAGCGCATCAATCGGCTTGGCACCAAATATCTATGAAGCCAACAGAAAGTTCAATGTAAAAGCTAATTTTAAACTTTAAAAGAAGCCGTTTTTCATTCAAGAATTTTACCCACAATATAGCATGTGAAAAACCTAAAGCTTGATGACAATGCTTTCTTCATATCAATAAGTGAAGGCCTTTAAGAGAGGCATTCACTTTAGTTGAATCAAAATGGATCACCTCAATGTGTTATACTTTTTGCGAAGAGCGAATCTTCTGACTTTACAGTATAACGGTGAAATTTGAAAATCCTATTGTGGATAGCTGGATGTAATTTTATTTGGTATGTATTTCACACATTGCCTAATTTATGTTATCGATGGACATGCGTGTATAGATTAGTTTATTTGAAATATTTGTTATTAAAACTCTTTAACTGATTTACAATTTAGTTAAAATTTAACTACTAATTGATTCGATAATCTTAATTTATTTCTTATTGAAATCCTTGCCAAGCTTATAGTTCAGCACCAATGCATTGGTAAAATTAATGAAAATGAAAAAAGAAAATATTTACAGATCGGATAAATACACAAGAGGAAGTAATATTTGGATTCGTTATTATAATATAATATAATATAATATAATAGAAGCATATTATTATATATAATAATATGCTTCTGAGTACGAAAATTGTTCGCAAAAAACTAAACTATATTCTAGGCAAATCCAGCCTTCAGTAGTGTTATTAGAAGGATGTCGTTACCGTGAAAAGTTTTTTTTTAAACCGGAGTAAGCAATGCGACCTTGGTCCATATAGGCCGACACGAAGTATATGAACAAATTTATAAAGGCGGAATGTTTAAGACGGAAACGACGTTGAACATAATTGAGTTGAATCGTAAAAGTACGTCTATATTAGATCATTTCAAACACTTAGACAAGAGCGAATAACGATGTCACATACCTATAGTTACTTAACATGGACCTATAGTCTCTTTTAAAAATTGGTGTAATACGCGAAGTCTCTCATATATTGCGTCGGCATGTATCCAAGAATCCAAGTTTATATTAATTAGGGACACTGGAGATGAAATAATCTGTGTATAAAGCGACTACTGGAATTTACGTGGACCATACATTTCGTTGCCATTGCTCTAACGTGGGGGCTATCTATCAAAAAAAAATCAGCTAGAAAGTATCTTGTGAACGCACCAGGTCCATCTACGTTCTCCGAGTATGAAATCCTGCTAGCTGCGAAATGGAAGTTGACGGCATGAATTGAACATACCTGGATTGAACATACGCCTGCCTCAAAACTTCATGCGTATTATTAGAATCAGGTAAGATATACACAAATAAAAATATTTTTAAATGATTTTAGGATAATTTTGATATGCGTTCAGTTATTGTCCTGAACGATAAAATTACCTACACGGAAATAATACCACTCGATTTACAAATTATCACTGCCCATGACAATTGTGATTTTGGTGTACCTAAAAAGATTGCGAGAATAGAAATTATTTTTAAAGTAGTTTCACAAACATGCTCTAATGAAATTCGGCTTTCGTATCTTGAACGTAACTTTCACGCATCTCTGTATTTATCGCTCTCGATAAACGCTCTTATTATGTTTAGAATAATGAATGCTACTTTTTTGTCTTGGTTTAATTTATCGTTAATGGAGTTTTTTAAACTTATTAATCTATTTAAGGTTTTTATGCATTAGCAAAGATAACATATAATTTAATTTTTTCATTGCGGCAGAAAAATACATTTTCTTCAATCGTTGTGTTGGTAAGTTCAATGGTATTTAAATAATTAATCACCACCAATAATCAATCACCTAGTAGTAGGTAGGTAAATATGTAAACGAAGATATTACACGCTAACCATTGTTGATGGAGGTTGATGTGCGTTATATATATATATATATATATATATATATATATATATATATATATATTTAACTGATACATTTATGCTGGTATAAACTGTGAAATGACGGTACTTATCATAGTTTATATTGATAATTATCTTTGGAAATTTATTGTACTTAAAGCTATGTATGGACATTTTGTAAGTATTCATCCTTAAGTATTTATAATAAGAAATTATAGTGAAATATGAATATTCGTATAAACATTGAAGACTTGATTGATGTCTTCAATGTTTATAAGAATATTTTCCTCTCTGTTAGGTCAAAAATTCTATTGAATAATGAATGTTCTGATTCGCGGATAAATGTGCAGAGCTTTAGATTAAAAAATTGAATGACGGGTGTATGTTCAATGAGGCAGTATAAATTCGAACATTGGTTTTGTTAAATACATTTTTGCAATGTGTTGAAATTTTAATGCATTTTATTACTTTTTAATACATTATTTTAGGTATTTTTTTGTAAAATATTCATAGTTTAATTTTTCTTAGGTTAAGTTCTGCTTATTTTTCATTTAAAAGCGAGCGTCACTTGGAGACGTCAACTTTGTAGAGTTTTACTTGGGTATATCGTTTATAACGAACAAATAATAACGATAAACCGTGCATGGCGTACACGGGATAAATATTTAGTTAAAAATGCAGTAGTTGACTTCTAGTAGAAATTTAATTATTTTTCCACTAAAATTAACATTTAGTATAATTACACAATATGGATTTGATCTTTCGTCATTAACTGAATTTTCATATACCATATGAATTTCCTCAATCGTACACTAAAAATTAATTAATAAAATTCACAAAACAGATTAGTCACAAAACAGTTTTAAGTTTTTAAATTTCAAATACGAAGTAAATAATTATAAAAACGGCGCGCTGCTTTGCTATTGGCGCCGGCAAAAACAACAACTGAGCGCTGTTGCCGTTTTGCTAAGGTCAATAACACAAATATTGCAAGTGGTGTTTACGTTTTGTTTATATTAAAATACTATTCAATTCTTTAATTCTTGGCGTAGGTGTATATATACTATTTTATAGTGAACTAGTACTGATTGGGTTTTTATTTAATGTCAAACGGTCAAATTCGCATTTTAAAAAAACGCAGAATCATACTCCAGAAAAAAATTGATTAGTGCTTAATTTTGTTGTAAGATATTATTGCTGTATTTAGTTTTTATGTCGATATTATCTACCGATACGACATATAAACTGAATGCAGCGATAATCTCTTACAACAAAATTAAGCACTAATTAAATAAAAAAAATAATATTAATTAACTAGCTTCAGAGGAAAATATAAATGAATCGTCTAAAACATAGAATCAATTGTAGCATTTTTGAAACGAATTTGTATCAAATTATAATGACCTGTTATGGAGATATAGGCTGAAGTTAATATCATGGACGTATATAGATTGAAGTAGAATTTAAAGCATTTTCCATTTTCGAAATAAGCCATGAAAAATATATTTTTATACACAAAAGTCGTAGCATTTTCATATACCACAATTAAATGAAACTGCGTGATGTAGTATTATTTCTACTTTCTTTAAATTCTTTACCACGACCTAGGTTTTGTTGTATTACAATATCTTCAGGTGGACTGTTAGCAAAGATCTTCGACATAAAATTAGACGGTTTATAATTTTGGAATTGAATTTATACTGTTTTGTGATTTGGTTATTTTTTTGCGAAGCATAAGAAATTAAATGAAATATAATATTTATTTATTGAAAAAAAATTAACATAGTTAAAAGTCTTCGTACAAGGATATGACGGTGAGCATAACTCAACTTTTCATTATCACTAGGTAGATATGCAATTTGTTTATAATTTACGTATATCAGGTTAACACTTTTTCTATATTTTTAAAGAAATTGTTATAATCTACGCATACTTTTTGTTTACACAACATAATAGTAATTTTTAATTGTTTTATACAAACGATGGTGATCTATTTTAAAGATAAGAAAATTATCTGACTTCCTTCATTTTGAATGGACATTTAATCATATCTTACGTTGTTACTATTCCTTGTGTTATTGGCGCGACTTAGTTTCCAAAATAAATTTCAATTCGTCTTTATTGAGAAGACGCAGTGGTAAATGTCTTTTTGGTAGTAAAAACGCGAAAGATATACGACTTGAATGTGAATTCTTTAAAACGATTCAAATCTCCTTTTTTGTGTTGTCCTTGTTTTGTAAAGACTTATTTTTCTTAAACATACTTTTACATTGTAAATAAATAATGTACAATTCTGTGTTTCCATAACATAAAAAATGACATTTCTTAAATGCCATTATATGAGCATTAAAAACATGCTTTTTCCGACAACTGAGACAATAAATCTTTGAATATGGTGAACATTAAAAAAGACAATTTTACTATTGATAAAAGAGATTAGTTATTTTTACGTCCGCATCGTTTTTTGACTATTCTTAAGTCAGACGAAAGCTTTTCTCGTTTTCGTTTTGGCGAATTCTTGTTCATTTTTATTCATTTCTATTTGTAACAATATTCGCCATTTTAGGAAGAAAAATCTGAATAATAACTGAATATTTAAAGTCTAACGTAGTAGGTAAAAAATGAAATAAAAAAAGAATCAAAATTTACTTAGGAATCAATTGTATATAGTTAGTTATGGAAACTGAACTAAAAAATGATTCGCTATTAATTGTAAAATGGCATCACACTCAAAATGGATGGTATAAAATATATGGTAAAAATAATGGTCATAGAAACAACCCGAGTTTTAAAAAATTATGAGTTTCTGCGAAATTTGTCAAAACTTGCATTCGAAAAAAAACACACAAATGCGTGCATAGAGGTTAGTAGGAATTCGTAATTGTACCCTTATCCGTATTCCCAAATAGACTTTTCTTGCTGGTCGGAACATCCTTTTAAGAAAGAAGTTTTAGGTTATAATGCATATTTACTTTAAAGTAAAGAAGTTTTAGGTTAAAATGCATATTTTCTTTAAAGTTAAGAAGTTTTAGGTTAAAATGCATATTTATTTTAAAGTACAAGCTGAATTCACAGTATAAATATTTAATACGTTTTGACTCGGAGTTAACAGGGATCATAAGGTTTTTCGATATAAATAAATTAAAATATTTCTTAGAACGTACAGAATTTTTCATCTGAAAAATATTTTTCATCTAAAATACGAACAGTCGATTTTTTTCTTTAAATACTTATGTAAAATTACTGCTTATAGAATGTTTTTTGCATTAAGCAGCAGTTAATATTCATACATTGATTATTTTAGTGTGAAATTATTTTTTTTATATTTACTGCTCATATTTCTATTTAAGTTTCTAAAATGGCAAGATTATTACTGGTAAAATAATAATCTAATTTTGCGAAAAAGTGCGTCACTAAGTCATGTTTTCGTTATTAGTCATATAAATCATATAGAATGCAATTTCGTTACAAATGAGATAATATTTTGAACATCTTTGTTTATAACCAACGTGTAACTTAGTTGCATTGCTAGAAAAGCTATGTTGGAATCTAAACAATTTGTCACCGGATTAAAGTTTAAATAGGTAGTGCAAAATTTCAAGTCGGAATGTGACGGGGAGAAATAATTTAATTAATTTGCGTTCTTTGGGGAATTGGTCGGGTCAGAGAGATAAAATTTCGGTACGAGTATGCAACACTGACTGACAAATATTCTCTTCTTTCGTATTTTTAATCGGATGTAATTGTTTATCATATCTCATTGTTAAAGTTTGTTAGCAAATTAACTCGAAATTTGCTAACAATTCATGTCATTTTAAAAATAAAGGTATGACAAATAGGTGCTTAGTCTCATTTTAAAAAATCTTCGGTAGCATCGAACTAATACCATTTAGACTGACCACTTTATTACAAATTTACACTTAATCGAATTCCAGTCACATGTTCAAAAGAGACCAACTAAAATGGGCCTGACGTTACAGAAAAAGAATATAATTTTTAAAAAATCTGGTATTTCTTAGTATATAAAAGCCAAACAATTCAGCGATTTACGATTAGGAAAGAGTAAAAAATAAAATACCACTTGTCATAATTAGGAAAATCTAATAAAAAACATAATAACTTTTTAGAGACGGTCACAAAAATAATCAATACCTTTTGCTTTTTCTAAGGTGTGTAATTTAGCCATCGCCTAAATTAAAAATAACCTGCTACCTGATATTGACAATGGTTCTGTCATTGCCAAAACGAATGTCTTTCGCTCTTTGTGAGTTTGACGTGACATTTTTCGACGACCCTGTCGAGTTTGTGGATTTTATGAATTAATATGGTACATCTATAGACGAAGGATATAACGAGACACAATCTCCGCTTTTTTCGTCTCGCTAGGTTGAAGAGAGACTTAGAAATAACATTTGAAAATTAAAATATTATGAATAAAATAATCTAACTTTTTATAGAAAAGTACAAGATTTCTCATTGGTCTGATTGACAATTCAGATAATACTTTTAAAGTGCTTATTTTTTTGTTTTCTCTATAAGATAGTGTCGTTTTTATTCTTGTAACACCTTGGCCCAGCACTATGTGAACCTTTGTCAGAATCCTTTGTTAAACTTTTATCTCTGTTGATGTTAATCACGCAAATTCCATTCAAATTAAATTTTCGGTTTACAGCTTTGGATTCTATTTTTGCTTTTATTTACGAAATCATTTATGGTCTTATATGCCATTTTCATTAGACTATGGCTTTCCACTGATCTCAGATAGTCCTTAATACAACTACATCAATATAAAAAAAACGAGTAATCAACAATTCACTGGACACATACTGGTAGAGCGTTCTTCAAAAGTCAAGTGAGTTTGAGGTAACATGTGCCGTTTTAATTAAATTCGTATGATGAACACAGTACCCTTGAATTTTAATCGTACGGTGGTAATTTTTTTCCTTATCCCTGTGCTGTATTAGAAAGGTTTGTTAATTGATAATGTGGGGTAATGATTAATATTAATTAATTACGTCTCTTTGAATTTCAAAGAAGCAAAACTTCTTATTTGAAAAAAGAATTAAATTTCAACGTTTTTATTATTTTATAAACAACATGGATACATTCTATTTACGTCGCTTTATTACAGATTGAGTGCTGATTGGTTGATTAAGTCGTTTTGTTATCGTGTATTTGGTTATTAAATTGTCTTTGTATTGTTAAATAAGTTTATGAAATTAATGTAAATGAATTTTTATTATTTTGAAACCACGTATTTGGAAATAGTTCTTTAAGTTATATAACAGGCACCTAACTACTTTTTTGGAGAAGTTATTTTTTATGTGCACTTCAATCTTTAAAATGGATCACTAAATTGTAACTATTAACATGAAATATTAATTATATAACATTGATATATTATTAATATTGATAACACAAAAGTATCGTTACTATTTTTTATGACAAATATTTGAAAATATACGAACTGGAAAATAAGGCAACTTAAATATTTATTAAATACTTAATTGAGCTTATAAGAACAGTTCCAATAAACTACAAAAAAAATAGTTTTTTAGAATCATTGTATGACCAGTTTTAATTGGAAAACCATTTCTTATTTACACAATATATTTCGTATTACTAAAAAACATCTTTTCCGTTTCCAATCTGAAGATAAAATTATCTTCATTCTTTGTTTTTAAAATTTACACATATCTTTATCGAATTAAAAAGAAATCTATGGAAACCCTAGCCGTTACTTTCAAAATAATGGCAGGATAACATATTTACATCTAGTAAAATATTGAATAAAAAGATAATACTTTTTGTTATTATATCAGAATTTTACCGCTGGTCAATATATTAAAGATATATTTATAATCAATTTTTTGTCCTGACCGAAGTATCATTCGGTGGAATTCCCGTGTCATAATAATTTTACAGTTTTATCTGTAATAATACGTGCGATGACCTCTCAATGTAATATATTATAGTTTTATGTCCTTCAATATGAGTAGAATATATTATGCTATGGACATTCTTACATTGGTAAAATTTATTATTGTACTTTTCTGCAGCTACACAAACAGTCGGCCAAATGGCTTGTCGTAATCGTGATCGCATAGCTGCTTCTATTAATGATAAATTGGGATTGAACCTAAAAAGAACAATGTCGTTATTTACAATACTAAGAGACTTGTAACCGTCAAATAATGAGTCAAGATATCAAGATGAGGATCGACTTTGTTGGATACGGGCTATTTATCCCACTTATGTGGGCTTTTATTACACTTGTGTCTTGTACCTATCGACATTAATGTGTATATTTATTTTAAGAAAGTATATTGTTGGAAAATCTTGAAGTGTTATGGGCAGCATGTACTCGTGTATATGATACTTTTCGGTTATAGTAAAACGCAAATTAGCTTATGATATGTGACGGGAAAAATACGTATGTTTGCGTATACGGACACTTTCTTATTCTTATTTTCAGAAGTTATGTTATGATTTTAACAAAACGAGGTGGTTATTTTACGACAGTTAGTTCATTAAAAACAAATTTATGCATACAATTTGTCGCGCATAGTTTCAAATTGAAGGAGACGATTACTTTGGCCTTTGCTTATTACGTTTCATTCTTTTCGTCAATTGAAGCATTATTGATTATCTCACTCGATGGGGTGGGATAAGACATGACAAAATGACTTAGTAATTAAGTTAGGGTAAAATTGGTGAAAATTATGTATAAAACCTTTTAGGTTTAAAATGTACAAGTTCATTACAATTTCAAGTGAAGCGTGTTCCCCATTAAACTTATTTTTTTCCTTATTAGTCAAGTATATTCAGAACATTTCGTAGTTGAGGTAACTAGCACTGGATTAATATTTGTCTATTAAAACCAGAGCGAGACCGAAATTCACTTATGACACTAGATTTATATGAATTAATCGAGTATTGACTCTATAAGCTTCAAATGTTTGCAATAATCTGTAAATGAATCAAGTAATTCAATTTTCGCCCATTTCTATCGTATCGATCTGAAACTTACCAACTCATGCAATTCTAATGACAATATAATAATGGGGATACTATCGAGATGATATTATGATACAGGAGGAAGGTGGCTACAAGAACTTCTTAATGACTAATATATAACTGTCGAATTTGTATTAGTTTAATCTGTCCCAATGGGGCCGTTGGCTACAAAGCTTGTTTTTCAGTTTTACTTGAAATTATAGTTTATTTTAAATTATACTTATTTTCAAAACATAAACATTATTGAAGAAATCTATACAATACTAACTGTGATGTCAAAAATTAAAAAAAAAATTCTTAAACGCGATCGCAGTGTTGCATACCGGATCAAATTGTTAATCTAAACCATTCTCGAACCAACTTAATCACGCACACAAAATTTCACAAAAATCCGTCCAGCCGTTTAGGAGTTCAGAGTCACATACACACGGACAGAAGAAATATATATATATATATATATATATATATATATATATATATATATATATATATATATATGAAGTGCGTAAACGTTCCTGAAGCTTTTTAATGCTAATATCGCATGAATGTATGAATGAATCCTATGTCAATTATATTATGTCTGTTGTATTATTACCACTTTTATGAGAATGATTTCTTTAGCACTAACTATAATATACTTCTAACCATGGCACCAAACCAAATATTAGACTTTGAAGACTTTTGCCGTTATTCAAATATTGTATTGGTACGTTTATAACTTTACGCTAACTGGGAACGACAGTAGAATACATTACATCGAATATTTTTCTAGTGCTATGTTTACATCATGCTCTCATATTTAATAGCACAAATTTATTGGGAAGCCATTTTTTAAGTTTTGTCTTGTAAATCTGACATGAATGCACGATAGATTTTCTGTAAACTATTATGTTACCTGTACTGTCCAATATAATCTTCTGTTTGTTGTTAAAAACTGTTGCCACAATGACATATGGTACATTATTAATTCTAAAATAAAGATATACACATAAATAATTAAATGATGGAATTAAGCGTTAAGATTTAATATTTTTAGTTATCAGCACAGATACGATTGGTGTATTAACATTTTTACAGAATCTATTTAGATTTTCTCAAAATGACTGCCAAGTGCAATAGGCACATCTACGTATATACATATGAATATGAAAATAGTCGTGCATCAACTTATAAGAACAGTTTAACGATTGAGTTTCCGATAGAGTTTGCGACAAAATTCTTTGCTATTTCATGCTGACGTCTGAATCAGAGACTTCAGTCATTTACATTTCTGAGTAACCATTATTCGACTGCTATCAGATAAACATATTATTCTAAATAGGACTTAGAACTTATGTGCAAATTATTTATTTTCGTTTGTTGTAATAGCGATTTGCAGCGACGCCACGTGTTTATTGTGACTTAATATCTTTATGGATCTGAGCTTTACTTTCTTGTGGGAAAAATTATTCCTTATTATGGATTTCTAAATAGCAAATGAGTGTGGTTAGTCAAGTGTACAAGACTATAGAATAATTGGTGTTTTGAGGAAAGTTGACGCAAGCTATGACATTATATAATTCGCAAAGCGAGAATAACATGCATATAATTAAAATATTTTGAAGTTAATTTCTTATTAGAGAACGAATGGAATTGGAATTATGTTTAGGCAGGAAAGTTACACAGAGAAAATTAGGTGAAAATGTTTTTGAAAAAATTTAACTAAGATTATTTCTAATAAATAACTAGTTTCGTGGTACAATTGAACCTCGTTCCTCAATTTGGATGGTTTGATGAAAAATATAATAAAATGTCATTAAATAATAAAACTATAAATAAATTTATTGTTCTCATGACTAATCTATTAATCACTATTAGTTTAGTGATTTTGATTATTCAAGCGTGCCATAAAATTAAATACAAAAGAAAATTAGTCTAGTGCGAATCGGAAAATTCATGAAATGGAGTTCCATAATTGTCTATAGTTCTTGAACTTAGATAGTTGTTTTCCTATTAACTTGTAACAGTTAAGAGAAAAACATGTAATTGAAAGCTCTTAAATAATATCTTAAGTTTTTGTTACAATTTTCAAGTGGGGGGAAGTAGATTATACAACGGGAACTAAAAATGAAAAATAGTCACTAGAATCTCAATATAATTTTAAAATACTTAACAATGATGTTCCACTCCACTTTATACGAATGGGAGACACATTAATTTCCCTTTGTTATCTTGTTGTTCATTAATTTTCTTCATACGTAGCATTAACTTGGAAAATTTATTGCGTATAGGTCTAAAATCTTAGAAACTATGGGACAGTGGCAGAAGAACGGAGGGGCTGACTTGAAGCAATCACAACGTTCCTTATTTTGGTACGGAAATATGAAATGTAAATGATATTTTTAACGTGGAGAGTGAAACATGCAAAACTGCGAAAATTTTTCAATATAAGTATAACGTCAGTAACATTGCACCTAAAAGAGACCGGCGAAAATGGACCTGACGTTACAGAAATAGAACGTAATTTATAAAAAGTTGGTAACAATAAAAACAAAACAAACAAGTCAGCCATTAACAATCAGGAAAGCGCAAAAAATAAAATGCAATGCGTGATCATAAAAAAGACGCTATAATCATAAATGGGCATATCTTTTATTTTTACATATCAAGAATAGTTAACGAGAAATAAAAATAATAAAGAAAATCCAATGAAGCCTAGAAATAATAGCAAAAAATTATTCTATTTGCTCTTTGTAATTTATAGCCATTGTCTAAAAAAATTAAAACTAGTCTCTTGACTGACATTGACAATGGTTCTGTTGTTGCCAAAATTAATATCTTTTTCGAGTTTTAGGTTTTTTTTGAAGATCCCGTATAGCACATGATATTTATATATATATATATATATATATATATTGAGAATCTGGGAGAAATATTAAATAAACAGACAAATATGATTGCAAATTCATTTTCCAGTAATTTATGTATAAACTCCTAACTAATTTTCTGCAAAACTAAATTTAATGGACGTATTTTTTTATCTTCACTATTTATTTTATTATTTACTTGTTAGCATGCAATTACTAAATTTTCGCAATTAAACACATTTAATGTGAAAATTTAGTAATTTCACAGTTTAGTCCCTACTGTATCGAACAATTTTATATGCATAACACAAATAATGAAAACATATTTCGACAAATATATTTTATTCATCGTTTTCTAAATAGACCATTTTAAATACGTTTATTTCAGTCGCAGCATTAAGAAATTTATATTTCGGGTATCCTGCTCTTTTTAATTAAACATATATCAATTCTACTTATTTAGTCCTGCATTTTGATATTACTCGTGAACAGGGATGAAGGTTTGGAGAATGGAAAACTCTCCGCTAATCTTGGAATATAGTTTAAAGTACAAATATTTCGTTCGTGCGTATGTACACAATCTACTTTTCGTATATAATTTAGATACCAAGTGCAATTAACGGGCTTATAAATTTAACTTATATTATAGAGTATGAAAATGTTTTCAATCCTCATGGTATTATTTGGTTTCAGGGTTAGAAATTCGGGGGATCTTATTTGGAATGATCATCGTTTAAGGATTATTATCAATTAGACTATGCTATATAAACTTGACATATGTTTATTTTTATCCGTTTATTCGATAGTGTTTATAATAAATTGAATCGGTACATTCGAGTTCCAGTATATTATTGTGCATGAGAACAATACAGAAATCATAACGGAACAAGTTAAATTTTGTTGCTTAAAAAAAATGTTTTGTTTGTTTTCCGAAATCATTGAAAGTTTTTAAATTGAAATGAGTTTTTCTTATTTCAAATTTGAGTATGCGTTTATGCTAGATTTACACTTCTTATTCATATAATTAAAAATAATGAAGTTGTATTAAATAATATAATTTCATTCCACATTAAGGTATAAACTCTAAACAAATTTAGTCATAACCTCCTTTTAAAAGACGTAACAAAGAGCATTTCATATTATTTTGCGTTGATACAACATCAACAATCCAACGGTTACCTTGCGCTTGTGCGAACGTGACTTACGAGTACGTGTATGAAGTAAATTGACCATTAACGAACAGAAATAATACCGTTATTCATAGCGCCAAGCCTAGCTTTACTGTCTAATAATAAGTTAGGATATCGATATTGCTATCGGCTGTATCGATATTATTGGCCACGTACCATTGAGCGACACGTTTATTCCGAGAAACATGAGTATTGTTGTTATTTAGTGCTGCGAGATATATTCATTGAAAAAAGTTAGGAACGGCTTAAATAGGACGTAGGAGTTATAAATTTGAACGGTTGTTTAGCAAAATGGATCCACGTGTCATGTAATAATGTACGACTGGTATATTTAAAAAAATGTTTTTATATTGTAGGCTTCCTTTCTGAATTAACACTATTATTTTACTTTAATATTTTGGTATCCATTCAACATATCTTGTCGGCGTGAGATCCTCTCTCTTACACTTATTAAAAATGGAATATCAACAAAAAAAACAAAACTAAACGTAGTACAATATTTCGAAAATATTCGTAACGTTACAAAGAACCACAAGATAGCACACGTCGGTCATTGTTAAACTGTTTCGGTCACTTGTGGCAATTAAAGGTTAAAAAAAATCGACATTCAAAATGACCCAAGTTGTTATTACCCAATCCCAATGACGCCGGTTAAAAATTACCTTTCGCCACCATTCCTTTGTTCCCATTCCCCAAATCCCATTTTGATTTGTATTGTTCTGAAGTTTACTTTAGTCGATTATGATTAAAAATTGTTTACTTCGTTGGCTTGCGACTGTAATTTTTATTATGTACGTAAACAGTACATAAAATATGGGCAGTATGCCTACAAGAAGCTCCCAAAAAAGATACTATTGTATTAGATATAATCTAGAATCTTAAAAATGATATATGGGGTAATCCTTTAGTCGATACAAGGGATAAAATACGAAAATATGGCACGAATTAAAACATTGCAAATTCAAGAGAAAAAGAAAGGTTAATATTCGTAAAGTTAAACAGAAGACTTTCTTCACTTCGTGTTTAAGAAGATTTTTTGAAGACATAAATACCGAAATGCAAATTTTCAAATCACAATTTATGACCGAATCATAATTAATGCAATTGGAACATTCAGAAAATAATTAGTAGAGAAACCTTAAGAAATGTAAATTACTTGTTGAAAATTAAATAGGTCATGATTTTTTTAGTTTGTATGCATAAATAACTTAAGGATATAAATAGCTTAATAGCATTAGCAGACTAAAACAATTGCTTAGCCATTACGTCTCATGCAGGTATCCAATAAAAATAATTTTATTTTTTGTTAGATCAATATCTGAGCAGAGGGCTATTATGGGTTCATTATAGAGAAATGTCTGAATGGGACGATATAGTAATAGCAATCTAGTCTATCCGTCTCTCCGTCTGTAGTTCCTTGGCCGAAAAATGAATATAATATTGAAAACCATTTAAAAATATGGGAACCATTGAAAGAGCTTCCTAAGTAGTGTACAAACTCGTTTTTTTTTATATTAAATGCTTATGGAAATTCACGACTTTGTTACTATTATTAAAGACATGTTAGGCGATATATATTCTAAGTGAATGGGTTTATTTTAATAGAAAAGTTTGATATTTAAAATGACAAATATGTTACTGGTCAATATTTTGGTTACTTCTTTTTTAATAATTTCATATTTCTAGCCTAAGTAATGGCTTCGGACAATCCTATGAAAATCATATCTTAATAAATTTAAAACAGCCTTTCTTTAATTTCCTTTGAGTATATTTGTTGTAAAATTTTCGAATAATTGGATTGTTATATCATGATCACGAAATTTAATACAAAAGTTATTTTAAAATATTCCTCTTCCCTTAATTCCATATTTATTATGTTATTAAATTCCATGTTTTTACTTTATTCTTCTATCACATTTATTACGTGTTTATTATCTACGTTTTAATTAGGTATTACTATCTATTTTGTTAATTACCGAAATTTGTTTTACTTAATTTTTACTTTTATTTTAAATATCAAATTAAAAAAATTTTACTTGTAAATATATTTAATGTAAAAGTGTAAACAAATTAAAAATTGAATGGCCGAACTAACAAGTAATCATTATACTCAAAACACGATGTTAATGCCATTATTTTAAAATTGTAAAGAAAAAACTGTAATATCTAATCCTTGGAGACTTAGAACGTCGCTTAAACTATGCCTTTTATCTCCGTTAATTTTTTTATTTAAATGTATTCTTATATTTAATTTATATGAAATTCTTGTTTTATTTCAAAAAGTGAACTCGTACCCATAAATTTGAAAAACTAAAAGTCGATTTTACAGGAAGTATGAAATTATGTTATAGTAAGGGTTTATTTTTAAGAATTTCTTGTCTAGAACGTCTTAACAGCACTATTCAGTTTCTGAACACTTGCTTCAAAATTATACAAAGGATAATTGCAGTAATAATATTAATTAATTTAGTTTAAGAGTAACTCATGAAGTTTTACGCCTGATAAATATCAATAATAATTTTTTTATACGGCTTAATAGAAATATTACGTATCCTTACATATTTAGAAGGTTATTTATACCGATATATATATGGACACTTTGGTATATTCTCGTGGGTATTCTAATCCTGTTTATTGCATTTTTTTTAATTCGTTTCTCTGTTCAGATACATTTTTGTTCTTGTTGTGCTACTGTCCTTTTCCAATATAAATTATTTTACTCAGTATTAATAATCAGTATTCGGTATTGTAAGAACGTGTTTCTTAAAACATTAAACAAAATGAACACTGTAAAATATCTATTGCATTACTAATTAGAAAGATATATAAAATTTTAGTTTGTTTTCAAAGTAATATTCATATATAATAACTAGAATGTGTAAATAGATGAACAGGTTTTTAATAGATTTTCTCAATCCATAGCTGATAGCCGTTTTATTAAATGGCTACGGAAAGGAGGGCCTTGCTGTTCAGTTGGTTGATGCCGTGTTACATAAATAATATAATTAGCATTTACAACAATAGAAGGTTACAAGTTTATTTTAGTCCAAGTCAAGGTTGTAGGTATATTTTACCAAGACTTTTGTGTAACATGATGTCTGACCGTGATTTATAATACTACACAAAATTACAATAATTGTTATTTATGTTCATACGATTTGCGACACATTTTCAATTTCATGAGCCAACCGTTAAATTTCTATTGCTATTCATTATAAAAGTTATTTTTGGAAACATACATTTACCAAATTGGCTGAAAATGTCAAAGCCGAATAAAAGTCAAGGTGGTGTGTTCAAAGCGTCCGCAGCTATCAAACTGCTGAAACCTATTACGCCCACAGCGATATGAAATATTGGGGCGAGGGTCGTGCGATGATAGCGAGCTCACTAGAAAACTATCTTACTTTTGAATAGGTACATAATTAAGATTTAATGAATATACATTTGTAGAATGAAGCACATTTGCTTCAAACATTTTGAGTGCGAGGAAGGTTTTAGGTTTAGTTTACAGAAAATTATCAGAACCGTCAGGCTGACTTATAAATGTTACACTGCGAGTAACTGAGCAATTTGAGAAATCCGGTATACAACCTTGGTTTTGTGTATAATTTCCAACCTGTTTATTGTCTGGAATGAATTTAAATGATATCTTTTATAAAAAAAAATTGAATCAGTTTTTAATAATTACCAAAAAAGATGTGCACTGAAAAGTATAAAATAATGGAAATACGGGTACTTAGTCTGAAATTTTCGCACTACAATATCTTTTCTGAACATAAATTAATTTCCAAAATACTGCTACTGTACACTGCTGATGCTACATTTTATTTCGCACCGACCTTAGTTGTTTCTGGCCTCTGTATGTACCTTTATATATTAACCTACCTATTTAATTGTTACTTTGTTACTTATATTACGATAAGTGAAACAAGTTCAAACTAGATGGCTGTTCTCTTTATTAGTGAAAATTTCCTGTCATTACCTTCTGATCTTACTATCGTATCATGATTTTGTTAAAGGACAGATTCATTTTATTTGATCTTGTCACCCTGTGTCAAAGATTTACAGATTTCGTTACTTGATTTTCGTTAGAAATATATCAACTAAACTCGGTCACGTCACCCTTGCCCTTAATTTTTGAGAAATTCTGCTCTGTACCTTTTCATGGTCAAATTCTATCATTTTTTAATCCAGACTAGAGCTATAGGGTATACCTTCAAATAAAAAAAGAATTCTCGAAATTGGTTGATTAATTCTGGAGATACGCACACGAAAATATAATATAGTTATTTAAATTAAACGGTTTTACTGTCAAACCAATGTTATACTAAAAGCTTGAAAATAATTATGGATCATCAGTCTTTGTTCATATTAAAAAAATCGAGAGGTGCATTTAGTGGAAAACTTCCTTTTTTGAGCTTGGAAATCATATCTGGCATCATAATAATGTAGTCAAATTGTTTGTTATTATATAAAAAATGAGTCATATAACTCACGAGTTTTTAAATTCCCGCACCCCACGTCTTTATTTTACTTAGATTAAAGTTTTAGATTGGTGTCATATAATTATTTTTGAATGTTTACTACATAATCGACTGCACTATTATACAAACCATTTAATTTATGTTTCTGCACCTTCATTTATTTTTTTTGTTTAGAGGGTTTTTGTTTGCTTAGTCGGATTTTATTACATTTACTTAATGAGTGGAGTAATTTCTTGTGGTCTACTTAACTAATTTGAAAGTAATATAATGTTATGTCTCGTGACTTAGGCGGGCTCTAACACTACTACAACGGCCTAAAGACTTTGATACCGGATTTAATAGATAAGAGCGTTTGATACCCAAAATACTAATTTAAAAACAGGCGATCCTCAAGTTTATCATTTAAGCATGCAGTAAGCAGTACTCGGGACGGGGAAGTTGAAATCCGGAGTTTCACGATAGAACCTCTACTTGAGACTTGCAATGCTAACATAAAACAGTAGATTCCCAGAATCTTCAAGTCTTATAGTTTAGGTAAACAGTACACATGCAGTATCAGAATTTATGGCTCAAAAGTAGAAATTATAATATCACAATCATATTGTTGTATTATCATGGGGACTGAAAACACATTCGAAAAAAATTAAAATCTGTTAAGTAAAAGTGAAGCTAAATAACATTTGGAATAATAAGATATGGAACATGGAAATGAATTAAATCCTTTACAGACGTGGCTTCATGCTTTTTATGTACTCAATATGAATTAATAAAAGAAATAGGTAGAATTTATTACTTTCTTACTTGCGTTAGCTTACGCACCACCCAGAAGTATGAGCACTAAATCCTAAATAACACATAAATAAATAGTAGAGGTATTAGATTCAATACGCACTGGCAAATATATTTTGGATAGACCGATGGCGCTGATTAACATTTTGGGAATCGAAGAGTAATGTTTTGCACTGTAATGTTATAAATATTTATTGAAATGAAACTTCTTTAGCCAAGATACGAGTTTAATTGGCGAATTTTTACCTCAGGTAATCGTGATCTGCATGTAAATATGTTTATTTTTTTCTTAATTCCTGGGACTTTGTAAACAAGATACATTAATATTGTTTGATTAACTCAGACTACATTTCAAGAGATTTTGAGGTATTTTATTTTAAAGATTTCTGTATTAGATAGGATCTAAGAATTTTATTTAATATATTTATCTTATTAGATTTTCGGTTCAATTTTCTTAAGTGTGCTTGTACATCCGTGGGAAGAATATTATATGGATCTGTAAAATTGTAAACAAATCTTACAACTCACTTCTCATACATTTCTAAAGGCCGTATTGATTTGAAACTTTGCAAACCTATGCAATTCTCATAAATATACAATAATATGGTTTCTTGTCCATCACCATCAAACTTATAAGTTTATCTAAGAAACCGGTCATATGAATTTCTCAATGGCTATTATTTTAGTAAAATTTTAATGTTTACCCGTATTTCCAGGAAAAGAAGTAAAACTTCTAGCTTGAGACAGAGACAGAATTTTAACACTAAAAGTTATTACTGTCTCACTCATTTTAAGGCTTCGATATTTCTAATAATTTGTAAACTTTTAATTAATTTGCTACGAAAACTTAATTAGTATATTTTGACTTCTGGCAAAAAGATTTGAAAGATGCTACCAGCTGTTTTGGTTTTCTTTATTTTTTGTTCCCGTTCAATTACATATCAAATTTATTTATTGATGGAAAGTTTAAATGAAATCAGATATTTGCCGAAAAGTTTGTCTGTCCGTATCCGCGTGTGCATGTGAGTTCAAGAGCGCGCGCGCGTGCGTGCATTTGCTTGTGCGTGCGTGCGTGCGCGCGAGCGCGTGCGCGCGTGTGTGGATATTAAAAAAAATTTTGTAGATTATTTACGAGAGGTTAATAAGCAAGAAAGTTATTGAGTAATTAACTTATTACATAAACGTTAAAAAAGCCAGTTAACAACAATTTTAAAAAATGTAAATAAAAATCCCTGATAAAAGTAAAAATTTATGAAATTAAAAAATTTAATTCTAAAAGGTATTAAGAAAATAAGTTAAAATTAGTCAAATAAATTAAAATCCCAAGGCTAACTATGACCAAAGTAAACTTTCTATTTCGTTGGCACTTTTCTAAATATTGCAGTTTATTGAAAAATATTTGTTGCAATTTTAATTAAATATAAGACATTTTAGGAAATTCCGAATCTAGGCCAAAAATTGTTTTTATGTTTCGAAAATGTTTTGTATTTATAGGAATTAAATGCGTTATTAAAAAAAATTGCATAAGTGATGATTATATATAACACTCTTAATAGTATAACAGGAAAGAACATTCTCCACAAAATGTTTTGTTGTTTAATGTAGGTGCAACGAAATACAATTTTGCTTCAAAAAATTGTTTAAATATAGGTGTACAAGATACATACCTTTTAATTAAACTGGTAACTGTATCTTGTGTCGAGATTAAGTTCTTACTCTTATTTTTGAGCCGTAGTTTAAAAAATGCTACTAAAAATTAAAATTAGTAGGATCTAGGATATCCTAACTTTAATATTGAAAAGTCCTATAACTTTCATTGTTGAAATCTAAGATCATGGCTAAGTTTTGGAAATGACCAATATTAAGGAAGTACTGAGTAAAAAACAAGATTTACCTTCATGTATCTGACTGTATTTGTATTTGTACCGACTTTAATATATACGATTGATATATATGACCGACTTATTATTACGAGAGCAATCTCTTAGTGTTAGTATTAAGTTCTTAGCATAAGTGAGAGAAATCTCTTATCATTAAACTTAGCATTAACTTTTAGAATTAAAATGTTTCTTGGTCGTCTTCCCTTCCATTTTTAATTTCATCATTTTTCTGAAACGATTTGTGTTGAAGGTGCTCATCAAGTTGCGCCAAATGAATGCTTGTTTGATTCTAAATTATATTTTTAGATTATTGAAAATATTTCATACCTACATATTAAGTCGACTCTTAATTTATCGTCAGCGTTCATTTTTCATAGAACTAAATTTCTTTTGCATCCTCTTTTGCATTAAAAGTGTTCAGTGGGATGAAAAATAACCCTTGGTTTCACATACTACCTTTAAGAACTAAATAAATCCATTTCTGCACATCCTTCTGATACAAAATATAGTAATAGTACGAATCTAAAAAAAATATCTACAATATGTCTTAACATAAAATAAATACAACAAAATCGACTTTTCGTATTAGAAAAGTAAAGTTATTCAATCGAGGATTAATATGTGTCACTGCATTTTTAACAATATTAATATGAATTTCCGTATAACATAAATAGGTACGAATCACTGTACAAATTGTGGTGATACAGTTACAAATGTTACATTTTATTAAATCAGCAGAATATCTACATAACCTGATTGGATAAGTAAATCTATGTTTGAACGATTTCGTTATAAATATTATCTTACGTTATTTTAAAATTTATATCAAAATACAACAAGTAGAAAAGTACATTTAATAAGTGTTATAATAAGGGAAATTATGTGTAATATTTTAGTACGTAAGTAAATCGTTTTTCATGACGAGTTTTGTACAACGGGAAATACCGTTTTGTCAGTTTTGCCAAAAATATATCGTATTTTATTCCGAGGAAACAATTACTCTAAAGTGCTTCGTGTGTTCGAATTAACTTAATAACCGTTGTGACAATTTTGTTTAAAATCAGATATCTGTACACATAACAAACATAAAAATATTGCTTTTGTAATATTTATCCGTTTTCTGTGAGCTTTTTTTTATATATTCACCTCTAGCGCAAAAACAGAAGTATTTTCATGACCTTTTTACTAGGTGATTGTCTCTGTTTATTTTATCGCATTCGAATACTTAAAAAGAACATATTGAAATTTGATGTTTCAATTCAAAACGTACTTAATTATAAGAAGTTATTTTTTTTTACTTATTACAATAGATGGCGTTACGTGCATTAATTTTAAAGTTAAATTAATGTTTTCTAAACACGCGAACGAAGTCATCGGACCAGCTAGTAGTATAATTACTATGAGTAGACTTTAACATATTAATCGCTTAATCGAGTTACACACAAACTAAGTATTATCTGTTGTGAGTAATTAAAAATGTTTTAATATTATAAGCTGACACATTAGGAAAACAATACTGTGTGAATTTTATTGCGTGAATAAAACAAAGTAGTATGTGAATTTTATTGCGAGAATAAAAAAAAGAAGAAGAACCACCTAAAGTGTGAAAATATAAAATTCTTAAAGCAATATATTTTTTAATATTTTGTATTAAACTCGTTTGAGAATTTTTTATTTAAATGCAGTTTACGGGAACTATTAGAATTGACTTACATTTTTCTACGTAGTGTCGTTTTAGATAGAACTTTTAACGTATGTTTTAGGAACAAATTTCTTATATGCTTATCCATAAAAAGAAAAAATACTTTTAAAAAATATCCTTACACTCAACTTTCAATATTTGAAATTTTACTGCCTTTTTATTTCAATTAGAAGCTTGAGTTAGTTTCTGAGAGATGGAAGCTAGTTTCTGAAAGATGGATAGAACGGAAGGATGTTGCTATACATAGAGACATTATGTAGGATACATAAATATTTGACATATGCTTTACACGTTTTATTTTACTTCATATCTAATAAGCCTATGTGATTGGCTTATTTTATCAAGTTAATGTAGGAAATTTTATGTCATTTAATTAATTAAATGACTAAAATAATTATATTTCCTCCGCTTACTTTAAACTTCCTATTACAAAAATGTTTGTGAATAAATTTCAACAACATCATCCAATAAACATAACACGTAACACAGTTCAGATAACGAGTAAGAATTTTATTCAGAGGACAAAACTTGACTGACGAAACCTGGCAAAATTTATAGGTTCAGCTTTTTGTAAGACTAAAACGTTGGGTAATTAAGGAAATTAGTTGTCTAGGTTATTAAGGGTGTATAAAAATCATAACTTCTTAATTTGCATATAGCTTGAGGAATAAATGTGTATTTGAAATTTGTCTATTTAGTTTAAGTATGAGTGAAACATTAACAAAGAGAGCTTGTTAATACTATTACTACTTTAGTAATAGAAGACTGAGATGTACATATATGAAATTTATTCGAGAAAATCTGATTACAACTTTATATTGAATATATTTGGCGTTAATTTTCTAGAAATTCATTATTGACAATTAAATGAAACTACGTGATGTAGTATTATTTCCACTTTCTTTAAGTTCTTTACCACGACCTGGGTTTCGTTGTATTACAAGATCTTCGGGTAGAATCTTTGCTAATAGCCCATCTGAAGATGTTGTAATACATCGAAACCCAGGTCGTGGTAAAGAACTTAAAGAAAGTAGAAATAATACTATATCACGTAGTTTCATTTAATTGTGTACAAATTTATAATTAATTTAAAAAGTACTATTTCTTTTCCTGAATTGGTATTGACTAAATTGCCTCTAAATATTCTCAGACCATTTTTGAGTCCGCATATTGATGATTTTAATGAATTTAATATAAATAAGAAGACGAAAAATTTTCTTGGCAGAATATTAGATTTTAAATGTAAAATTTTGATTGAAAATGAAGAAATCTGCAAAACAAACACTTCTAGTAACGCTACATGAATAAAGTTTGGCAGGCTGCGAGCATGACTAGATTCGTTGAGCATCCAAATCCAATAGAAGATAGTTATGATAGTAAAATAGTACAGGGCTTAATGAAAGTAAAATAGTACATGGAATATTATTAAGGAGCTGGTTGGATTAATATGTGGAATTCATGAAAAGTAAGTTATTTAAACGAAACTGAATTTTTTTGCGGGCTAAGGGATAGAAATATAAACTGACCATATGTTTAATTATGTCTAGTAACAAAAGTTGTAAATTAACGATGCGTTATATTAATTTCTTTGAATATAAACATTTTAAAGTGATGGATGTAATGCCGGATAGACACGAAGCTTTCATTTTAGAATATACCATTACACTATTTTAATAAGGTAATAGAATTGTAAGTCTGTGGTATCGGCACGTAACGGTTTTGTTGTGTTTTATTATTATCAGCCAAACTCATGTTATAAGTTTTTCACCTTTCTTCTTTGAAGAAAGGTGAAAATATATGGAAAGCTTTGGGAATAAAATCATTTATTTATATGTAAACTTGTGGTTTTTACGAAGATTTTCATTTAATTTATCTAAAGTTGTAGTGTACATAGAAGATTTTAATTTACAAAAACGAAATATTGCGGACTTGTTCACTTAGCTTGTTTACATTACATTTATTATAGTTTCGTGTTATGTTCACTTTACTTAAGCGAAAAGCTATCCTAAACATACAATACGGAAAATAGACTAAGTTCTACAATAGGGAAAGAAACACTTAAACAATATGAAACAATATTTGCAGTAGATGAAGGAAAACAGCTTGTGAAATGAAATATTTCTATAGAAGTCACGCGTGCGAGGAAAAATATGGCTAATAAAGTTTTATGTTTCGTCAGCGATTAGCAGGAAGTATCGTAATGAGTAAGAAATTACCATTATAAGCAAAACTGTAGAATCCGTGTAAAGGTTCAGTGCATTAATGTTTCATTAGTTGCAATAAATGCTATAACTGTAGTTATTGTAATAGAATATGAAAACATTAAATTAGTGAAATAAAAGTCAGTTAGTAAAACTAATATGAGCGACATTCTGTTTTGTTTTTGACATACATCTGGTATGATTACCATTATTCGGCTTGTGACCGTATCATGCCTACAAAATCTTATTTCAAAGTGACTATACTTGAAATGATATATTTGCTTTATAGACCTACCTATGGTTAAAACAGTTATCTTACCCTGGTCATCCTACTCACTCTGAAAGTGTCTTTCTTTTAAAGTCGGTTATTAATCAGTAGAAGTCTGTATTCAATACTTAAGTTAATTTGCATAAAAAGTTGCAACTAAACGCGACCTTGATTGAAGAAATGTTTTGTAGCCGATGATACTAAGTTTGAGGATCATTGCTATGATTTTCCGGTAAACTTTAGGTTTTATAAAGGTAAGTCGGGGTAGAAAATGTTTTTTGTGAACATTTTCAGCGATAATTTTATAACTCTAATACAAAATTCTTTTAATTGTCTTTTCACATGTTTCACGAAATTAACTATTGGGGTAGTTAATTTGCTCCAAAATGTCTATATCAATGTTTTTTTGTATTAATTAAGGGTATATTTTTTAAAGTGAAAATTGAATAGACTTGAATGACAGTTATTTGTCAGACGTAGGTTAATTGAAATATTTAACTATCGGATAACTGATATTGACAGAATTATTCAGAATCGGATTATTAGTTATTCGTTGATAAAAATGTGAAATAGCGGTTATTCGCCAGTTCACGTTTGTCAAATTCATATTTTATTTCAGGTAGAGGTACGCTTTAGTTTTAAAATTGTAATTATCATATGTAGGTTTTTGTATTACTTTACTATAAAAAATAAAAACAAATTAACAAAAACTAATTAACTATAAATTAAAATGATACTATATAATGAAACAAAATTATCAACAACGGTAATTACTTTTAAACAACAGGTATGTACGTGTTGACAAATGTCAAATGATTGATCTTCTAGTCGTACTACTCTCACATGAAAGTATCGTCGATTTATATCTCTTACACATACTGCTGGCATGAAATTTGTTGAAATAATTAATCTAAATGTGGAAAAAATTTCATTGTTTATGAAACTGAATGCATTTTACAGTAAGCAATGCATTTTGCATGAAGGAAAGTAGTAATGTGAAATGAAATACTTCCACCGACGTCACGCGTGAGAGGAAAAATATTGCTAATAAAGTTTTACGTTTCGTCAACGATTTGTAGGAAATATTGTGATGAGTAAGAAATTACGATTATTATAAAAATTGTAGAAAAATGTCATTGTTTACAAAATGTTAATTCTCATGATTATTGATTTTTACGAACACTGCTGGAAAAAAATTCATTGAAATTATTAACGTAGCGTAGAATAAAACTTCTATATGTTGAAAAATGTCATTTTTTATGAAACTGATTATCAGTGGAATAAATTATTTCGTTAGTAGTAGTAGTATTTGACTGTTTATTCCTTGTATGAAAATTCGGTTACTAATCATATTTCATGTTTCTACTTTAAACTATTTCTGAGAAAAAACGGCTATGGGGAGTCAAATAAACACGTAAGAAAACTTGTGAGAGTTCCTTCCTACTAAATTTAATGGATATATTTTTCTTTTTTTTCCATCTAGAGCGCCCTTGATCGAGAAGGATACAGTATAATGGAATGGAATTTCATTTATACACATTTTGATACACGTGAGAATTTTACAGGAGTAACCACTTAAAATATTATATCTCATGATACTTGATTTTTGAGAATCTAGGATTTTAATAATTAAAATACGTGCATTTTGTCAGATATGCCTTTTGGTGATAATATAGCAACAGCTTTAAAAATTAATACAATTTATTGTCAATAAGAACATAGTTTTGTATAAATTTTTGTTATTTACGGATAATTGTATTTTTTTAAGTAATTTTCGTCAATTCGAAAATAATTTATTCACATGTATTATAGTTTTTAAGAGTAACTAATCAAATTTAATAAACAAAACATAAGCAAGCAAACTGCTATATAAAAGTAACGGTTTTAAATAAGATTCACTGAATGATTATAATAAAATAAACATTGCAGAGTTTGAGGTGTGCAAAAAAGAGAAAAAATGACTATCTGACAGTGCAAGAAAAATAAACGAAATATAAAACCTTTGCTTTATACAACAATAAAGGTATCGAACGATAACGTAGTAGCTACGTCACGTAAGGACAGAGAAAATATTTACAATAAAACCTGTATGAATTTTCATCACGTTTAAAACATCGCGTTTGATACAAAGCTATATTTTGTTTTCAATGCTTTTATTTATTTTGTTTCAGGTGTACGGGGTTGTAGGTATATTTCTGGAGCACTCTATATCATGTCTACGGCAATAAATACGGTGCTCTACAACATAATGTCTAACAAATTCAGGGAAGCGTTCAAGGTAAATATCATTGATTCTAAACGTTTTTTTAACCTCTATGCCTTTGAAGATGAATTTCTATAATTAGCAGATAATAGTAGTTCCGCAGTATATACGAGCTTTTCTGATGTTTTTAATAATATACATAGTTTAATCCCGGCGTTATATTTACGCTTGCAGAAATTTGAAATAATATTGAAACAAATAATAATGTTGAAATAAATATTCCCATTATCTTATTATCGTTTTATAAAATTGGAGAAGAATATTTATATAACGAATTCGATTTTGGGCAAAAATTGAAGTGCGACGATTTTTAATCACTTTGCTGTGTCGTATGTCAATAGACCATGAAATATATGAAAATAATGGATATTATGGATGTTTGTAAACCAAGTATAGGGTTAGAGTAAGTCTATGATATTAAATTATGATTTTTGCTCGATAGGCGCCAAGTAGATTTTCAAAATTTTTTAATTACATCATCACGTATATACAAGATCTTTGAAATAGAAATAAGTATGTAATCAACAGGAAGTGAACCTTCGTCGTCTTTAGAGTCAAGCGAAGTTTCTGTTTTGTAAGTAATGCAGTTGTACATTGGAATTGCTTGGCTCTTGCTAATAGTCCCTTTTCTGTAGTTCTTTTTTTACACGATATTAAATAACTTACTCTCTTGTCTAATAAAGAGGTTTTTTTCGTTAAATAAAAGGTTTTACATACTATTATATTGCACTGATATTTAGGAAGGAATTCTTATTCTGTCATCACGCACCATGTATATAAATTATATATATATATATTAGAATGCAGAGAGACTATTTTAATTCAGCTCCGAACAAAGGAAACAGAATAGTATGTGTAACGGCAAAGCGTTTTAGTTTGTTCAATCTCAATTACTTAAAATTATATTGGATCATGAGTAATCTTAGTGTTTTATCCTACCATTCATTTATCTACTTAATTCATAAAAAAATAAATAGATAAACCTATGTGGCTCATTTTTAGATATTTAGGTGCCTCTTCTTTTATACATAATCCGTTAAGACATTTGACTGTTTTTTTATCTATGAATACGGTTACATTGTTTATTCGATTAGTTTAACTACTAAAATGTCTATCTGCTATCTATCCTAATTTCTTATTTTCATATTTTTTATTTGACGTCACGTTTACATTTGAAAAATTTTATAGGACTGTTTTAATTCTTGTAAAGTTGTTCCCTTGGAGTGCATTTGGCACGTCATTATAAACTGATGGTTGCCCTAATAATTCACAACAGAAGCTGCCACAGCTTGCATAAGCAAAATGATAAACCTGCAACTATATGCACTGAAACGATCTAGTGAAGCATGATTTACGACCTATTATCGGTAACTAATGGTTGAATACCATTAGTTACCGATAATAGGTCGTATTGATAATAGGTCGTATTGAATACTCGGACCTGTATTGAGTGAATATTTATACTTTATATACACTGTAAACTAGCTATTCCTCATGGTTTTACACGCGTAGAATTACCATATTTTTGCTGTTATCGTATATCGGAAGAAATATTTGGGATGATTAGTTCGTAAATAAGATGGTCCTTCTCTACCTTGCACCGCTTAATTTTATCCCACTTCTCTTACATATTTTATCACTGCTTTGCTTGTTGAATCATTGTATGATGACATACTTACATAGCCTATAATTTTTTGAAACTATTCGAAAAGAATTTTTGAAATAGGACCAGTGCTCCGGCGTGAACAAATAAATAAATAAACAAACTTCCACTTTTCGTATGAGTATCGATAAAGTTACATACTTTTTAAAATTATAGATTATATACTTTTTAAAATATAAACTTTTTTATTGTAGAGTGTATGTAAAAATGATTTAAAGCGTAATTGAGTAATATAGAGATTTGATCATTTTTTGGAAAGATTTTTTGGTAATTTTAAAGTTTTAAATGTTGTTTTTTTGGGTCAAAAAATGAAAAGTTTTCAAAACTTGTGAAGTGTCGTGACAAATTAAAGATCTGGTAAAAATCTATTAAAAATACAAATTTGACATCTAATCTAATAAATTACAATGGCGTAAAATTTTTATGTCCCATGCTTTCACACTTGTGTGTGAACATAAATAAATTTCGTATTAAATTAGGTGATACTATATGAAAAATGTTACTAATTTGGAGACTATTTTTATAGTCTAAAACGCGATAATGAACTTTATAATGTGAGTACATATATAAGTCGCATTGGAGTCACGTAGATTGATATGTGTGTAAGTAAGAGAGGGAAGAATTATTGACTTGGCACCTATTCGGTGGTTATTTGAAGTCCGTTCCGTTTTTGTGAAAATGTCTTATTTTTTTCATTTTAAGTGTCTACGTAATCCCATATTACTTAGAATGTCATGAACTTACCGTGAATTTAAAATTAATGATGTCTTATTTATTGAAATCCGAACAGACGTTTGTGGCGTTAAATGACCCTAAATATATTCATTCATATATACATATACACACATAAATACATATATACGGATATATAAATCACGTTCCCTTTTTTAATTATTTTGGTTTTGCCGTAGTCATGCCGTAGTTCATGTTTGTAGTGTAATTAGTTCATATTACAGTAAACACCTGTACATATTATATTTCTGCCTACAATTTTCTAGATAGTTTGTACTTTTGTACCTATGTGTGCATACGTACATACTAGCCTACTAATATTGCAGTTGTTATATGTCTTACATATATGTTTAGTAGGGTGGAGAGAAACGGGTCGAAACATTTTTTTTTAATTTTTAAATTCCTGTGTAATTAAAAGGTTCCTTGATAGAAAATACCTTAAATTGCAAAATATGACCTTCCTACGATAACATCTTCAGGTGGCGCATAAGCGATGAAATTTTTAAAATTAGTGGAAATTCAAGGTTTATAAAAAATACAATTCATTTAATTTCAGGCTTTATTTGAGTATTTTTAACGTAAATAGTATAGGAAGCATAGTCCACTAGAAAAAACAATTAACCGCTTACACCAGAAACTGAATCTTTTTCTTTTATTTTAAAATATCGTGATTTTGCCTCAAAAATTGGTAAAGATTTTCTTGAAAGGATCCTGGCTTCGATGAATTCATCCCGAACCTCTGGACCGCAAACTAGCAACGATGCCTCTGTAACAAGTTTAATACACCGTTCGACAGCCTGAGTGTGATAAGGATATCCAAAAACTTGCTTCAATCTATCTTCATTTGATATTAACTGTTGTAATTACGAAATACTAAAACGCTTTGTAAGCGGTGGCTCATAGGTTTTTTCTTTGATCCAATCTTTTATATTACAGTAAACTGAAGCTTCATATTGCAACTGTGGTAAGACAAACAGATGAACTTTGTCATTATTTTGCTCCCGAGCCTTTAAAATGTGCGAAACAGCAAGCTTACGTATATCTTGATGCGCGTCTTGCAGCATTGCTACTAGTAAATTTTCAGGATGTAAAAAGAATGCGTTTCTTTGTATTGTCTTACACACTATGTTTTTTAAATCCAGAGACACAAAGATCTTCGTATCAAATGAAACATGTGAATCGGGCCATTTGCAATTGTGAATTTTGTTAATATGTCAAACCATGTTGGCGCATAAACTTTTAATATCAAATTAGCCAAATCTTTCAGGATTTGCGATGAATTCTGTGTACCCACATATCAACGCAGGATTCTATTTGCACAAGTGTGTCACCTAGTGTGTGCTAATTTTCCAGGATCTCTATTGGCTAAGCTGGATCTAACACTACCCTGAGATATTGCAAAACACATTTCATATAAATATTTTTGGACAGTGCTTATGGACTCATTAAACAGTCATTAAGTAATTTACGGATGTCTCCAGAAAAACTATTCGGGCCACTAGTTGTACCGTCCAGCTGCAGTAATAATCTTTTCTTGTTTTAGGCATGTTTTGTCTCGAGCTCGTTTGAACTTGATTCAAAACTGAATAAAATCGTTGAAGACGTCAAACTTTTTTGTCAAAAATATTGATACGTGTAGGGTAGTTGGAGAAATGAATATACGGTGACCTAAATAACTTTGTTTATTTAAATAAAAATGGTAGTTAAGTTTATAAAAAGGTATAATAACCCAAGGGATATGTGAACTTAAGTAACGTAAAAAATCATATTTTTAGAGATAAAGATGTGATGTGCAAACTAGGGAATTAATATTTTGTGTAGTCGTTACTTATTAGTAGTGTCATCAATTAGTTATACAGGAACCATAAAATTAAGTTTTCGGTTTTTTCGCTCCACCCTAATGCTTAGCTACCTACTTACTAATGTTTAGTCATTTCATGCATTTTTTATAGCTGTATTTACTTGCTGTCTACCTATCAACTAAAATTTTGATTCCTTTATGCCTCTTTGCATGTGCCTGTATATATTTACCTAGGCTTTTTTCTTTAGATTCTTGCTCACGTTAAGACAAGTGAAATGAGTCTAAACTCAATACGTTTATTTCTCATCAGTGAAGAGTACATATCGCCATCTTCTTTGCTAAAGGGCAGATTTACGCTGTCTTTAGTCGTATCAAAACTTTAGAGACATTATTATTATTAGATTATAGAAAAAAATGACAGAGTCGTATGCTTGAGACCGTAATTCTAATTTATAAACAGCAAATTCTCATGTCTCATGATTTAAGCAGGTAGTACCACCGTAGGGTTGACTAAAGGTTTGGAACCCGGAGTTCAATGGCAGAGTTTCTGCATGAGACCCAAAATATTATTAAAAACAAAACAAACAAATTCCAAAGTCTCACGGTTTAGATTGATTGTACTATCGCAGTATCAAGACCTGCCTCTTGAATTCATTAATGTAAAACGTGGGGCAAATTTATTGTTGATACAGGATAAGAATTTAGATGGGGTTCAGATTTATTTTTAATCGTTTTTAAAAAGAAGGAGGTTTTCAATACGATTGCACTTTTTTGAGTATGTGACCTCATATATCCGATGTTTATCAACCAATTTGGTTGACTCTTTTTTTAGATGCGACTTTAAATTTTTGACAGAAGAATTTCTCATTGATAAAAATAGTATTTCATAGACACATATATTAGATTATATACTTACTGATAGTCTAGGTGAACTTCCCTCGACTCCAAAGGAGAAACCGCTAGTTTATTTTTCCCGATGTGAAAAATAAACCAGTGGTTTACCTGAATTTTACAATTTTTGCTCTATTAATGGTATTAACATTTTTGTTAATTTGTAGATACAGCCATATTTGTTGAATAGAATTCAGTTCTATTAATTTGACCTGAATTTCTACACTTGTTGTTCAAAGTAATCAAAGCAAAGAAAAATCTGTGGTTTTGATTATACATAATGGGAGGAGATCATTCTAAATGTTATTTTTTTTCATTCTAAATACCTTTTACTATATCAATAAATAATTATTTATGCTAGCGTCGCGCTGCATTCGCTGCATCACAATCTATAAAAATGAAAATGTATTTAAAGAATATTTCTAGGACATAAATGCAAAAGAAATCTAAAATTATAATATCGCCCAAATTAAAGGTCTATTTAACTGTCAGATGATGTTGCATTGATTCACTTTATTAATTTGACAATTGATTTATATTGAAAAATAAAATACTCGTAATTTTATACCAGGGAAAAATCGTCATAATCCATATACGAACCAATGTTATCTGCATTTACTATATTATATAATTATTTTACCTACATTTAATTATGGCAACCGGAATCGTATGTATTTGATTTTAATAATAAGATTTGCTAATATTAATCGACTATCTAAGTCAATTGAAATAATACGCCATTAATTTAAAAAACATATTTTTATTGTAAATAATACGATCTGATGTAAATGATAATCCGATATAGCGGTTCACGACATTTGGTACGTTCTTAAATTAATTCCACACAGTTGCGAGAACACGGAGGCACTTGTTATACAATGATATTTGCGGACGCGGTAAATTAAATATCACAAACATTGAATTTAGAGGAGAATAATTGAATAAATTTCCACCAAAATATACCGCCGCATTCGAGAGTTCGAGGTTGATGTTATGAAATCGTGAATTAAATTTTGACATCTCTTAGTTCTAGCGTATGACTAAAAGGAAATATTTTTTTCTGAATAATTGATAGAATATTATTCTAATTGCTATTTTATTAGTTTCATATTTCTTTTAGAACAAATATACCTTCAGTATTTGAATATAACCTAATTCTGTTTCCATGCAATACACTGGATATAGGGGTAACTTTAGTGACTTTCAACCCTTTAAACAATGTAATGAACACGGGAAATAATAGTTTGTCATTTTTTTATTTTAATCTAATATTCCACTGAATATTTCAAAATATGTGTAATAGAAAATAACTTATTTCTTGTTGTTTGTGACAGCAAAACAGTCAAATGACTTCCGTTTTCAGGAATAAACCAAAAAAATTAGGTTTTTATAAATGAGTACGTTTGCGGAGCGCTTCTGTTCTGTTCGTACTTAAATTTATTCCATTGCTGATGCTGATATTTTCAAGGTTTATTCGGCAAATTGTGAATGCTTTGCGAATTTACAATGGGATGAAATGACTGAAGAAGTATTCAACACAAAAAAAATCTTCACCGGAATTGCAAAATTTATGGCAGTAATATGGGATTTTATTTAGGTTCGATTTATATACTTTGACTTTTTGAATAAGAAGAAAGTTTCATAATTTTGATTTTATTTGATGATATGTTTTCAGAATTTCGAGAGAAACACCAAAGACTTATGTTTACAAATTTAAGGGTACAATTCTTCCTTCTCGTTTAGTTTATTTTTCGCGAGACATTTTTATGAAACCGTGAATTTAATTTTATTGGTTCATTGTATTTGAATTTTTTTGAAAGGAAAGTATTTTTAGTATTGTTATTTAATAAGTACTATTATTTTTTAGTTAATCACCGATTCCAAATAACGAGTTGTTTTTTTGGATTTCATAATACATATGGTTAGTTTTTTCACGTGGCAATGTAGATTTGATGTCTGAGGGCCAAGTATCAACTGACTTCTATGAAAATTAATTTATCCAATCACAATTCAGACATTTGCATCATTTATTTATGGCATACTGTTGTAGAGTTAATCAGAAATAGAGGAAGGAAGTGAAATAGTTATTCGAATTTTTTTTCATTTCACACATCGTTTAAAAGTGCGGATAATATGGATTCAAAACAAATTTTATTTTTGCATGCAAAATTATATTTTTTGACCTAGGAGTTATATGTTGTATATAAATTTCAAGTCCCTACTTTATTTTGTTTACAACAGACAACGATGGCATAACAAGAGGGTTTCGTTCGAGCCCTTTAGGGATGGAATTTAAAATAGCAATTATAATAACAACGCTTGAAGTGTAAAGACCTGTAAATTAAAAAAAAATCAATTTGAAGCGGACATGAATGTTTTATAAATGTATTTAAAGTTAAGCCAACATGTTAATATTAAAATTTCGAATTAAATAGAACGTTTATAACGGAATAAACAGAAAGTTCATAACTCGAATTAAACAGAATGTTTATACGGCGACGTGATAGTTTCTGCTAGAAAATATGATAAAAAAATTAATCTAAGAAGAAATGTCTTAATAAAAAAAGATAGTTAAGTCGATAGAATTCATGAATTCCTCTATAGGCTATATTCCTTTACCAATAGTATAAATGAAAACATTTGGCACCAAAAACTCGTCAATATCGAAATTCTAATATCAAGAGTTTTTAAAGACAGGTTTTTTTCAGTAGATTTTGAATATTTTCTTTCAACAATTTTCGAAATTTTTTTGAGAACTGATTAAATTTTAACAAATTAGAGTATAGTTTGCACCTTTCGCGTTTACTTTTTTACTATTTTGTTATATTGCCAATACTTCCCTGTCAGAATTTTGCAAAATATATACAAAATATATTTTATGCAACGTTGCTATTCAATTTTGGGGGTATATTTTTGGCTTTGCAGAATATTTGCCTTGTTTGGCTCATAAAGTATGTAGCGCCGCGCACCTTCGAATTTTGAATTTTTTTATGTAAACACAGCCCTAAATTTGAGATTAGAAAAAAAAGGCTGGATATATTTACAAGGATAGTTCCCAAATACAAAGCCCTATTTAAACTAAAACAATAGTTCATGCGCTAGACATTACAACAATTTTGTTATAAACACAGAAATTATTTAATAATGAGCTTAAAGTTTTGATGCAATCAATTTTACAGAGAGACTAGAATTATATGGTAAGTATTGGGAGATAGTGCGTTTCTTAACAGGTTGTTGTAATGAATAGTTTTAAAGCGGTTAACCATAATGAACAATACTATCTTATGAAAAAGGATATGTACTTACTTATTTTTATCTTAATCATAAATATGCACGTTACTCTACGAATCATAGAATATGAAGTTATGCTACAGAATAAAATTCACTTCTCATTTGTGTGAAAACAAAATTTAAAGTACTTCTTAAAATTTCATACCGATCAAGCCGATAATAATTACGACTTTAACTTTGATTAGAAGTGGCAAGTTTGCAGCGAATTCATTGACATGGTAAGGCACCTTATGCCACCATCGCGACGAACATTTCATTAAACTTACTTTCAATACAAAATAAGAAAAAGGATATAGGTTTATTTTGTGGTGTGACGGAGATGCTTTTAAAATCGTTATGAAAATTACATTCCGTACTGTTGCGATATCTAAGACTTAAATGTAATTAAAAAACGTATGACTGATATTTTCAAAAAAGTTAAAAACTATAGATACGTAAGGAGTTTATTGTTTTTTTTAAATATATTATTTGATTGTGGAATGAACATAAATTTCGGAAAATGATATATTTAGTCGGTAATGATTATGCGAAAATCATAATGCGATAGGTTATCACAGATCATTCGCTGAAGGTTACGTTGGTAAACGCGATACGACGATGTTGTGACGATGTTGTGATGACCAAACGTAGATTCAATTTAAATTTTGTTGTGTAAAATTATCTGAAGTTTAATCACTGTTTCAGCTTTAATAAAGCGACTATAAATCAAGGGGATCCTTTAAATAACGCCTCAAGTCTATTTTATTCTTAGTAGAGATTTTAATCAGAAAATATCAATACTTTCAAAGAGTAATATGGTGGTAATCGATATGATGGTAGGTTAATTTATAATTTTTTATCATACTGGTATTAAAAATTATGTCCATATACGTTTCAAGATTATTTAAATATTTGAGAAATCATCGCATTTTGAGAAGTTATCATACCACTATTAGAAATTTATTTACGTAAAAGAATAAATATTTGTATACTTACAATAAGAGAAATGACGTTTTTGCAAAAGTTAGGTATGTTAAAATTTGATCAAACAAACGAACGAATCATTGAAAAATTTACGTATCGGGAAATGGAAAACTTTTAACTATTTCAATAGAATTTATTTTTTTGGATTGAAATGTAATTTGCTATTTAGGAATTATAATTTCTCAGTAGCTACTGTTGACGGCCACGTCCCGTCAAAATTTATACGATAATTATTCTACATTTAAATGAGTAATGATACCGAGTCACGAAATTAGGTAATGAAGTTATTTCTAATTTAATAAATGTAAGTGATGCGTAGTTTCAGCACACGTGACCAAGCATTGTTATCACGGTTCACGACCAGAATTAGCTTTTTAGTTTCCGATCTTAGGTTGAAAGTTTGTCACTTCAAGAGTGTGATATTTATTGAGGTATTTATCCCTTATCGTAGTTTCAGCACTTATTAATTATTATTTATAAGTGCTGAAAATTCTGAAGAAAATATTCTGAAGATTGTATTTTTTGCTGCGTGAACCAAACATTTTTACAGCAACGTAAGGCTATAGACTTCAGTATACGATATTCAACTTTATATCTCAAGGAGTTTCTGAGATAAAGAGCTTTGACAGACAGAAAACCACATGATCCCATAAGGGTTCTTTTTTTACGTTTTGGAGGACGGAATTCTTAAAAGAAAGTCAGAGTGTAATTAAGGTAAAATTTATAATATTTTTTTCCGATTTAGTGTATAAAGAAATATACAGGCAATTAGTAGTCATCGCTTATTCAATAACTTACGAGACACATGTACGACATTAATCATGCATTTGAAGAAAGAAAGCTCTGTTTGAAAATATGATTAGGTTCAAAGATTTTGAAATATATTAGTTGAATGATTGCATTCTTTTTTATGTTATATTTTCTGTGAGCGAAGATATCAGAAAAGATACAATATATCGATTGAATGGTCGATATCGGTATGTAATGGAAGCTCAATACCAGTGTATATTATTCATGGTTTTTTGAAAACGAATAATATTTGGATGTTTAAGCGTCTATTCCAGTGAAGAAAATAAGTAAAGGCAAAGTAATGCCTAATTTGGAAAAATTAGATAAATACTGCTTAATTATAAATAAGCTTCTAAAACTATTTCTATGTACGGCTAATAATGTTTTATTTAGTTTAAATTTAACATTTAAGCTTTTATTGATATTTTACTCACTAATCAAAAGTGAAAGGACATTAAATAGAAAATAAATGTATTGGAAGGTAATATTTTTAAACTACAGCTTTATACGGTATTGTGACAGCTTGTTACAATACACGAAATATCTACATCGAAAATTAGCAATGCTCATAATATTTAGATATCAACATTTGCATACGTTTTTGTTTTAGAGTAATGTTTATTAAGTGTATGTGATTTAGTCGTTACTAGGTATTTTAAGAGCTTTGTGTGTATGTATATATATATATATATATATATATATATATATAATAAATATTTACTAGTTGGAATAGTTGGTTTACTAGTTGGAAAATGTAAAGTAAAAAAATATTTCGCCCTAAAAAGACAAGCATTTAAAAGAAATCTGAGACAAAAGCGCAATATGAAAAATTAAAACTCAGATATGAATAACAGGTTCAACGGCACTGTTTTTATTAAATAGGTGAATTTTTTAAAATATGTTATTGCAGTCTTTTAATTTTTAAGAATTTTAGAACTGTTTAAGTAAGTTCTCATTAAAATTTCGAGGGTCTTAAAAAATTCGATTCTTCGAAAATTCGATAAACGTTTTCCTGTTCGATCTCAGGATGGGGCTTCTTATTGATTATTCTTATATATTATATTCAATAAATCTAGACGTAAATATCTAACATACTCAATTACATTTCTATAGTAAGCTCTTTAAGAAATAGGCTGCTTTCATGTCACTATTTTTTACCATTAACTTCATACATTAAACTTAACTATGGTATGCTAAGTAGGATATTGTGGTTATATGTTTATATATATATGCACCAGATTTTATCCTCAAGAGACAGAACGGATAAATCGATTTCAACAAATGAGACATCGCATATTAATATCGAGGTATTAATATTCCGGCTTTCCTTATGTAAATGATGTCACGATGTACGCAAAGTGGCTGCTGAAAGTCGCCGCTTTATCCGAAGTGAAAAACAAAAAGAGGTGGCGATAAAATGGGTTTGAAATTAAATGTTTTGATGGTCAGACTTAAAAAATATGTGACATGTTATATAAAGAACTGCGATATTTATTAAATATATATGTTTAAAAACCCGTCAAGTAATATTGAAGAAATTAGATGCTATTGGCTATTTGGTAATGTTCCAATTAAAAATCTAGTTTGGTGTCTTAAATTATTAGTACGCATTACGCAATAAATGGTCAGAAAAAATAAAAAAAAAATTATTGTTTCAATGTTTTCATAAACAATTGAAAGGGCACTAAAATCGAAATGAAATAATTTTTTGATAGAATTTATAAAAACAAATTCAAAAATTATATACATATTTTTGGAAAAAGGATAAAATTACGCCAAGTCAAAAAGAAATAGTTACGATTCGAAATTTTTTCACTTGCAATTTTCTTGTTACAGTAATGTGTTTGATGGAATTAATATGACGGCAAAAATCGGTAACATCGCTTATCAAAAACCATTCCTTACTCGCTTTACTTTTATATTCACTGAGGAAGATGATGCCAAATTTTTAATTAAAACTGACGAGATTTGGAAAAGCTCATTTTACTGCTGTGTTGTTTCCATTAATATAGAGGCAGAAATTTAATCTAAGAAATTTCGAATTATAAATATATCGTTACTTTTACTCCTTTGCAATACATCCCAAAAATAATTTGCGTAAATATAAAAAAAACATAATTACCTATTGAAAAATTTACAAAATTAAAATAATTACTTTTAAAATGTTTTGACCCGCAGACGATCCTCGCGCAATGTCGCCGGCGTGGTAAACCGGTCAGCGGCCTCTCGCGCACCTACAAGCTCGCTTGCAGCCTCACGCGTGCCGCGCACAGCACCCCGTCGTCCGCCCCTCTTGGCCACTGACTCCCTGGATAATGCTCGCAGCATAAGTAATTTCAGTCTGCGGGATTTCGACGAGGAAGAGTTCTCTGGCGCTCAACCGGAATATGGGCAGGGTAAAGCGGGTCAAAACGATCTGACCTCCGAGAGCCCAAAGTTTACAACTGCAGGCGATCGATTTGTGAAACTGGTGTTTGGCGATATGTCAGTGAGAAGTGTTTCGTGCACTGTGATAGAGAGAAGCAATTTGGTGCTTGTGGATATCGTGTATAGGTTTAGTATTTTAATTCGCAATGAATATACGTAAATTGAAAAGGAAAACTCAATTGACTTATAATATAATATTGAGCTAGTAAATATCAATTTCACATCTTAAAGTGATAACGTCTGGTGAAGTGCCAGTAAGTAATATATTTTGTGCACTGTGATAAGGGTTAACATTCAGATATGTCGATTAAATGTCTGTTTAGATTATCTAGAATAAGGCGACTTAAGTTAAGCAAATGTAAAGATTTGAAAGTGTAGAATCTTTATCTTTATAGAAATCTTAAGACGTAATTTCACATTTTGCAATTAATGGACTTTGAATGAGATAAGAAAAGCTATTTATTTTTAAAAATCTTTTATGCGTTCTTTCTTAGAAAATCGGTATTTTTTATTTCTATACACATTCTATATGTTGTCATGAGGGATATATATGTTACAACTAAAATTTATTTACTTTCTGTAAGCAGCTATAAAAAGTCCTGAAAATATTGAAAAAATATACCCGTTTTGAGAATGACTGCTTAAAGGTAAAATGTAAGTAAGGAAGCACTTCGTGCGAAGTCGTATGAAGGCTGCATATGGACAGTTAACAAATTTGTTGACGCACACTCTGAGCATGTGATTTGTAATATTAGAGTTTAGTCATGCTGGAACGGGATTTTAATTGAAATTTTTGGTGGAAATAGCCTATGTGTCAAGGTTTTCTTATCAAATAATGTGCTGTAAATATTCGATGTGATTCTGAAAAATATATGAAATTTTGTTCGTTTTTAAACAATACTCAATTTAATGCAAGAAAATACTTTTTACAGTAACTCATGCACAGTTTGCAATAATTCAATCCATCAGGGGTAATATTTTACTATTAAAACACAAAACCAGAAGTAAAAGTTATAAAAAGCATTTTTAAAGTACTTTTTTAAGAGAAAATTGGAATATATTTAAAAAAAAATAAGATATTTCGAGTGTTTTGTTTATAAATTTCGCGCAACTGATATTTCAAGATATAATCATTAAGGCACATATATTTTATAAAATTAACCAGATCCATATTTAAACTGATAAATTCTCTAATTTTCTCTGAACGTTCAACTTAATTAAACCTTGCTCATGTCAACTAAAAAATTTGATAAAACAAAGAAAAATTGTTAGGAAATTAAAGTATTGTTTGTCTCTTAATCTTGCGGCCTAATTTTATAATAATTACTTGTGATGATTTATAATAATTACTCGTATGTAATTTGCGAATCTATAGCCTCATATGTGCAAAAACTTAATTACAAATGAATTACTTTTACTTTCCAAGTGCCAACTGGCTATTATATATGTATGACTGGGTAAAACAAAAGATATTCCGACTTAGTTTCGCATACTCAGTTGAGGTAGAATTATATTATTTAACTTATAATATCTTCATACAACTTTTAAAATTACTCAAAGCTATGATGTATAATACCGACAGATCATTCAAATTTACGAGTAATTTAGTTAACTGAGTTTTCATTAATGTTGATAAAAACATAATGTTTAAATATTGAAATTTATCCGTGTGTTGAAATTGGTCCGTATTTAATGGTACCGGGGACTGTTTTCAATTCAAGGTCGGTTCCATTGGTTTTGTACAAAACCAATGAAACCGACCTTGAATTGAAAACAGTCCCCGGTACCATTAAATACGGACAATTTCAACTACACCGGATAAATTTCAATATTTAAACATTATGTTTTTATCAACATTAATGAAAACTCAGTTAACTAAATTACTCGTAAATTAGAATGATCTGTCGGTATTATACATCATAGCTTTGAGTAATTTTAAAGTTGTATGAAGATATTATAAGTTAAATAATATAATTCTACCTCAACTGAGTATGCGAAACTAAGTCGGAATATCTTTTGTTGTTATTCGTATGTCTACAAGTCTCTAATTTGTGTAAATGTGCTATACAGTTCCAGCTTGAAGTCAAAACTGAAAATGAGTCTACTTGATTGGTTCAAAACAATAATAACGGATTGAGGTTAGTAAAAACATATCAATTAATGATCTTAACGTGTTACCCATTTAACGAGTAAGGACTGTCTAAAGGTTTCCTATAATACCAATCTGCTCAAAAGTCAAACCATATGTCCATTAGATATTAAAATTATGAATAAACAGAGGATCACATCACAAGGGGTAGTAAAGTTTTTGGTTGAAAACCAGGAAAATTCAGCAGAGATTATTTTTTTATTATCACCTAGTTAAAAGTTTGTAGAAGGTATTCTGACGAAATATTCATTTACCTTTGTGATTTTTTAATTTTTAGAACTTTTAGAATTTTTAGATTTTTAGAAATGTAGCATATTCAATTAAACAGCATATGCAACCTGTATTTGGCTAAAAATAACTAGCAAGTATTATCCGGTCGATCATTCAAAATGATGGTTAGTTTATTGTTGGGCTAGGCTGCAATGAAAAATAAATTGCCGCGAATGTAACGTTACAAGTAAATGCTGCATGTCAGTCAATGCTATTATGTTTTATGTTGACAGACGGGGCTGAAAATAGAATTAAAAATCATAGACATTTATTATATTTCCAACTATTAAGTGATATTCCTTTTTAATACGGTAACCAATGGTAATTATATGTTACAAATTTTCAGAAACTTTTTACAAACTGTACCAGATAAAAATAAGTTCTGTTATCATTTTGATATGTCTTTGAAATGAAAAAAGGGATGAAGGAATAAACCAAAACTGCTTAATGCCTTGTAGAGTTCACTTCGCATGCTGATAATGAGATCGCAAGTTGAAACTCTGTTTATTTTGAAATATCTTAAAGTGTCAATAAATAATGAAATATTATAAATACTGATGCTCTGCTGTATTCTTAAAATTGCCTAAATTGATTTGCAATATTCGAAATAAAATGTATTTTTTAGAGAAAATAAGCCTTTTACTGAGAAACTGACTAGAATTTAATTCAATGTGACCAACAAATTAGACGAAAATAAGATGTACAGCATCACTCTCATTTAATGCTTATCATATATGTACTCTGTAAGCAACACACATATATCATATCCTTAATTCTGAACCAGGAATTATGTGTATGTCTTATGTCTCTCTATATATTACATTTTTCTTTAAATTTATAATATATCAAGAATGGGTCTTGACTTTGAAATGTGTTTGATATTAGTCGAAATATGACTGTAAAGCAGTATTACGAATAAAAGCAATGAATGTCATATTTGTCGCCCCTACAATGTCGACTTATTTAGATAGTTTATTACGATTCATTAGAATGACATATTTATATTCTGGGATGTACAAGTTTACAACAGACCTATTTCGAAATGACTGGACCTTAATTGCAACATTTGTTTTTCTTTGCTCTTAGTTCAATCATTAAGATTAAATATATCATCATTGTTGACTTCTAGAGTACACACATCAGGAAGAGGGGTGGAGTCTCAGTAGCTATAGAGACATTTAAAGAAGTCACTTTTTTGTATTTTTTAAAATCTTATTCACATTTTAGTTATAATATAATTGTACGTCATTTTAAAAGGTAAATGTATAAGTATAATGGATACTAATTATTTATTACAAGAGTTTTTAACGATTAGTTGACACAGTTCTCTTTTTAATCGCGGTAAATATCACATATGTATTGCAAAAGAATATAGAATAATTTTATATTCAAAATTTATTCTTTTTTGTGATATCTGCGGTGAAAACTTAGATTTAGAACCAACAAGGAAATGTCCGGCGAAAATATATATCAAGGAGCTGTTGCTGATATAATGACTATTGGTAGTGGTTTTACATAGTCAAACACAGTTTTATTTCTTAACTATATTCCATCCGTGTCTTTAAGATTGTTTAACACTTGTCGTGATACCGACTAAAGATGATCAAAAGAAAAGTTTGCCATGACAGGGCTCTGATACTTAAAAATACAACTGTCAATGAGGGTTTGGTTTACTAAAGTAAGTATTAAATAAACATTTTGTTATTATAGCAAATAATATAAATATAAAACAAAGCTTTTGACATTATTGTTCGCTTTCATAGACTTAATGTTGGTTAGAGATTTTCATACCATATTATACAAGCCAATTATCCAGATCCAAACTCTTACAAAAACACATCTTATAAGATATTTGGAAGAATATATTTCAGATGTTATGTGCTCCTGTCAAAAAATCATTAGTTTTCCATTTAACTACAATAATTGTGCGTCAGCAATCAAGCAGCATTTCAGTTTAAATTTATTGTGTTACTTTTTTCATTTTTAAAGGAAATATTTCGGCTCGTGATTTATTATTATTTTTTTCTTTAAGTACTCTAAGTTATTAATTCATCGGGAAGTTTACTCGAAAAACTATTGTTCAACAATGTGATGTCAGCATACAATTATGAATATATGACAGCTTTATCTATATTTGTTAGAGTTCGTGAAACGATTGAGTTTCATCACACGTATTTATATAGATCCAACTGGATAATTGCAAATTGTATATTATCAATTATGTCACGAAATGAAAATATATTATTGCAGAAGTGCACAGGCAAGTATTTTATAAGAGTTTCTTCTATACACGATCTTGAAATAATTATAAATGACCTTAAAATATCATCTATCTATATATCCAGCATGTCCTGTGCAAGTCGTATGTCTAAACAAATTTAATATACATATATATATATATATATATATATATATATATATATATATATGTATATATATACATGTATATATGTATGTATATATATGTATATATATATATATATATATACATACATATGTACATGTGTGTGTGTGTGTGAGTATGTGTAATGCAAATCTTGGTTTCTAATATTGTACCAAAACATGTTGCATATACATGCATTATACATACAATATATAAAACATATATTTTATGCTTTGGAACATCGGATTTGCTTGGCTATAAATAGTCTTCACTACGATTAAAATTTCTATTTTAATAATACTCTAACAAAGATCATACTTTAACAATAAATACTTTATGCTATCAGTCGTTGTGCAAAATTAAGCATTTGGCAAACTGTAAGGTCGTTGTACCAAACATATGTGGAGTAAGGACAAATGTCAACTTATCTTAATTTCTTATCACCGAAACTACCTCTGCTTCTATATTCGAACGTGGAAAGAATTACTCTTTATTTTCACATAATGAGGTGGAAACAGGAAGTGTAATGAATGTGATAGTGTAATAACCACGAGATGTCATTTCCTCTCCGTGTGTAATTCAAGAGTTTTATATCTTATTATTCCTGCACAAGCTTCACTTCTGTCTAATTATACTAAGCTTCATATATTTTATTATTCATTGCGTGGTTGTAAACAAGAACAATTATTTGTTTCCGCAATGTTTGTATTTCATAAAATACAACTTATAAAAAATATATGGAATTAAGTATAACAATTTAGAGTATGTATGAAAATTTGTATTGTGAATTTGGAAATTGTCTCATGTTTAACATTTTACCTACTTAATTACGACTTATCTCTTAAGTACAATGCCATTTCAAGATAGTAATTTCACGGTGACAATAACGACGACTCGCTATTTTCTTTGTTTGTATCTCCTAACTACTTTAAGCCTAGCAACATTCAAGAGAGTAGCAGTTTGGTCCCTTCTTCCGTTGTGTACCTAATCTGCGTCATTAATATTAACATCTCGTAAACTTTGTTATTTTCTTCGAAACAAAACCAGTTAGTCACGTGAAAATTTTTCATCTGCTTATCGACTTAACTGGACAACCCCACGGAGCGTTATATTTCACTTACTTCTTATACAGGTTGTCCAGTGGCAGATTTCAAAGTTTGAACAAACATAGTTTCTGAACACAACACATAAGAGGGGCGCGGGGGACGTCGTTAGAAGCGCAAGCGGTGCCGATGTTTTAGTAGCCATGGAACAGTGGAGTGGAGAGCACCGCGTTTTTGCCGTCGAGGCGTACATTTCGAGTAGATTTTCGCTGTCTGTAGCACGCCGTCGATTTAATAATCGTTACAGTATTCGTCGATTACGTGATGGACCATCGATCAACCTCATTCAGTCATGGGTAGCAAGGTTCAGAGCTACAGGATCAACATTAAATAGGCCCAGGCCACGACCTACACCATCGGTAGCCACGGATGAAAATGTCGAGCGTGTTATGATTTCTGTGGTTGAAAATCCCCGTTTATCACTGCCTACACGTTCATCGATTTTGGGGATTCCGAAATCAACTTTACAGGTAATAATGCGAAAAAAGCTCAAGTTCCATCCATATAAAATTCAAATTGTTCAATATTTGCACGATTCTGACTTTGAATTAAGAAAAACTTACGCGGAGGTGATGTTGTTCAGATTTCGTACTGCTACCCGGATGGGCAACATATTCTTTAGTGACGAAGCTCACTTTCACATTGGAGGATATGTGAATAAGCAGAACTTTCATTACTGGGATGTCCACAACCCAAGACAAATGCATCAAGAGCCTTTACATAAGCCTAAAGTAACAGTCTGGTGTGCCATGTCTGCATCTGCAATCATAGGGCCATATTTCTTTGAAAATCAACGTGGCCAAACTGTAACTGTGAATTCGGAGAGATATGCCCAAATGTGAAATGACTTTTTCAGAGTAAAACTACAGAATAGTCCATCCTTCAATCAAAACACATGGTTTCAGCAGGATGGGGCCACAGCTCACACTGCTAATGTGTTCATGACTGCAGTGCGGCAGTTATTTCCAGAAAAAAACATATCCCGAAAAAATACCGTACCGTGGCCACCTAGGTCACCCGATTTAAGCCCATGTGACTTTTTCTTATGGGGATACTTAAAATCCGTTGGTTATAAAACAGATCCGAACACCATGACACAACTTAAAGAAAATATTCGAGCCGTAGTCAGCAGGGTACCCCAGTCGCTCTGCAATCGCGTTTTGCTCTAAAAATGTGGGTTTTAAAAAATGAAATCCGCATTTGTGGTTATAAAGTTAAAATAAATCTACTTTGTATTAGAGGTGTAGTTTTTTTTTTACAATTTTTCCAACATTGAGCTCTGCCACTGGACACCCTGTATTAACTGTGCCTAAGACTTCGTTCGCCTGAAATTCGGAACAAGAAAGTTATTAGAATTGTATTTCTCTCGTATATTTCTCTTGAGTATAAACTATTACTACACCAAATTTCATCAAAATTGTTCAGTAGATTTTGCTTCATTGACGAACAAATTAACATACAGGCAATTATTATAAAAAAACAGGTTTTGTCTTCTATTATCATTTTAACAAATCACTCTTTTAAAAAAAAATCCGTGAACAGAATTCACGTTGTTACAATTTTATACCATGTATAGATGTAATATGAATCATTGCACGTACTACAATCTATGTATTCTTTGTTATAAACACCTGAATCAATCTAATTTAGGCGAGCTTTGATGTCGCATCGAAAAAAATTATCTAAATATTGTTTTTAATATAGCTTTAAAATGAAAAGTTCCAATCTACTTACGATTAAAATGTAATTTTTATTGACGTTGGGGATTGACATGCAGCCTCTAAAAATTTTAGTGAAAAATTTGTTTAAAATTATTTATTAAGCAAAACTATTAAGTTTATCGTAATTATCTTTAGAATTTAGCTCATTATTTACTTTCAATATTTATTCTTTTTTATCTAAATTTGTTCTTTTTCTCTGGGAAATCTTAAATTGTTTACGTTGTTCAAGTTAAATAGTATGATTTTTAAAAATTGTTTTAAGTTATGTTTTTATGAATAATAATGAATAAAATTTTAAATGGTTATAATTTAATTATATCATTGAATTACATGAACTTAACTTATCTCAGTGTTTCCACAGTTAAAATCTATTAATTTTTTTCTATAACTACTTCTACAGTCATTTCCTTAAACTAAAAAAAAAACAATTTAACACATTGTAAAATTCTATTATCAAAATCGTTTTTAAGGCACTAATGGTCAATAAGCCCCTGCACGTTGAAAAGTTTTACCTCTAATTGCTCTTAGCCGTCCGGCTCCGAATAATTCGAACACCAACGTTTTAATAAATAAAGGCTGCTCACAATTCGCCCGCCTTGTGAACACCGGATATTAATATTACGCTCTTGACCCAAAAAAAAAAGTTACTGGAAGTGTACGTTTAGGCATTAAAATTACTTCCAGAAACGCAAATTCCAGCTCGAAAATTATCAAAATTGCTTCACATGTATTGAACAAAGAAGGTCCTGCTATTTTAAAAAGAATGCCTTTGCTGAAAATAAATATTAGTCAACAATATATCAGCATTACTAAAGTCATTATTTTTCGTCTGCGAAAAATAGGAATTATCAAAATTCGTATATTTTTCAGTGCTAAAAACGAATTTATCATTAAAGGGGGAAGCTTTGAAAAATCCTGGTCTTAAAATATAAACAAATAAATCGTAAGAAGTAGCTTTACATATTTCAAAAAGTAATTAATAAATGTAACATAAAATACTAAAACATAACCTCACTTCCCAGGTAAGCTTTCTCATTGCATTTCTAGAAAAATGTGGATTTTCTAAGAATTATATAACTATTTCTGTTTTAGCCTTAAGCAGATTTTTCGAACCTCATTTCATAAAGTCTTTCCGTTTTAATTCAATGGATCACGAAAATGGATAATATACTTTGATAAGAAATATGATTTCAGATAGACATTATTTACAACAATGTTGAATTAATTATTTACTTTTGCCAAGTTGCTCTTAAAAAGTTAACTAATAAGAAGAATGACTAATATGAAGAAAGCATAACGAATAACTTGCCTATTATTCATATCGGTGACTACAAATTGGTCAGAAATTGTTGAGGAACAATATGATTTACTTTCGTAAGTCTGAAAAAAAAATCGACTTCAAAATTGTGAAAATAGCAGGAAAAAGTACATTTTTTGGAGAAATAAGCATCTTGTATATTCACACAAGTTACGTAATGACCTATGTGAAAAATGTGCACTTTATATGTTGTACGTGTGTATTCAATTATTAAAAATAATATTTGGATTAAAATTTTAAAAGAGGCTGCGAATAGATGTAAAAAAACAATTGATACATTTTTATTTGTATTTTTCGTCTTTAATCAAACGTCTATAATATAATAATGAACAAAGTAAGGAACACGACATGAGGTCTTGAAGAATCTTGCTTTTTAGTATTGATTTTTAATTCTCCTTATTATTAGGTTTTACATAACTTACAATAGAAGAAAAAATAGTAAGTTAACTTAGTTTATACTTATATATATATATATATATATATATATATATATATATATATATATATACACTGTATATGCACACTCGTGTTTATATCTTTTTTATGTGTTTCAGTTGCAAGACTAGAAGAGTTAGACTGCGAGAATAGAGGCACATTTATTTAATGAATTCGAGTATTATTATTTGTTTTACTTTATATACAAGTATAACACCCGCAAAATCGCAGCTTCTATTTCTATATACCTTTATTTCACAGTCACTCTCTGCTGTCGCACGTTAATATACATTGTTCGCAACACAAGGAGAAAACAACAAATGAAGCGAAATACCATCACCATTAATCACATCCATAAAGAGCCTTAGCTGGCGTGTGCTCTTAGCATTTTCGTCTTTACTCGTTTTTAGAGGATCGAGTACTTATTTCAATTCTCAATATATTTTGGTGTGCATGGTGTAACGTGTAAAAAAAGGTGATGGAAGTCAATAATTATTTCTTGTTAAGTGCGGCACTTTATTCTTTTTTAAAAGTCAGCACGATTTTAACTGTAGTGCTATCCAATATTAGTATCACTTCATTTTTTCATTTTTATTTTGATATAACAAGTATTTTGTGTTTTTCGGCCACTTCAAATAATTTTTTCTTATTTACCTTAAGCTGTTTATTAAATTATTGTTAGAAAATGATTTTACCCATTTATAAATTATTGTACCTAAATATGAATAATAATTAGTAAAATAGTTTTAAATTCATAATAAAGAGACTTCTTACAATACACTATACCTGTTAGTAATTTTAATTACCTTAACAAAAGCAAAGATTAGCATTCAATAAGCAGAAAGTAGGTACTTTTACGAGGCATCTTCTTCTTAAAGGAGACGGTTCTCAGTCAGAAATAAGTATATGTTCATTATTAAATCATGGCGAAGATCCATGATAGTAAAAGGAGACAAACGTGGAAAGTGGCTTAAAAGAAATCAATAAACGGGTAAAAAACTTTCTTCGGGCGGTCGTCAATATTGTCCAAGATATTAATATGATCTTAATTAAATTGACACTACTAAAAAACTAACATTTAATGGAAACTACTTATAACTTTCATCGTGAAATACGAGAAACCTTCATTTGCTTAGATTTTGGTTCGCAATTAATACAACAAAATAATTATTATTAATCTGTATGTTTTAAGTTATAAGTTTAAATCTACTATCAGAAATTGCTCAAGACTGAACGCGACTTCAAAAAATATAATCAAACATTTTACATAATTTCTAATACTACATAATTATTACATATATACGTCAAAGAGATTACAAGTGCTGTATAGAATTTGGGTTATTAAATGGCCTAACAAACAACAATGTTTATTTACAAAAAAGTAAAAGGTAATTCAAGTGTTTAAAATTTTTAAACAGTTTTATCTTTGCGAGGAACTATTATATTTAAATGAATTAAAGCCTTTTCACCTTCCATCTTTCTGCACCAAACATTAAAAAAGTAAGAAAAGTTATCCCTTGAGTTTTATTAAAATTTGATTGCGTCCACAGACTGCAAACATTTTTTTCAATCAAATAATATTTTCTCATGAAAATATTATTTGGTTATAAATTATTATAGAATATATTTCGAACTATTATTAGCCATCATATAGAAAAAAAAGACATCAGTTTTCCGCTTTCTAATGATATCCTGTCTATTATTTTAAGATCTTTGTTTCAAAGGATACAGGCATACAAGATCAAGAATATTTTAGCTATATTAGCAAATAATTCTGCTAAAAAAGATTAGTTAAGGATAAAAACCTATTTTTGAAAGAAAACAATCTCCTAAATGCTTTTATTGATTAGTTTGAATAACACTTTTGCAATATTTAACGTTTGATGTAGTAAAATTAGAGATGATAAAGATTTTTAAAATTTTTCTGCAAAAAAAATGGAAATCGTAAATTGAAAGAAAAGATCGTTAAAAAATACAAAAGTTCTTTAATTTTGTTGAGAAGTTTTTATTGAATTAATTTTGCTTGCACCTTCGGTCCTGGCTTCAAATCCTCATCTCTCCTTTTGAGATATATGCTTGTTTCTCGTATTTTATTGCATGATATATTACTCCAAAAGAGGTCAGTAGTTATCATTATCAGTCGAAAGACATTCACTTCTAAACAAAGGCCTCCTCTCATAGGATCGTAAAGTCGGTCCTGTGCTGCTTGTATCCATAGTCTTCCCGCAAAGTTTACCAAGTTAGCTGTCCACATAATGAGAACTATCTTCCAAAAGAGGTTATGTGATTCTTTGATTGACCCCTTTACCTAAGTTGGGTTTGACTATAGGATAAGTAAATCCAACTTAGGTAAAAGAGGTTGCTGGATAGTTTATCCTAGGTATACATAGTAATCTGGAAATTTTAGAGTAGCATTCCCAATACGTACTGGTATAGGTACTACAAGAACATTAGATATTAGCACCGTCTTTTCCGTTTTCATGTTAAAACCTATCGATTAGTGAATTCTCCAAGGCCCCTGAACATTGTGCCAATGTCTTCCAGAAATTTTGTCATAACCACTATTGTTAGCAAATTGTAGACGAGTGATGTATTTACCATTGATATTGAATCCAAATCCGTTCCAATTCAAGGATTTGAAACATTTTTGGCTACGTAAACAGTCATGAAAATGATGAGTAGATTTCCTCAAACTTTAATGGTCACGGATGAGGGAACTCTTTGCTTGATTTCTATTCTACATATTTCGCTTCAGAAAGGAATTCAGTTAGGCAACATTAAAACTGGTACATTAGTTTATGTTTCAATTTGTTTTATAATTTCACGTAACATTGTTGTCCTGGTTACTCGTAGCTATGTATACTATTAATTAAAATGATTTTTTAGAAATTTTTACCAATTAAGACCTACCTAGACTTAAAAAATGATTAGGTACCTCTAGGGTACCTAATCAATTATTAACAGCACGGGTAATTTTTTTTTATTATTAGATATTTTTTCCATTGATATGTTATAATAAATTAGTATTATTAAATCATTTCTAATTTCCGCATATATTGAAACCTGAGAATAGAATATAAACAATTATAGCTTTTTCCCCCTATTTTATCAGTTAGCGTTATGGAATATCTTGCGTCATGGAATCGAAACTATATACTATTCCATGCAGTTATAGTGAAGGAAACCATAATGTATTAAGCTCTAAATATAATTACAGTCAATGACTTCATTGCGTTGTGTTTATGATAATCATAAATAACTAAGGATAAAGGAATTCAGAATACCATACAAATCTTACCACTAGTATCTTTTTGGATGCTTATAGGCAATGACCTCCATTATGTAGGAAAGCTGCCTTTAATTGTTTCCGCCTTCCGGTTTCACCCAAACCTCTTCGAGCCTCGAAAACTTCCCTTGAGTGTTATTAAATTATGATTGTTGCTCTTTCACAATGTATCTACCCTCTGGATATCGAACGCTGGTGTCTTGTTCACCAGACGTGCCTTGTTCACTGTCTGACAATTAATCTGTTTTTTATTTTTTTTTAAATAACGTGAATGAACTTACAATTTAATATGTTATCCTTTTACTGTTTATAAAGTTAATAGGGGTTGAATTGCTTAAAGATAAATTTGTTCATCTGTCGGAAAAATATCGAAAGACTCTCTATGTTGGGTTATAATGTTGAGGAATAACTTCTGTCGATTTCTTGTACTAACAATCAATTGGTCAAGAATGTAAAAGTTTCATCTGAAAAGAAGACTTGGTAAGTGAGGGTACGCAATAATGATTGAACATTAAGGCATTAGTCCTTCGAAATCTCAGTAAAGAAATAAAATTTATGTTTAAGATATAGACATAAACAGTTAAGCAGAAAAAAGGGGAGGGGAGGGGAGATTATATATTAAGTTTTACTAATATAATTTATTCATGAAGAAATGCATATCATATATTTAGCATTTTTATTATATTAAATATATCAAATAATAAATAACGTATGCTTGTAAATATTGGGCGGTGAGAAAAATATGAATCAGAGAAAAAATTATTTTATTAGTAAATATTGAAAAGAAATATTAATTTCGTTTTTATCCATGCATTTTGTATTATGCAAAAGACAATATATATACAATAAATATAATGTTTTTAAACTATGAGGATAGAAATAGATTACGAAAATAAGAACGTTGTCTCTCATTTTGAAACATTTTAATAGATGTTCATATCGTTTTTTCCTGTACAATAAATATACATAACATGGTAGTATTTGAAAACATCCTATTTCATATCATTGGCAATTTACAGTGAATTTAGAGATATGAATTTCATTATTGCATATAAGCGTATTCCAATATTTCGTATTATTTTCAAAAACGAGCAACCATTATTTGAAAACCTGATATTTAATGGAGTTATATCATTAAATATCATCCTCAACATAATGCTTTAGTCATGAGTACACTTTCTCTATTTAGTTCCGTTAGCTGGTTTTTTAAACAGTTTTTTCTAAAATTTTGAGAATTTTCATTGTATAAACCAAATACAATGTTACAATAACCATAAGTAACTCTGCCTTAACTGCTGATTTACATTCAACCTTGGTTTGGTAGTGGATATGAAGATGATTGGTGTCTATTGCAGACAATTGAGCGATTATAGCAAACAAAGCGGGATATTGCAATCATAGATAAAACTCCTAACGGGCTTCAATCGGGTTTCTCTCAAAAAGCAATTAAGTAATTAAATACGTTTTTTATGGAAATTCACTGATACCAAAATATTTACATCGTAGGTTGTAAGCGAGTGAATAGCTGACTGTCATAAACAAAAATAGACAAGCCTTATATAGTTGACGGGTCAAGACGACACGTGAAAAAAATTTTTATTTAATAGGTTTGATCATTATGGAATAAACTACTACATCCACTTTTACTTCCTAAACAGATGAATAGACAAATTTTGTTGCATACATATGCATCACCTCAGTTGTACAAATGACTGCAGTCTGTCGTTGTACTCACTTTAATTAGCTAAATAAGGCATTTCATTCAGCGTTTATATCATTGATATTAATGAAACTAAATTTTCTGTAACGATCGCAATAATAGCGATGAAATTAAGATTTGAATACTGATTCACAGGGAACCAGCCACTAAGACTAATATGGTAGTATGTTTTATATTCTTACATTCATATGTTTTATTTTCTATACAGTTTTATATTTTTTTCCTTGACATAAACAGATTTGATGATTGTATCATTATTAACAGTAATTAATAATTATCGCAGAGCAAAGCTTCATCGGCAGGTCATCAACATTGTTGTACAACAATATCAATTGATATAACACCGTTATAATATGAAACGCGATTGTTCAATATCTATTCTATATCATTTCAATTAAAATCTGTTTGTTTATATTTATGCAATATCTATTTTAATCTGTTAAGTTTTGTGTTAAATTTAAGATAACGTTTAATGAAGTTTAAACCATTTACTGATTATCCATCTATACGTTTAGTCCATGTCAACCTGCTTAAAATTTCCTCATTAAACTATTAACTGGTTATCATTGAAACGATTCATTGTTCCATGAGTGCAATATGGAACGTGCTTTATTACTATTGTAATTTTACAGTATTCACTCAATCTACACGTTTTTTTTGTGATAAATATTTTTTACTGTAATAATGCATCTAAGAAATTTATGTCGTCTCATATACAAAGTCTTCGTAATTAAATATTTTTTAATTTTATATATATATATATATATATATATATATATATATATATATATATATATATGGCGGGCAGTGTTTTAGAAAGGGCAAGCTGTAAACATATAAAAATAATATTGATATTTACAAACGCGCACAAACATCCGCGGACCGCCCCCGATAGTATTGAAAACGGCAATGAAGGTGTAATAGATTGAAAATGTATGTCAATAACTGAATCGTTGGTACTCCAAAACATTAAATTTTTGACATAATTACTCGATTGTATCAAAATATGACCTCAATCGTGACTATGAAAAACTAATTTTTGCTTATTTAAAAATACAATAGTATCTATTTACTTTTTTAAACTATTTGTATTTCTATGTGTTTCCGATTCGCAATAGCTAATTGTTCCTCGAAAAACATTTCTATAAGGGAAGAGCTAAAATTTTATAATTTTACTGTGCGCGATAAACGTTTTTCAGAATTAGCATATTTTTTACCAGTATTTGTCAAATTACCTAGATTATCTAAACCACCTTTATTTCATCTTGATTTCAATTACTTTATTCAGTTGAATAATCAACAAAGCCAGCAAAACATTTCATTTAAAATGCAATTTCTGATTAGCCACCAATACTAATCATAAATTTACTGTGAAAATGCCGTACATTAGATTTGTTACGAACGTGTAATTTCAAGATAGTCTTGGATCTACCCTTCTCAATTTTACTATTTTTTCACTAAAAGAAAATTTAAAAAATTCTATCGTAATCACGTAATAAACCACTGTTTACTTTCAAGACGAAAATGCTCGTCAAAAAATAAACTAATAAAATATTAAATTTAGTGCACAGAAAACTTTACTGCCAAAATGAATTTCATTGACAAATTATAATAAGTATAGCAACACAATGATTCATTGCTTATATACAAATGTCATAACTACGGTCTGAACATATATCACAGAATACATTGACAACTAATACAAGTGAGCAACACTGACGAGTAGCATCCTGTAATTGACAGAAAAGTAGGCTACCATATAAAAGGGAAACAATAAATATTTGTTCACTCCCGTATTATGCAAAACAAGGGGATCGGTATGCCCATTCCCTTATTAACTTGGTAAAAATAACATAAAATATATATCAGCAATGTAAACATAAGTATAACAAATATCAATATAGGAATGTTACAGGAAATCAATAAAAAGAAGATAAAATTTTTCTGGAGCTTTTGTCAGTATTAGCCGAATTGTTGGTGATAAAGTGTTAATAAAATACCGCCGTTGAAACCGCAACCAATCAAATTCCGTAAAATACATTTCAAATAAAATATTTTGATTTTTCTGCAAAATTCAAGTCCATTCGGTACAGCATTAGCCGTAATCATGTATGGTAAATATTATCGTTTATTTTAAATAATAAGTGTATATGAGAGCTCAATATGTAATATGTAGTAAAGTTAATATAATAATATTTTTGTGCCATCATTTTTTTCGTATATCTCGCGTCATTGAACATGTCTTGAATTGAAATTGCCCTTCTTTAGAATAGTTTTTTTAATAAATAATCTAGATTAGTTATATATATTTATTATAAAATTGGACTTATGAACCATTACAAAAAAATGGTGAAAAACTTGAAGGGGTACTGAATTCGCATTCAATATAGGTTTAGTTGCTACTATTCACGCTTTTAATATTATTTTCAAAAAATAATGTTCTTTTTTAAATCTATGTTATTTGTGTTTATTTCACATATTTTTAATTAAATTTGAAGAATAGAGACCTATTCCAAACGGCGGCAAGTAAGCTTACAAATATAAAAACGTACAACATAGTAAATTTCAACAGTATTTTTGAAAAATGTAACAAATAGGTAGTTTTGGATGCGATTTATTAAAAATTAGAGATTTATTTGCAACTTTATATTTTAAATTTGTGTGTTTTTTATCTGGGAAAAGAGACAGTAAACTCAACACAGAAGCAACTAACGTGTTCATTTCAAACGTTAAAGAAAAATTTCAATCGTCTTCAGTTCATTTGAACCTAACAAAGGAAGTGATATTCTAAAATATATTTTCTAGAAATTATTTGCCTAGTGTTGATATAAAATTTTAACTCTTCATTTAACTAATGAAAATAGTTGAGATAAAATGTCAGTCAAGTGAAACAAATGTTTGTTTTGTTTCTACATTTAATTTTTTATAAAATCTCTGTACAAATTCACTCTTCAAAACATCTCGCTGGAAAAGGTCAGTTTATTTCTTATTCATGACTATCATTGTCACATAGTTTGCCTATGTGGATATTTATTATACTCTAATTTGAGTCGGCAGCAACTGAAAAGTGAATTATCAGTATTCTATACGTTGCGATTGCATTGCGACAAAGATGTTACCATATTAAAAAGCGTCTGTCCCTGCTAGTAGTACCGACAGGATCATATAACTTAACAAATTGTCTGTTTTTTTTCGCGTTATAGCAGTTGTTATTCGATGTATTTTTATGAATATTTCACTATGGCTTATTATTGATTGCCAAGAGCTTTTCAAAAGTTAAATGGTCTTGACACAAAAAATACATTATGTCTAATATTTTCTAGTTAAATATAGGTTTTTCAATGGTTAACTTATTTTAAATATTTTGAAGTAATGAAAAAATATTATGACAAATTTTTCTTTTTGCAATATTTACTCAGCTTAAAATTTACAATATATTTAATAAAACGGCAACGTCTGAAATAAAATTCTAAATATACGATATTCTATGACCTTCAGTTCTGAATGTGTCGAATTTTGAGATTTCTAGCATATTACTAAGGGAAGGGGACTGCACTTTCACAATTTACCTTCTCTCCAGTGTCTTATATCATTATCACCCTCTCCTGCTACAATTGAGTTGATCGGTTTCTTTTACAGGTATTTCCATGTCAAAATAAGAGAGTGTAGGATTTCCTTTTTTCTATTTACGGGACTCTTATTAGTTATTTGGCAAAAATATCTTTTTATCAGAAATTTGCAATTCTAAAATAGAAAAATGAATCAGTCTAATTAATTGTATCTTCCAAACTAACATTTACACTGAGGTGAAGTAAACTATATCTATATTCCCACCATTATTCCAATACATCAACTTTCAACTTTTGAATGTCATATCTTTACAATGTTTGGTTAAATTTCGGATGATTTTACATGTTATGTTTCATCAGACAAGAAACAAGAGTTATCAAACCTGTGTCTATAGAAAACCGCAATAACAAATAGCGTGACCACTAGGCTACAGAAATACCTGATAAGTGTGGATATTGTTCATACACATGTCAAAATATTTAGTCTAAATTTTAAATATGAATTCAATTATTTTGGGCATTGTGTCATGATTTCATCAATACATTACTTTTAGGCCAGTAGTTTCATAATTATGTCAAGATTGAAATAAGTCGATCGTCCAAGGATTATCAATTATCGACATATATCTATGATTATCACAATTTACACATATTACATATTTCTTAGTTTTGAACTTTTGTGTTCATTAATAAAGTATATAATAGTGAAAACTAGAAATAACGATACTCTGTTGACTATTTAACAATAATAGTAATTGATAATGTGAAATATTTCTTTAATTTTATTAAAACTATTTATTATGTAAAAACTTAAAGGTATGCATGCAGTAGGGCCGTAATTCAACAGTGAAAGCTGCGGTATAATTTCTACTGCACCGTTTCGATTTATTGCTTTCATTTTTTCTATTTTGAAATATCTTACAGTCGCTTTACAGTTTCAGAAATTCAATTTATGGTGAACGTGATGTGGTGAATTTATAAATATTCTAACTTTAGAACATTTTAATCAAAGTTTATTCAATAGATAAAGGCATGTTTTTGTACGCCTGAAAGAGAGTTGTCAAATGATCCTGACTAAGATTTTGGGACGACAATATTTAAAAACAAATCTATAAATATTTGTTATCTGTCTGTATTCTTGGTTATTCAGATGTAACGTAGAATGAAACATTAAATAATTGTTATAATAAAGCGAAAGTAGTTTAAAAATATATGATCCTAGCTTAAATTTTTAGTTATGATATTTTATTCATTTATAGTAAGTTCATTTAATTTCAACTATAATACCTATTTTTTGTAAACTTTTCATGGTAAGCCAAAGATAATAAAATAAAATTTCATATTTTATATAAATTTCACATTTTTTAAACAAATTTTCTTTTCAATAAGCTGATTATTTTTTACGAATTAAATAAATGCATTTCTTTGATTAAAAGCTCAAGTAGTTTTAATAAGCATTTGTTATACGCCTGGTATTTCAGTTAGATTTAGGTTTATTAGAAATTATCTTTGGCTTCATTTATTTGAATTTAAAATTTCCCTTTATTTCCTTGTAAAGCGATGTCATTTCGTATTCAGAATTAATTATTTATTAGTCGTTTTTTCTTATTATTTTAATATCTTACTTTTAATATTTGTTATCTTAGAGAAGGTTCTGTGATTTGTTTAACATTAAGTTTACCGTAGATATAACGTAGTATACTGAAATTGCCTTTAAAGTTTATCGATTTTAGCTTAGTAGATTTTTACAGCAGACCTAAATATTATTGCTTTTTGATCATTAATATAGCAAAATAACATTGATATGAGAATAAACTTTGATTGAATAATAGGAATTTTTTTATATATATGTTAGATCTGATGTTTTCCAGACAACCTCATATGTATTGATACTATTGGTCCAAATCGCGTGTAGTTTTCGAAAGGGAACTTTAATATAAAACGTTCAGAGTAAAGTGCAGTTCCACGTAGATGTAACTTACGATGATTTTAAATTAGCTCGCTAGTAATTTGTGAACTCGCCGTTTCACTTGCTTTGAAGTTTGTGTAATTTCTATGAATTCGTTTTTCAGAAATTTATTTTAAGAATTTTTATTGCGCAGTTTTCAAAATATATGCGCCATGTACGGTTTATTACTATGATACAATAGTTATAGTAGCATATAAGTACTTTGTAAAGAAATTTACGCCTTATCCACCTTGTTTACCGCCTTTAAGGGTTAAAACTTTCGTTTCTAAATTAAATAAAAAGTATTATCACAAAAAACAAGTGTTTATTATGGGGAAATTCCTGTTTATTCAGCAAAGTCTACTAACAGTATTTGAATAATTTTGAACGCATTAACTTGTAAGTGCAACGGTGTCGATGGTATCAAAACGAACGAATATTTTTAAATTTATTTAAAGAGACACTCGATTTTGATTTAAAAGACCTAGAAATTTAGAAAGAGAGAAAGATAAAGAAACATTAAGAGACAATTTTATAGTCTTAGTTTTATTCATATATAGTCTTGGTGTACAAAATAATATGTAGAAATGTAAAACAATTCCTGGAAGTAAAACATAAAGCGTAAACTGTACGGTCTGCCGATTGCCTTAATTACCAAAACTCTAATATATATTTGAATTCATTAGAAATATATGTTTATATTTAAAATATTGTGTAGTAAATAGTTTATATAACAAGTTCTAGAACAAATATGTCTATGAAGCTTGGGATTAAAAGCTCAAGTAGTTTTAATAAGCATTTGTTATACGCCTGGTATTTCAGTTAGATTTAGGTTTATTAGAAATTATCTTCGGCTTCATTTATTTGAATTGAAAATTTTCCTTTATTTCCTTGTAAAGCGATGACATTTTGTATTCAAAATTAATTATTTATTAGTCGTTTTTTCTTATTATTTTAATATCTTACTTTTAATATTTGTTATCTTAGAGAAGGTTCTGTTATTTGTTTAACATTAAGTTTACCGTAGATATAACGTAGTATACTGAAATTGCCTTTAAAGTTTATCTATTTTAGCTTAGTAGATTTTTACAGCAGACCTAAATATTATTGCTTTTTGATGAATAACATAGCGTGAACACAACTACTATCTTCGTCGCGATGGTGGTTGCTTAAAACCAACAAAGCAGTTGATGGTATTTTTGAGTAGTTGATAGGTTTTTAGATATGTGAATGAATCATGGTTAATGTGGAGTAGAGTATTTATATAGTTGCAGTGCTACCCCGTAACTGACTCAAACGCTGGTGCTACACGAGAACAAATATTGATTTCTGTTGTATCAGTATGTGTTACATGCGTATGGTCATGTGATCAAACGGAGAGAGGAGTCTAGGACCTTCGTTTATTCATTGAGTCTAGTGGATATTTCTGTTTCTATTCACATATGGCATTCTTTTAACACCACCTATAGATCAATTATTGTAAGTATTGACACAACAATATTTTCCAAAAAGAAAATCATGCATGACAACATTTTGACATCATTTTATTATAAAATCTATAATTATCATTTCGCGCGTAAACACCGCAAATGATAACTATTTTTGCGGTATTTTTTAAGTACCTTACAGTAATAAAATAGGCAGAAATAATGAAGAGAAATATTTAAATATAGGTTTTAATAAAACGTTAGTATATTGTTATTACACGTGGCCATTATCATTGAACGTACATTCTATTGTATCTAACTTAACTTATTTTTGTTTAATGAGGCAAAATGAAACTTTTACTTCCGTAAGTTTTACTTTCCTCGTGTAGTCTATGTAGTATACGCTGTTAATTGCTGTTTACAAGTTATTTACAATTCGAATTTGCTCGTGTATAATATACACGCTAGCTTCTGTATCAGCGTATATAATTACAGATATCGCTGCCTCACAAAGGCGATGGCCCCTGATACGTTTTTGTGTTTTATGCCTGGAGAGGTGTGGTTTCCTTGTCGATCAAGTGTGGCAAGTGTGGCAAGTGTTATAAATATACTTGTTGTCGATTACCTGATTTGAAAAATAATCGAAATTAACTCTATAATTTCGAAGATTACATTTCGTAAATGACAAAAAGTAGTACTTTTTGAAGTAGTGATTTTTCCTTCAAATAGAATGTGGAATAAGGAGCTCCAATTCATACTGAAGAGTTTGAGTGTACCCCCATACTTACTAATAAAATACTTTAGTGTGTAGTTAAATATGTGATATAGTACTGTGGGCAGAGTCGCCCTCCCTAAATAGTGACTTAAATTTAAATAAATATTTTAAATAATAAACATAATTTACTTAATAAATTATGTGACTTCCACAGAAACTTTCATACCTCATTTTAGAGTCATTTCTATATGTATGCAAAATTTAAAACAAATCAATATAGTATTTATTCCGTGATTGACGGTCAAATATTTAAACAAACAAACGATTTAGTTTTATAATATTAGTAGGATGATCGCATTTAAAGCATTTTATACCTTTAAATTAAATAGTTCGGTACTCCGAATGACAAAGGCATCAGGCGTACCTAATAGTTTAATCTTTAAGTATAGATAGGCCTCGAAGTGATAAAACGTGTCAAAATACGGTATCTGTTTGTGCACCATCACTTACTCTAAAACTTATGTACGTTGAAATCACGCGTAGAATATTACATCATTGATCTTACTTTTGTTATGATTTACGTTTTGCGTTTCCAGAATAGGCGTGAAGTCATTTTGAATTCCACGAACTACATTTTCTTGAAAAGATTTCCTGTTGATACAAAACCGCTTGCAATGGTTATCGCAATGAAATAACGTCATACGTGTCAAACTGAATTTCAATATGGTTTCAAAAACATGTTGTAACACAGCTTCAAATACATTTTTCGCGTTATTCAATTTTTTTACCCTCTTTGATAAACATTTATATATTTATTATATTCACAAGTGAAGCTCTGTCTGAAATCGCTAACTACATCAAATTGATGAAAATAAGAGACAGAGAATTCAATTTTCATAAAAGCTGGGAATTAATAAAACCTTTCAGAAATAACGAAATATTTAGTTTGCGAAGACAGAAAGCGTGATTTAATGTTTTTGAACACGTAGTCAAAGGCGGCATAAATCAACTTTGAACCACCAGTGCTCATGAAGTCAAGAAAGATTCAAAATGGAGCAATGAGTTGTAATACTTCACAGAATATTACAATTGCACTGTGAAATTTTAAATTTTCTTCAAAAAAATAATAAGTACATATGGCATAAAATGTATATCTTAATAATTTAAAATATCTTCGAATATTTGAAATTAGTATACTCATCTTGATTTGCGGCAATTCATATAACTAGTAAGCAAAGATATTTCGTTTGAGTTTTTTTCTTTCATATATTTTATTTTATCAGATTTAAAAATACACGAGTCTCATAAATACAAATGTAGGTCAGAATATTTCTACCTTCACCTTGCAGTTTTTATGATTAATATAACATATAGTAATCAATACAGTATCCCTATTTCTCGATACAAAAGTTACTTTATACTCGAATTTTATCTCTCAAATATAACATATTGTCTATAAGCAATAAAGAAAAAGACACCTGCAGCGTAGAAGCCTAAGGGAAATCAATAATTGGACAATAAAATCTTGCCGGGATACCATTAATACTGCCTGAAACGTGTCGCGCTAACATTTAGATTAAGGTAATATTGCCAAAAAGGAATTGGGTAATTCACGTTTCGTAGCTTGGCGATCGAAATATATCTTGTTTTTAATATCATTTTATATCGCTTTTGTATGGAAATATATATTGGAAGAATTAGTATAAATAATTTAAAATTATTGTAATATTTGTTAAATTTACAAAGTCGATTTTTACCTAAGTCGATTTTAAATTATAACCTTCCGTACCTGGAAAGTTAGAAATAAATAATTGTGATAGGATTAGCAATCAGTATTTTTTAATCAATATTGATTGCAGATTTATATTAGACGTGGTAAAAGTCCATACAGTGTTCTGCCCAGGTGTTATAAGAAAAAAGTAACCCTATTATATGTCAATAACCCTATTAATAGAAAGACAAGTCAAATAAGACATTTTTTTAAGAATAGCCACTTATACAAATAAAAAAAACTAATATCCAGTGTTTAATGGAAGATGGATGCAAAATCTTTATTAATTTTATATAAAGAAGAGCACAAGATTTCACGTGGAAGGTGTAAATATCTTTTGTCAGTTTGCGCAGGTTTTATCCAGTATAAACTCTTATTAATCGTGAATGCAAAATATATGAGTAAACTTCATTTACTTAATCTACAATTTAAAAAAAACAGTCTTTTTTGTTTTCCCTATTTTTTATTTTTCTTTTTGCCGATTACAATTAGTTTTGCCAATACAAAGTGAAATACTTTATTACAGATTTGAAAATAGCAAAGTGTATAGAATTTCACTATAAACGTTTGCGTTTCTAGGTATCCTGAAATTCTTTCACTACAAAAGAGTTTGATTTAAGTAAGTGATAACTGTAGATTACAAACTGAAACTAGGATAAAGTATTAAATTCAATTTCGGTATAGATTTTCGGTATAGATGTTTATCCCGGATTAATATTAATATGGATGCATCGATTAATTTTAATATAGATGCGTCGAGATGCATCGAACAAAGTAACTACCATTGGCTTTGGCTATCTGGCTTTATTAACTTTTCTTTCAATAGAATATATTGTCGTGTTATACAATAGATAACATGGTTTAACGCTCAATACTGATCTCATATTAATTGTTATAAATTAAAAACATTTCAAAGAAACGAATTGTTACAAGGTTTGCACTACTTTCATCAAGTCATCTCAACGTTATGTTTTTTGATAATTGTCTTCAAGAAGCAGTTGTTTAAAAATTTCAAAATATGTACCTGGAAATTTCTCTTATTTTACTGCTATGATCTGAAATTTATCTTAATGAAAATTGTTTCCTGGTTCAAATATATTTGACAAATAGTCTTTTATTTCCTGAAAATAATTTTAATAATAATTTTATTTTTAAGATTTACAGTATCTTAAAAATAACTATTTATATATATTATCGATATTTATTAGTAATTCTTATAGACTGTAAAGTGCATAACACTGAAAAATTGTGTTATTGATTTCACAACTTTTCTATTAGTTTCTTATTTCAGATTTAGTAACTTGACGCTGTAATTTAATAACGCAACTACTTACAAATCGTAGTGCTTTATCGAAAATATAAGATAACTTGTCAAGTTTGGAAGTTCCTGTGCCTTATTTTATATTTGTTCTGCGGATTTTAAATTATATTAAAAAGAAACAGAACATATTTAAATGTAACTTCCTTATTCTGTATGAAACAGAAACTAATTTATTTATGTCAACTGTTGTTACTTAGACAATGTGATATATTCCTCACGATTTTATTTCACGGCACATAAAAATATTGCATATTGTAACCTCTTTCGGTCATCAGAAACTCTACTTGATATGTTTACGCGCCAAAACTTAATTATATTATATACTCTATCCCCGCATCCACATTATTATTTACATCACCTACTTTCGTGAAGCTATCTTAACTTATTTATACCGTACCATAATATCGTTTAATAGTTACAACCTTTTGATAATATCATTTTCAAAAAAACACAGAGTGTCGTCGGCCTTAAAATGCAGCTTGGGTGCTCGTCTTTCATTACGCCCTTTAGTTTTTCCGGCGTTAAAGTAAATTTGCTTCTTTGTTTGTATACACCTTATGATCTATATCAATATACGACAGGTTATGATCTATACCTATACAACATAGCATTCCAAAACAACTCCTAAATCCATTACCAACAGCGCTCTAACGGTATTAAAAGGTATCAAGCTCTGTTACGTCCGGAAGCTCCGCCTTTAATTGTTTTACGCCCTTTGACCTCGGACGAAACGAACTTTAAAAGCCTACCAACGCTGTGTTATTTTATTTACGTGGTTGTTCTTTCCACTTCCTGAGCGTCTGATGTTATTTTCATACTTTCTTAAACTCAAGTAGGACATTCACTTGGGAATACCTTTTTGTGGGAGAATTTTGCAAGTAAAAGACGCTTAATTCTATGATTTTTTTCCGAAAAACGTTACATTTCATTTGCAAATAGATTCATTGCCCGAGATTCTGACTATGGAAAATAATGTCTTTACTTTTGCATTTTCATGTACATCAAATATAAGATTTCAGGTTATTAATTTTTACTGAAAACGAACACATAAGATTATTTTGTTTAGGAAAGTCATTTAGTAAACCATTATTAAGTCATTTAGTTTATGCGCGCTTGACAGACTTTTTGATGTTTTAGAGATATGCCAAAGAAAAAATCTTATTATTTACAAATGTATGAACTTTTTGGAAAATCTATACTTTGGATTTTCTGCAAAAATATTTAAAAATTTATGTTAATTAATTTCCATCTGCAAATTTTCAAAACTTGAACTATACATGCCATTCAAATGAGATACATATTATGTTTGCTCAAGTATCAATCGTTGCTCAAGTATCAATCGTTTCAATAGTTGGAAGGAATATTCTATAATATCGAAGGAACCTTAATTTCAAATATAAAATTAATTTTTCTGTTATTTTTCCATATTAAATTGGATTAACGCCCAATTACTTAAAGATGGTTGTTTAAAGTAAATTTAAATGTATTTCTCAAAAAATATCCAATAAAATAATTATATTCCATTGAATTTACAAATTTTTATACGTATTATTCCTGGCAATATCACCGAATTGTATTGGTGAACAATTAAATATTTACGCTATTATCAATTATTCTACGCAATTACCAAACCCATTAAATTTACGATAAATAATAATTTTTTTAATAATATATTTTAAATTGTTATTTTTTAACTTTTTGGAAATAATTTATTCGAAAACCGGATTTGTCCTCATGTCTAAGGCTTTGTCTAGGAATTTGTTTCATCAATTTATTGACGACTGAGATTTGCATAATTACCGTAAATGTTTTTCACTATGATTTAAGGACATTTGACAGCTTAAAATTAAATGAAAAATTGAAACGGAAGTTCGATACGGAAGCGAAGTACTGGCAGCATTACTTTTCAAAGCACCAGGCAGATATATTTTAAAACTATACTTATTTCTCTGTAATCCCTCTAAATATAATTCGGACGTTTTGTGTTGACAGTTAATTACTTTTATGTCGTTTCTAATTGCCTTATTTACAAAAATTTCTACCACGTTTACTTAATAATTTACCTTCTATTTTAAGAGTGTTCTGTGTTGGAGATACAATACCAGTGGCTCGTGGGCTATTAGTTTACATTGTATCTTAATATAGACTTCTCTTTGTTTTTATTGCATAAATTCCCTTCTCTTTTAACTTGACTCACTATATATTGTGAAATATATAGTGAGTGAAGTTTATATTTATATTAGACGAGCTTTAAAGAAAATTAATTCTTTCCTTTATTGTACATTTTCATAAAATGTATTTTCCATTTGGACATTCGCTTCATTTATTTCTTTTTGTTTCGCTATTATTACCTATTTTTCTAATGTTGCCCTTCCCCTGGCAGCAATTATGGCGTGTAATATTAAAGACCATTGGAACGCATCTCAAAGTTATTTCTTTATTTGTCTGGAAAGCTATTAATTATTTTTATGTCTCTTTTTATCTAGTTTTAGACAACGCATACATTTTTTTAAAATATAGTTTTCATGGTTTCTTTTGTGTCGCTTAAATGTGTGTGATTCAATTTCGCACGTGTTGTTTATTTTATCATAAATCTACATTTTTTTTCTTAAATTAGTTTCCTTTTTGTAAGTGATAATATGAATTTTCAACTTTAAGTATATTTTACTATCGTATATTTTTAAGGGCTGAATCTATGACTTTTTGGACATACTATGTTAGAAATCAATGTTATAATTACAATTTGCATGAATAATAATTCAGGTTTATTTTTATTTTATTTAAGTCATCGTTATAAACTTATTGTTAATTAATTATATTTACTATCAAATCAATTTTTCTTCAACTTTAGGTTTATAGAAATACGTGTGAAAATGTCTAGAGAATGATCATAAAGGGTTAAAATGTCTATCTTAATATAAATTACCTACGGAAACGTATATAATTTTAGAAATATATTCAATCGACGTATTAGTGGTATTAAAAAAAATGTCAAGGAGATTATATTTTTTTAACTCTAATGACCGCATAGTTAAAATTATCGCGGCTGATAAAAAAGTAAAGACATAAATTCAACATTTTTTTCATAAATTAAACCGTTTTGAAAAATAAATCAAAAATATTATTGGCATTTCTTAATATATGAAGAGACCCTACTTTTTATATTGACATATCACATGAATTATTTTAAAATCGCGCTAAACGGCATAAAGAAATATAATATCTCACCGAATTAAAATAAGTATTAACGGTGAATTGCCGTAAGGTTCACTGTTAATTTATTCTGCTTAACTGTTATTATGTAAAGAACGGTTATTCTAGCAATGTCGAATGGCTATGCAGATAAATCTGTTATTTTTTTGTAACCAAATACTTTTCTGTCTTTATTACGTATATTTTCAAATATTTTGGTTTTTATTTGTTAAGTATTTTTATTGCCATTTTAATAATTCATTTCTATTGCATTTTCCTGCTGCGCTTGCATTTACCTACTACATTATTGCCGTCAAAATGAATATCTGTCAGTGATCTCAGAAATATTTTCCCGCTTCTAATTAATTATACTGTTATTTTTATTCCGGAATGGGTAATTAAATTAAATCATTTTACTAAATTTATTTAATTGTATATTAAATTTTCTAAGAAAAAATAAGTTATCTAAAGCATAAATAGTAAAATATAAGTTATACATTAAAAATAATAGTCAATTACCATTGATCGCGAATATTAAAAGAAGCGATGTAATAAACTAAACAATAGTTTATTAGAAATTACCGTCGCTAACAGAAATTTATACTCTAAATAAAAAAAAAGAAAAGACCGTATTTACGATTCTAAGAAATAACTCTAGTAGAATTAGGAGGTTTTGTATTTCGATTCTACAATGGAAAGTCCTTTCCGTTCATGGCGTTACCTTTTGAACTACAACATGTCTGTGTGTTAAAGTGAAATGCATGTTCTTCATAGGTAGGTTCCCCGTACGTCACTTGTCGACTCCATAAATTGTGGAATCTCTGACAGTGGCGGCGGTATGGAAGACTTACGACCCCATTGGATTTATGGCTATTACGGAAGTACTATGCTATTTTCCTTGGAGTATATTTTCCACTGTACAATTAAAAGCATGGAATAACAATGAAATATTGAGTCAGGGTCATAATTTGAGGAGACGGTTGCGTAAAATATTGTGTATAATTTAAACACAAAAAACAAAAGAATTTTACCTTTGCCAAATGGTAGGCGTACTGCGTGTTTACCTGACTATGGCGAGGTAATAGCAAGGGTAATGAATTTGCCATACACGTGTATGTATATTTGTTTGACTATAACGTCCAAATGATTACATCGATTTTGATAAATGATTCTATCGATTTGCATAAATAACTTTTTATATATTTGCGTGTCATCGAAAATCGTACAAGTGGTGACGCAATTTATAGGTGGTGAATTATTAAATAAAACTAAAATTAACAAGTGGTGACTCGTCAACCGAATTTTAATATTTCACTTACGTTTGGAAAGAAAAGGTAAACGGAAGGCAGCCTTATTTACCTTCATAAACTACTTTCTCTTCTCTGTAGACTTTGAGTCTCCTCCGCAGACTTTGAGTCTGCGCTATATTTTTGCTTGTGGGTTTAAGAAGCTAATATTTCGGGTCATTGTCATTAAGAAGAGTACATGACACAGCAAGTGGTATACCCACTAATGTAGAGTTATAATTAGTTGACAAAATAAGAGTAGAATATTTGGTGAGGCGTACTGATCATAGATCAACCATTGTTTTTAACCAGGATTGATGGACACTTGTTACATATTGATTAACAAAAAGATTTTATTCAACAAAAGAAAAGCAAAGGTAAAATGGATTGCATTATTAAAAAGAGGTCGAGAAACAAAATAATGTAACCCAAAAAAATCAGTGGTATGTTTCCATAATTTAATTGAAAATTATGTGAGTATTAAGTAAGATGAAAGAAGTACAAAAGACATTTTTTTTTGTTGAAACTTGTTTAACGTGTTTATCCAAATTCGCATAATTGCTATTAGTAAAATATTATTAATGATAATATTATTTAAATATACGAATATTAGTAACGATAATATTATTCAAATATATAAATATTGGTAATGACAATATGTAATAGGAACAAAATAGGTCAATTTTATGATTGTCAGTGGAGATAAGTGGAAGAACAGTAATTTAGTAACTAATAGCTATAAATAGAAATCGTGAGCAATGGAAACATGAAAGTCAAGAATGAGTGAGTTATCTGAAAAATATAAGGTTGTAACTTACAAACCTGCCATCTCTGTACACAAACTTTTCAACTTTTTACATGTAGTCAATAAAATCAATCGTTAATTATATAAGCACCGTCGCTATCTAACACTTGTCGCCAACGCAGGCAGACCTAAAGTTCCGTCCTTGTGGAAAGGGTTTTAGCTGAAAAATCAGTGATGTTCCATTTTGATACGACTTTAATTTTCTATGACTTAAATGATTAGAGAGAGAGTGAAAAAGATGGTAATTAGATGGCGAAAGATCTGGAGAATACGGTGGTTGAGGTAGCATACTTCATCCCAGTGAAAGTAGTTTATCACGCCTTACTTTTGCTACGTAAGTCGAGCATTGTCATGAAAAAAATAAACTTTGCTTTGATTTGAAAGAAGTTTAGCGGTGACTGCTTAATAGTTTACAATAAATTTTGACTGTAACTTTACTGTTAGCTTGAAAGAGTTCTCAATGGATAACTTCATTTATACAGTCACATAAAACATATTAAGGTTACGTAAATCACTGACTAATTTAACGTTTATAATCAAAATGTAACCGATTTTATAAAAAAAAAGGATGTTCATTAATTATGTCTCTGTATGGTGACACCGGATTTCTATGGCATTACGGGATTACGATCTCACGTAATGCACGGTACTCATTCTTTTCGCTTTGTGAAATACACAGAAAACTTAAGAACTTCGACGTTGAAATAACACTAAAATTGAAACTGTCACTGTTTCCAAAGTTTTTTCTTATCTTCACATATACTTTTTATTTAGTATTGCTTGAACTTAATATATTTTTTAATATTACACCTGAAATATTTTTATGTTCCCATACGCTGAAAGAGTTTGTCATTATATGGACTGATAAAGTGGAGTACGGGATATTATTTATTTTATTGTTGTGCAAATAAGCATAAAGTAGCACATTCGAGTAAGTGGCTATAAACATTTATATAGAAATGAATTGGAATTTTGCAAATTGTTATTTTGCCAATGCAATAAACTCAGTTTTACGATCAAGTCGAGTTCCTGTCTCTTATAGTGAAGAGGTTCCGGTTTTACTCTATAACTTTTCCGATTTTTGTTTGGCGTGAGCAAAATTTACATGGGAATCACACAATAAATCAATAAGCAATAATAAAATCTATAAACAATTTGTAATAAAGAATTTTTGCAAAAAGTTAGTGTACAAGTTATATGAGATGTGTGATTCATGCGAAACGAGATTTCAATGAGCCACAAAAGTAACAATGAGTAAAAATAGAAACACATAGATTTAAAGATAGGAACGGCTATAACATTGAATTAAACTATAAATAATAATGTATAGAAGAGTTTCTTTAAAATACGTTTCGAGTGCATATTAGCGGCGGAGGATTTTTTCGTTTTGAATAATTTGCATAGGAATTGACTGGCAAGCAAAATCATACATTTTTAATATAATAAATTGGTCTTTGAACGAACGAACGAAAAGTATGAAAATATTTTAAACAAAGCATCGTCAGTAGCTGCTATAGAAACTATATTTTTATTGATACCAATTTAAAAGTGTATCTGTTAACGTCATTTCTGTTAACGTCAAACAAGAATTTCAATTGATTTTCAAGGGGGCCTTGACGCTAAGGGGTAGTAGATATCATATCAAATAAGTGGATATATTTAGATTAACCATTTCAGCGTTTCTTCGAAATTAGGTATTTATATAGAAAATACATTTTGCTTGTTCCTGTGTAATTTGTGCCTGGTCACGGATCGAATCGAAAAGTTCGAATCAATATGCCATTAGGTTACATCGAATGCGAGATGCGGGAACAACATGTAGCTATAGCCATGCTATGATACGTAAATAATGCAAACACTGAAACTTTTATTTATGTACTTATTACAAATGACTTCCTAGATAGTCGGCTGGCCTAGATAATATTATTACCATATTCCAATACATTGAGAATCTTTTTAAATTCATTTTAATACGTGTTATGTATTGCTATTAATAAAAAATAAAATCGAAGCTTTAAAAAAACTAAAATCTGCCTACGTTGATAGAGACTGAAGAGTGAATCAAGTGAGGTAATCATAATTTCACTGAAAGATAATCGTCATTGAATTGTAAAGCCGTAGGTGACGTTTAATTTTAAGATGCAAATATTTTCCCGGTAGAACATGTATCAAAACTGAAAGCCACCCCTGGCTTTGCAACTCAGTGACGATTATCTTTTGGCGAAATTTTGATTTCTTTGCCGTAGTCGAGTATTACTTTTTCAAAGCTTCGTTTTATTTTACCCTTTTTGGTGCTGGCTGCATATTAAACTTTTTATTTTTATTATTTGTACTAAACTTGGCTAGGTTTTTAGGTTTATGACAAAATGGTCGTAGAATGTTATTGCAAGTCTTCCAAAACGTTTTTTTGGTCTCTAAAAACCTAATCTATGACAATTTTACATTTAATACAAACCGATTGATACCTCATTTGCTAAAATTGATTCAGTAGTCTTTGAACTACGATGAAACATCCATAAATATATACATATATATATAGACGGTTAAATTCATTACCCATTCTTAGTTGTGCTGTAGTCGGGTAAAAAGAGATAAGTTCCCAAAAACCACACGAATCTGTATGTTTATGAATTAATATTGCCAAAGTAAATTTGAAATATTTGCCATCTAATCGCAGAGATCTTAATCTTAAACTACACAAAATAATTGATAAAGGTGTTTTAAGTTTTAATCTACTTAATTGCCTTGTTTTATTGGATGAAAATCACTTTTTGTATTAAACGTTCGAAAATTTAATGTTGAGCTTCGATTTCAGTGGTTATTTGCATTATATACTTACCTGATGTTGTTATGAAGAATGACAAACTCAAATGACAATGGACTGGCATATTGCGTCGTTCCTGTTATTTCCTTGTCGTAAACAGTAGCTTGATAAATGCGTTCCTGATTTTACCAACACTGACAAACTTCCGCATACAATCCAACGTCTAAACACAACTGCGATTGTATTGTGATATTAACGGACTGTATACTGTTGTAATTTATAACATTTTCATTGTCGACGTAAATCGTGCCGCGGACAGCCGTCATTCACAGTCGTGACACTGTGCACGCACGCCTTCTTCTGTACAACGGAGACGTAAGTCGTATATACGTACAATCAATAACGACATATTTTCAAAATAATATCATTGTCTACTTTAGGGAATCTGGATACATATTTCAAGATCTGTACTAAGTGAAGATATTTATTGACTATTTATAGTGTATTTTTTATAAATTCTAGCGGTCTTTTATTTATTGTAAACCAAATTATTTCTACTTGAATCAACATATAGGTAAAGGAATGAGTCATCAAAAATTGCTTGTAAATTTATTTGTTTTGTTTAAAATATTATTAAAGTTACTACACATGACGCTTCATATGACATGTTGAATTATCAATGTAGAAGTATAAATTTAAGCGAGTGTAAGTTTTAAAGTGGCTAACTAAAATTAATAGGTGACAAAAACTCTACATATAGTATTTTTTGGAAATATTTTTTGGTCCAGAGTGAGCTGTAAATTTTACCAGCAATAGATATTAACTAATTTTGTTTCAGGAATATACTAATAAATAGCCATTAATCGATGTTTTTACATGGACATTTTAATCAATCCTGTTTAAATAGCAATATACAACAACGTATTAAACATGCAGGTGATGTTTGAAAAACAATATCATGCACCTTCTTACATTCTAACAAAATACTACTAATTTGTTTTTGTTTTGCAGATCTCTGCGAATTGTAAATTGGATTATTAAATAAATATACATTTATATTAATGATATTATGATGGCATTTAAGGGCTTTCGATGTTCATAATGCATAAAACGTAAATGAAACTGTGAATTTTGTCAAGCAAACATATCAATCAGTCTGCCAGATTAAATATTAAGAACAATCAATCATTATTGATTGTTGCTGTATACACTAGATTTGCAAGGAAAAAGGTGCAGGTTTAAACCCTATTCACTTAAAAAAACATATTTTGAATATGTGTTTTATGTGAATGGTTAAAACAATACACATTTCAAGTACAATACACCTATTATTTGACTCACATTACCGATACAAGTGCAAGAAAGAGCAAATTGATTTCCAAAATTGATTGCTAATAATATTAGGATTTTAATACTTCGGTGTCACAGTTTATGAGGCGCTTGCTAGTCAAGTTCCGACTAGACGAAATATAGATGGTACAAGGTCTTCAAATTTATTTTATTTACTGAGCATAAACTCCTGGTTTATGTTTTTTTCATTAATGAAGTATAATTGTTACAAATGAAACGACATATGTTAATCTGAAGACATATGAAATAAAACTAAATTATTTTATTAATCAATTGCGACTTTTATGGAATTATGTTACTACAATGTTATCACAGTAACTCCCACTGAGATAACGTAGATATCATTAATGGAGTGCCGTATGGCCCTGTTCTGATATATGTTAATGATTTCCTCTACGAACACAAATCTTAAGCTGTGCTTTCTTGTTTTGTGTGTGTTAATATTTATCTATTCTAATAAATCCAGAATTTATTTTCGCCATTTCTTGCAAGAATTTCCAAGAGTTTTTTTGCCAGGTAATTCGTGTTGTAATATATTTTATCCATTGCTTATTGTAGATTTTTGGATAAGCTAAATTACAAAAAAAATTGCTCGTTACTCAGATTTCGAAACTTCTATATAATTTTTCTAATGACGGTCTCTATACCTAAAAGTCTCCCATTTTGACCAAAGATATTTAGACATTATATGGTTGTGTGATGTATCATTTTAATAAATAACCCTTACATAGTTCTATCACAGCAAACTCCCATATAATAGGGGGATATCCTTCAAGTTATGGGAAATCCCTTTATTCGGGATATACATTACCAGACGAATTTATCTACGAAGTTGAAACATGTCTTTGAGTTGTAGCTGCTATCCAAAAGTACAAATATTATCATATAGACCCTTACATTATATGCATCAAGCGTACAAATTTACATGTGCATTAGACCGAAGACAACAGAATATGTGTATGTACATATCATAGTGTCAGTTACTTATAATTTTTTGAAACCGTTTCTTATTGAAGTGTTAGCATCACTGTTTACATGTAAATAAAAATTACGTACGTACATTTGCTTTTTCAAACAAAAAATAACAAAAAAAATGTATAATATGCTTTTATCTTATGCGTTTTATAAGACTGTTCATTGCGCCATACAAAAAGCCGCTTTTTTGCGGTTTGGTCTATTTTCTTCCCATTGATATTATATAATTATATATAAATGAGCAGCAAATTATATTTTGTCGATAAGTGATAACTGAACTATAAAATGCGATTAAATTTTAATCTGAGTTATTTGAGAAGCAGAGTTTCGGGAATTAGAATCGGGTGATTTGAGTAAGTTTTGAATTCAAAATTTTATATATGAATTGTTCCCAATTCTAGTACATTTTATTGTAGATTATCCAAGTCCTAGGAAACTTTTCTTTTTTTTGCTACGGTGTTTACTTACTTATTTGTGTTTACATTTAAAAGACATCGTATGTATTATCCGGAATTCGATAAAATTATGTTTATCTTGATTTCATCTAAAATAAGACAAAATAATAGGTCTACGGGTTATATTTCCTATGGTATTGGCCTATGTCCTTTTTATCGGTAATTGACCTTTTCGAGCAACTCTTTCGAATAGCTTTGCCTCTATTAACGGTTGATAGAATTTGATTCTGACCAAATACTTATCCCTCAACCAATATGGAACTTGTAAAGGGCTCTCCTTTAGCAATATGACCATCATACGATTTTTCAGTAGCATGTTTTTTCTTGGTATTTCTTTCCTTGGAATACTCTCAGTCGTAATACATGTTTTGAAATGCATTATAATTTTTTTATATTTTGAATCACATTGAATTATTAAACATATTTCTTCAAAAATTTAGACGATCCGCTATTTTTGCATGTAATCATCTACGTTAATAAAGATTAATTATTACTTTTTGCCCCGTTATACTACAACTCTTGCTTCGACTCGTACTTATTTCAAAAATAAAATAAAAACATGTATATTAACAATGTGATATCCAAAAACGACGCTCAAATTAAAGAATGTCAGAAGAAAAAGTATTTAATTTTTAAAATTGGAATGCAATTTTTAAAATTAAAATACAATCTTTTTAATATCTGTAATTGAATGGCCGACAAGTGATTACCGGATAGGAAACAAGTGATTTTATTTATATTAATTAATTACAGAGATTCTATTTTTTAATAACTGTATATTGCTAACCAGGGTACTTGATAACGAACATCGTTACGTAACGACAGAAAAAATATAAATTTCAGTTGATAAATGGGACTGGGACTTGAACAATAAATAATACACAATTAAATGAAACTATGTGATGTAGTATTATTTCTACTTTTTTTAAGTTCTTTACCACGACCTAGGTTTTGTTGTATTACAATATCGTCAGGTGGGGTATTAGCAAAGAATATTAACATTCTTTGCTAATATCCCACCTGCAAACACGTAGTTTCATTTAATTGTGAATAATGAATTTCTACAAAATTAACGCCAAATACATTCAATAAATAATACATTTTAGGCCTTTAGATACATTTTTATCTCCCACGAATTAATAACACAAGGCTTCGTTACTTACTTTCTACTCTTCTCCATCTTTCCGCCCAATTTGCTTGCACGCACGAAGCACGCATACACGCACTCACACTTGCTTGCGTGTGTATTATATATGTATGTATACATATGTGCCCACACAGATTAAGAAAATACTATCATGACCGGAACAACAGCTTATAAACCTATTTCCATATCGAACAAAATATACTCTTATTAAATTGAAAATAAATAACGATTGATTAAAAACCCTACGCCCATACAAGGACTTAGATCGTAAGCTTTAACTAGATTTGAAATTTAATTAACAAACTGTCAGAATTATATTTATACCAGTAACTACGTTTAGCTTTGAGTTTACTTAACGACTGTAGACGTCATTAGCGCGGCTGCAGTATTAAATTAGTATTCATTTTATATTATGTTTAAAATTTAAATTGACCGGTATGGTTGTCAAGCGATGACATTAGTGACATGCGTCTTATTTGGTTATAGAATTCATTACGTCGCGTTGAGTAAATGCGTCTTTTTATTACATTTTACTAAAAACTGAATAATTTAATGTTCCGGGAGATAGCATATATTATTATGACTGTAGTATTTTTATGTGATGTCACGGTTTACTTATTTTTCAAGGTAAACTATTTAAAAAAAAATAAAGTGACAAACTGTATATTAAACATTTTAACGTAAGCGATTCTTGAAATCGGAGTATAGAATTTTAAAAGACAAAGGTGTAAATTTACATATTCATATTCATTTTAATCAGCTTATCTACAACCGGGTCCTTATTTTTTAAACGTTAGCCATATCCATTTTTTTCCTGCCTACCAGAAAATTAAAAAGAATGTCAGATAGTTCCATTTCAACGACGGAATTGGTGCCATACACTATGATAATATAATTTATAAAAAAGACAATGTGAAAAGTGTTGTGCTGTGCGTGATGAAAAAAGTGTGTGCTGCTGATAAGTATACCAGCAGTAATTGAATAATAAGAACAGCTAAATTGTCGCTTAATAAAAAAAATTCCCTTTAGAGCGGCTATTTACTTAAAACCGGCAATCTTTCTCGACTTTATAAATACATTGCGATACAATCTCATCTTTAAATCGTCAGAGAGCACATATCTACTGCAGAACTGCAAAGTGCTACTTTATACAATTTGAGAAAATATTTCTCAGCCTTCGGTTACTACGGAATACTCGTGCAAGTGGCCATAAAATCCGAGCGAGGATTGCGTGGGAAGGCCCTACGTTGAGCTTTTGCCAAGGCAATATATTGAGTTTTTATGACAACTTATAAGCTCTTATCTCCCGCAGTCGCGTGAAGGTATTCCGTCGTTTTCTTCTGAAGCAGATTAATTCTCCTTTTGTAAATTAATTTACTTCACTTACAATAAATATATATTTTTACCAAACAGAGCGTTCAGTATTGAAAAAAGATTATTATTCGAAGTAAGGGAGAATAGCAAGTTACCTATGTAATATGTATATAAGTTACCTATGGTCACTAAATAGACCAAAAACTTAATTTTGACTTCTTAGAAAAAACGATTAATGTTATGATTGGTTTAAATAATATTTACAAATTACTTAATTAAATCATAGAATTTATATTTTGATCAAGAATATTTGGATGAAAAGTGTATTAAACGATTTTAACAGCTTAGTGACAAAATTTTTTCTGACTTTGAGTTTTTATAGAAATTAATATACAGGTAATAAATAAGACACAATACCGAATATAACATGGGAAGTTTGCATATAATAATGGCCAAGAGATTTATACACTTTTTCGGTGGAACTTCACGTAGCGATGTAAGTGTAATCGTAATAGTATATACTCTAGCAACACTACATTTTTTATCACCTATCTCATTCATCAAAATTGCTTATAATTTTGATTGTACTTATTGTATCAAGATTAACTCCCGGCACGCCGCGTACTTTTTGCGATACAATCAGTGGCGTAGGATTATTCGAGAACTTGAATATCAAAAGCTTGATTGATTTTAGGGGTCAGTAAACAATATAAAGGGATATTGTTGACTAGTATTTTAACGACGTATTGTTATTAAAAGGAATCGCAAAGAAAGTAATACCAGAAAAGTAAGGTTATTTAAACTTAAAAATTGGTCAATTACAAAACTGATTGATTTGTACTTGACTAGTTCTATAAAACCAACCGATAAACCAGTCGAAAAAACCTATCTCCACATCATAAGTTACTGGCAACAATTTAAAATTTACTACTCAACAACAGGTAAAAAAAAAACAAATGAGTAAAATAACATTGAGACAGAGAGTACTACAAAATATTAAGCCTTTAAAACGTATACAAATAGATTAACTTTTGGTAAGCATACAACATTTTACTCGTTTTAAACTGAGGTACATCTGGAAAATTTTAAATGGACCCAACAATTACGCAAACATTTGCGGGGAAGAGCTAAGTTCAGGAGCAATATGGTTTAATTCTTATGAAGTTGTTTATATACCAACATGAAAAGCAATTCCTCTCGTTATTATGAATAAAGTCACCCGTAAAGAGGGTTCGAGTTACTCGGAGGGCACTGGCTCTTCGGGGACTACGTCGGTCCGAAGTGGCCTATTATGTAATTTACGGGACAATTTTCAAGCTTTGTGACAGGTTTAAAGTAAAGCTTTCGGGGAGAAAGTACTTAACCACATAATCAGACAGAAAGGGTTTACATATTTTCGAATTAATGCGTGTCTTCGAAATTAAAATTATACGATGTTTTCGGTAAAATTTCTTGTGTAAGAAGTAAACACGAATAAAGTTTATTAGACTATGAATGTGTACCATCAAGATCTTGCAGAAGACTGTTAAATTTTCTTTCATGTTTCACTTTAGAAACCATTTTTCTCTTTGTGTATAATTTGTGATAAATTTGGCTTATTTAAAATTTTGGATATTTCGGATAACGAAAACGTATTTTTTAATTATGTTATTTCTAAAGAATGTAATCTATCCAAAATTATATTTAAATAGGTAAGAAACAATTAAATATTAACTATCGGTTTGAGTTTGTTTTTGGTATAGATCTCGTTTTCATTAAATCTACATTTTAAATACGTTTCATATTAATTTTTTTCTGATTATCATAAATTCATAATGAAGTCTGTTAATTTGCAAACAGATATATTTGTTGAATATTTCATTTGTTTCTATAATTAAAAGTTTTCACTATATCTATATATTTAGACGTAATATTTTTTGAATATCATGAGCAATGCTCTTTCTACTAATAAAAATTTGACGAATATTTCACTTGTTTCTGTAATTGAAAGTTTTCACTATATCTATATATTTAGACGTAATGTTTTTCAAATATCACTATCAAAGCTCTTTTCTATTATCTAAGTGATTCGACGGTAACATTCAAAATATTGAAAATTAAACTAAATCTGAAGAAGGAATAGTGATCATATTATGTTGTATAAATCGTGGAAAAAATTTGAAGGTTTAGCTAACCTTTCAGTTCTATAACAAGATTTTCAGTAAAATTTGGTCTACTTCAATAAGATGAATTTAAGTATTATTACCATTATTACTCTTATTTTTTTACAAAATACTCCTGGTAGACAATAAAGTAAAGTTAATAAATAAGAAATATTTCATAACTTTAAAAGCAAAAGTAGAAAATTATACATTAGTATGATAAAAATAAGGAAAAAAAACGGGCAGCGACTAAGTACATTTTATTATAAAATATGACAAAGTGTAAATTATTTTAATGTGCAGACAGTTTAAAATTATTATTTAATTATAGCAGGTTCTGATTCCTCATAGGTGATTAGTATTTTTTTTCATTTTATAATTATAACGTAGAAATATATATATATATATATATATATATATATATATACATATATATATATATATATATATATATATATATATATATATATATATATATAATAGTATATTCTTATAACAGTAATCATTAATTGAAAATACTTCTTAACGAGTCATTTTTAATTTATTGTTTAAGGTTGAGGTTCATCAGAAGTCATCTTTAAATTAGTTACTTTCGTGTATAGAAAGAATATAGTAACAGAAAGTACAAAAGTATTTTACAAAAAACATCGCTAAAATTGACATAACCGTTCTACAACTTCGATGTAGCGATTTTACCACAAAGAGACATCTATAATATTATCGAGTTTAGACTAGTTGATCCTTTTGAATATATTTGGCGTTAAATTTATAGAAATTTATTATTCACAATTAAATGAAACTACGTGATGTAGTGTTATTTCTACTTTCTTTAAGTTCTTTACCACGACCTAGGTTTCGTTGTATCACAACTTCTTCAATCTTCTTTGCTAATATCCTACCTGAAGATGTTGTAATACAAAGAAACCTAGGTCGTGGTAAAGAACTTAAAGAAAGTAGAAATAATACTACATCACGTAGTTTCATTTAATCGTGCTCAATTTAGTTTTTAAAATGTTTATATGTCTCTATGTCTAATAAAGGTTTAACTTTTTAATGTTTTCCCCAAGAGAAATTTTAAAATCAAACGCTTTGTAGGCAGAATAAGATAATGTATTATTTATTGTAAATTTTGATCGCTAAATGTTGGTGAGATGAAAACTAACGGATGATATAATAATTTATATAAACTTATTACTACATGCATTAATTCGAGCGTGGGAGAACATAAAAATCTAGAATGACACTGTTTCGTTTTTATTTAGATTCGTTGCTTTTTCAAACCATAGTTTGCAAGCAACCGAATTTTGTTTTAGTGAACGCGATTAATTTGGAGAATAATCTGAGCCTAAAATAGCTACAACACTGTGGTCTTTATCAGTTTAAGCTGTGTGCTGGAAGATCATTAGGGTGACCAGCAAATTACTTCTCCGGAAACAAATTAGTAGTCAAAGTAAATGAAGTTAAGGGAGATACTAAGGTAAGGAATTGGAACATTCTGTTTTTATTTATTTTGTTACATTGAGATATAATATGCTACTTATGCATAAAGGTCCATTGTAGCCAGGGAGATACGAGTACAAGACTTTTGGTTAATATTAAATCAGCGATTAAGTTTTTCCTTATTGTTTGGTCTTGACTTACTAAATTTCCAAGCGACAAAAATAGACAATTTTAGAAAATTTTATCATTTACATTGTATATATCTTTGTTCCAGAAATAAATCAGTATAATTATTTTCCTCTAGATAGAATATTTTAAAGCAGCCAATGTTGAAAATACATTAAATTTATAACCTCCGTAGGAACGCTTACAATTGCCATGGATGCGTTATGTACACAGGTAGTAAGCGAATTATTTATAGTCTCTCATAACTGTTGCAAGCAGTTTTTACGTAATGTTGCAAAATATGCACTCGGTAGATGCTTTTGTAACATTGTAAAATTTAGATTCAATGAAATTTACAATTGAATCGAACTGATAACAAATCTGAATCAAAGTAATTAATTAACGATTGAATTGAGGAAAACTGCATTTTTCAATGAATCAGGAAAATTTTCGTAAAAAACTGAAATTTTACTTGAATTTGTAGTCAGTTATTCTATTTCATATTCAGGTGCTATTGCTTTTATCATAAACAATTTACACAGACATAAAAATTCATCCATCTATTTTTAGATACATTTCCAACGTTGATGTTCAAAAAGTACGAAGTTATGTATTCATTAATTTAGGTTTTGGTCAATTCAATCACCATTCTCGTTTTATTGGAATATAATCTATTGGAGTATAATCTTAGACTGCAATTTAATGTTTTTCCTAATAAGGAAAATGGAACAGTTTATATAATCTATCATGGTTAAAGTTGATGTATAGTAGCGTTACATTTGTTATTAATTTGCCATTGACACTAAAGTGAAAGTTAGTGTCAAAGTTTGTTAAAACCACAGTCCTATATTTGCCCGGCGTCTGTTTGACTGCTGTTTCCTTAATATTCACCGGGTGTGGAGTGAAAGGTGGAGGTAAACAAATCGATTGATTTGGTTACCTCCACCTTGCACTCGCTTGCTGTGGATAAAAAGCAAAACAATAATGGCTCTTCCGTGAAATACTTGCGTTTATTTGCAAACAAAATAAGCTTTATAAACAAATATATTCATATGGGATATGGTAGTTTGTATATAGTGATACGTAAAAATGCTGGAGGAAATAGTAAATGGAAGTTTTATGGATTTTCAGCAGCAAGTTAGAGATTGGACGAAAATAATAAATGGAAAGGCATCATAGGATAAAGGAATTATTACCTTAACTCATCGTCTTCCAAATTCATTTAAATTACTTTTTGAAAAGAAATTTCATTTAGTACTCTGCAACATATTTATGTTCTTAAATCTCATCCCAGTTGCGTTTTATGCAATCAATTATACATTATAATTTTTTTTATTCATTGCCATTTTGCGTCATTTAATACTAAATACGCGAAAACAAGAATGATTTGATAAACACGAAAGACTTACAAAATTAAAAGAGCGAAATAATAAAAAAATAGTAAAAAAAGGTTTTAAATTTTATGTTTCATAGCAATTTGTTAGTAAGTTTCCAATAGTCCTTTTTGAATAAATTTTTTTATTAAGGTAATCGTGATTAGCAATTATTTTTTGTTCAATCGTCGTTTTTTAAAGAATTATACCAAAAAAGAGTATAGCTTTTACAGTTGTCAAAGTGTTTTCTTATATTCGAATAACTTAATTGTATTGAAAATGCTCTAAGTAAATTGTATACAATTTAAATATTCTTCAACAAAAGGAAAAAGCTTCTTATATTACGTAGACGAAATAAATGAACGAATATATAAATATGATTAAGTTGATATTTTTCATTATCTTAAAAAAATAAAATTATGAACGCTATATGGAGTTGTCGTCGTGAACCCGGTCAATTATATACGAGTATTTTAGGAATACTTACGCCGCTTTCACAAATTGGTATTTAGCTTTAAATAAAATTACTCTTATAGTTAAAATTAGGGACTACGTTTTCTGTCTTTATGTTTTTTGTATATATATATATATATATAAATAAATTTTTGTTTCTGTATTGTTATAGTTTCCAATCACAACCAAAAGATCAATACGTGAAATTGAAATTCATATGCAAATTATGTACTCACAACTAGTACCACTGTTTAGTGGTGGTGGAAAACTTTAAATTCCTCATATCTATTTCCCAATATATCCTTTGTGGTCGGTATCATAGACCCACATATTTAGTCAATTACTAGTAGTTAACTGAAGTTGGGATTTAAATATTAGCCTGTCTAGATAATTTTCATATTATTTTCGCCCAATACCGCATGAAGCTCAATTGACATTGGTACATAAAAAGTTTTTGAAATTTTTACCATAAATAAAAACGGGATTGAATTCGATCATAATGTTTAGTTGGAAAAAGATACAAATTCGATAAAATAAAACATTTTTTAACATAATATGCTTGAAAGTTTTTTAAAATAATATCAAGGTTAGGCATGCCAAAGCGCGTCCTTGTTTTTTTTTCTTGTTTATGTTGTGAAGATATCACAAAGCTGACTTATTTCGTCTACGAAGGTATTTCCAAGTTTTGAAATTAACGTTTTCGTGTTATATGTTGGGAAACCAATATAAATGAATACGTGGAACATTTACCAAAAATTTTATGATATACGTCGAAACGCCGAAATTCGTTGGCTACGCGCATTTTTTGTATACGATGTGGTATGTTTTATTTGCACCGATAAATTGCCAAGCTCTTCTGTCTACTATAATAGTAAATAGAAAAGAATGTACGTATTATTTGTAACACAGACTGCGCCATACCTTCATTGTGAATCTATTTAAATATATGGGAGCACCCCACACCGACGCCGTGGTATGAATCTCATAACTGTCGTCTTATAACGGAATGCAACATATTTGTGGTGAACGAGAATGTAGTTAAAGCGTATTTTATTAAATTCTAGCTATTCTATTACATTAGCAGTATAGTTCTCTATTTTCAGTACTTGTTGTTTTATGCATACATATACATAAATAAACAAATTTGATCTAGGCACTCCCTCAGATATTGTTTATATTTACAATTTCACTCGTAAACACAAAAACAAAAGTATGTTTAGAAGGACTACGTGTAACACGGGACGGAGCATTGCTAGTGATTGTTTGATTGTTATAATGAATGTGATCTATGGGTCTGTACTATTGATAGTGAAATAATATCAATCGTTTAATTGTGCCCGACTTGTGGCGAATCATTTGCAGGAACGTCAATATAAGTGATACTGACGTACATAGTGCACGTAATGAAGCCGCCAAAGTCTCACCTGTAACATTTCACGCGGTATATTTATTTTTGTAGTTGATTAAATTTGTTTTCTTTGTCGTCAGTACAAAAACAGAGACGTGCCTGAAAGTAGATATCAGACCCATACGTTTTAATAGTTATCATTTTAAAACGCGTTTAGTATCACGAAATGCTTCTTCGTTAGTCAAAAACTTGTTGCAGTATTTTGTACCCTTTCAGTTGCATTAGAGAAAAATATCCCTCAAACATAAGGTAGCTTTGTGGACAATGTTTAATTAAGTGTAGGCGGACGGGGTCGTATACTTTGCACTTCACTTTTTAATGAAGACTTTACCTCATTTTATTTGAATATTAATGCTTAACAAAAGTTATAAAGCCTTAACGACCTTAGTCATGCTATATGTTTCTAAAGGGTAGCAAGAACTTGTCAATAACATCATAAAATGTTATATTATGGTATAAGGGAAAGAATCATGATGCAACATCGTAACGATTTTTAATTCAAAATACTGCAAGAAATTTATATTGAAATGTATTTTATTAAAATAAAATAAAAATTATTAATTATATTTTCAGACCGCTTTCAAGTTTCCTTTTATGGTACCTAATTAAAATTTTTTTTAACAGTAAACTCATTCAGTTAAGGGAATTCTATAAATGTATCCATATTTTTGTTGTACAACAACTATTTCCTGAATAAATCGACTATTCTTTTTTTACAGATTTTGAAAGACTAAAAACTTCGAAACAAGTTATTGAAACAGATGCACCTAACAATTAGGAACCAAAGAAGTATAGTCTGTTTTGCTCAAAACATTTCGATGAAAAAAATATATTAAATTAAAGTAACAAGTGACATTTATAATACCTAATATATTGTAAATGTTACTTGTTACTTTCAACGATTTAAACTACAGATTTTTCAGGAAACAAACCCGATGACGGCAACAATACAGTCTAAATTATTTTAAATTAATTTCAATCTATTCACAATTGCACAATTAGATATATTGAAACGATTATATATGCTCTACAATCGTATGCTTCAGCATTACATTTACATAAAATAATGTAACATTGTAGTAAGATTTATCATAAATAATTTACCAACAATACTATAAGATTTAATCATCTATTTTGTTTAATAATCAAGTGACATAAGTAAATATTAAACCGGTTTTAATAAATATAAATAAATAAAAATGAAAAAGTTTTCAGTTTTACTTTACTGTTACATATAAATGAAAATGAAGTTTAGGTGAATATGAAAATATTTACACTTATACCACTGCATTAAGACACGCATCTAGATATACTTAGGGGCGTGTGTTGATAGACTCCGCATTTTGATTATGGTTTTAATGTGCTTATGTTTTATGTGTCTTGGCAGTGATTTTCAAATCTGTGGTGTAAAGTTTATTTAATGTTGCAAAAGGACTTTCTATACTCTTTAATACTGTTGTTTGAAACTATTTAGAACGTTACAAAATAAGATGCCATATTCAATAATAATTCACCTTTCTATACGCAAAATAAGACAAGAGATATAGATGGGACAAATTTAATATATTTTTTATACATGTCTCTCGGCAGTAAAGGTATTACCCGTGTCGTGATACATAAAAGCGGGATTCTTATAAAATATGATACAATAGCAACATTGGACTTTTGTGCCATTCCTAATTTGATAAATTTTACCACTTAGGTTGAGTGCAATGTTTTGTTAATGAAAAAAGAAATAATGCAAAACAAATTGACAGCAGGGTCGAGAGAAAATATATAATATTGCTTTATCCAAAAGCTAAATATTTTCTCACAATCTACCTATATAAGGCACACTAATATTGATACAGTACAGTTGCTGCGTTGAATAGTCTCTATTAGCAAAGTGGTCGTAAACCTCAGCTGTCGATTGTACTCCGAAAACCACATATTGAAAGACAAAGTCTGGCCGATCCAACACGCAATAAATTTGCCTTAGTGAAGGAAGGAAAATATGACTTTTTATCTTTTCGGTCACCTAAAATGGTTACTTAGATTTTTTTTGCTAAAAAGTAGAGTAGCCATTGGTCTGCTATATTAGATAACTAAAGACGTTGAAGACATAAATTCATCACGCTATCTCTCGTCTATTTAGGGTACACATTGATGATTAGACGCCCTGCTCCCTATTTATTGCGCTTAATTTCGTTTCATTGTATTATAAATCTGTCAGATATTGATTAATTTGATTTACCGGTGTTTTTTATGTTCATTTGTTTTATACACACACACAATCGTATATATATATATATATATATATATATATATATATATATATATATAAATATTAATATACATATATATATATATATATATATACACATATACAAGTATATACATACGTACGTGCATACACGTACATTATATTTCCAATGTTTCACCTGTTTTACCTGTCTTCATGTCTCACGTTAACTGAAATAATGTTGCGTTATAAAATTAGCAACCCATGGGTGAAAAATGATGGAGACGCTCTTGACATTGAAGCCTAACATCTTGTAAATGGCTATTCAATAATACCCCACTGAATGTAATCAAATTTAGGGGTACGAAAAGGTAAGATAATGAGTGGGGGAAACCAAACAGGCAGTAATTCAAATTTAGATCACCTGGTCGGTGGTCGTGAACTAACAAGCAATTCAATAATTGCATTTCTGAAGGAGTCAATGGAGCAGGAAATACATCACGATTGTGCGCATATACCGGATTGATTAATGCAAGTACACAAAAGGTAAGGAGAATTCTAATGTATATTTAAGCATCCTATGGTGGTTTAGTGTGTGAAATGTTTTATAGGAACGTATAGTATATTTATAGGTAAAATAAATCCATGAACATAGCCAAATTTATTATCTCAATTATAGATTAAAGTGAAAATAAAGTAAAATTTACCGTTATACATTTAAGATATTGAAAATATTTGAGATAAAATCTACAAGTAATCTGCTTGACTATATCCATTATCATGTACAAAAATAAATTAATTACCAGTGGCCGATGAACTGTCAATTTAATAATATAAGTAATAACATTTATTAATGGTACGTAAAAAAATTATACTTACTAATTTAATTTTAGCCCTGAAAGATTTGTCCATTTTCAATTATTTGTCAACAAATTATTTCTACGTTCGACTGTTATACATTTTAAAAAGGTTTAAATGATTTAGTGACTTGGAATAAGGTTTTTTAAAAATTCTCGGTGATAAAAAACTGACAATTTATGAATTCGTCATTCGGTTTCCTTTTGAATATTTGAATTTTATATTCGGATCAGAGCTTCCTGTAGTGTCTGTCCCGTAAGTGCGAACTAATGCTTATTGTGTGCTGGAAATACTATTTAATATAAAATAAATTAATATATTCGAAGTAATTTAGAATGAGTAACATCGGACCATCTCATGTATTTTTCAATTTAAGTAAAGTCGCTTTAGAGAAAGTGATATTTCTTGACGCGGTATTGAATCGTATCTAATGATGGGCTATTTGAGTGCTTGCGTCCTACAGCGATGCGAGGCGAATATTGAAAGAGAGAATGCCGAAAGGGAATTTATCGCATTCACCTTGTGCTTTATTTTATCAAGACGGAGATGATCTCAAGGGCGATTACTGTGTACTTTTGAGTAATATGCTTTATGTTTAAGCTTCTCTATTTAACTTCTAGTGTGTATTCACCTCTTCAGATTGTGTTAATAAATAAGTCAGTATGGATATTTAGAGATACCAATATTAAAAGCGATTGTCATTTAAGCTGGAAATAGCAATGGATTTGATTCAAACAATTATGTGAGGCAATTTAAGACTATATTTTTAAATTAATAGTGTTTTTATTTCATATATTTTTGTGATTCTTAATTTTTTGTGTCTATAATGTATGAGATCAAGCTTATAAAGTATATATTTTTGAAGAAATAACACTGGAAGAAAAATAAGGTCTATTATTTCAAGGAAAATTCTAAACTAGATATATATTAAGTAAAATTTTGTGAAAATGAAATCATTATCAAATTGCTTAAAAATTACAAACATGTAAGTTAAACTTTATAAGTTTGGATGTAGGAGGTAGTTTCCGAAACTACACATTCAATTTCAAAAATTCTTTAACCAATATTTAGAAAGGATCTTCAGGATGAATATAGTATATTATCCCGTTACAAAAAATCAAGGAGACCAGTTTTGCAACGTAAGTCAACGAAAAAACGGTTGAGCGAATACGTTCCTTATGAATGCTGCTTTAACGGTAAGAAATATGTTGATAGATTATATTGATATTTATATTTAAGTACAGTGTCTATTTTATATATTCCAAGATAATCGTAATTAAGGAATAATATCCAGTTGCGCGTCAGAGCATCAGCTCTCTATGTCACCAAAAATTAAAGTATAGTGTGTGTCAAAAATTTGAAATCTAACTTTTTTAATTTTTGGGTTTATTACTGCGTGCGTATCAACGCACAATGTCTTCTTTTTTATTTTAATGAAAATATTACAGTAATAAACCCAAAAATTAAAAAGTTAGATTTCAAATTTTGACACACACTATGCCTTAATTTTTGGTGACATATTACGATATGGTAAGATTTAACTTGATACGTTTTTATTACACATTCGTAAAATTTAAAGAAAACATATACTTTAATTCCAGAGTCTCATATGTAGGGTTTTTAAATTTTTAATTTTAAGCATTTTTGTGAAAATGAAATCTTTAGCAATTCTCATCTCATTATTGAATTATATTAAAAAAATGAAAATGTTGTCAGCGTTTCTTATTACTGCAGGTTGGCATTCGGGGTCTTTCAATTTTTAGAAAATAATAGCGAGCAAATTTGAGAATTTAGAAGCACTTTTTTTACCAATTCATATATTTTATAAATAGCTTACCGTTTACATAAAATTATACGAACAGAAATAAACAATACAAACTATTAAATGAACAGAAATAAACAATACAAATTATTATACGAACAGAAATAAACAATACAAACTATTAAACTTATAAATTATACGAATAAATTATACGAACAGAAATAGCTTCCCTTTTAAATAAAATTATACGAACAGAAATAAACAATGCAAACTATTCAATCAAAACGTATCTGATAATAAGTTCAATTCATTATACATGTCGTTTCACTCAAAACCCGTGAGCGGGTCGACTATACAGCCAACTTCTTTTATTTTTTTGGTAGAAATGCTTGGACGTATAGAATTGAAATTTGCCGTACCCTATTGACTAACATATTCAGCAAAGTAATATAAAACAGTTATTTTTCTTCTAAGAATAAATATTTCTACTTACATAAGCTATTATTTGTGTACAATGGTATAAATTTTATCATTTAATATAAAAATTTGATTACAAACTACATAAAAAAATTACCTATTACCACTCGTTCTGCGCATTCTCATCATTATTTCGCAATACTAAGCAAACAATTCTTTCCGTTTTATACCTACAACTGTGTGTATAATAAATATTTAACCATGTATAATTATCATATCAAAATTATGATACATCGATCAGTTTTGGAAATATTAATGTCGTTACTGCAATGAAATCAACATTTCTTACCTATGAAGACGCAAACACTTTGTAGGAAGGAAACTTTTAATAGAATTCTAAAATTATATAAATGAAATCACTCCTGCTTTGAAATTATGGAAAAGAGGTACCTAAAGTTTAAACGACGGTCTTTTTCAATAGAGAATACCAATACCAATTAACAGCAATATTTCAGAAATTAGTATATATTCAGAAAGCAGGTTAACTTGTCTAAAAATATGCAAGATGTACAAGTTTATTTTTACAGTATGCATTAATTTTATTTCTATGAAACGTCACGCCATTTTATTGTGGAAAATGATCCTCAAACTCTCTTATAAACGATAAAAAAGATGAAATAAATAAATTGTCTCTCAAGAACCTGTTTTCCGATTTGACAAGAAAAACAGATTCGTAGGCGGTATAATTATGGGCTCATTTTCTTTAAGTAGTAAGTTAGCTTATACCGTAAAAATTATCAAAAATACATAAATTTGATAATTTTTCTTATGTCGAATAGGGTGAATTAATTTCCGGATAAGCATTACCCTGATGTGAGTACGAATCAGGGTAGTGCTTATCCGGAAATTAATAAATAAAATATAAAATACTACGTTACAATCACGTATTACTATAGTTTCAGGTGTAAAAATAAATTACGCGATTACGTAAAGGTATGAATTAACGATTTGTATTTTTAAAGTGCTTGCTGTATAAATTGTACCCTTGTGACACTGAAATTAGTCCCGATATAGACTACTAAGCTAATAGATAGTGGATCGTCAGTCAACTAGTATTAAGGCGGACTGAGTACCGTATTTACTCGTAGTTACTTAGACAACAGTCTTTGGAGACACCCACAATGCGATAAATATGGTTCTAAGAATCCACCGTTTCACAGTGTTTGCGAATAATGGTGATAATTGTAAACTAGTGATAGCTCGATTAAAATTTATTAATTAAATTTTGTGTTTAAATTAGTAATTATTTTAAAGTGGAATATATTATTTGTATTTGCGTGGGTTTGTATAGGTATATATACAATTATTTAATAATATATACAATTTAAAGTTTATCTTTATTAGATTTTACTGATATTGAAAAAAATAAATTGATTTTTAAATAACAAAAAAATTAAAAGTTTATCCTCCGTGCACTTAGATAAGCAATACGCACATTTCAATATATCGACATATTCATATATTATTGTTGAATATTTTTAGGTTACTTTTCAAAATGAAAAAAAATTTAATGTCCGATATTAAATTTGAAATAAAATTTCAAATAACGAATTAAAAACTATATTCAGCTTTTAATTAAAAAATCAAAATATAACATAAATGTCTAAATTACAAAGGCACACTTTATTATACGATGTTTAGAAAATTGTACCTACGGCAAAGTCTCCCCGATTTCCTAAATTAAGTTGTCTGTAAAAGGAAGAAACTCCAGAAATATATTTTTGCCATGTTCTTTGGGAATCTTTTCAAATTTCTTTTATTGCTAGAATTGTCCAATCCACCAAAATTGATACTATTTTTCTGCGAGTACTCACCCTCTATGTGTTAATTATTCCATATTTTCTGCCAATTTATATCTGTATTATTTACATAACATAAAATATAGACATAAATTGGTTATTATTAATATAAAAATTTAATAAATCGGGATAATTAAAAACATTTATTTCGTAATTTTTTCACGCCGTTGTCCAGTAAATACTCAAAAATCGTTTCGCTTTTAGAAATTTACAATACCTCCGATTCTTAAACTGTGTCTTCGCAATAATAATTTGAACTTGAGAATTTCATTAAAATTAATTAGCCCAGTAACGAAGTCGTTTACTGCAAATTTATATTGGTAAAGTTCAGTGGTGAAGAATGAAATGAACTTGTTATTCAATTTTGCTTTGGCAGCGCATTGTGATAATTTGTTAAATTGTTCCTTAAACAACGTAATGTTTAGAATGAGTATTAATATTTTAATACACAGAAGTCAAAACAACACGTAAATATAATTTTAGTGTCTACACAAGATTTTGAACAAACCTAAGTAAAATAAATGTTTTAATTGATTTAAAATGCAACCTAAATTAAAAAGCGATATTTAACATTTGCTACGTTTATACATGCATATTATACATAAAAATATTTATATTATGTTATGATTAGAGCAACTCATATTCTTTTTCTTTTAAATATATTGCGATTCTTGAACACAGGTCAACTTTCCTCAAGATTTTGATAGATGACACAAATTTTGAGGATATGTTTTCCCATGTCCAATATGCAAGAAACTAAGAATGAGTTTTAAGTGTTTGTTAGGTGATGTTTCTTAAATCGTTTTATAGATTTAATTTTTCGTCTTTCTATTGAAAAAGTTTAACCCATTATGAATGTCCAAATATGAAAAATCAAATTAAATTTTTTTGGTGCGCATACTCGTACTGTGTAACTATGAACGTAATGTTAACCCAATGTATTGTGTAATACTGTGGTGAGAATCATTAGAAGGAAAAATGGGTTTTAAATAATATTAGGTTCTTTTTAAATTTTCCTTACTTTTATTATAACAGTTGTCTTCCTTGTGGCGCCAGCCTTTGTAATTTCAGAAGCATTCGACATATAAGCTTAGAAAAGCTTGTAAGATGTATAATTTTGGAAAGAAATGCAAAATAGAAGTTTAAAAGAAAAATTACAAGAGAAATGTTGCTACATGGTTTTCATGGAAATATAAGTTTAATTGAGATCGCATTGAAACATTGATAAAAAATTATGTAAATTTATTTATATAATATTAAATGCATTGAAGCTGGTGAACTACAAAAGGCCTTCTGGTATGTGACTTGACCATGACCATGCACCAAAGTACAAATATATCTGATATTTCGTCACTTCTGGACATTATTTCCTAGCGGGAATTAGTGCAAATATAGAAATAAGTACGTAGAAGAAGTTGAGTGTTAATTTATGTAGGTCTAATAGAAAAAATTAAAAAAATCTTTCAAATTACCTGATGTTGACCGTTATGCCTTAATTAATATTTTAATTATAAGGCATCGAATACTTGCTAAAGTATGTACCAAGCTACATGTCTTCGATGTTATATAATCAGGTTTTTATTAAGCTTATCTAATCTTGTATAATTTAGTTCGTATTTACTTTGAGTATATTTTTGTCTATCTGAATCTCATTTATATTACTCATACGTTTGAATTATTTAGGCGGAATTTGAAACGTTTCTATCGTAGCGTGGACTCTAGAATAACCCCACGAAGGGCATTGACTGCTTGAAATTACTGTTTTCAATTTTTTTCTTCGATGTAATACGATACCCTGTATATTTGTTTTACGTTTATTTCTAGACATATTTCAGATAGAGATGAAGATTCTGAGGATATATAATAAATACGGTTATATATGTAGTATTTTGTAATTAAACTTCAGAATACCTTCTCGATCAGTGATGGAAGGTCTTACAAGACGCATATATTCCCTTACAATCTATCAATTCAAAGAATGTGGATTGTTTACATTGGGGTTAAGTTAGTTCATATTTTCCAGAAATGGAAAAAAGCTATCATTTCATGTTTAAACAGAAATATTCGATTGTTAAATTAATATTAACAGACAGTAAATTGTAGTCATTATTCTGATGTATATAGATCAGGTGATTCTACATTTCTTATTAAGACGTACAAGAGTAAACATTTGGAAATGTATGATATGAGCGGGAATGTTTACAAATAACTGAATTATTACAATCATATCTCGAATTAATTTGATGCGATATTTGAGGCCAATTTTTTAAACGCAAGATATATTATACGATTGTTATGCTCACGGTTTTGATCTATATTATATTACAGCTGCAATATTTTAGAAGTATTATTCCACAATATTACTTTATTATCAATTATTGTATTATATACTAGAGCATCAGTCGGTATTCGAGCTCTCAGCTTGTCCCATATTTGCTCTTTATTTAGCTATTTGTTTGATGTTCGCGTAAAGGACGCATTGCCCAATTTTTAGTGGCGTTGCTATAAATTATGGACTTTATAATCACTGGACGTACTGTACTTCGACAACCCCGCTAGCCGTACTCAGATAACATTCTACAAGCGGACTATCTTCAAAAAAATGAATTTGTTAGTTACATATAGGTTACAGTCGCGAATGTTTCTGTTCTGAACCAATTAATATTGGTGAAGAAGTTGGAGTAAGTCATCAAATTTAGAAAAAGGTGACATAACATTTCATTTGTAAACATATAGCATTTATATTATATCACTTGTTTCAAAATGAATGGTTATTATTCATAAATTGTTTGTAATAGTATTTGACATGATTTTTTAAGATACTTATAGGGAATATAATCTGTGTCGATTTTTATCGATAAAAATTATTGATGCTATAAACGAAATATAAAAAAATTTAATCCACATTATAACGATAGCATTATTACTCGTCAATCTAAGTTTCCATTTGTTATTTTATCTATTATATATTTCATGTCTTTCATTTATTCACAACCCATATTTTTCATTTAATGTGTTATCGGTTCATTAATGTTTTATTTTAGTTTACTTTTTTTCCTTGTGACAAGAAGAATGCCTTGTATATCAATATTGCATAAAACTATGACTCTGATTAATGAAAACACGTGAATGATATCGATGTTAAGCTATAATTTTAAACGACCATATTTAAAAAAAAACGTGTTTCTTATCTATTAGAAGTCTATTAGTTACCTACTCCGCAATGTGGATAATATCAAGAACTTTAATTTTTTAAAATAATTAAGTTCAATAACAATACACATAAATTATGAAATATATAATTTTGATAAATATATCCAAGAATCGAGTAACTAAAATGTATCAATAATAGTATTGGGTAGTAATGTACTAGGAAATAATTTCAATTCCTCCCTTTTTTCATTATTGGCTAGGTGATTTTTTTTAATTATACTAATATTTTTGTGCCTCAATTTTACCTGTACATTAGAATTTTACCTTTTTAAGCCCTACAAAACTAAATCACGTATAATTATTATGAAAACAGTTATATTTATGTATTTGACAATTAATACGAAATGGGAATAAAAGGCGACATTGTGTTCATTCTTATAATTTTGGTTGTTCATGTAAGTCTTGGTAATTTAAAGTCATTAAGGTATTTTTAAATAATGAAAAATGGTAATTTTTAATACATATGGAATGTCTTCAAGTACATTACAATCATTATTAAAATTAGTTGGTTCAACTTTGAACTGTAATTAAATACTATCGAACAATATTTATCGATATTGTCACAGCCGTGACAATTCTGATTTAAAGTACATGTGACCTGCGCATTTTTAACCTAATACAATGAAACGTGTGCACAGCGTTAGCCAGTCAGGAGCGAGTACAATCCCCCTGTCCCTCCCTTCAAAATTTTGACAATCTGTTTCATAACGAATTTGTTTAATTACTCGTCCAGTGGTTATTAGATCCATGCTTTAAATTAATGACGATGATTTAATTTACTTGATAATATATAAACGGCGTAATATACGGATTTTTACCTCTATTGAGAAATAATTAATCGACAACTCAATCTCAAAAACTTTTTAATATTTCTAGAAAATTTTGCAAGGAATTAGTCGATATAGAGGATCTTCTCCTCTTCCTAAGCTTTCAAACGTTTATTGAAAGCTGTGAGTAAGCACCAGAGAGGCATTGAGAGGAAAATGTTGTTGTAACTAATTGCCCTAGAAAGGGATTCGAAGCGCCGTATTGCGAAACGCCATTACCGCCTTCTTTCAAGGAGTATTATGTGAGATTTGCTCTGTAGTGCTAATTAAGGTGGAGTTTCTTAAGAAAATATATTATAAGTCCTAGCAAAATTTTGTCGAATGGAGTGGGGGGTGGATTTTAGGAAGTTTTCGGGCTGTCCTGATTTTTTTAATAATTTCTCATTTGTTTATTATAACACTTCCTGAAACGAAGTAGAACGACGGCGGGAGACTAAAAAATAGCGAATAATTAATATCATGTGGGAGACTTGCCTTAACAACTTATGGAACTTCGAAAGTGTTTCCTATTTTAGAATTCAACTTAGCAAAATATCTGAAAACCATAAGTAACATACACACAGACACACACACACACACATGTATATATATATATACATATATATATATATATATATATATATATATATATATATATATATATATATATATATATATACACATATTAGTATATAGTTGTGTGTGCATGTACGTGTGTGTGATTATTCATTTTAGATATTTATTAGCAATATTGTACTGCTTCCTGATGTGAGGCGATAATGAAAACAAGCGGTAATGAAAAAAAAATAACGAAATGACATGAATGTGACATAATAGTAATAAGTTTGAAGATGTTATTATTTACTAGAAAATATTTTAAATTCGGGTGTATTGACAAGGAGATGATTTACAAGATCCATTATGGTACATGGTCTTGATATACATTGATTCAGGACGGAGATACGTTAGCTGCAGTAGTGAAGCCTTCTGAGCTCCTTGGCATCATAGGTTAGGACACATTAATAGTTAATACGTGAATAATATGCAGGAAGCTGTAGAAGGTTGTGCAATGTTGAACAAAAAGGGTAATAAAATGATTTGTGTAATGTGCTATGAGGGCAAGCAAAGTTGATTACATTTTCACTATGGAGCAATAGAAGTACAGAGCTGTTGAACATTATACACAATTACATCTGCGGGCCAGTAGAAAATATTTCTCTCGGATGATCAATTTTCTCCTATTTATAGATGATTACAGTCATATATATTTTAAAGAATAAGAGTGAAGCTGTTCAACACCAAACAAAATTATGATTCTACGTACTGAAAATGGTAGAGAATTTGGCAATAATAATTTTGATAGGTATTTAAAGAAAATGGGAATCATTTGTCAAAAGTAAAACCTATATCCTTCTGAGCGAAATGGACTTTGCGAACGTATGAATATAACAATCGTCGAAAAAGCCAGATGTCTTTTGTTTGAAGCTAAGCTAGACAAAAAATTTTGGGCAGAATCCGTTAACACTGCCGTTTATTTACGGAATCGCATTGTGAAACTAGACTGAATCATTGTGGTCCATATGAACTATGGACCAATGGTAAGCCCAATCATCGTCATATTACAATATTTCTCCTCTCCAAGGAAAAGAGATACAAATTGGATAAGAAATCTGAAAAATGTGTTCTGGTGGGTTATCCAGATTATATCTAAGGTTATGGAGTATATAATAGCTTTGTTATATCAATCGATAACAACCAGCAGAGATGTGATTATTATTGAGGAAAATTAAATTCCTCAGGAAAGTTTCGTTCATGAGCAAAAGGCAGGAAGCAGGTGCAGAAAGTCAGAATTTAGTGGAGAATAATATAGAGGATTACTATGAATCAAATATTCCTTCAGTTCTGTGGATAAAAAAATATATATGATGAAACATATGAGCCAAATGAAGAGTCAACTATAGGTGATGAAAGTTTAGAAAATGAAGAGTCAACTACAGCCGATGACAGTTTCATAAATGAAATCATTTCAGTATCTTTACCACCAAGAACTAGAAATAAGTCTGATAGATATGAATATATGTACAGAGAAAACAATAACATTAGGAGTTGAACTACAAGGGATTAAGAAGAAGTGGGAACAATCTGTTAAACACAAGTTTCAAAACTTCGAAGGTAGATGATCCAAATGGTGTTAATATTTTGAAGTGTAAATATGTTCTTAAAAAGAAACGTGAAAGTTATAATAGTGTGCGTTATGGAGCAAAACTAAAGGCTAAAGGATGTGGTCAAAAATAGTGTGAAGATTATGATGAGACATTTTCTCCAGTGTCGAGACGCACAACATTGAGGTTATTATTTTCATTGTCAATTTAATTAAATTTAGATGGAATTCATCTTCACGTCAAGACAGCATTTTTGAATGGTGATCTGGATGAGACAATATATATGCAGAAACCTACTGGTTTTGTTTGTTCAGGTGAAAATAAGGCCTCCAATTAAAAAAAAGGTCTTAAACAGGCTTCCAAATCTTGGCACAAGACGGTGGATAATTTTATGATAGCAGATGACTGTAATAAATCCAAATTAGAATTATGTTTATTTGCAAAAATTTGATTCTAAACGAACCATTGTAACATAGTATGTGAATGATTTTTGTTTTGTTCAAATGATGGATCTGTATTGTAACATTTGAAATCTATGTTGAGAAATAGATTTAAAATTAAAGACTTAGGATTCGCAAAACAATGTCTTGGTAAGTCAGTTAATTTTGATAAGGCTAATGGTTTTATTACCTTAAGTTAAGAAAATTATGTTGATCAGTTACTAACAAAATTTAATATGATTTACTGTAAAACATCAGATGCTCCGACGGAAGCCCAACTAACTGTTAATAAAGCTAAATTTTCTCATGATTAAATTCCATATTAAAAACTGATAGGCAGTTTGATGTATTTGTCAGTTTTAGCACGTCTTGATATATTTTATTCAACATCATATTTAAGTCAATTTAACAATTTTTATAATGAGAAACATTGGACGTATGCAAAAAGGTTATTAAAATATTTAAAGAAAATTAAAAGTGAAGGTTCAAAATATTGTAAAAATAAAAATGATAAAATAGGAGGTTATGTAAATGTTGCTTGGGCTAACGATCTTAATGAAAGAAGTTTTACTCAGGTTTTCGTTTCTCTTTGTCAGGATCTGTTATATTTTGGAGTTGTGGCAAGCAAAAGTATATTGAGCTTTCCAGTACAGAAACCGAATATGTGGCAATTTCAGAGACTTATAAAGAAGCAACGTATCTTAGAAATTGACAGTATGAAATTCCTAAGAGAACATATCAAATCATTTTATATAATGATAATCAAACACACATAAATTACTAGTGAATCCTAGTTTTCATAATAGAACTAAAGACATTGAAGTAAGATATCATTAATGTAGAGAAATGATAAGTAATAAAATTATATTGATTAAATATTTTGTACTAAATAAAAGTTACTAGTAGTTTATCCTAAATAAAAGTTTGAACTCGGCTAAATATTTTAAATTCACGAAAACATTAGGTACTCTGTAAGTGTAACTGTAAAAGACCAATCATTATATTGCCATTATTGCGATATTTTGAGTAGGGGTGTTATAAATATGTTTCCAAACAAAATATCTAAGTAATCACTAGTGCCCTCTGACTATTGTGTATAAAGTTTGAATAAAGTAAGTCAGTCCCTTCCGTTGATTAAAAGTTAACGCGTTATTTTATAAGGCTTGTGTCGGCGCTATCCAGGGTCACACCCGAGCACCACTGGAACGGCGCCGTTATCAGCTAGAGTAAAAAAGCTCAACTTAGATATCATGATCGTGTCGATATCAGGTAAAATAAAAAAAACTCAATGCTGATATTTATTATAACTGTGCTGATACCAGCCAGAGTACAAAGTTCAATGCTGATATTATTACCATGCCCATACCAGCCAAAGTAAAAAACCTCAAAGCCGATATTATGACCGTGCCGATACCAGCCAAAGTAAAAAACCTCAATGCCGATATTATGACCGTGCCGATACCAGCCAAAGTAAAAAACCTCAATGCCGATATTATGACCGGACCGATACCAGCCAAAGTAAAAAAATTGAATGCTGATAATATTATCGGGCCGATATCATTCAAAGTAAAAAACTTAATGCTGATATTATTATAGTGTCTATACCAGCCAAAGTAAAAAAGCTTAATGCCCATATAATTACGGTGCCACATGCTGTAGTATTTCGATACTAGTCAAAGTAAAAAAAAACTCAATGCCGTTATTATTATAGTGCCGATACTAACCAAAGTAGAAAAGCTCAATGTCAATATTATTATCGTATCGATACCAGCCAAAGTAACAAATCCAAATGTCGATATTATTACTGTGCCCATACCAGCCAAAGTAAAAAAGCTCTACGCCGATATTACAGAATGCCAGTGTTTAGGGCTGCCACTTTTGCTAGATCTAGAATCTCCTGATTTGCTAGATATAAAATCAGGAGATAAGTCAAAACAAGAAAAATATGAACTTAAGTTTATATAGCTTGCATAACATCTGGGAAAGTGGCAGTACTTCTTTATTTGATCAGTTCGACAACCCATATTGATTGAGTAATGTAAATAATGGGTTATATATAGCGTAATTAATTTATTGTAAAAGTGGCCTTTAACAACTTTTGGTACTGTATATCAGTACGTTTGGAATCATATGATATTCTTTGATTAACAATAATAATGATATACCTCACTGGAACTAGCTTATTATTAAAAATAATATTTTTAATTTTCTTGAGAATTTTTCAGTATTTTTGTTGGCCCAAGTTTATTTAAATAACGAACAAAGTTTTCAAAGTTCATATTATAATTAAACTTGATTGAGAGCTCCGATTTGACCATTTTGACCGACACACAGTTTCATACGTCTAACACTAATTTCTCATAAAAAAACTCGCTCAACGAAAGCGATAATGAAAATTTTCTCAATAGTTCGGAAGTGTTCGAAACTTCTCAATAGTTCAGAAGTGCTGACTTTCAAAAATTTAGCTCTTAATAAGTCATACGAAAAACCTGTTTTTATAAGTTATGGATTAATTGTCTAGTTACTTTATAGTAAAGCTAATCTGAGTCTATATTTTTAAATCCCAAAAAGTTTGATCGTTTCAATGGCGTCTCCGTACGCGATTGCTTATTCAATATCATTGCATTTTATTAAGATTGCATTTCATATAAGAAAATATAATTATTAAATCACTCAAGGATTATTTTTTACAGTTATTTTAGGTATTCATTTTACTATATTACAAGCATATGAATATTATGAAAATCCTTTTACTATTGCTGATAGAGTTTATGGATCAATTTTTATAGCAACTGGCTTTTATGGATTACATGTAATTATTCAAGTAATCCGTAATGTTTTTATTCAAGTAATCTGTAGTATTCAAGTAATCTGTAGTAGTTCAACTAATCCGTAATGTTTTTATTCAAGTAATATTCAATATATCAATGCAATAATTTTACCTGAGTTGAGGTCTTTTCCTAGCAGTAATTTTACCTGAGTTGACACGCTTATATTACGATGAATTAAATATAAATAACATTCCTACAATGTTATTGTTGAAGACAAATCCTCTGTTAGCTACAATATTTTACAAATTCTAATACGATTTTTTTTATACGAATCTCCGCCGCCGCTCTTAAAATATGACGAAACAGCGGACCAAAATTTTGATTTATCAAGAGCTTTGGCCTAACTTAAACATCGGGGACACTCTATAGTTCTTTCACCAGTTTCACGGTATTAGAAAATTCAGAATACACTCTTGAAATTAAATTTTATTTGCCATATTTTAATACTTTCATTACATTTTTAGCTGTATTATTAAGAATATGGTAATTGCATTTTGCTCATATAATTTTTGTCTATGGATATTTTCAATGATAATAATATTCCCCGTAGCTAACGGATACATTATCAGTTGAAAATTCAGATACCGATACTGGGTCCGTCATGTTCTGCTACAAATTTTTTTTGATGTTTCTTCCAAATCTTTAAAAAAATTCTTATATTTAATATGTATATATTTTATATAATTATGGTACATTTCTTGGCATCCTTGTTATAGGTATGGGAAAGGAAAAATATGTTACGTTCTGAGACCCATTTGATACTTTAATTATTAATAATGTAAAAAAAATGATTTGGTTTTGTTTTTATCGCCTATTTTTGATGATACGAAATCTGTCTTCCATGAAAGTTAATACAAAAATTAAGTTCCCAAGTCACCAAATGATACAGTATACTGCGGTAATAATTATTACCGAAAACAAAAATCCACTTCGATCGTCAGCCCCAGTAGGTCAAAATATATTACACTTAGACGGCCGACCAGTTAAACTTTGTTGCTATAATGGCTGTCAAAAGTTACAATTTCGTCTCTTTGATCCAATTGTTAACCGGCACCTTAATACTAATTCGTTACCTCTGACATTTTTTATCGGCGTTATATCGTGATATCTTGACAGCTTAGTTTATAATTGTAGCTATCTTAAAGGCGTAAAAATTGCTGCAACTAGTTAAAATACCATTTATTTGTAAAATAATTTTTTGAATCATTATACAACATACAAAGTTAGAAGAGAAAATAGTATATAATTTTAAGCGTACGCAATGAATTTAGAAATTCCCAAACTTATATTTGGTTGGAGAAAACACTTATTTACGACCGAGAGTGAGATATTCGTTGGCTTGAATTTTGTTCTAATGTGGTTGTAAACCCTGAACAAAGCAAAGTAACTGTCGGTGCCTCGAGTTTAGCATAAATAAAAAAGTAACGCTTTATTGCACAAGTTTCGATCGTTTCGCTGAATAAGTGTCCGTAAAGCTAGTTTACGTCACACAATTAAAAGTTACTTCCATTTGTGGGTTAAAGCTTTTTTAATATTCTGAATACAAACACTTGTGAGCTTTCTGTGAGCTTAGTTTTAGTATATTCTTAAAAGTTATTTTTGAAGTTATTGCAAGAGTATTATTCAACATATAGGTTCATAAACATTTGACGCCCCTAATAAAGCAACTGCTAACAGTTTCTCTGTCTTAAATTGATACACCTATAATTTCTACTGAAATATTGCATATTAAACTGTCAAATATAATTAACTACATATTGTACAAACTTAAGGGGTCTCCATGCATGATTCAAGTTAAACGTCATGAAATATAATGTTTTTTGTTTGCATAACAGCTTGCCCGTTGCCATAACCGTGAAGTTTGCAGTAAAGGTTACTAAAATGGATTACATTATCCAGAGCAAGGTTAAGTAATCAGAAAAGATAATTTGAAATCGATATTTTTGTTTGATCATCGAAATTAAACAAGGATTAGCACGTGGTCTTATCGAAACATTGTGTGACGTTAGCTACCTTTTAAAGTAATTTAATTAATGCAAAAGTAATGAAAATATAAAACATTGACCTATAAGCTATTCCAAGTTTATAAAATGCTATTAAGTTCAGGTCGCACATTACACTAGTATATATATATATATATATATATATATGTATATATGTATATATATATATATATATATATATATATATATTACCAAGCATGTGGTTTACAAGAAAACACAAGAAAAAAATAAAAAAGACTGTATCTTCTAAACAATTAAGACACGAAAATCACTAAATTTTAACTGAAAACTTGGAAAAAATGTGCCCCGACTGCCTTAAAATGGTATAAACCGCAAAACGAATCAATAGTTTACCCGATAAGAGATTCGACATATCAATTATAAACATATATACGTATGTATATATTTATTTCTTTATTTATGTACATATTGTTACATCCATCGGCATATTAAGTGCGAACCTGGTATTTTCATAAATATACTTGGATAATTATTATTAAATAGTGCCAGTAGTTTACCTGTAGTTTTCAAAACTTAAAATTACGGATGTTTCATAGATAGATGGGAAAGCACATTAACTTAAGACCATAGCTTTTTTGGACGAATTCGGAACGTTAACGAGTTTAATAAAAAGAAATATTTATATGTCCAATCTGGGCAAAAATAGTAATGGTTCATTGTAACTTATTGAATCAAGCATTATTTCGTTCTGATAGGTGGTAATCTGTACGAGTATAATAAAAACAACACTATAATTAAATTGATGCAAGTGCGCATAACGTGTTCCACTGAAAGTCATATTAGTTTGCTAAAGAGTTGATAGTTTCTCCGGTTGAGCGCTTCGCAAATAAACTATATTTTAATTTGTTAATAACTAATAGATAAGGATAAATTATACAGGATCTGATGGAATTTTCACATAAAATTCTCGACGTAATTAGGTTGATGGAAAGAATAACATGCTATTAAATGGAGTTGCAGAGTCTGCCAGAAGTTAGTAGTTGCAAGTAGTTATGTCAATAAGTATTGCTTATACAATATTAAGCTTTGAATTTTTTGTTTATTGCTATTTTGTAGTTTATTGATAGTTATTAATTTAATTGGTCATATTTCTAATATTAGTGATAATACAAATATGCCTCCCGATTTTTTAGCGAGTTTTTTACCCGACCATTGTCTTTATTAAGTTGATCATTTCATTATCTTTATGAAATTTCTCTAGAATAACTACATATATTCCTATATATTATTATTCACAATTAAGTGAAACTACGTGATGTAGTATTATTTCTACTTTCTTTAATTTCTTTACCATGACCTAGGTTTCGTTGTATTACAACATCTCAAATGGGATATTAGCAAAGATGATATCTTTGCTAATATCCCACCTGAAGATGTTGTAATACAACGAAACCTAGGTCGTGGTAAAGAAATTAAAGAAAGTAGAAATAATACTACATCACGTAGTTTCATTTAAATCTTCTACTTTTCTTTTTTTCACTACAGAGACATTAAATTATTTTTCATATAATATAATATATAAATTATATTGATATATAAACATTTTATAAAAGTTTCTTTCTAACAAAACATTTTCTAACCCTTTTATTTACATGATTATTATTATCCATATCAAATATGTTAGCATTTCTATTATTTATTATTTTTTATTCAAATACTAAGTGACTTGTTTAAGTGTTTTACTTGTCTGTAGGACAAGTCACTTAGAGAAAAATAGATGAATATTTTGATTCATAATATTGACAACTTCTTACCAATAAGAAACATTATTGATTCCTCGTAACGTAACACAACTATCTGCTTTGTGATAAAGAATACAAAGGTTTTTCTTGTATTAAGTGTAAATTTTATTACTGTATATGTATGAGAAAGCTTATATATATATATATATATATATATATATATATATATATATATATATATATATATAACTTTATTCTTTTTTGAAGACATTTATACTGTTCAAAATTGCTCAATATACACTGATTTTCTTTTAATATATTTAAATTCGTCATTTAAATGGTTAGGATGAAAAATTCCCAGATGGATAATTCCTTGAGCTTATACGCCTACTCCTCATTTTTTTGAAAAATAAGTATAAGTGCTATTTTTTGAAGAAAGTCGGTAAAAATATTCGGTTAACATAATACGCAACTAAACGAAATGGAAGGTAAAGAATTAATTTTATGTATAATTTTTGATAGATTTCGGACAAATCAAAATATAATTATTTATAATAAATTGTATTAATTTTAGCAAATCGCACAACGACTCCTCATCTCACTAATACGTAAGCATTTTGAATTTGGAAAGAGCGCGACTGCTTTTATTCATGTATTATTATATTTTTGCTCTATGTATGTATTAAAAAAACAGAATGAAAAAAAACAGAGGTTAGCTCAAGTAGTACTAATTATGGCATTGGTATCTCGCCTGCTCATCTATATTGTTTAAGTGCTAATACCTTGGGTTTCATCTCCTTTATACTTTATACTTTATACGTTCTAGCGGCGAGATAAGTTTCCATATAAAATGTGTTTAATACCCTCCCCATAGATACTTTGATTCTTACCCCCACGGTAAAAAGCAATTCAGTTAAATATTATGAATAATTTAGGATCATGAGTTTTGGCACTAAAATTTTGTTTAAACCAATAATAACTTTTTTATATGTGATGCATATATTAAATTAGCTATTTCGCAGAGGTTTGACATTGCGATAACAAATGGGCGGCTATCATTATCAAGAAAATATTACTTTTCCCTCCTATGAGTGTAGGACCTAAAAGATGAAAGCGTGGATTTGAGTTTATTTATACCTATACTCCGTTACATTTGAAAAGGGAATGTTTGGGAATATACAAACTTGACAGAACAAGTATTATTGTAACCATTTTCTTTATTTTCAAATTCGTAAATTAACACGGATTTATTTGGTATTTCTGAACAAACATTTTATTTTTTTTATTCATATGCCCTTTCGTGCTATATATACACGTAACTTAGATTATATAGGTTATATTTTATATTTAAAAAAAATTCAAGTAAGTAAGATGACTATTGTTAAGAAATTTGTAAATGTACTGTTATTCCATTATATGAGTATAGAATCTGAAAGATGAATTGATTGATGATTATTTATAATTCACGTTCGTAATTATAAATGGATTTATTTCTTACCTCTGAATAAAATATATATTTTTTATGCTATACCCGTTTACCCTGTATACACACGTAACTTAGATTTTATAGGTTATATTTTATAGTTAAGAGAAATTGAAATATCTAATATGAAATGTGTGAAATAATTTATAAATAAACGTACCCTAAAAAAACTTAAAACAATACCAACAAATTTCCTGTCATACTTTTTCCAACTTGGGATTGGCAATGTTAAAAGACTGGAATATTTAAAAAGTTATTAAACAAATCCCTATTAGTAAAAGTATGCTTGGGTCACTTTAAACAATTATAATCATTCTTTCTAGTATACACTCTAGCACACTAATAGACAATATGTCACTTTATACATTTTTTAATAATGATTTTAATGTAATCATTAAAATAATTTTTTAAAGCATAAACTATGCTGATGTACAAAAATATACGCGCTCGATTCAGGGACATAACGACTTGCGGTCCACTGACCGCAGTCGCATTAGACGTTCACGAGATTTCGACGCATTAACACGTTTTAGATATTTATAGACAGAAGATACGTTCAAATTACTCTAGGTAAGCGTCAAAGAGAGACGGAGGAAAATAAATTATGTGGATATTAATTTTGGGACTAAATTATTTATTGGTGTTAATTTTAATATTAAGTATATTTTATTTATTTATTAAAAATAATGACCATTCACCACACTTACAATATCACATTCAAACCTGCCCATATTTACTGATCAGCATGGAAATATCAACACTTTATCCTTCGCTTCTTCATATGTGTCACGGAATTAGCCAAAAAATACAACGATTCTCGTACGGTTAATTTGCAATGACATTATTTTATATTGTTTGATATGTCTTCTCTATGTAAATAATACGTCAACGAAATTATTAAGAAGTATCGGGATTCATCGTTCGTATAATATGTGTGATATTTAGAAAGTTTACGAATATAAAAAATAATATAATATGTGTGATATTTAGAAAGTTTACGAATATAAAAAAATGATGTATTAAATAGAGGTTCTTGTGCAAACTATTGCGCTGAACACGTTCGAACTGCGTCATTTGAAAATAAAAACTGAGCATTACTCGCCACACATACCGCAAGCTTTCATATTTCGCTCCATTCGTTCCATATTTTTTTTGTTTTCTGGCTTGTTTGCCTCCATCAGGGAAGTTAGAGTATGATCTGTATGTAACAATTTTGATTAATTAAAGATTAAATTTTGACGCTCCGAGAATTATGCTCGGAAATTTTAATGTGTCTTTTCTACCACGATCTACATTATAAATTATGTATAAAAGTAGAGAGAAGTGGACAATGAGGGAGAGTGGAGGAGATGGAAAGAGAAGAATGGGATAGGGGGACACGGAGAGAATAAGTCAAAGTGAGATAGAAGAGAATGGGATAAGATGAGATTAGTGAGAATGACACAGGGTAAGATGAGGAAGAGTAAGAGAGTCAAATGGGTCTAAAGGGTCAGGAAGTGTTGCAGAACGCAAAACATTGAATGGAATAAATTTTGGGAAAAAGGGATATAAGAGAGAATGGGATATGATGAGATGGACTAGTGTAGCACTGGGTGAGATTGGGGGAATGGAGGAGTAATAAGTGAGGAATTTGAGTGTTATGAGGAAGGATTTGAGCAAGGGATATGGATGAGAGTGGAGCAGTAAGGTATGGAAGAGACTGAGGAAAGGGAAGATGAGGAAGTAAGAGGCAAGAGGATATGGGATATAGAGGGACAAGGAGGTGTGTGGAAGTTAGGGCTGGGAAAAATAAACGAGTATGGATGAGTGGGACACTGGAGGACTGGATGAAAATGTTAGGGTGGAGGGGGAAGATGAATAACTGATAGAGTGATTGGAGGAGTGGTAGGCTAGAGTAAGAAAGAGGTGGAGTGGGAGAATGGAAAGAGTGCAGAAAATGGATACAGTTATTTTTTATAAGTATTTTAATTAGAGTCTTGATGTCCAAAAGTTTATTAATATCTAGACTAATTTACTTATCAGAAATGTGGACATTAATTTGAAAAAAAATAGAAACATTTAAAATATTTCAACGATAAATTGTGGATAGGAGAGAAGAACTGGCACAAATTACATGAAGCATTTAGAGAAACTCATATTATTAAATACTCGATTTAAATATTTCAATTCAACAAATTATTCAAACATTGTTAGCTCAAAAGAAAACGCTATTTTATAGTTAGAAATGACATTATTTTTATGAATATTAGTATGTAACCAAAATGAAAATTAGATAAAAAAAGCGATAGAAACCCTGAAATAGTTATGACGTTAAAATAATTTAAGAGACGTGTTGAAAATATAATACAAACATATAATACAAATGAAGAAAATGATTTTTGCTTTATTCCATTTCAAAAATTGTTTATGGAAGTAAACAAATTTGCTTTAGCAACAAAGTAAATTTTATTCCTTTTAACCCAAAAATAAAAATTTCCTTTCTTTTTAACTACTTTTAGTGAAATAATTAAAAAGAATTGGAAATACAAACATGAATTTACATTTAAAAAAATGAAACACCAAAAATTAAAAGGTGGAATGTTCAAAAAACAAAAAGATATGTAAGAGGAATGAATTAAAAGGATTGTAAATACAAAAATGAATTTATGTTTAAACATAAACTAATAATTCAATATTACATTTCTACAATCGGCAGAATTAAACTTTTTTGATATTGATTGTGATAGAAGTCCAAATTATTTACCTTCTTAACCCTTTTTAAAATATCATTTTTCTTATTTAACTTTTATTATAAATATGTCTATCTATATGTTTATAGACGTGTAGTATCAATTTATAAATATAATATATAGTGTAAAACACATTACCAATAAAAAAATTGAGGTACTCTTTATGATTTTTTCAAAAAATTTTTATAAAGCTCTGTAGTTAAAATAGGAACCCTTATATTTTCGCCATGTCCGTTGATCTGTTTGTCCGTCTGTAAATTACAACCGTTTTACTTGCAAAATATTAGTATTATGAAGCTGAAATTTGGCATAGTCATACATGTTTATAATGCTTACACAGTTATTAAATAAACTATTTAGAAAATTGTTTTCATCGATTTTGTCTTTCATAAATATTGGAGGTATGTAGTGAATAATGCTCTATACATTTTTAAAAATGTTTATAAATATATAAATGTGTACGAAACTCTGATGGTGCGAATCTTTCTCCTTCTATTTTAATTAAATAATAGGAGCAGTGTCCTATTTCTTCCAAATACATTGTATTCGAAACGTATTCTTCCATTTAAAGAACAAAGCACTGAAATTATCGTTTTGGCTTAACCGAACTCATACAAAAACTTTGAAAAAGACCAATAAATTTTGTTTGATACTTTATTTCAGGTTTGAGATTGACAATCCCAGAAGAAAGATAGCAGCTATTTTACTCCAAATTTTAACGATATAAAGTAAATATTATCTATCCAATAGTGTATACTGGTATAGACTTCATATACATCAGAAGATCGTATATTTTTCCTAAATATTTTTCACCATTAGGTTCTGTGCGATTAAGCAAGGGCCGTCCTTTTTTGTAATCTAAATTTCAAAAATAATATCGGTAAGGTTGTGGTACAGTATTGATATTTATAACATTATTTAGCGTGAAAGTTTATTAAGTTTATATCGTAATAAAATACAATGAGTTTTTGAAGGATCGTAGATTAGTTGAACAATATATGTTCAATGAGTTGGGCCAATTAAATTTGTTCACAAACATTTTCTTTCAAAATGAATGGAGTATACGTATCTATATCACCATAATTTCATAAAAGAAATATTTTAGTAATTAATTATATATTTCAGTAACTATCACACTGCAAGTCAAAATTTGTCTTCAAAAATCCTCGTCTTAAAATTATTTCCTTATACATTTAACAGTGTAAAATTAATAATATATTCTTTGCATCCTCATAAGAAAGGAAAAACATCGAAGCAAAACAAAAATTCAGGAAAATATAATTTGGAAAAATGTAATCATTCTACTATGTAATGAAATTTATCCTTGGGAACTTTAAATTTTCAACTGGCTTTATTTCCACTCAGCTGACAGTTTTCGTGTTCGAATTAGTGTCACAATGTGGCGGCGACCCCGTTAGTAGATTGTGCTTAATCTTCTTAATGGTGCTTAAAATAATGTTATGTCCGGGTACCGCTCGGTTAGAATTTATTTTTATTTTCAATATAAACGTTTGCAAAGCGTTGCAATGGCATCATTATGTTAATTGTCTAGTGTGTTACGTGTGATATTAGCTTTGTCGACGAGCTTTGTGCCGACCACAGATAACGATCTGGGTTAATAATGTGGGCGTACTATTATAATGGTTTCGTTGGATTAATTTTTAAGAAACAATTTTACCATTATTATTTAATTATTTAAGTTTTATTCTAAAATTACAAAACACTTTTAATTATAAGTATGGAAATACTTCTTAAATATAATTAAGGCTGAACTGAAACGACGACTAATGCGAACTGTGATTACGGACTTCTAAGCTTCGTGGTGCTGGTATTTAGAGTTTATAAAGACTAGAAATTCTGATGTGTCTCGGAGTGTACATTGTTGAAGTTTCTACGAAAAGTGCTTTTATATTAGGATATGTAGACGTTAGGGACAGTGCTGATTAAGCATTATGGTTGGTAAGTCAGGAGTATAACAGCTCTCCCATTGAAGACTAAACTTACACCCTTGTGTGAGTATGTCATAGATGTCCTAATCCTAGGCACAGAATTGGAAATTTGACTGTATTGGTGTCAGAAATAGGATCAGGATCTATATTATTTTGGGTGTAACTAGAGATTTACGAAATATTTATAAATCTTATAATACAGGTAAGACATGATACTTAATACTACACACGTGGTAGTATATGAATAGAAATGACCATATTCCAAATTGTGAGGCTTATTTATAATGAGTCTACATTGTGAGCGATGTTTTTAAATTTTCTATCGTTATCATTAAAGGAATCTAAATTAATTTTTTTGAATTTCACAAGAAAGATACGAAATTATAAGTCTTTGAATTATTGCAACATGTATCGTTGATAATGTCAAAATTTGGGTTGATAGGACTTATTTTGATTTCAATATTAGGTTTGGAAAGTAATTGAGTTTCCTTACAGTAAGCAGTATATTCGGTAGGTATATTAAGTATACCAGTACCCACTATGTTAGTTTCGTAGATGTTTTCTTTAGTACAGTTTATAGAAATTTTTGATACTTCGTAAATAATAAAATTCCATCTGCAATTTTCTAATTGTTGCCAAATTTCTATATTTCCTAGTAGGAATTTAGTTTCACATAGTTTCGGAATATAAGTAATTACCTTGTTAAAAAGTTCGCTCTCACGAGTTGGGTTAGCAGAGCTAGAAAAGATATTTTTTGTTTACACAAATAGAGTTGATTATTAATAGTTTTACAGTCGCTTAATATTTTTATTATTAATTATGTAGGTTACAGAAGTAATTCTTATCTCTATTAATGCCGATATATTTACTTGCAGGAATTATAGTTATGTAAGATTTATGGTTTGTTACATTATGCGGTAGTAGAAATGGCAAGTTATGGTACAAATTAAATTCTTAGGCACTTAGTAATGCCATTTTTTAAATGATTACAATTTTGTTATTAGAATAATAACTGAACATACCAAAAGTTTTAATAAGAACATGGATGTTGTTTAAGTCTAGGTATGCATGTAATAATTTAAAACTAGGTCTCTTTTTATGCAGGTAATAATTTAAACCTAGGTCTATAATTTTCCACTAGTTCTTGATATAATTGTTTCGGTGATATATTTATTTATTTGTTTATTTCTGTACTGTAATGTGTCTTATTGATACAAATGGTGCTACAAGAGCAATCTCTTACAGTCAACCAGCAATAAAACATATATAACAGATGGGTATAAAATATTATTTTTAAGGAACATTGCAGAGTTCATTATATTTTCTATCTTAAATGATAACGTTAACAGACTATTCTCTAATATATTTAACAATTCCATAAAATTAGATTTAAACACTAAGTTGTTTAATTCAATAGTCACATTTTTTAAGCTTAAGATAACGCTTTCCACAGCGCTATTTAAACTTTCTTCGTTATTATTTATTTTGTTCAATGGTTCTTGAAATGTTGAAAGTGTTGATAACGTATTTAAAATGTTTTGTTTAACGTATTTTGTTAATTCCTCTACAGTTTAAATGGCGGTTTTTTTCTACAGTTTGAACGGTGTCATTATATTCTATCACGTCATCCTCGTCCATTGTGCCAAAAATATGTTTGAAAACTGTTCCTATACCGTTAAATCAATTTGAGCGTTTGGATTTTGTAGAAATTAAATGTGACATGGAATCGAAGTTAGTAATTATATCATGATAGTGAGTAGAAATCGGTTGAACTAGATTATGACACTCCACGTTGCCAAATATACCATGCTCTATGCAAAGATTTTTCAGCGTTTCGAAAAGAGATTTCATATTTTTAAATGTAGTTTTATAAAAGATATGTTCATTGAGATAACAATGCCAAGATGGTCGTTTAAGAGTTTTAGATAGCCAGCAAGTTCGAAATATATACTGGGATAGTTCTTAATATATAAAATAATTCATAAAAATATTAAGTTATCATTTGTCTGTAAATTCGTCGTAAATTTGTAAAATTAAAATTTGTAAAATCGAATTGAAGTAGTAAAGCAGTAAGATAAATGAAACATTAAAATCGTAAAGTAATCATCGTAATGTCTGGTAAAAAGAATTTAAAAGAAAACGTATAAAGGGAAAGTAGTTTAAGGCGTATATTCACTGTTTTTATTTGCTAATTTTATTTCGTCATAATGATGGGTTACACGGCGTTGGTTTATTTATAGGGTAAGCGAATTTCGTCCATTTATTTCGACAATTTTGTCAAGACCTTTCTAAATAGGAGAAAGGGCTTTTCTTAATCTTAAATTATTTTTGAGAAAAACAAAGTATCCAACTTGGTATTCTACGGGACGTGAATGGAAATCGTAATAGGCTTTCGATACTTCTTCTGATTTTTGTATATTCTCAATAATAATATCTTCGTATAGGGAATAGTGTGTCGTTGAATGTACGACAGTATTATATACTAACATTATTGTGTAGGCATATTTTGACCAATTATCTTGATTTTCATTAATGTATTATTTTAGATACTCCTTAAGAGTGAAACGAATATATTATAGCGCACCTACTTCTGGTAATGATATTGCGATGCCCATAGTTGTTATCTTTAAAAATTGGCCTTGGGTTTTTCTTGAAGATATCTGATGTAAAGTTAGTGTCTTTGTCGGTAAGGATATTTTTGGGAATACCAAATAAGGAAATTGAGTGTATTAGGCACTCGCTGGTTTCTTCAACGGTAGTGCTCTGAATATGATAGGCTATTGAAAGTTTTGTTAAGATACGGGCCCTACGATATCTAGAACGACACGTTGAAGTGTGGTTGTGGATATGCTTGTTATCTGCATGGGCGCGCGGTTAATCTTTCTGAAGGTCTTATTTACTTGACAAGAAGTACAATTTTTAACATAAGTTTCAAAACCTGTACGCATGTTTTTCTAAAAGTATTGCTCTTTTATTCTGTCGTACATACGGGATAAACCTAGATGTCCAGCAATAAGAATGTCATGATTATCTTTTAATATTTTAGGTATTTCGTTCAATAATAGGAAAATACCTCGGTTTTTGCACATGTGTATTTTAATATAGGTGTTGTGGAATAAGGATATTATATATTTTTATATATGTATGTTTATCAAGAGGATTATTGAAATTTAAAATTGCTATTCCTTTTACAGTTTCACTGGAGCATATTAATAATTAATTTCTTATCCTTTTCAGGGTATCAAACACGTCGACATAGGAACAAGAATGAAAATGATGGACTTTAGTAAATAATAAGTAGTAGGTTTATTTACTTATTTTCAACGAAGTGTAAGAAGGTAGTGTTCTTTCAGACTATGCTAATTCTTTAGAACTTTGATAAGTTTTAGGAATTTATTCAATACAAAGTACAGATCGTTAAAGTCTAGCGATGTACGAACGACGATCAACTTCAGTTGTTTTTTCAATAGGTGATCGTCATGCTCAATTCTTTCTGCATTATTCTGTAAATTTTCTGCTACTGATTTTTAGTATTTTTGAATATGATTCATCAAGAATATCTTCGTTAAAAAGATCAAGATTTTTGGAACTGGGAGTAGGTTGGGCTATTAAGAATTCGGGAGGATATGGAACTGGAATCGGAGTATCTTGGTCAACTTTATTATGAGCCTCTAATTGAATGGCGTTTCCTGAACAAGGTGAAATGGTATTGGCTGCAGAATTTAATTTACATTTTCTATAAACAATTTTGTATTCTTACTTTTCTAATTGTAAACGCCAACGTTGAAGCTTACTGATCGGATCTTTATAATTAAAGAACCATTTTAAACGGCGATAATCGGTAACAATTTCGAATGTTTGACCAAAAAGATATGATCTGAAATTTTTACAGCCAAAAATAATAGCTGGCAATTCCTTTTCGGTTACACTCAAGTTACATTAACCTTATCTAGGGTTCGCGAGGCATATGCTGTAGGTCGATCTTTTCCCAGTTTCTCCTTGCCAAAGAGTATCACTTATGGCGTAATCGGATGCATCACAAATCAGAATGAATGGTTTGGTAAAATCAAGATAAGCGAGTAAAGAGGCGGAAGTCAGTTTGATTTTAAGGATTTCGGAAGCAAGTTGTCGTTCGTTTTTCCATGAAAACGGTACATTTTTTTAGGAAGGTTGTGAGTGGTTTTGATAGTTTCGAAAAGCCAGCGATAGAACTACGATAATAAGATACGAGACCGAGACAGGATTTGATATCCTTGGGCGATTGGAGTGTTGGAAAGTCGTTAACTGATTTTATTTTTCAGGGGTTGGTTACATACTTTTCGGTGACTACATGGCCTAGATAAGTGACTTTCTTGCGTAAGAATTTGCATTCATCAGGCTGAAGTTTTGAATTAAAGTTTATAAACCTATAGAAAATAATAAACAAATTTTCTACGCGATTTTACCCCGAAGACCGAAAAGATCCGAATTCATTAGGGGTTGAAAGGTGGAGGGTGCATTTTTTAATTCAAATGGCATGCGCGTAAATTTATAGTGTACTTGTGGAACACTGAATGCAGTTTTTGGCGGGTTTTTAGCGGCCATCTATCTGGTGAAATCCTGAAGCTAAGTCGAGAGTTGAAAAATACTACATTTGGTTTTCTGTAGTTAGATGACTACTCGTAATTTTTATTTATTTGAGGTGTTTATAGAGGTTTTGGTGTATGGTTGTGGTGGGTATAGAGGTTTGAGGTGTTTATAGAAGTTTGATAGAGGGTTTGATTATACCCTGGCTAACATTTTATTTACCTGTTCATTTACTTCCTGTTTATATACATTCTGGGAATCTGTATAATTTGGTATAGATGGGCACATTTGACCTTTATTGTGGTTCGAGGAAGAGAGAACATATCGCATTAATAGGTTAACAAGTTTCAGTTTAGTTTCAGGTTAGAATTCACTTAAATAGATTTCTCAGAAGTATTTATGATGGATATATTTATTCGATTACTATCAGTCACTCGTTCCATATAGTTTGCTATAAAGAGAGATTCGAAATTATGCTGATCGAATATAACACCTTTTTTAATTTCAGGATTTGATACCGAACATCCAATGATTATCTCACTGTGTCGAGAAATAGTGTATACTAATTCAGTGAACTGTAGTTTAATGTGCAAAGTTCGTAAATTTAAAATATTTATATTGTAATCTTTAACGCATCCTAAGTCGAGCCCAAACTCACAGTCAATCAGCCTTATTTACATTATTGAAAGTGGTGTTGGTTTTCGACAAAAATAGTCTCGTACGACACCTGGACGAGACGTTTACTAATTTAAACTATTGACTGTATCGTATCCTTCATTGGGATTTTTGTGTTATTTTGTACAAGATGAATTCGAGGTGTCCGGTTGTGATTAGACGTATACCCATAGGTTGATGACTGCCACGAATTAAGGTGATTATTAAAGCTAGTTTTGAACTTGTAGTTGTTATGTTTACGTAAACAGCACATCTCGATTGTATGGCCTAGTTTTTTACAATAAAGGCATATGAGTGAACTGGTAGAGAAGTCTTGGGCATAAGAATTAGTATCAGACCTCGGTGGGTTGTTTTTAAAGTTGAGATCAGGTGATTTTGGAATTCCTTCTATTTGTTTAGTTTTGGAAACGTATGGTCTTTGCGTGTAAAGGAATCTTTGAATTTTCTCCTCTGAATTGGCTAGGTTAATTGCATCATTTAATGTTTTAGGATCTTAGTACCGGATAATGTTTGAAATTTGGGAATATACCTCTATTATAAAAGTATTTAAGGCGAGATCTTCCATCGTCGCTACGTGACCTTTCAGCTCCCTTTTACATTATTAGAAATAAGGACGTTTGTTAGTAATTTGGAAAGACACGTCTCTATACGCAAAGAAAATTGATTTATTATCTCATTAATATCCTGTCGACAATTTTGTAAATCAGTGAGTAGGCGGACGTAGTGTTTACGTTCCCCAAACTGATTTTTAAGGAACTCTTTGAGCGATGCCCAATTTTCCAAATATTTTAAGGAACAGACAATGGCCGGTTTGCTTTGAAATTGACTGAGTGTAAATTTAAAAACTATATCATCTTGAGGTGGAGTCACTAAATTTATCGTGTTTGTGAAGTTCGTAAGGAATGAATTTAATTTTTTGCGGGACCCATCGTAACGTTTGATGAATTGTAAAAATGAGTAAATTCTGAGGCTTTTTGTTTATTATTTAATTAATTAAGATTTGTTTTAAAACTACAAAACACTTTTAATTGTAATATCTAAGGCTGAACTCATACGATAACTGATGTGAAATGGGATTACGAATTTCTGAGTTTCGCGGGCTGGTAGCTAGGGTTTATAAAGACTAGAAATTCTAATGTGTCTGGGAGTGTACATTGTTGAGGTTTCTGGGAAAAGCACTTTTATCTTAATATATTTAGGCGTTGGGGATAATGCTGAATAAGCATTATGGCTGGTAAGTCAGGGGTATAACAGTAGGTATGTATACTCTCTCGTACCTTAACTCTCAATTTATGGAATTAAGTTTTAATTTGCATTTAGACAAAAAAATATTTTTGGTCAGAAATAACATCTCATTTATACGCATTTTATAAATAATAATTGCAATTAATACCTGATTTAGAATTGACCTAAAACTGAAACTTGGATACAGAAATTCAGATTAAATGATTTGCCTTTTCTTACTCAGTTGCCTCTGGCAGTTGATTTGCAATTGTGTATTTGCTTGGCGTGGCTTACTCGTTATGAACGGAAGTGGCAACATCCCATTGGGTTGATCGTAACTGACATTGCAACATAACATTTTCATGGAATAATTTTTTACACTTAATTATTGTTTGTGTTGTTTTCTCTATCACGATAATGTTGCTATTGGTGCATGTTTTTTACGTGAATGGTTATAAACTTGTGTTCATGCACTGAGGATGAGTTTTAGTATTTAAAGGCAAACATATATTTTATTTTAACGTGTACAGATTGCACGTTATTTATAATTTTCTCTTTAGTTTTTTTAAGGAAAGAGAGAATAATCCAAGTTTATGTTACAATTCAGGAACGTCTTTTAAATAATAAGAGCTGGTTAAATGTTTTGATAACTTTTATGATTAAAAAATAGTTTCGTTGAATAACTCGTTTTAACGAATAAAATTATGAACTATGTATAATTTTTTCAAAAAATGTTTCAAAGATGTGCAAATTTGTGCTAATATCTAGAAAAGAATTATGAATACTAATAAATTTCATGGGAGAAAAAAATGAAAAAATATCAAAAATGTTAGGTCGGTTCGAATTAGAAACATTTTTTTTATTATGTATTCGTATTTTACACACATTGTTAAGCTTTGGCTGTATCCAAAATTGAAGATCTAGTTAAAAAAAACTTACGGATTCTTTTCAATATCCACTTAACAATATTTGATTTTTTATAAATTACATTACTATCATTAAATTATAAACGGTAAGTGTAATATAATAGTAATAATATCTATAATATTTTGTCTATGACATAAGTTTTGAAATGACGTAAGTACAGTTTTTGCAAAATTTGGTTTTAGTACTTTCGGAGAGGATATGTTCATATATATACAACGTAATGGATTTTATAATGAAGCCAAGAGTAGGTGTCTTACATCAAAATGGTAAACCTCGATTTTATGTTAAAATTTTTAAATTTTTGTCTAGTAGTTATTCAGCATTAATTTTTTTTAAACATGAGTATATATTCAAATATCGGAATGATATATTTAATCTTGCGGCTTGCTTTTACTCTATCTGAAAAGTTTTTTCATTGCAGTACTGTCATATCAAGGAATTAAAGGACTCTGTTAAAATATTGTCTTCGACTGACATTTCCGAAAAGTTTTTAACGAAACGACCTATGCAAATAATACTTATTTGATGGTTTTTAGACGAAAATATTAAGAGTCGAAATTTTTAAGGAATGCATATTACAGAAGAAATCTGTCTCTATCTATAAAACATAATATGTACATAATTACAAATTGCGCTTAGTCATTATAACGTTTACTAAACTATAATGTATTTCAAAATTATTAAGGTGTTAGTGTTATTGAATTATAATTTGAAGATATAATTTTGTTATATTATAAACAATTATTTTTCATATTTATTTCTTCGAAACGGTAATTTGTTTATTTTTACTATTTTTGTTTGTTTCCTAATATTTCATTATATGTTTTGGAATTGCTCAAATTCTTAGAGAAAAAAAATAATGAATGAATAAAGTCTATTTTAAATTGGATTTTTAACGTCGGTTAGTTTTTTTTACTGGAAAGTATTTTTATGTTATTTATTGAGATTCATGACATAATTACAAAACTACAAAATTTGAAAAAAAAAATAAACACAAATGAGAAAAAAAGTCCATTCATTTAGTAAGTTCATGAGATTAGTTCATGATTCTACTGCCTCGGCTCCTAACGCCTGACTTGGATCACCCTCTATGAAAATTCTAAAACTAAATGAAATTGATGTCAAGAAATACTTTAGCCCATCTATATGTGTGTCACTAATCGATAACTTTTAAACTATTTTTCACATATAGATAATTTGAATTATTACACTCAAAATATGGTGAATTATGTCGACGATAGCCACTATTCATAATCGGCATAGTTCACCGATTAATATCATATAAAAATGGAATCAGGTTTCGTGTTTCAGCTATAAAAAGTAGTGAGATGTTATGTGGAGGTTAGTATATAGGATTGTTATTAACTCTACCAGAGTTTATTCGGAAAACTCTGCAAGTCTTTTTATCTTTGGTTACAGAGAATTTTGTGAATTGGCAGTTACGCAGGACTAGGATAAGAAGTTATTACTTAAATGCACTGATATAACCGTTAAGATATATTATTCTGGATTACTTTGGATGAAAATAACATTTACGTACTACAATGAACCAGTGTGAATCGTAGGAATATATTAATTTTGTGATATATATTCTTATCCAGTCTTATTGGTTGAATTTTTAAATGTAAGTAGTTCCTTTCACCTTTAAATGTAAGTGCTAGGTGTACCTTCGTCGTTTTTCAGCAGAATATGTTGAGATTAGCGGTATTTATTTAATTAAACTCTCTGAGTTAATAAGAAAATTTTAGACTTGGTTCTACAAAAGATTTTACTACATTTCATGGTCGAAACTTTACGAAATTTAGTTTTACTTTTATATGATATATTTTTAATTGCTTTATATCTTTCATAATCACAATTTTTTGCCACCTTGGCTTTAGTACCTTCGTGCAAGTTTGGTACTGGAACCGAGGCGAGTAATTTCAAAGAGCTACTTTCAGCCGGTCGTAAAATTTTCATTATCGCCAAACATACGGATTCACATAAACACATCGAACTCGTCGAGGTAGCAAATGAAAAGAGATCCGTGAAATATGTGGGCGTTATCGTACGTTTTACGACCTCTACCGATGGAGGTAATTTTTTTGATTATCTTCTTACAGCCTAGCAGAGGCACGGCCTATTTCGTTATAATTGTTGTGATGGCATACTTTTTACTTCATGTTTGTAATAGCTTTTGCCCGTCGATTTGCCCGCGTAGTATTAAGAAATTATTGAGTTTTTTTTAAAAATATACATGCACCTCGAGCAGGTCAATTATGTAATTACGAAGTATTCTTTGCAGTGTAATTTGCCATATCTGACTTAAAATTGGTTGCGGCGCATTGCGTAGGGCCGTGTTATATGATGGTATAATAGCAGTCTGGAATACATTTTTGTAAATTAATGTATGGAAAATGTTGACGAGTTTAACGCGTTAACGTGTTCCATAGATGTTCCAATATTTTTAATAATTCTATTAAAAGTAACGTAATAAGTTGTTCGCCTGCGGTCATAAATTTTTTTTGTTAATGTTCAGTACACTGCTCTTGTCAAGGTTTGCATAATTACATGTTGTAAATTTTGTTCTAGAATGTATTTTATTTGACTGCAAAATTTTAATGTAATCATTATGAGGGATTTAAGCGTGAAAGAAAGACAACGAAACAAATAAAAAGAAAAGGCTTTTACTTTTATCATATCGGTTAGTATTAAGTCACCAATGACATGATTAATGAAGACATACGAAAACGTCTGTAATTACGATTTATGTTCGTCAAAATATTCACTTAATGTGAAGAAATATAGAGAATATGTCTAAAACTACAAAATACTTTATTGAATTTACAAAAGTGTAATGTCGGATTTTATCGGATTAATATTTTTCACGATGATGGCGACACCCAATAAATCACGTTATAATCTACTGTGTCGTCTTGCAACTTGTTCACGGTAAACGCTCGAGATTATGCAACCTGATCTAATAATTACGCTCTTGCTCGAGACGAATCTGACGTTATTCAGATATTTCGGTACCTACTTTTTCACTTAATTTCCACTTTTTTGCACTTCATTTTCACCGTTTTTTATTCCAAATGAATCCACGTTTGCTAAAATGAAGGGCATTTTCCGTTTTCATTATTAGATCCTAATCGACATCAATGCACTTATGGAAACAACACACCTATGGAAGTTCGACTCCGTTATAATTTAAAATTATATCATCGCAATAAAAGTCATAAAGTAACATATCACAAATTTTTTGTTAACCCTTGAATTATGTTAGTGATTGAACTATATTCAATTACGTTATTGTGATAATTATAATTGCGTTGGAAGATGGTCAAAATTCGACCTCGTTATTTATTACTTATGAAAGGATGGAGGTCTAAATCTTGATTTGCTCTCATGCATGTATGCATCATAAAAAGTGTCAGTTAAAATTAAAATTCTAATATTTATCATTGTCAGCTTGAAAGTAAAAACTATAAGCTTCCCCATCTGAACGTTACGTCCAAAAAGAGAAAACAATTCTATTCTACTGAATTAAACTACTGTTTAGAAGGAAACATTTTAAAATCATACTAGTCCATTCATTGGAAATATTTAATATTATATAATTTCAAAAGCAATAAACTGATTTGACAGAGCAAATGAATGAATTTAAAAAAATTGTGTTTTCAGATTGTGAAACCAGTTGTGTGCCAAAGAGCTACGTAACGTTCAGATTATTTTTATGAATATTAATTTAATAAATTATTACCCGAAGTGTAATTAAAATCGTATCATAAAAACTGGAAAATTTTGTTGAGTGAATACTTATAAATATCATTAGTATAAAATGTATATATGATGCATTGACCCTAATGAATATTTTGTCTCGATATTATCTTATCTATGTAAATATTAAACTGATTTTGTTTACTTGTATCTCCCTAATTCCTTAGCTACTTAACTGACATTCGTTAAATTTGTCATGTAGATTAGAACAGGATAATCTTTATTCCCGTTCATGTTTTTTGTTAATTTAAATAAGTCTGGGGTAAAATTACCTGATTCGAGTTACCAAACAGGCCAGTTTGTTAACCTGAGAAATGGCTCAGTTGTATAGGATGAAACTCCATGTTTTTTACTTAATAATACAAATTTACGTATATGTTTCATCTACGTTATATAAGATAAATTCTCATCCTCTTAATTTCAGATAATCCACGCGGGCAAATATACGTCATTACTTTCATTCTGTCCCAGAAGAAAGATTTACAAATAAAATGAATATATTGCTCTTACTTTCAATGTCCTGGGACTATAAGAGCGAGAAATTTTGAAAAACCCTAAACGAGTTACTAATACGACCAGTTTTCATTTTGATTCAACAGGATGTGAAATTTGGAGAAAGTTGCTAAAATACTTTTCCATGTAGAGTGGCATTCTGTAGCATTCAGTAGTAACTTTAAAAAAAGGAAGCGATACTTAATTTAAGGAACATGCACTTTTTTGTAATAATATATTTAATTTCGTATATTAATAATATATTTAATTTGTAATTATCGATTCAAATAGCTGGGTAAGGTTATAATGGTATACGGCAGTGGTCTCTTATTATTACGATGATTAATTGTTTGATGTGAAGTACATAGTATTTTGCTTAATTAATTACATGCTTAAACTTGCCAGCGATAAGAAAATAAAATATCTTAAAACCCTAATTTAATGTAAAATATGACGTAAAATAACGATATGAAAAAGATTACAAAGGAAACACCATGAAATATGTATTTGCTCCAACTTTTCTTACTTAAAAAACTTCCTTTTTCTATTTGGATGAAATCCTCAATAATTTTTGGGCCATGTGACAAACGGTTAAACCAAATAAAACTTGAATTCATAGTCTCTAAATTTGCGAGCATTTTCAATTATAAAAGTCATAAAATTAAAAGTAATTTAATAAGTAATACTAAATTGAAAGTAATGAATCAAAATTCAGCTCAGTATATTACCTCTTATATGCATATAAAATTGGAGTAACTGTTCTTGCTTTCTCTTAATAGATTTTTAATGCAATTAAAAACTACAATATTAATTGATGTTTCAACAGTAAATCGTCATCCTTAATTTATTATTGGAAACTATTCTTGCCGATTAATGATACTTGATGTAAACTCACATAAATAATACTGTGAAAACTTAGAAACTTATAACCTTGAAGTGATATCGACAATTAATTTCTATATAACTGTGGAACCGTTTTATAACTTTCGAAGCCGAAGGTAATTAATAATAGGCTTGAGTCAAAATTTATATTTGTTTTGTGGATTCAAATTATTTTAACAATTAGAATTATTACTAAATTGAACGTCAATAAAAATTTTAATGAGATTAAGAATAAGCGAACAAAAATGCTAGAATGTTTTTTTTAATGGTAGAAACTATTCGTAATTACAATCTGAAGTAAGTTGTCCGTAGTTGGTTTATTTGTATATTTAGATTACATTTGATTGATTTTTCACGTTTTTACTACAAATATTTTTAGAAAATCATATAATTAATTTCTTATGGGGTGGGCATTTCTGTAGAAGTGTGTCAATTTTAATTCCACTACGAGTTTATATCTCACACCTTCCTTTGTTTTGCTTCTTTTATAAGGTTCTGAATAGCATTTAATTATTTCTTATAAGATCTTTTTTACGAATTTTTTTCAAATATCACATTCTGGTCTGAGAACAGCTCGTTAGTCCAGAATAATATAATTTGTTTTTCGTGCTATATGCTCGTAGATGTAGTAACTTGTGAGTATCTGCAAAGTGGCATAAGGAATGGCATCGATTGTAGAAAGTATTTAGGTGTTCAATCACCGATTTTGAATGATACCAGAACGTAACTTGCTTATAACGAATAAACATATCGTATGAGAATGATAGTTGACTTTTAAGTCAAGTTATTTTCAATAAATTTCTTATATTCAAATATAAGAAATTATGAACAAGTTTCTAACTGGTATATTACTATTAATGTTATGTTCATATAATTACTATTTATAATTGATTGAAATACGTGTGTAATTTTGTTTTCTATCTTTGCTCTCTGTTTGCTATTCCGATATGCTTTTTTTACTAATTAATGATTAAAAATGATTTTTTTCAATTCTTACATTACTTGTCAATTAGTTCAATAAATTAATTTAAACAGGATATTTGGTTAGTTTTCAAAATCCGTCACTTACTTATGTGTAAAAATCGAAAGCATTTTGGTTGGAGACGTTTCTACATCATAAATATTTTGGTATGAATTTTGCTCCTGGGAATACGTTCCTGGAATAACTTAAGTTATTCGCTAGAAATTTTAAATAGTCATAACGCTCTGATATTCTTTATTGTGTTATGTACTTCAACTATTACGGCTGCCAATATTTATTTTGATAGATCTAATGAAAGGTACCCTCCATAATGGGTTATGAGAAAAAAATTCTCAACTTTACTTATAGGAGAAAATCACTTTGCAAGCGTTATAATAAAAATTCGGCCAAAGGACAGACGGACAAGGAAAAATTATAAGGGTCTATAGTTTGGCTTAGAAAGGTACAAAATCTTAAAAAGGTGCAAAATCATTTCTAGAATAACAAAAATATTACTTTTGTCTAATAAATGAAGTAAAATGAGTCAGATCTGGGCTAAATGGAGGTTTATCATTGATATATATATTTCGCCTCGGTGTGAAACATGATGACGCTCTAACAGCATTAGCACGATGCTTTACGAGTTGCATTATTTTCTAAAGCATCCGGTCCTCTAGTCGACGTCATTATCTCTCTCGACTCGGTGTGAGACGACATGATGACGCTCTTACAACATTAACCGATGCTTTACGAGTGGCATTATTTCCAAAGCATGCTGATATCAATTTATGTCTCGGCTAACAGTGAAAATCATTAAACATTTTCAAATTCAGTCATAAATTGATCAATCGATTCGTAACTTTCAAAAGTATTCGATAATAATAAACTTCGGAAATTTTCCAATCACGTTCAGAAGGTCATCGCGTATGGAAATAACGCCGCATATTTCCGTAATATTAATATCGACTATCTCGCTTTCACTCCATACGATAACGAGCCATACAACTTTGACGGATGGTTTAATGCCGAGTTTATTATAAATTGACCATCTGTGTTTACGGCCCCGTACAGCTATTAGCATTATAAATAGCTTTATAAACGGATACCGCGGTAGATGCTGGTGAAGAGGAGATGTGATGATAATCCTATGGCCCGTTTCAATATTTTATTGAAGCGAGAAATGTCTTTCGTGTCATAATGTCTTTCGTGTCATGTTAATATGCGTAGTGATCGTAGTTTCAAAATGTGCTGTGGCAGGTGAATTGGAATAAATGAGGCAGTCATCGAATATTTGGGTAAACAATGAGATTACCAATATGTGAGAAAGGGGAGAGGCAGCGGTTCTGTGTGTTTGAGTACTCACTTTTTATGTCGTCTGTATTATGAAGATATAAGAAAAATGTGTATCCCTTTATCCGTGATACTAAATTTACGTTCTTCTGCCAAATCAAGCAGAGGACGTAAAAATGAAATGATGTCAATTTTGATGTCGATGATGTGATGCATCTTTCAGCTATCAGAATTATTTATCCCTTTAGTAATATGTAGAGTGTATAATTACAAGTAATAATTACTCTGTTATTTATCTATGTCTTATTAAAACATATTACAGGTAGAAAGAAACATGGATAGAACTGAATCATAATTCCTAAATCATGTTTCGTGTCGGTAATTAAAAATCGATAATAACTTTATTTGCACTTCACTAAAATTATCATTGTAATACGAAGTTGGAATTAAAATGTAAATTCTTTACCTATCTTGCGGTCTTATTTCTGTGCAAAATGTCTTAAAAAATCGTATTTACTCTTGCATCTAATTAATTTGGGATGGAATTTTGTAGGAAATAAAAAAAAATTATTCAGGTTTTTCTAATTTTTTAAAACGTTCTTGGAATCTAATTCAGAACACTGATATCTGGATAATACCGTTTAATAAGTATGAAATTATTTTTGAAATAATGACTTTGCGCTTAGGAGAATACATACATGTTAGGTACATTTTTGTCTGTTTTTTTTAAACCGTATGAATTAAATTTATCAAAAAATGTATTTATTCACACATAATGCCACATTTAGGGCCTCTGTTATATATGGAAAAATATTTGTCATGACTTTATTCCAAATCTCTACGTATTTTTATTATAATTAGTAAATATTGGATTTAATATAATTAATAAGCGATGAATTTTCAAACTCAAATTCTAACTTCGTGCTACAGTAAAAGCTGGACTGGAGTGAGTCAACGTTTTATCTGTCATACGAATCTGCCGATAACACCAATTCAATCAACGGTTTTTGACCAAAATATAAATACCTGTGCAACTCATGCTACTGTTTAATTGATCATTTATTCTACGTTTCTATATAATGCTGTAGATTTTACATTTAACTGAAGTTTCATCACAATTTATCATAAGCTAGAATTTACACAGAGTCAAGTGAATTAAAAGTTATAACTTGAGTATTTCATATAATTCATTTACTATTGCTAGGTATTTGTTTATTAAATACATTTTAATTTAACAAGTTAGGGTACTTGCAGATACCGCGTTCGTTGATTTCTTATAAAAATATAAAAATATATAGAAGAGAATGATGCATATTTGTGTATTTACAATCGTCTTGTCTGATATTCTGCTGAATTTTAAGTGAATGTAATTATTCTCGTGGAATTTGTTTAAAATGGGGTTTAAAAATAAAATATACAAATAATGTCTCGTTTGAAAGATCTTCCCTATTAATACCTCACTTCATGGAGTAAGCGAAAATTTTTTTTTCGTTTCCGATAAGTCTTTAGTTAAATATACAGGTAGATGTAAAAAAATATTATTTTGTCTAAAAAGTAATATTTTTTTACTAACTAATTGAGCGAAACATTTGTTTCAGGCACGTAGGCCTGAAATTGTAAAAGTTGTGGGGCTGTGATTGGCGGATGGGCGGACGTGACAATATTATCTCCTTCTTTCACTAAGGAACCCAGAATAAATTCTGTTAAAAGATAAAAATAGAAAAAAGGAATGTACAAAAGTTTCTTTAAATCGCTCCAGCAACTTAGATGTTTTACTATGTTATTGACATACGGACAGGGCGACATACACACACACAAAATATTTTAAGTTTCTTTGTTTCGTTCAAGCTTTAAAATCGATTGAAAACAAAATTCTATTGCGATTTTTTCAACCAAAACACTACTGTCATCTTACTTTTCGTCAGTTAAAAGAAAAAATAGAATGTTTATTATGATTAAAATGAGTCTTATGAAAGAAAAATACAAGGCAAAAGGGTGTAGAAGTATTTGCATAGCGAAGTTGTGCTAATTAAATAATTGCAATGTAATTCGTATTATAAGGTTATGTTAATAAGTATTCCTTGTTAAAATATATAGATGCTGATATAATTTATTTTGTATTGATTTAAAGTTTATTTTAACAATTTGTTTCACAAATATAATTTTTTTAAACCAACATTGCCGATGCATAATGCAAATTAATAATCTTTGAGTTATCTAAGAAATGATATCTTCTTTTGTCACTTCGCAGCTCTTCTAGTAGTAGTTACATTTGGTGTAGAATACAACTATAGATAGCGCCAATCTTATGATACTTTTTGGTTGGATACGTATATGAATTAAATTACTGTATTCAACATTTAATAATTTTTGCTAAATTCTATTATAAGTCTACTAGCTGACCCGTGCGAAGTCTTCGCACTATATCGCCATCTAGCGTGTTCCAAGTATACAATTTGGCTAAGATATTTGATGTGGCGCCCACAGATGGCACTCATGCCAATTGTTATAAAAATTATTTTTTTTATTAACAAAAATATTTTTTTCGAATTTTTTTATATTTTTCGCCCGAAGTAGAAAACATAAGCTTTAAGTGGTATTTTTTTTATTCTTTTTGGTGCAGTAGTTAAAGAGATCGAGCCGCTCGACCAAAAAACACCTTTTAGAAATAATATATTTAGATGTTGTTTTTTGGTAGGTCAAGTTAAAACGTAATATTTAATTTTTTTTCTTTTATTAGTGTTCAGTAACAAATATAACAATTTGACATCTATTCATTACAGTTTAAGTCTTGTATAAATAGCTGAGCCAAAAAAGCCTTTCCTGCAAATAAAGATTTGAATGATTGTATAAAAATACTCGAATACGTATATTTACGTTAATACTAAATTTTAAACTAATATATATGCATTATGTGTGGAATATAAGATGAATATTTGTAAAGAGTTTTTTAATAGAAAATGTTTGAAAAATTTCGACAATTAATAGAATTTCGAACTTAAAATATATCGTAATAAATTGTTTTTAAACCGTGCAAAAATGGTTACCATATACTTACATCTTAATTGGAAAACTTGCGTTGTTTTACGTTTAATTACCCAGATCGCCGAAAAACTATTTGGCGTAATGAAATGAGCTGAAACTTTTTTTTTTCTAAAATTGAAAACACTAATTTATTTGCTCGCGGCAGTTGATTATTGTTGTGATTTGTCATTGTCACTATTTAATCTATAAGCATATAATAAAATTGTAACAGAGTGAATTCTGTACATTGAAAATATTTCAAAAGGAAAGTGATGGATAGCATATGAATGATAACAGAAGCCAGAAAAACTTTTGTTAGAATATTTGTCTGTCTGTATGTAAATTTGTACAGGTATCACACAAAATCTACTGGATGGATTCTAATTAAATTTGGTGTGAAAATTTGTACGGGTATCACACAAAATCTACTGGATGAATTTTGATTAAATAGTATATACCCAGGAGCAATATATAAGAGAGAAAAAAATCCTGAGGATAAAAACGTAATTGCAGTGATAAGACGTATTAGTACAGAGCCTATTTTTCCAAGGTGCGTTTCATTGACCCGCTAGTTGCTAAAGAATTCGAAAATAGGTGAAAGTATAATAAAGCCAGTTTTAATAAATTTTAATTTAGATGAGTGTAACATTTTTCTGGGATGCGTCACTTCCAAATAATACTAAAAACACAGACTAGACTAAAATAACTATAAGTGAAGAAGCGTTGTTGCAAAAAGTTAAATATTTGGATAATTGCTTCGTCGCATATTTGGTCCGTATGTTCAGAATTGACCATTAAAGTAATATATTTAAAATTACATTTATTTATGTAAATAATATTTTGAAACATTGCGTCTTAGTGGCAACTAAGAAAGCAATATCAGGACCATATGTATTCGTATTATGATCACGTGAAATGGAGTGTGGATGTTATTAGCATATCAAAGCTCTGGTCGCAGTACAGGATTTGCAATAGAGTTAGTGTCAGATTTCTATGATATAAAATTGTGATTTAGTGTGTAGTATACGTATTTATTTTATATTACTTTAATGAATAAATATAAATAATATCATCACTGTACTAAACTATTGTGGAAATTATATACAATATATAAAAAAATTAACAAAACAATTTTAAGAAAAAAGTTACTAATCAAATAAAATAATACAAAAAAGTTCAGTAATGATGAGGTTTTAATGATGTAAAGTAGAATATTATACTAACTACGATAAAGTAGACGATATACGACCATGCATTTAGTCGTAGATGATCTCTAAACGAAGAAATGCCAAAAATGGCTCGCATGTCTGGTTTAATTTACGTGGGCCGTATGACATACGTTATTAAAAAAATAAAACTAATTGACTGTATTAAATTTCCATTATATAAAATGAAATTATGATCATTCAATTTCTTTCCGGTTTTTAATTGTTTTGGACATGGCCATGGTTAGGGTGCACTTATATTATTTTTACCTGCATGCTAGGCGTATACTTATAAGATAATTTCAAATACTTATTTGTTACCTGCATCTACTAACAACTTAATTCGAAAAATTACATTATGGTACATTTAATTACCCAGATTGCGGGAACATTCTTTGGGTTAAATAACAATTTTTTCTAAAATTTAAAGCTTAAGGTTCTTTGTTCCTGGCCGTTCATTAGTATTTTTAGATTTAATAATGATATTAGAAAAGTTAGAATAAAAACATTATATAACATGACATATTAGCTTTGTTCCTAGTATTTTATATTTTACATCGATAAAAATAAACTAAACTTATATTTTTTAAATCTTTTGATATCAACTGTCATTGGATACGCCACTCAGCAAAAAAACTAATTTTTTTGACACGGTTATTCTTGCAGTATTGATTTTAGTAATGAAAATAAAATAATTAATTTTTATTTAAAAATTGTTACATGTTGAAATTTGCTATAACTAAAAATTATTAAACGGATCACTAAAAATTTTAATCACAATGTCAATGTAATTAAATAATTAACGATATATATATATATATATATATATATATATATATATATATGAATATATATATATATGAATATATATATATATATATATATATAGTATATATATATATATATATATATATATATATATATGTATATATATATACATATATATATAGTGGATTGAAATCGATATTTATATATTTTTATATTTTATGTAGTTATGTCAAAAGTAATACGTAGAGAAGTTAATATTTTAAGACGTATTCCGAAGAATCACGTAATTCTTTTGAAAAGTTTTTATTTTTTTTTTAAATGAATAAGCTCTATTGAAATTAAAACACCTGTTTTAATATTAAATTACCTTTACATTCTTGATAAAAATCAGTACAAATTTTATAACAATGGTTTTAATGCAAGAAAACTTGATAACAAAATAATTTATAAACGAAATCACGTGAAGGAAGCGTAAGCACATAAAGCAAGAAATGACAAATATTTTAAAGCTGTGGTTTAGTTTATTTTGTGGAAAATTACATCGTTTAAAATATAAGCTTTGTGGAAAATTACGACGTTTGAGATAGTGTTGTCTGACACATTGTAATTAAACATATTATGTATATCCCTAACATGCGAGAAAGCCATATTTAGCTGGCCGTAAAATAAACCCATTTAATTGTTCCCTTCATTCTAAAACTCCACAATACATACAGATTTAAATCATGTCAATCCTAGAAAGATAAGTTAATCTGATTTTTTTCTTAATTGGCTTTATTGGTATCTGTTAACACAATATACACAAAAAAGCCTAAATGTTTAAATCAATTTTAAGTAGTAAAATTAAGATAAGATCTCAAATCGGTACACAACGTAAATTTATTCTTGTATGCTAAGATCTTCTTACTAAATTCTTTGAAATTCGTCTGTTTTAAATCAAAAGGGTTAAATAAGGACGGTACATACTTGCAGATATTCACTAGCGAGAATTCTTCACACTAACAATGATTGAAAATTTGACAGTAACATTCAAAACAATTGATAAAATGTTCTATTTAAAAATGGTACAAGGAAAATCAAAACATTCTTAAAGTCAGGGATTGATAGAAAAAAATAATAAAGACATAATAATTGACAGAAATTATCAGAGGAATTAGATTTCGTTCTTTCAATGAAGTTTCGATCTCATCGTACTGGCATAAACTCTAATAAAGACAATGCCATGTTCAGAATAAAGTAGAATTTAGCTTAAAAACTCAACAAAGTCTGTCTAATTTTAAATGAGAGAAAGTATTAGAGATCAGGATACTATGAAATTCAAAGAAACCACGGAATACAAAAATATAAATGTAGATTCAACAATTCCAGGCCAAATTTAACATTATTGATATATATCATGTTCAATAAGATACATCCTGAATGTCAAACATGAAGTTTGAAAGAGTTATTTATATAATACGGTACAAGGAATCAGAAACCACTTCAAATGCTGATTCCATACTGGCAAATGATAGTTTAATTTAAGCCGAAATTAATTAAAAAAAAAAATTAAATTAAAAGGAGACAATTAGCTTTAAGAAATCTGTCGAAACAGCTACTTCCGTTGAAGTAACTGATTCGAATCTTTATAAACAAAATAAAGTTTACACAAGTTTCATTAAGAAACCTTGCAAAGCAGTTTTTTTTCTACGCAAAGATGTGACGAATGGAGAGATCTTACTAAGTGTAAAAGAGTGTCATCTAATTTTGGAAGCCAAATCTATAATCGATCTGGACCCTTTACAGATTTCTGGAAATTTGAAAAGTGTAAGTATAAAGTAATAGTATTTCAAAATATCATCAAAGTTGAAATTATTCTATTAAATAGATTAAACATCTATTCGATTATCAGGTGTCAAGCAATGCTAAATGTGATTAACTTGTGAATACAGACATTTTTTAAATATATATTTCATAATGAAATACTGGCTCTGTATATTCAATCTAAATATCTTCTACCTGAATATTTTGAAATATGTTGCTGCTAAAACGTCCCATCAATATAATGTAGAGTGTTTCATACTGTACCGTAATTATATACTGTACGTGTTTAAATTGGATTTCATTTATAGAAATTTGGCTGAACGTGTAATGTGTTTTGGATACTCTTGGCAGAAAAACTCACGAGAGGGGTTTAGCTATCCTTTCACGTAATTTAGAATAGTTTAGATATTTTAACGATTTGCTTTTAGTTTTTAGAATAATTTGATGTTACACACATTTGAGCTCAAAAATACAGCTAATGTTGGTTTTTACTTTGAAGAGCTTCATTACTATTTCGGAGCTATCAATTATAGAACAAACTTAATTGCGATTCTTGCTTAGTACGTTTATGAATGTTTCTAAGGTGAGGAGCAGAGAATAGCAATGCCAATCAATTGTTAATTACGCTTCGAATTTCTTACCGATTTCAAGCGACGGAGAAGCTGCAGTGCGTACTCGCTGAGAACAAACTCGTAGCTCAATTTAAATTACAATTGCTCAGCTGGCAACCTGATCAAAAATTAAATATAAACTCTGCATTTCTTGACATGAAGTACAAAAGCTGTATTTTCGCGCCCAAATGTGTGTATCGTCAAATTATTCTAAAAACTAAAAGCAAATCGTTAAAGTTTCTAAACTATTCTAAATTCAGAAAAAGGATAGCTAAACCCCTCAGTAAGTTTTTCTGCTAAGAGTATCCAAAACACAATACACGTTCAGTCAAAATTCGATAAATGAAATCCAATTTAAACACGTACAGTGTACAATTACGGTACAGTATGGAACACCACACAATATATGGATGGGACGTTTTTGCAGCAACGTATTCTAAAATATTTAGATACGAGATATTCAGATTGAATACACAGAACCAAATCCAATCAACAGCCAGATTCACAGCCGGATAAAATTACAAACTAAGCCTATTTTCTATGTCTTTATCATTTTTCTCTACCGATACCTGAATGTTTTGATTTTCGTTGTAATAAAAATTAATAAAAGAATAAGCGAAGAAATTAGTAAATTCAGGTTACTAATATTTTGTTTATTTACATACCTACAAATTCAGAAATTTTAACAAATATGAAAAAAGTTATTTCTAAATTAAACATTTATATAGCACATCCATAATATTTATGAGTAACACAGATGCTGCATTTCAAAAATAATTTCCGTCCATAGTAAAAAAATCACATTCTGATGAGACTTCAAGTAACAGAATACAGTAGAAAAATTAAAATTCTAGTGTAATTCGTTTCTGGTGTTTGCAATTGTTAATATATTTGGTTTTGGTGTTAAAATGAAAACATGGTGAGTGTAAGTGTGCACAAATTCAGAGAATATCTGTAGAAAATTGTGCGACTACAAAACTTATACCTCAAGCGATGGCCAATCTTTATGAAATGTATTAAAAATATATCCAACCGGTTTTTCCTAATTTCAAAATGTACGAAAAATTTAACAATTATGTTTTTTTCAACATCGGTTGAATGTTATTCTTCAAACTTTCCCCATTTTTATTATTTAATAAGGCAAATAGTATGTCATAAATTAACATTAAATATTATATATATATATATATATATATATATATATATATATATATATATATACATATATATATACGCATATATACAACCTTGTGTTTTGCGTGCAACCTTTATTGAATTACCATAATTTTAGTAGATGAATATCTACCTCACCATTGCATCTACGTTGAACAGTGTAGCAAATAGCTTATATTTATAGCAGTAAATTACTGCAAGAACGTTATACGTATATTATCATTTTTAACATAGCACTCAATAATGAGTGGGACATTCCTCCACCAACTCATATGGGCGTCTAAAAGAATTTGTGCTATTTTGGGTCCATATCTTCACTTCTTTTCTAAATCATTTTAAACTCACGCAAAATACAATCTAATGATCGAACGTTTCCAAAAGAATTTCCATTCCTTCGACACCTGTTCACATCAAACGGTTGGTTATTTTTTCTCACCTACTTTATTTATTTAATTATTATTCTTCGTGTACTAACATGGTATGCGTGCTTATTGCAACTGGACCAACCTTCTTCAGTTAAACAAAGGACAAAAATTAAAAAAATATATTATATGTGTTGTGGTCGACTGCAACAGATTGTGAATTCAAATTCCAAAATATTAAAAATAATTAAATTAGTAACAAATAACTTGACGAGCTAGCAAACAAATTTAAGGAGGACGAAAAAAGTATATGTATGTATATATATATATATATATATATATATATATATATATATATATATATATATATATATATTATATATATATATATATATATATACACGTGTTTACTTATATATTACATATTGTCAAGAATAGAAGAGAAGGACCAGATTCAGGAGGAGAAATCATCAAAGGAACGATGGGGATTTAAGAATGGGAGTCACGAAATGAATATATTTTTCAAACACCTTGGAATTCGTGAATTGACGGCGCATTTTATATATCAGTGTCCAACTTTAGAATGGAAAGTGAAGGGATAAACAAAGTAATGAGATTTTACTCGTTTTAAGGTATCTAGACTTAAGACAATACGGGCTATCAAAATATTTTAACACATTAAAAAGAAGACAGGTATTACGCAAATTGTATTGACAGCGAATCTTTACCCATTTAAGTTGTTCCTGTTTGTCAGAAATGTGGTGAAAGTTTGTGAAATCGAATACGTAACACCTATATCGGTCATATTTTTATGTACCGGATAATATCCACTGGATAGAGCGTTAATCCAATGTAAATTTCCATAAAAAAATGGAATTCGGATTTTTCGATGATGTTTATATTCCCTTTGATTCTTTAATCGCTGGGAATTTACGTCTTAACGTTGCCCCAAATAACAAACAGTAGTTTCTACCATACCGCCAACATCGCTTACTAGGATCGGGAAACCGGAATATATAATAAGCAAGAAGTGTATAAAAAATCCAATGGACAGAGAAAATTATTAGTAAATTTGTGACTAATGTGTATTTAAATATTAATGTCAAAAGAAGAAAAACACATTTAGGGTAGTGATAGAGGCATGTAATAATATAATAAGACATCTAAATAACAGATAATTTTATTTTAAAATAATGCATCTTTTACAAAATTACGTAGAAATTGTTTGACAAAATATTAAAATAACCTAAACGCTTCAGTTTAATCTCATGGTGCCGTTTTCTACGATTTTCACATTTCACATAAATTAAATTTACGAAAATAAAAATTAGTGATGAAATATTGTCCAGATCTTGTGCAGTTCATTTATTCAACATAATGTATGTGAATAATACCTTTAGCTGCAAATAAAATTTCAGTACGGACAGATATTCCACTCGTGAGAAACGAATTTACCCACATAACATTTGTTTCCAATTCGAGTGTTATAAGCCTGAGCAATGGTTTGCAGATCATATAAAACGCGGATCCTATCAGAAAGTAATACACTATTGTTAGGCAAGTACATGGCGTATTTGGTACCGTTTATATGTAATTTATTTATTGTAAATTTTAATTTTTGTATATGTTTAGTCACTTCGTCAAAAATAAATACTATGTATTTGAAAGTAATTGCCAGTAATGTTATATTTAAAACGGAATGAGTTTAAACTGTTGATTTCGTCGAATAGTATTGAATGGTCGTATGAAATTTCGTGACATTTTCCTAATAAATATTATGTTTTATTTTAATAATATATCATTACTTTGCTCATACAGTTTCGTTTTACTTTTTATGAGAAAAATTATCTTCGACAGAGTTAAATTAGGCAACTTAATGCCTTAATTATTCTATGAGTGCTTTCCTATTTATAATCACTTCCTTGTTTAAAACGTGCCATTTTATTTTGATCTCCACTTTTCTTAGAAGAAAGCAAAATTGTTTTTAATAATGTCGTTATCATACGGAAATTATTATTCTTCCGGTGTATGGTTTTATTGGCTATTATAATTAATTTCAGTAGATGAAACTGTAATTTTTAAAGTCAATTTTCAAAACTGATGTGAATATAATGACGCGGTAAAACAGAGCTTAGTAGATGTAAACTATAAGAGTGAGATTGGCGTATTGCGAGGCATTACATGCCGTTCAGTATTTTTTGTCAGTATGCTAAGGTACCTATAGATACTTATACTTTTATTTTATATTTATCCTTATTAATAAGTGGCCATTTATGTAATGAAAAGTTTCAATAATGCATTATACTAAATCCGCATTTGTAAGTTTACCCCCATATTTATAAGCTCACGCCGCCACCAAAACTGAAACCACTATCTTATTGGTTGTTACTTTTATCCGATAGAATCATAGGTAAAAATAACGTAGGGGCTCCGAGAGATTCTCGGTACGCCACTAGCTCATATTCACTTATTAAAATGTGGGAAAAGCCCGAACGCGAGCTTTCAAAAGACCGTTAATTTTGTGATTTTATTCGAGAGTATATTTACTTTCAATTAGGACCTACGTTAGGCATTATGGATGCTCACGCAAATTTAATTCACCCTGCGACATTCTAGGACCCTCTATTTTACTTTTATTTACAATTGTATCGAACTGAAGTAACGACCAATAAGATAGCGGTTTCAATTTACCAGTAGTTCATCACTTAATTAAATATAAATGAAATACCGATTACACCAAATACTTTTATGACACACTCATCAAAACTCTATTATGTCATGTTGTGATGTTATGAAATTTTCCTTCAACCTTTTTAGACAGAGCGTGTGCTGGAGTATATTTATTTTGTTCTCGACCATGGTTTGCAAAGCTTTCGTTTATTCTGTTACTTCATATTATTTTTATTGTCCATGCCCAAATATTATCAATACTTTTGTATCTGTCTGTCGGAATCTATACCTAATAACTTCTAAACATAACTATTTTTATGTGTATTTCTGGTTATATAATTTATCAATAAATTCAGTTTTAAAGTATTGATGACGTCGTCAGTTTATAGATGTGAGCGTAAATTTATAGATGCGTATCTTGTAAAATATAGCGTTGAACATTTTTCACTAAATCAAGGGTAAATTCATGACAAGGAAAAAATATGACTATAATACCTGGACATGCCGATAAAAAAACTGGACCGTTTACAATGCCACGCAACACGCCGCGGTATTCGAAAGAGGCTATATCTTCTACGCTATATTTTACATGTCATTACATTTATATCAGATTTCAATGCTGACTATATGGACACTAATTTTTCACGCCACTACAGTCCAGTAAAGTAAGTAGGATGTGAAATCAATAGTTTATGTATGTATGTATTTTTTGTTTGGATTGATCTTCGAATTTGTCTACGAAGCTACTGAATCCATTTGACTAAATAAAGTGTCAATTGATTTGTCTTTATTGTACGGGTATCAAAGGCAAGGTTTTCGAAAAATCAAGAATATAGTCGTGATGTCACAAAAAAGGGACGCAAAAAGCAATTCGCAATTTCGCGCACTCTACTGGGTGGCAGTGTTATTCGACCTGTCTTTTAAAATGTAATTCATGTTTTTATTAGCATTTGGAAGCTGTAAGCTCGTTCGAAAAATATTCAGCCTTAAGGTTATAGAAAATACTTCATTATACTCGTAATTAAATACAATTAAGCATTCGTATACAGATAGACATTTTAAAACATTTAATAAATAAGTCTTAGTCATTTAATAATAAGTCTTTTTCATTTAATAAATAAGTCTTTCATTTTAATAAGTAAGTCTAATGACGAATTGGTGGTTTTGTTAGAGTCACTTTGTCGGATTGTCTCGTCGTTAAGAGTATTTAAAAACTTTTATTGGAGTTATGCAATGACGTTGTTATCAATAAACACGTTATACCTGCAGAAAATATAAAAACATGTGACCCCAAATAGTGCCATGCGTAAACTATGATGAAGGAGAAAGAGGTTCTACGAAATTATGTACATAAAAGGTATAATCGTATTGAAATTAGACGAGTAAAAATCTTTCATAGTCACGTTCAGAATGCTAATGGCATGTTTATATGCTTAGTATATAACTTTCGCTTAATATGTAAAATTACAGACAGCTGGTTTTGATGGAATATCCAATTTATCCCATTGCTGTAATAACAAATTTCCTACAAGAATTTCTAAACGTAGAAAGGGTCTACGTGTAAAATTAATGCAGATCGTAAATATTTTATAATTTATTTTTATGGCAACTTTAAAAAAAATTAAATGAAATTGAAAAGTTTTCAATTGATATCACAATTAAATATATTTGCCTACCCCTATTGAACTAGATTAGTTGTTGGTTTTGATGCCGCTACCTTGATTTACAAATTAGTCGTATGACGTTTACTTTGTTTAAATCTTCATTCATGACATGTTTTTAACAATTATATCTTATTTGTAGTGTTTTAAATATCACTTGAATATGCAACATTTTATAGACTCGTATTACCTTAAAGGAACGTAATACAAAATAAAGAAACTAAGCTCTTGCATTTGCCTCTTGGTCAGTGGGTGGCGGGATCAGTTCCCCTTTTTTTACAATCCTGTTGATAATTTTATGTTATATCCATAACTTTAATATTAGTCCTGTCTATTTATTTGAATAGATAGGTTGATTTACTTACTTTCAATTACTAACGACTTCAGATTAATTTAAAGCCTCGGCCATGTACAAGTACTAAAAAGTTAAATTATTTTTAAAATATAATACATACAATAAACGAAGAAGACAAAAGAAGCTTTATAATGTTTGTTTACTAATATGCATATTTCGACATAAATAATAATAAACATAATACAGCTAACATAAAAAAAGAGTACTCAAACATATAGAACCGCTTCCTCTCGCCTTTCTCACATATTAGGAGCCTCATTGTTTACCAAAATATTCGATGACTGCCTCGTTTATTACAATTCAACTGCCAAAGCACTTTTTGAAACTACGATCACTACGCATATTAACGATACGAAAGGCATTTCTCACTGCAATAAAATATTTAAACGGGCCATAGGATCTCCTATTTACCAGCATCTGCCGCGCATCACATCTCCTTTTTATCAGCATCTGCTGCGGTATCCGTTTATAAAGCTATTTATAATGCTAATATCCGTACGGGGCCGTAAACACAGATGGTCAATTTATAATAAACTCGGCATTAAACCATCTGTCAAAGTTGTGTGGCCCGTTCATTTCCGTAACCAAAATGTTTATGTTTTGTTAGGACTTTGTCACCATTCCAAGTTGTTTTGGAAAATCTCGTTGAAATTACATAATGTGAATATGTGTTATTGTATGGAGTGAAAGCGAGATAGTCGATATTAATATTACGGAAATATGCGGCGTTATTTTTATACGCGATGACCTTCTGAACGTGATGGGAAAATTTTCTAACTTTATTATTATCGAATACTTTTGAAAGTTACGTTACATTTAAAAATGAAAAGTTGTACGGACCATAAAATCGTTGTTTTTCAGTGAAAATAAGATAATCTTATTGAACTCAAAGGGCTCTTTTCAATTTGACTTTACATGCGCTTGCAGAATTTTATTTTCTCTCTTTTATCAGTATATGAAACTATTTAAAATATAATTTCCAGACATTTTAAATATAATTTATAATTTTTGGACAATCATATTGTGGGGAAATTTCAAGTATTCATCTTATTTTGTTTAAAAATTAAAAGTAGACGGACAAACGGAGGGACAGATGACGCACAGTGACGCGTTTGGTGATATAGATAAGATAAATCTCCCATACAGTTTCGACCTCTTACTATGCAATTTCTACTCATTTCCAAAAAGAAAACATAAACTGAGAGAAATGCTATTCCCGGATGCCCAAGGAGCGGTGACTGCCTTTAAAAAACCGCGGATGGACACTCTTAGTTCAAGGAAGGGTGGGTAGACTGTTCCCTTAACTGGTCCCATCAAATGAAGCGATGCATGTAGTGTCAAGAGACTATTGGTAAAACAGCAAATAATTTACAAACCTGCTCATTAGTTCCTTTTTTTAAGAATCTAAAACTTTTAGTGTTACCTCTCGTAATGTTTTTGGAGTTACAAAGCGTCTTACCTGCTCGAGAATAATTCATGTTTAGTACCAAACAGTTATCTATGAAAATATGTATTCAAATTAGATTCAGATATTTTATGTATTTTATGCATGAGTTCTGAAAGAATATTTTATAAATTATTTGCCGCACTCAACGGATGGATTCGATTTAATAATGTTGAAATTAAAATAATTCATTTAAATGATAAATCAGAGTTAGATATTGAATGAAAATGAAATATGAAAATTTTCTGCCGCAAATTCAACAAAATTCTATATTCATCACAAAAGCGAAAATTCAGGGATAACCTTCAATCCAATTTATCTCATTTCATGAGTTAAATCTAATTATAAACTTTATAATATTAAAAGCTAAAATATGTTCAAAAGGTTTTTTGTTATCAACATAGGGAGAAATTTTTGAATGAATCATCCTTTTTAACATATCCATGTCCTCTGCAAGCCTTCATGCTAATAAAAAGGCAAAATTGTTTAGGAAAATAATACGCTAACTTTTGAAGATCCTTGTCGTTACGATATTCGAGTATGTGCGTAATCAAGTCATTAATAGTGAGTTAGGATAAAACCGTAAAAGTAAACCTTCATGCTAGGGCTACTTCGCGGTACAATTCCTCAACACCTTCACAAAAATTCTATCTATATTTCTATCTATATTTTTAAAAATTCTAATTATTCTATCCAGTATTTATCAAAATTTAGTCTTATAATAAATATAACAAAGTTTATCGCAAAGTTAAAATCAGTCGCTTACTTTACGTTTTTGTTGAACATGTAATCATCGATAAGAAGATGCGTAAAATGATTCGGAAAAAACGGTTTGCACGGAATCAGATTTTTCGAAGAAAGTTTCATTTTTAGCTTAGCCATCAAAGAGTAGGAAATTCAGTAACTGAAGATGATGAGATGAAGATATTTTAATATTTTTTTAAGTTCATTTATTCGACTAAATAGACGATTTGCCCATTTATGAACCTTTATTAACTACATTGTTCTCTCAAATTAAACCCATGAAGCTTCTTAAAGCTTAATGTATGTTTACACTTGCCTAATTTACTACTTAAGTAACATAATCGTAGAGCGCGTCACCACGACATATATAATTTGCTCGTGTTTGTACCGTTTAATTTTATAGCGTGATTTAATTTTAAGTTAGAAATTTGCATTAAATTCGGATTTATTGAAATTAGATTCAAAATTTGTTTCAATTTCATTTTTATAAAAAATAATATCGAATTTTTTCGAGACATTATATTAATTTTAACAACTGAATTTAGGATTTTTTTGAAAAATGATTCTTGCAAAAAACACGTAAGAACCGGGCGACGCAATATAAAATTATATGGGTATTAATTTTAAATAACCCACAACTATAAAGAGAGCAAAATAAATGTAATTATCCCAACTTCCTAACCCGCAAGAGGCGTTCATAACGTATTGATATTTGGAAAAAAATTCGATTTTAATTTAATAGATATAGCAATGGAACAATAAGAATTATGCGCCATCATGATGTTTTACGAAAATTTTAAAATACAAAACGAATATTTTATTTTCTACTTTTATTCGATATTTCAAACAGTCGAGATATAAACATTAAAAAATGATTTTTTTCAATTGATCTCCGAAAATCACTCCTAAAGTAGCGAATTGAGATAATTCTGCCTTCCATTTATATTTGCATCCCCACTAAGTAGGTATACAATTATGTCAAAAATTAATGATTTGTTTGCGGATTTCTTACCTGCGGTTTGTGCTGATGTCACGATCGCATAACGCGCGGCTAATTTTTGAGTCGGCACGAGGAAGACTCTCGTAAACACACTCGTTCGAGCATTAATGTTCCCCATTTTGCTCTACGCCGAAATGACGTCGACACTACGTGAAAGCGGGGGAAAAAGATAGACGCCCTGCAAATGTGGTACTAAAGAAGAACGCTCGGAGTATCGTGGAATGAGTTTGGTACTAATGCATTCATACACCAAGAACACGGTATTAGGCAGCGTTTATCTAATATGTAACTCGCATAATGAAATTCTTAGGATACATATCGCGACGTAGAGACGATATCATTGAAAACTGGTGGCAAAATTGAAGATACAAGACCACGTGGGAGAGCACCGATGAGGTAGATATGTCAGATCAAGGCAGCCATGGACGTTCCCTTACACGGCCCCACCCGGGGAGCTAATGAAGAGGAATGGTGACATATCTTGTAGCATATCACTCATATGCAACATGCTCGATTCTATGACCACGGCCACTCTGTCAAGAGTGTAACGACTAAGAAGAAGAGTGCATTGAAAAAATTATACATTATTCGCTGGCGTAGTCAGCGTCTTTTTTGCTATATAGAACTGCGTTATACCAGATCTTTCCACTTGCCCACAATATTCAATCGTTCAATCACCTAGTCTAGGCAGCACCTGGTTTTAATTTGCTTATAATGAATGAAAAATTATTCTATGAATTCTCTAGTCTTTTTATTTATAAGCCAATAGTAAAAATCCTTAGTATTCGTCTAGGCATAACTGAACGCGTATATAGACAAAAAATTATTTCCAAATTAAGACGAAACCTTGCTCATGCTACTTATTAGAAAAAATCACAAAAAAGTAATTATATTACAAAACAATTTTTGTCATTTGGAGCTAATGTGATATATAGTGATAAAAAAGACGAAATATCAATTCATTCTATCAAAAAATACAACATGGCTGATTCGAGACTCTAATCAACCAATTAACTAAATTAAGATAATGTCAAAAAATTATAATGTTTAAAAAATGAAAAAGAAACGGTGTAATATACAAAATATTCATTGTAATCATGTTAAACAAAGTTCTGTCATTTAATAATAATCAAATTTCAAATCGAAGCAAAATTCAATACTCAAACTGAAAAAAAAACTTCAGGTAATAAGTTCAGTATTACCGCAGAGTTCATGAAAAGTAAAAAGAAAACGTATCAGGAATAGAGGTGTGATGAAAAATTTAATACCAATATGTAATTTTCCATTCATTTTTTCATTATAATATGTATACTATTATAATATAAATAATTGGTCAATCGGGTAAATATAATAAAAAATAACCAAGAAAACGACACAGCACTTTGAAATGGATAAACTTGATTAAAATTTTGAATAAACTGGTATACAGGTGCTTAACGTTAACAATACTATAGAGCTAACTCAAACATGAAATCGAATTAAATGTGTTTAATAACGGAACAGAGTATATTCGGCTGAGCGCCAAGTATGGACAAGAAATAGCTAAACAAATATAAAGAATGTAAACTTAATATCAAACCAATTATCTCAATATTTTAGAATACATGACAGTCCCAAAGTAACTCCATGTTTTCTAAAGAACATTTTAAACAAGACAGACGCTAATAGTCCCTGTATCTTTGATGTGGTTCTTTTTTTTTTACTCGGTTTGTGCATATCAAACAAATAAAACTTGTGTTTATAAAAATATTAAAAAAGCTTCTTGCCAAACATTGCGTTGGCGTAATCATGTTGCATTTATTCTTATGTATACTGTAGAAGTTTTAAAAAGTAAAACTTGCTAGCAGAACCAATTAGAAATAAAACCAATCAGAGTAAATAAATAATAAGAGACTGTGGAATATTAAATATTACATTAAAGACCGCTTTCTTTCCAGTGCAGTCTATAAACCGGCACAGGTTATAAATACATTTCTAAAGATATATGACAAATTTTGTTGTAATAAAATAGCGAAATTCACGAAACTGGGTACATGTTATTTATTTAATTTGTTTAAGTGTAATAGCTTTTTGAAAATAAAAATAATAATAATATTTCATACCTAAACGACAATATCAAAAAAATACTAATCTAGTATTTATTACACGGTGAATAACTTTTTCACAAAAACATTCAATCGACCTCAAATTAAGAAACGTAAAAATAATGAAAACGTTTGCCTATAATGTTGTTACAGAATGTAATTAAAGCAAAACACTGCTACCGTTTCAGATTTTTTGAAGTCAATGCCAAGTTGACGCCTTAGTTCGTCCTTCACGTATATGCAAATCCATTGACACCCTGATAAATATCACATTTGACATAGCATAGATTGCAAAAAATTATAACCATGACAATATATCCAATTTTTTTACGCTCGGAAAGGATTTTATAAGGAAAAAGGTTCAACTTAATACTCATATTTTCATTATTTTGTAGTTTTCCGTGCATTTTTTATTCAGTGGTTTTAAATAAGTTCAATTTTTTTGGTCAAAAAATTTCATTTTTATATTTTTAGTACTTGATACTATCTATATGATCATAACGTCACGATAAAACGAAGAATTTAATAATAATACCTGCTCTATTAAAATCGAAACTGGCATTCGCTACATTTTTTGGAACATACGAATAAATACATTCATATGTACGTATATGCTATCATATGTACCTATATCATGTGTGTATACTATACATACACGCGTGAACATGTACATACAAGTAAACATACACGTACATATCAATAACATTTCCCTCTTTTGGCTTCACCATAGTCAGTGCTTCATATCTTTGTACATAAACTTGTCGATACTTACATATCTACCTACTTAATAACCTTAGCTTCTGGCCATCACTTCGAAAAAAAGACTCGCAATACAAGACAAACAAACCCAAATTTAAGAAGTTGCTGTCGACACCTTCCTGCTCTATCATCCGACTCCCGCCACTACTTGTTACCAAATGACCCATCAAGATCAGTTCGATAAGCGCAAACTACATAAATCTACTCCTCATTCTTGAAGAGTTTCTGTTACAGCTTTTCAAGTACGTTATTAAACCATATTTACTACTTGTGATCAAATGACCTGTTAAGACAAGTAATATGAGCCCCAGCATGATTAATTTCTCTTTATTAAGGAGTTCCCATCAGCACCTCCTGGCTCAATCCCCTCAATACTCGTAAAGGTAAATGAAACCAGCCTAACCACAATGGATCTGCTCATTGCAATTGAGAAGTTTCTTTCACCACCTTCCAGCTCTATCCCCATACCTTGGAAACCATCTTTGACTAAATAACTACTCATTGTAGTGGATTTCAACTCGCCACCAAAACAAACAAATATTCCATGGCCTAAATTAATGATTAACTGAATAGCGATATGCGTACTATTGAATGTTGAAGAATTCTCTTTCTTCTTAAATCCGATGCCAGATTTTCACAAAAACGGTATCACATAGGAAGCATAACCTGCAATTTAATTTTTTTTTAATATGTTTACCCAATAAAATTGTATGAGTTGACATACATATACAGCAATAACCAAAATATTCGAGTCGAATTGAGAACCACCTCCTTATCGGAAATGTCGTATTTTTCTTTAGTTACAAGCGCATTTCAGATAATACTTCGTGGATAAAGGCAAGTTAAAACATGATTTTCTTGGTTTTTAAAAATTAAATATTCATACCTAATAATACAGAAATAAAGGGAACTTAAAACATGATATTCATAGCTTTTAAAAATTAAATTACTTTTTTCATAAATGAAAGATGCAATTAAATGCTTTAATTTTATTTATTAAAGATACTATTTGCTATTAAAAGCATTAAACACGTAACACAAATTTTGCAACGAAACATAATAACACTGTTTATGAAATGTAAGACATTCCATTTATTTCTGTAAGTCGCATACCCAATTTCGTTTTTCTCATACTACTAAAAGGACTAACATAACATAAAATTATGCACTTCTTATCACCTTTTTTGAGGAAGCAACGGAGTTTAATAAAGTTAAAAGTTTAAACCGCCCTCGCCCTACCTTACGATATTCTAATACCGCGTATCACATTGTTCACATCCGTGCTCTGTCTTTCAGCTCCGAAGGCGGTGGTTGTCGCAGTGAGCTCATTTGCATAGATATTGAAAACATCAGAGGTCTTGATTTTGCTTAAAACAGTGAACACTCTTGACATATACTAATTATAATCAGTTAAATTTTTTTTTTCATTAGAATTTAATTGATTTTCAGTATTTTAATGCTGTTAGTATTTTATAACTGTTAAATTTCATACATTTAATATTTAGTTACGACCATAGCTACGCATAGTTTATCTACGAATATTTATGTGAATAAAGGATTATGATGTCATATCAAAAAATATTCATATAGGTATATCAGTCGCTTTTAATTTATTTATAAATTCATAATTATAATGTAATCAATGTTTTTCCCTATAATCAATGTTTTCTGATTCTCCTACTTACTTTATTGTTTATCGAATAATTCGTAAGAAATAACAAGAATCCAATTCATTGCCACAAATACTTTTCAGGGTCTTATTTCATGAGACACGAATAAAACTCAAATGTTTAACATAAAATATATGGAAGTGAATTAAATTCGTATGTTCACGACCGAAGCGAAATAGAATATTTAATCGTAACTGTTCTACCCGTAAACAAAAGAGCTGTAGAAGGAGCAGATCAGTATCTTTCTCATTATTTACAATAACAGGTACCCACTTAGCTAAAACTGGGTATGCATCTTCACGTCCGGATATATTGTATTTAAGAATCGGAATATTTTGTTGAAAGAATTTTATATTAATAAACGTGTTTGCTGCATATACCCACTAAGATAGCATTCAGCGATATGCTGATTTATTTGATGATCTGAATATGCATTCTGTGGTATTTTTCTCCTCAATTGTCTGCAGTCTAAGCAGCTAGGTGCTTCTAAGTTGTACAAGTGGATACGTCGTGCCTTGTATATCCAAATCAGTTGCTGTTCATATGTTCTATTTCGTTATTTTAACGAAATAAATTGAAATACATTTTTAGTGGCAAAAAAAATGCTCAGAAAGTAAATAATGAATTATAGAACTGACTTGACTTGAGTCAAGCTAACTTTTCTCATTTATCTTCAGGTCGGTAACTGTTATTACTAAAAGTAACAAATTATTTCATTTCATATTCTCACTATATTTCAGATTGCTGTAATCTGAAATTGAAATTAATGGATGTATATCATTAAATCTATGCCTAAAATGTTAAGTTATTAAAAAGTAAACGGAACGATAGTTTATGTTAAACTTTTATTAAAAACACGAGTAAATTCCCTCATCGTTCCGACATTTTAATTACGACGTTTTTCTAATGGTTCACCATCCATTTTACTGCCACATTACTATCTCATTGTTCATCGCAATAATACAGAGCGGCACATTAATAAAGCTACAAAAACATATAATGACCCCAATAACCTATCGGCTTTGCCTAGTTGCCGTCAGAGACAATGATCTATACTATCGATATCATAAAACTATCTCCCCAATAAACGATAATATCCTATAAAATAACAGCTCAGACGTCAACTCGCACAGTCGGGAAGTGAAAGAATCAGTAACGTGAAATTACTGCTAAACGAGAACAACAGGTTTCATTTATTGCAAGTCCGAATTCGGACGATAACATTGTCCAACTTCGTATTTACTGACTGAACCGCGCTTCTAAGGCACTGAGCGATATACTTACTCACATTTCAACGTCATTTTTCGGTTGATGTTTGCGTTGAGCCACACGTAAGGTAGCATATAATTTAATAAGATTTTTTTAGAATACTTATTAGGCTAAGATATATGTTACGTTTTTTACGAAGATTTATTTTGCGTTTTTTATGATTCTTACGAAGTCTAGTTTTTGACAACAGTAATTTGCAATTCCTCTTCATATAAATAGCTTAACATGATACAAAATAAGTAAAAACGCGTTTATTTTAAAGATATTATTGGATTTATCTATTTAAAACCTACACAAATATTAGTTTTGTCGATTGTAAAAATAATAAAAATCTAATATAATCTTAACTGAGAGCTGGTTAAAATTGAATTGAAAGAAGATGGTTTATCCAATAACTGTCAATATTTATTAGATTATTATTATGCTTTTTTAATTTAGACACACTCAATATGTCTATAATATAATATCTATGTAAAATAAATAGATAAAATTTTAGATTAAAATTAAAAAAAGAATTAACGGATAGCACAGTGTACCGTCTCGAAGGAATGTAATGTTTCTATTGTTTTAATAATATTAAATATTTATTATTGAATATATTTAGCGTTAATTTTGTAGAAATTAATTATTCATAATTCAATAAAACTACGTGATGTAGTATTATTTCTAATTTCTTTAAGTTCTTTACCACGACCTAAATTTCGTTGTATTACAAAAACTTCAGTTGGGCTATTTGCTAATAGCTCACCTGAAGATGTTGTAATATAACGAAATCTAGGTCGTGGTAAAGAACTCAAAGGAAGTGGAAATAATACATCACGTAGTTTAATTTAATTGTGAAAATATTTAATGTAATAAACGATTTTTTTGCATATATCTGTTTCATTACCTATTTCTGGTATGGACGTAAAAGAGGAAGGTCTTTTATAATATAAGTTAAGGCGGAATTTATTTTCATTATTACATAGATCTTCGAGCGTCTACTTGTACTAGTCCTATAAGCATATGAAGTTGCAAGAAACTAGACTTCCTGTTATTTCTTACGAATTATTCAATGAAAAAGAAAGTAAGTAGAAGAATCAGAAAACGTTGATTATAGGAAAATAGTTACGAGTATTATAATTATAAATTTATAAATATATTAAAAGTGAGGGTGTAAGTAACAAATTAAAATATTAGCATAAATAACGTCGCAGATATATACGAATATTTTTGATGTAACATGATAATCCTTTATTCATACAAATATTCATAGATAAACTATGCGTAGCTATGGCCGTAACTAAATATTAAATGTATGAAATTTAACAGTTATAAAATACTAGCAGCATTAAAATATTAAAAATCCGTTAATTCTAAAGATAAAATATATTTTTTTAACTGATTATAATTAGTATGTGTCAAGTGTGTTCACTATGTTAAGCAAATGAGCTCATTGCGACAACCACCGCCTTCGGAGCTGAAAGACAGAGCACGGATGTGTACAATGCGATACGCGGTATTACGATATCGTAAGGTAGGGCGAGGGCGGTTTAAACTTTTAACTTTATTAAACTCCACTGCTTCCTTAAAAAAGGTGACAAGAAGCGCATAATTTTATGTTAAGTTAGTCCTTTTAGTAGTATGGGAAAAACGAAATTGGGTATGCGACTTACAGAAATAAATGGAATGTCTTGCATTTAATAAAAAATTAAAGCATTTAATTGCCCCTTTCATTTATGAATATTTAATTTTTAAAAGCCAAGAAAATCATGTTTTAAGTTGCCTTTATCCATGAAGTATTATGCGCTTGTAACTAAAGAAAAATATAACATTTCCGAAAAGAAGGTGGTTCTCAATTCAACTCGTATATTTTGGTTATTACTGTTTATGTATTGTGTTAACGCATACAATTTTATTGGGTAAACATATTTTAAAAAATCTATTAAATGGTAGGTCATACTTCCTAGGTGATACCGCTCTTGTGAAAATCCGGCGTCTGATTTAAAAAAAAAGAGAATTCTTTAATGGTCAGTAGCACGCATATCGCTATTCAATCAGTCGTTAATTTATGCCATGGAACATTTTTAGTGGTGAGTTTAAATTCACTACAATGAGTTACAGATGTATAGAGCTGGAAGGTGGTGATAGCAACTTCTCAATTGCAATGAGCAGATTCATCGTGTTGGGGCTCATTTTACGTTGACGAGTATTGAGACGATCTAATGATGGAGGCAGAAGGTGCTAACAGGAACTCTTTGATGAAGATAAATTATATGATCACAATTAGTGGAGAGGGTCTAATGACGGAACTAGAAGGCTTTAGTGTTGGGGCTCATATTACACGCCTTAACGGGTCCTTTCATCACAAGTAGTTCTAATAATGGAGTCGAAAAGCTGTAGCAGAAACTCTTCAAGAATGAGGAGCAGATTAACGGAGTTTGCGCTCATTAAACTGATCTTCATGGGTCATTTGATAACAAATAGCGGCGAGAGTCGGATCATAGAGTTCGAAGGTGTTGACGGAAACTTTTTAATGTTGAGAAGTAGATTTATCACGTTCAGGCTTATTTGACCTGTTTTGACTATTCTTTTCAGTTGATCTCATGATGGGGCTGGAAGTCGGTGACAAGAATTCTATAATGGTTACGACTAGTTTCATCAAGTTTGAGTTTATTTGTCTCGTGTGGCGAGTCTCTTATTTAGACGTGACGGCCAGAAGCTGAGGTTATTAAGTAGATAGATATGTAAGTATCTACAAATTTATGTACAATGGTATGGAGCACTGACTACGGTGAAGCCAAAAGAGGGAAATGTTATTGATATGTCCGTGTATGTATATTTGTATGTACATTTCCACGTGTGTGTGTGTCTAAGGATGTATGTACATATGAATATATTTACTCGTATGTTTCTCAAAATGTAGCGGATTTCAATTTCGGTTTCAATAAATGAGGTATTATTAATTTTTTCGTATCATTGTGACGTTCTGGTAACATAAATAATAACAAGTACTAAAAATATTAAAATAAAACTTTTTGACATAAAAATTAACTGAATTCAAACCACCGAATGAAAAACCCAACAATAATGAAAATATGAGTATTAAGTTGAACTTTGGCGGTATGAAATCGTTTCCGAGCATTAAAAATGATATTTATTGCCAGAGTAGTAATTTTTTGCAGTCGATGCCAAGTCAAATGTGGCATTTATCAGGGTGTCTATGGATGTGCGTATACATGAGGGAGAAAGATAAATGTCAACTTGGCATTAACTTCAAAAAATTTCAAAAACAGTAGCAGTATTTTACTGTAATTATATTCTGAAACAACATTACAGGCAAAGGTTTTCGTTAATTTATACTTTTTGGTTCGTTTCTTAATTTGAGGTCGGTTGAATTTTTTGTGAAAAAGTTACTCACCGAGTAATAAATACTAGATTTATTTAATATTTTTTGATATTATCGTTTAGGTATAAAATGTTATTATTATTTTTATATTCAAGAAATTATTACGCTTTAACAAACTAAACAAACAACATGTAACCCGTCTCGTGTATTTTGCTATTTTATTACTGTTAAATATTACATATATTTTTAAAAAATGTACTTATAACCTGTACCTGTATATGTATATAGACTGCCCTGGAAAGAAAGTGGTCTTTAATGTAATATTTAATATTCCACAGACAGTTATTATTTAATAATTATTAGTGGCTGGGAACCTGTAAGCAAAATAGTAAATTAATACTTCTGATTCGTTCAGCTAGCAAGTTTTACTTTCAAACTTCTACAGTATACATAAGAATAAATGCAGTATGATCCCGTAAAACTGCGAAACGGTTCGTCATTCTTCAAAAATCCCAGCATTTCTCCACCACGCCACTATATTTAATGTTTGGCAAGAAGCTCTTTTTAATATTTTTATGAACTCAAGTTTTATTTGTCTGATAGGAGATGTGCCCAAAACGATTAAAAATAAAAGAACCACACCAACGATACAGCGACTAATAGCGTCTTTCTATTAAAAACTCTTAAATTTTCTTTAAAATTATCTAAACCCGTTTAAAAAGTTCTTTAGAGAACATGATAACTCCATGGTACTTTGGGACTGTAATGTGTTCTCAAATATTGAGATCCATAGTCGACGTAAAGTTTACATTGTTCATATTTTTGTGTAGCTATTTCATATCCGCACTTGGCGCTCAGCAGAATATTCTCTGTTCCGTTATTAAATACATTTCATTCGATTTCATGTTTGAGTTAGCTATTTAGTATTGTTCATTGTTAAACATTTGTTTACCAGTTTATTCAAAATGTTATTCAAGTTTATTCGTTTCAAAGCGCTGTATCATTTTCGTGGTTATTTTTATTATTTTTACCCGAATGACCAAGTATTTATATTATAATAATATATGTATTATAATGAAAATGTGAAGGGAAAATTACATATTGGTATTAAATTTTTATCACGCCTAATAGAGGTGATACGTTTTTTTTACGTACGTTTCTTGATACTTTTTTTGTTCTCTTGTTCTTGTCCATGAAACACATGAACACAGCGGTAATATTAAATTTACGGTCTGAAGTTTTTTTTTTCAGTTCGAACATTGAATTTTGTTCCCACTTGAAATTTGATTATTATTAAATGACAGAACCTTGTTTAATATGATTACAATGAATATTTTGTGTATTACATCTTTTTTTTCAATTTTGTAAATATAATAATTGTTTGACATAATCTTAATTTAGGTGCCTGTTTGATTGGTGTGTCGAATTAGCCATGTTGTATTTTTCGGTAGAATGAATTGGTATTTTGTTATCTTTATCACTGAATGTACCTTCGCTTTAAATGACAAAAATTGTTTTGTAATCATAATTCATTTTTCTATTTTTTTTAATCAGTAGCGTGAGAAAGATTTTGTCATAAAATGTAAGGTATTTGGTTTTCAAAAAAACAAAAAAACTAACATGTTTATGTTAATTTCTTGTATTTTTGAATACCAAATGCAATTATTATTCTATATAAAATAATTATTCTCTTAGTAAAATTATTGGAGGATGGCATATCTTAATTTTTTTGGTCAATTACTTTTGGGCTCAAAGGTAATAGGTTGAAAATTTCAAATCAAATTTTAATGTTACTCAATATGGTGTCAGTTAAGGTGGTAATTTAGATCCTCTTTTGTCAGCATATATATTTATATTTTTTCAAAAATAAGACATGTATTTGAGTTATCCACCGTTGTAATACCTTTAAAAAATCGTAAAATACATTATATTCTTAGATAGCCTAATCAAATACTCCTATTTGATTAGGTAATGCAAAAATAGGACATTATTTGGATTCGAATGGGAAGGCATATACGTTAATGCACGTTGAATTTTTACATCATGCAATCCAAAATAAAGAAAAACCTTAATATGCATCACAAGTAGAACTCACATCACAAGGGATCTATATATACTAAGGAACTTAATTATTATTAAATGTGCAATTGTGTCAATTATGCCTAGACGAACACTAAGAATTTTTACTATTTATGCTTATAAATATAATATATATTTAGGCTTATAAAGAAAAACACGAGATAATTCAAATAATAATTTTTCATTCATTATTGTAGGCAAGCGGTATAACGCAGTTCTGTATTACAAGAAAAAACTCTGACTGCGCGAGCGAATAATGTATTTTTCAATGCATTCTTCTTAGTCGTTACAGTCTTGATAGATTGGCCGTGGTCATCATGTCAAGTTTGTTGCAAATGAGTGATACGCCACAAGATATATCGCTATTCCTCTCCATTGGCTGCTCTCCGCGTGGAGTCATGTAGGGGAACGTTCATGGCTGCATTAATCTGATCTGTCTATCTCATCTTCAATTTTGCAACCAGGTTTTCAATGATATCGTCTCTACGTTGCGGTACATGTCCTAAGAATTTCATTATACAAGTTTGTACACTATTATATAGTTTATAAACGCTGATTAATATCGTGTTTTTTATGTATGAAAGCATTACCATGAAACTCATTCCACGATTCTCAGAGTGTTCTTCTCTAACATTTGCAGGGCCTCTATTTTTTCTCTCCCGCTTTCACCCAGTATCCACATCACTGCGGCGCAGACAAAAATGGGGAACACTAATGCTCGAACGAGTGCGTTTCAACAATAAACCACGAACCTTTTTTCCTTGCTTTTGTGATGTTACCGTTCTTCTACATCTTCGTCAGCTTATCCATAGCAAACTTATTTTGCTATAAGCCTTTTGGCATCCTCCATTATTAAACATTCACGCCCCAAAATAGATGTAACTGAAACTTACTTACTGAACTATATCGCAATTCGCTAGTTTTGTGACTTCGGGCGAGTTATAGTTAACACGGTCAATAATCATTACCTTCGTCTTGTGGAGATTAAATTTCAATTTGAATTGATAAACACACTGAGGTAGTAAAAAAATATCTCGGTATACTCATCAATCAGTAGCGTCTCCAAAATTTTAGCCATTTAATTGAATCAAATGGCTTACACATGATTGGGTAAAAACGTTAATTTGGCGTGCATATCTATAAAAAAGCTTTCTGCTTTGTACGTTTATGTGCTGTCAGACTTTTACATGTACAAGAAATACAAATAGGATTAGATATTCGTTGGATTAGAAACACTTTTCTATGTAATCGAAATCTTTTGGCATAAAACTATAATACATTATAAAATATTTCTGTATGCTATACCTATATTATCCAAAAGAAAAATGTTTTTACGTATATCATGACTTTTTGAAACATTTTATGAGTTTTAGTTGTATATAATTGGTGTGAAAGGTATTGTGTTTTATATTTGGGAGCAGGCGTTCATTATTGCTTTAATGTTTGCCTGGTACGCTAGTTTTTTTTCAAATTCATTTATTTTCTACTCTAAAACCGTTACACATACCTATATTTACGAGACTGTGTATAGGATAATTTGATTTATCGTGCTACATGATCGAAATTTTAAGGGCAATTAAATACCGAATTCTTCGATGTTTCAACATTTTCTTTAAAATTCAAGGAGGATTTTATCATTTGGTTTTGTTTCTCTAAGTATTTTAACGTGTAGAGCCGAAAAAAATCGTTACAAAATAATATATTTTGTTACATTTAGCGATACTTTCAGCACTCAAGAAGAAGTTTTTTAAAATCCACTTGGTTATTTTGTCAACCTATTAGTGGTTCACTGTATGTAAATGTTATTCCGAATTAATACGTATATGTGGGAGAAGTGCTATTTTAGTGTATTATGTGTATGGGTATGTTTCGCGACCTTTGAAATTTTCAACAATTTTCTCGGCGATTCTCGTCTGAAAAATTATGATTGTTCGTATTTCGATAGTTCATTGTCTATAATCTATAACCAGTCGTATTTGATAGCAATATCTTATCTTTATATTTTCATGTTTGATATTTTTGTTTTCGCTTAGAATTTTGTTCGACTTTATTATACCTATTCGAAAACTAGAAAAACGAAACCCTTACGAAGTATTCCGAGTGCCCATCGTTTCGTGTATCCCTGGGTAAAAAGTCATTTGACACTTAGAGAATCCCTTAAATGATGTAAAGTTCAGTCCATAGTTATCAATAAAGTCATAGTGAATAAGAGAACCACGTTGGAAGAAACCGCGTTCCTCTAGTATCTCAATGCGTGCTCTGCAATAAAACTCTACTCGTATCGCTGTGTGAGTTGCAATAATACAAAATGTGCTCCACATCCTGCGTTTTGCAACCATCCGGTTATATGTAAGTGCGAATCTTTGTAAGTTTGTGGGGAAGGTGCCATAATAGTCTGGCTTGAGCCATAATAGGCATATAATAGTCGGGTTTGAGCCATGTCTTCTCGATCCGCTCGAAAACACTGGACAAAAACTTTCTATTGGTTTCGCCCTCGGAATTAGGCGAAGACCATCTAGATCGTTGTGAGAACGGACGTCCCCAAAAATGCGTTTCTTCCTGGTACCAGGGTTTCCTGAACTCAAAACTCAAAGTGCTCTTGTGTCATAATGTCTTCCTTGTGCTGATTCAAAAATTAGCCCCGCGTTATGCGATCGTGAGATCAGCACAAACCGCAGATAAGATACCCGCAAATAAATAATTAAATTTTGACATAGTTGTATACCTACTTAGTAGGGATCCAAATATAAATGGAAGGCAGAATAATCTTAATTCGCAACTTTAGGAGTGATTTCAGGGGTCAAATGAGTTATCATTTTTTATTCTTTATATCTGGACTGTTTGAGATATCGAATAAAAGATAGTTACATGAAAATCTGAAAATAAAATATCCGTTTTGTATATTAAAATTTTCCTAAAACAAATTCATCATGATAGCGCATAATTTTTATTGTTCCATTGCTCTATTAAAGTAAAAACGAATTTTTTTCCAAATATCAAGGAGATATGTGCATTTTTATACACTGTTGACAATTCGCCTTCATCAGCGTCATTTCATCATCAGAATTATTAACAGCATCTAAATTTTATAAGTTTAAATTAAGGCACGGAACACTCATCGCCTGCATTCAGTCGAAATTTACTGCTTGTTGGGTTCAGTTATTGTATTATTGCATCTTGATGGCGTTGTTATTAACGTTATGAGAGCATTACAACCTCTTGCGGGTTAGGACCTTGGGAGAATTACATTTATTTTGCTCTCTTTATAGTTGTGGGTTATTTAAAATGTATATCCATATAATTCTACATTGCGTCGACCGACCGGTTCTTGCGTGTTTTTGCAAGAATCATTTTTCAAAAAGCCCTAAATTCAGTTGTTGAAATTAATTAATATAATGTCTAAAAAATTTCGATATTATTTTGTATAAAAAATTAAACTAAAACTAATTTCTATTTTGAATCTAATTTCAATAAATACGAATTTAATGCACATTTTTAACCTAAAATTAAATCACGCCATAAAATTAAACATTAGAAACACGAGCAAATTATATATATCTTGGTGATGGTCTCTTAAATTATGTTACTTAAGTAGTAAATTAGGCAAGTATAAGCATACATTAAGCTTTCAAAGCTTCATGTGTTGGATTTGAGAGAACATTGTAGTTAATAAATGTCTGGATAGTTTACAAATGGGCGAATCGTGTATTCAGTCGATTAAATTAACTTAAAAAAAATATTAAAATATCTTCATCTTATTATCTTCAGTTACTGAATTTTCTATTCTTTGATGGCTAAGCTAAATATGACACTTTCTTCGAAAAATCTGATTCCGTGCAAATCGTCTTTTCCGAATCATTTTACGCATCTTCTTATCGATGATTACATGTTTAACAAAAACGTGAAGTAAGCGACTGATTTTAACTTTGCGATAAACTTTGTTATATTTATTATAAGACTAAATTTTGATAAATACTGGACAGAATAATTAGAATTTTTAAAAATATAGATAGAAATATAGATAGAATTTTTGTGAAGGTGTTGAGAAATTGTACCGCGAAGTAGCCCTAGCATGAAGGTTTACTTTTACGGTTTTATCCTAACTCACTATTAATGACTTGATTACGCACATACTCGAATATCGTAACGACAAGGATCTTCAAAAGTTAGCGTATTATTTTCCTAAACAATTTTGCCTATTTATTAGCATGAAGGCTTGCAGAGGACATGGATATGTTAAAAAGGATGATTCATTCAAAAATTTCTCCCTATGTTAATAACAAAAAACCTTTTGAACATATTTTAGCTTTTAATATTATAAAGTTTATAATTAGATTTAACTCATGAAATGAGATAAATTGGATTGAAGGTTATCCCTGAATTTTCGCTTTTGTGATAAATCTAGAATTTTGCTAAACTCGCAGCAGAAAATTTTCATATTTCATTTTCATTCAATATCTAACTCTGATTTATCATTTAAATGAATTATTTTAATTTCAACATTATTAAATCGAATCCATGCGTTGAGTGCGGCTCATAATTTATAAAATATTCTATCAGAACTCATGCATAAAATACATAAAATATCTGAATCTAATTTGAATACATATTTTCATAGATAACGGTTTGGTACTAAACATAAATTGTTCTCGAGCAGGTAAGACGTTTTGTAACTCCAAAAACATTACGATAGGTAACACTAAAAGTTTTAGATTCTTAAAAAATGGAACCAATGAGCAGGTTTGTAAATTATTTGCTATTTTTCCAATAGTCTCTTGACACTACATGCATCGCTTCATTTGATGGAACCAGTTAGCGGAACAGTCTACCCACCCTTCCTTGGACTGAGAGTGTCCATCCGCGGTTTTTTAAAGGCAGTCACCGCTCCTTGGGCATCCGGGAATAGCATTTCTCTCGGTTTATGTTTTTTTTGGAAATGAGTAGAAATTGCATAGTAAGAGGTCGTGGCTGTATGGAAAATTTATCTTATCTATGTCACCAAACGCATCACTGTGCGTCATCTGTGCCTCCGTTTATCCGTTTACTTTTAATTTTTAAACAATATAAGATGAATACTTGAAATTCCCCCACAATATGCTTGTCCAAAAATTATAAATTATATTTAAAATTTCTTGAAATGATATTTTAAATAGTTTCATATACTGATAAAAGAGAGGGAAAAAAATAAAATTCTGCAAGCGCATGTAAAGTAAAATTGAAAAGAACCATTTGAGTAGAATAAGATTATGTTATTTTCACTAAAAACAACGATTTCCTGGTCATTACAAATTTTAATTTTTAAATGTATTATTAATTAACTCAAAAATAAAATTATTTAGGAAGCCGTAATTCTACTCAAATATTTCTCATATCCTGTATCTAAACAACGAATACTAAGTAGAGCTAAATATTAATAATAGTCAAGAGCGAATAGTGATGAGTAATAAAAACAAAGTGTTTTTGGGAAATTTATATTTTACGCTAGTTAATTTTTAAATGTGTGAAGCATTTTTAAATGTATATATGTGCATAAGTATGTACGGAATTTTCGAAGTATCATAGTAACCTTCATAAGTAACAGTCATGTGAGGTTTTATACAGTAATGATGTTTAACTCTGATGTATTTTAGAAGACTCGTCCAGGTAGAAGGATCATTTACAACATGAGTAAAAAATTTTCAGAAACTGTGTGAAATGTCAGAAAATTAATTGAAATCTTTTTGGAAATATATTTCCTTTACACTAATATCTCGATATTCTTTGCTTTATACCATACAGACCAGAAGTTACCCAAACATTTTTACCTCGTTCCCCTCGTTTTTCACTTGCCGATTTCTCTTTATTGCGTAGGTCCCGTGTGTGCCTAATTTTGAATTTTCTTGAACATATCAATATAAAATATATTTCTCACAGCTGACATAGTACTATTCACTATTTTAAGTTTTTTGTAGGGTGGAAAGTTGTAAGAAGACACATATATGTATAATTTTTGTTAAAATTTTATTTCAAAACCCAAAATGCAAGTAAATATTTGGCTTCAGGAAGAAATAAATTATAACCTAGCGAAATTTGTATGTAAATTAAATAAACAAATAATGATGTCATTAGGAAAGACGATCCCGATAGTCTAATAACAACTTTCATTATTTGGCTACAAATTAGTGACATGAACCCTCAAATCTCCCCGTCTGGGGATTTGCAATAGATTTCTTTTTTCCGTAAGGAGTTTGGCAATCATGCCAAAGGCCATTTGCAAGATGTGTGATGAAAAAGCTACAAATACTTTCTTGCCATAAGCCATAATGCAGGATAGGCAAAAGGAATATCTTTCTCAAGACAGAATTGCTGATTTGTGCTTATGGAAACTTGTAACAACTTACAATGCTGTTGATATGAAAGATTGTAATACAGTACAATACAAGTAAGACACTTCAACAATTTACGGAATATCAAATAAGTAATTTAATTGAACCCCTATTGTTCATACAATATGTGTAAGGTGTATTATGTTTATTTACAGAATGCCTGAATGAAGATGATAACTTACCTAAATGGGGTCCGCTCACATGGATCACCATATCGTGGTTCCCTATAAAATGATTTAACTGACGTGAACTATTAATAAGTCGAAATTTACCCCTGGGTTTCCATATAGCCCACTGGAAATCATTGGTCTAAATGCAATATTCATTGCATTTACTTTTTATCCTCTCTATTCTGATATGTTTGTTGCAAATTCAGTGTATATTCTTTTCGAATTTATAATATGAATATTCCGTATATTCAATATATTCCATATACTTAAACGTTAATGAATCAAATTAAATCGATATATTTGTTACTCTGCTGATTCATTGCTATGTCGTCGATATATCACATCAAGTTCGTCGGTTCAGATTCTTCGTAAATTATTGTTTGTTCAAACGCCAATAAGTTAATTTCAATCAGCGACTAAACTTCTCAAAGGATTAAATATTCATCACAAAAATAAAGAAAATTTAAGAATCTTGGGAATTTTTTTCTGAATGATATTTTATATTAAGCAGTGTATTTTTAGTTAATAAAATATATTTTTTCCTCTGTTTCATATCTTTTCGATATTTCTTGGACGAGCACCTTCTTTTGTAGACGTATCCTTATTAAAGATTATCTTACTAAAATAAAAAAATGAAGTACTATAGGAAATAATAAGTGTGGAACAAAGCAAAGAGATAAATATTGGAATTTAAGACGAAAGTTGAAAAAAAAAAACTGATTTAGAAAAAGCGCAGAAACTTCAATAAAACAATACATCATGCAAGTTTATAATCTATTTTTATTTTCTATAATAGAAGAAATTTACTAGAGAGGGATTGGAATATTCGTGAAATTGTTGAGTTCATTGTTTTTGAACGTGTAAAGGAATAAAACTAATTTATATTCGACGAATGTCTATTATCAATACGGTATCGTGTTAACATATCTTGAAATGCAATTTTCAATTTTCTTTAATTTTTAAGTTTTTCGCAACGTAACGAACGTACGTATTTATTGATCGAGCGTTTAAAAAAATAAAAAAGAACTCATTCGTTTACAGGATTAACATTTTTGATTCGAGTGTTCAAAAAGAAAAAAAGGACTCATTCTTTTACGGGATTAACATTTTTTTTGAAGTATCAAAATAAAATATACTTTTTTTCAATATTCTTAAAAGTTTGAAGTATATTTAAAATCCTAATTAAACGAAATAATTGTAATTAAAATAAATTTGTGAATTTTATATCATCTTTACTGCAAAATAAAGGATATTGTATTATTACTTTATTCGACGAATTTAGCCACAAAAATAGAAAGTGGTAATGAAATAGTAACTAAAAATTCAATATAAATTAAAAAAAAATAATTGTTGTGTTATTAGCACACACATTTTTACACGTTAAATATAATACCTACTTTTATTTTTCACACCTTTTATTCAGATGTCTTTATCCCGACCTTATGCTGTATAGTAAACAAGAAGTTTATTTTTTTAATAATTTATTTGCGTTATAAAAGCTGTCAGTCGTCTAAGTTAAATTAGGATAACTAATAGGGAGGTAAAATTATTGTTATAATTAGTACGATGACAGCACTGTAGCTATAGTATACGCACTTATTTTGTAGATTGTAAAATTAACATATATATGCAAGTAAAGATGGGCGTGGAAGATTGACGTAACACATAATATAATTAGTCAGAGGAAAAAGATATGTTAATTGTGTCATAATTTAATGTAACTATATTAATTGACCTTCCATCTTAAAAATATTTTGGAAGAATTATGGGCACAAATCAATGAAAAGAATCTGAATATAGATTACGATGAGGTAAACAATCTCTTAATAGTGTACAGAGAATTTTGTGTGACTAAGGTCATCCACAGACGCAAATGTTTTGAATGAAAATAATTTCTGCTAATATTCAGATATATGTAGGAGATATCCAGTGCCAAAAAAATAAAAAATACAAAGAAATATATGTAAACTCAACGGAGTATATTATATATGATAAAAACAAGTATTAAACCGTTGGTAAAAAGACACTAATGACATTGATTATAATATTTATAGTTTTAACAAACTATTGAAAGAAAGATTTATTTATGTTCACTATATTGTTTTGTTCTATGATAATTATTAAATTGATCATCAATAAAAATGCCATTACTCAGAATTTTTCTCTGATTTAGCAGAAGTCATACTTCATTACGTATTTTTTAACAAAGCTTCATTAATAGAAAACATTGTTTTACTGCCATATTTGATGTAAAAATATGAATTTTCTCCCTTAACTAAGCTTCATTATTCACAATTAAATGAAACTACGTGATGTAGTATTATTTCTAATATTTTTAATTTCTTTACCACGACCTAGGTTTCGTTGTATTACAACATCTTCAGGTGGGATATTAGCAAAGATTAATATCCCACCTGAAGATGTTGTAATACAACGAAACCTAGGTCGTGGTAAAGAAATTAAAGATAGTAGAAATAATACTACATCACGTAGTTTCATTTAATTGTGAATAATGAATTTCTACAAAATTAACGCCAAATATATTCAATAAGCTTCATTAATAAAAAACAATTTTTTATTGCCATATTTTATGTAAAGATATGAATTTCCCCGCTTAACTAAGCTTTATTAATAAAAAAGTAAAGATATGAATTTTTCAAATCAAAATTTAGTTTATAATCTCATATTCAATCTTTTAAAAATAAAAATTATGACATAAGAAGTTAAGGTATTCATTTATAGAATATATTACATTTATAAAAACAATGCGATTTAAAAAAAAATTCCACTGACAATTTCGATTGAAAATTTACACATTTTTCCTTTATTCGTAGTCACCTATTCATTCGACATTACCTCATTCATGCGCCTCATTCATTCAATATTTTACACGTTTAATTACTTTTTTAACAACATGGATAATATGAAAGTATTTCGAGAAGGTTATTCTAAAATTATTACGCAAATGAATAAATATATTATTCGCCATAGAATTTATGTTGTGCCTTAACCCTTGTACTCTCCTGTACTGTCAGTCTGTAAAGTTAATGTGCCTCGGCCCTATTAGATGGTACACTAAATCGACATACCAAATATAGTAAAAGTAATACGACGATAGTAAATGTGATAACATCTAGTGCTTTAAGGGGCAGATTTGTTCGAGACGGTTCAAAACTGCCCACCTACCTCGTAAGAGAAGTAATCCGAGTTAAAATAATTTGTAGAGTAATTTGAATAATAGACGCCATCCACTTTCGTGTAGCAGAGACGAAATATCCCTCGCCGTGTAACTGTCGCTAGCAAATTAAGCTAAATCTAAATCGTTCATCGAATGACTCAAAATAAACAGGTCATGTATGTACCATTAAGGCCAGCGGTTATCATATGTATTTATATATATAAATTTACATTATATATTATGAAATTATATTATATATTATTTCACGGTAATTTCCAATAAATATAATTTTAAAAAAATGTTAGAAAAAAAATGTAGGAAGAGTTGGTATTTTTACATGGTGAATTAATAGTAAAAATATATTTATGTGTGGGTCTGTACATATATATATGCATATGTGTGCGTGCGTGCATGCGTGCGTACAGCGTGCGGGCGTGCATACGTGCGTGCGTGAGTGCGTGTGTGTGTGTGTATGTGTGTGTAAAATATATAACCATATGTATTTATTTGAGCATTCTTCATAAAATTCTTCATTGTTTATAACTTCGTATTCTAACCCCAGAAAATTCAACTATTGTGAAATATGCCAAGATGTTTTATTATTAAGATATTTGGATAAGTGTAAATATTTTAATGAAACTCGGTACCTACACATGTCTCTTACTTATCAACTAAACATGTAGTAAGGTTAAGATAACTCTAGTCGATCCCTATCGTGAAGAGCGGTAATGAGAAACTGATGTTAATTACTAAAAAAATTAAAAGGGAAATACGGAAAAAACCGACCTGAATATTCAATCAATATCAAAATGTTTTCAAATGTTGAATATATTTGGCCTTAATTTTGTGGTAATTCATTCTTCATAATTATATGAAACTACATGATGTAATATTATTTCTACTTTCTTTAAGTTCTTTACCACGACAAAAGAGCAAAAATCTTTGCTAATCCTTGCTAATATCCCACCTGAAGATGTCGTAATACAACGAAACCTAGGTCGTGGTAAAGAAATTAAAGATAGTAGAAATAATACTACATCACGTAGTTTCATTTAATTGCGAATAATGAATTTCTACAAAATTAACGCCAAATATATTCAATAATTATAATTTATAATTTTTTTTTAATATTTGACAAAAATATTTCCATAGGGCAACAAAAAGTACAATATTATAAACTATTTATATGGAGTATTTTACATCACCTAGATATAAAATCGTTCTAACAACATAAATATGTCACCGACGTAGGTCATGCGTGCGCAAAAGCAATTTCTTTCATAAGCGATTCAGAAGGATGCAAATTGTTTTTACGATTGGATTTTGACTGATTTACTGTTTGTTTTTTATCCATTAAAAAGGAAGTATTTTTGTTTCAATTTTAGAGCTAATCGCTCACATAAGCTACATATTGCGTTTGGGACTTTTATATGTACTTACAGATATGTATCATTTATATATCACACTTAACGCGTCCTAACATAAAAGTATACTTTTTTAGGTACACTTTTTCGAGGCGTCTTCCTGTCCTTGTCACGGTATTCCATCACTTGTTCCAAGTCACTGTCATGATAACCGAGTTATTCGTTCTTTTATTGAAATTGAAACATTAAATTTGCATTTGTATTTTTTAAAATTTTCATTTCATATGTGACTATTTGTACTTTGAAAGCAAAGTAAATAAACATCTTATTTTCAAGTTGAGGTTAAATTTGCGAAAAAGTATTTTTAAGATAGACATATAATGGTGCGGGTTTGGTGTTAATATTATTAAGTACGTTTCATTATTATTTACTGTCTGAATATTTGTTATGTTACTCAATCATTTAAGAAATTCTAAGCTGATAGGCCTACAATATTAAATTATTCGTCGATATAGAGACCAAATAAATTTGCAATTATTTGACTTTTATTAGAAAATAAATAAAACTTATTAAGTATACGTACTTCAGTTTAGTATTTATATATATATATATATATATATATATATATATATATATATATATATATGTATATATATATATATATATATATATATATATATATGTATATATATATATATATATATAGCTTTATTCAATTTATATCATTACCTGAAACTACTTTATTTTAATAACAATTGTCGTTATTAATCTACTGAACATTTTTTTCGTTTTAAAATCGACATAGTATGCATATATATTCTTCACGATTATCAGTAAAATTTCATATTTATTTAAATCTATTAATCTATTATTTATTTCAAATCGACGGATTTTAACAATTAAATGTCCGATCTTTCTACTGATAATATATTATAAAGTCATAATCCACTGTCCTTTCTATACATTATACTTAAAGTACAGGCATATTTGTATGCAACTACGAAGAATATTTTTGCTCTCATGGTAGGTGAGATTATTAGTTCAACCTGATTAAAGCGGTCCTAGCCACATCACAGTGAACGCGTCCAGACTCGTCACTACAAGAACAGCATGCGTAGACCGCTGCGTTGTCTGGCTTCTTATGAATCTATTTATGTTCCCTTATTGTTGCGTAGTGCTGAGGGACTTGTCTTTGTTTTATTAATAGAAGTAAAGTCCTCTCGCAAAGCTCAAATGTAACTTTTTAACATAAACATTTCAGTAGACCACTATAAACGATTTGCAGGTATGTGAAAGCAAAAGAAAATAGTCAATCATATCGTCTTGTAACTTTTCGGAGAATTTTTAAAGTACACAAGTTTAGGGACTATTCCTTTATGTCCGTTGACTATAATTTAGATTTTTCTGATAATTTTGATATTGAATATATTTGGCGTTAATTTTGTAGAAATTCATTATCCATAATTAAATGAAACTACGTGATGTAGTATTATTTCTACTTTCTTTAATTTCTTTACCACGACCTAGGTTTCGTTGTATTACAATATCTTCAGGTGGGATGTTAGCAAAGATTAACTCTTAGGAACAACCAATAGCATTTATATGTTTCAAACACAATAGCGGAAGTCTGGTTTGTGCGGATTTCTCTATTGCTTATGTTAGTGAGTTTATTGCATGCGCCCCTGCATGGTAAATTTTGTTTATGAATTTTAGGTTGTCCATATAGTATTGGGGGTCTAGGGTTCATTTCTATAACTTTATGTTTCGGGAATTCGTTAGGAAATATGATGTTACAGGTTTTAATGAATTGTTTTACGTTATCTGCCAATGTCGTGGTGAGATCCCTTTTTAGTTTTGTGAAGTCATTTGGTTTAAGGAAATCGTACACTTTATTTTTATATTCACTTTGGTCTAGAATAACTATAGTTCGTACCAAATAATAATAATATTTACTATAAATATATCCCATACATAGGTAATGTATCACTCAAATTAAGAAAACTTTTAACTAATAATAAAAGTATAAATAATATAACATGTACGTATAGTACTTTAAATAACTTGGGTAAAATCCTTATTAATAATAAAGAAAAAATAGATAAACATAAAAAGGGTGGTATCTATAAACTTAAATGTAACGACTGTAATAGGGTATACATAGGTCAAACAGGAAGAAATTTTAATACAAGATATAAAGAACACATTGCCAGCTGGCGAAATAATAAACCAGACACATCTCACTTTGCTAAACATCTCATTGAAAATAACCATCACCTCCATGCTGATAATGCCCCCTATATATTACAAATAAATACAAAAGGTAATAAACTTAATATCCTAAAAACATTAGAAATAAATAGACATAAAAAAGATACCAAGGTTAATATATTAAATGAACAACTAAATATAATATCATCACCCATTCTTAATATCTTCTAGATATAATATAAATAAACAACATTGATACTACAGTACTCTGGAAATTATTTCAGCACATATAAATATAAGTATATATAATAAAAACAAGAAATTAGAAGAAATAAATATATGAATACACAAAACCGGAGATAAGTAGAATTAGTATATTACCTTGTCCTTACTTTCAAATACCCTTGCTTTTGTATAAATATATTACCGATAATAACTTCCATTTAATTTTATTACATACACCGTAAAGTTTGCATTGTATAACCTCACATAATAACAACAATTGAATTTATTACCCTCACTAAAATACTGGTATATTGTATAACTCTCGGTAATATAATAAAACCTACACTGCGCCCCTGCAATAAACTCAATAACATAAGGAATGGAGAAATCCGCACAAACCAGGCTTCCGCTATTGTGTTTGAAACATATAAATGCTGTTGGTTGTCCCTAAGAGTTAATCTTTGCTAATATCCCACCTGAAGATGTTGTAATACAACGAAACCTAGGTCGTGGTAAAGAAATTAAAGAAAGTAGAAATAATACTACATCACGTAGTTTCATTTAATTGTGAATTTTGATATTACCAAGTTTTGTATTATATTTTAAATATTCAATATTAGTGACATATAATTTCTTTATGAGAAATCGAGAGTGCATAATATTTAACAACACAAGCAAATAAAAAATTAATTGAAAGTATAACTAGTTTGATTTTGAAGCCCGCATCAATAAATAAAGAAAATCTGCCAATATCCATTTTTATAATCTAATAATTAAGAGACACAATCATTTTTTCAATAATGAAGATATTAAATTTACCAAAAAATTATATTTTCAAAGTAGTTATTGATCAATCATTATGATTTGGAATTTTATTCGAGATTCGAGTCTTATGGTTCCCTTGTATCATGCGATAGGACGTATACTCCGTGATATGATTAATGACTGCAGGTTCCCTCTGGAAAATGAAGGTCGCTTGATATCTTTTTGATTGGGTATTGGACCTTAGACAAGCTGGGAAAAATCATTATCTGTTTACTTCTGGAAAATATATGGTTTATTTTCGGTGTCAAGGAAGAGGTCTTGTATTTAGTTCGTTGAGAACTATTTGTTCTTGCAACGCAATTCTAACGTAAAGTTATTCACTATGTTTATGTATTATTACTCAAGTCTCGGGCCAAGTGTAAACGAGTACGAGTAAATTGCTGTACTGCACATTTATTTGAATACCTAAGCTAAGAAATTTTGAACTATTACTAAACTTTTGGAAACTTGTTCCCAATAAATATATGTATATTTTCTATTTCATCTTTATTAATTTTTTTTTGTGGAACTTTGCATGGACGTAGCATTTTTGCACATTTGAATTTAGAAAAAGTCCCCTCGGGTGCATTCAGTTTAAAATGCCTTAATATAAATGAACAATATATGACGATACCTTAAATAATATTAATATATAGCTTTCAGTTATTTATGACTGAAGATTTCGACGCGTGTGGGATGTCAGTTTGAAAATATGGCTAATTGTGGCTAATTGTCCGATAGGTGGTTATGTGCCGGGTGCTTTGGAAGTGAATAGTAATGTCATGTAGATATATATTTTAAATTAAAACTGCTTGTCACGACATTGAAAACTAGTCACGGTTTGTCAATACTTTCAGATGAGCGTGACGTAATGATATTAATTTTACTTAGTTTGCTTAATTCTATGTAATCATGAAAATATCCTCCAGTTTTAAATTTTTTTTATTGAAATGATGGAAACTTAAAAATTCTTGAGATTGGTATTCTGTATCTCAAAAGAGTTAAAAGAAATTGATAGCTTTAAGTAACTATTAGGTAACTATTTTATTTTAATACTGCATTTTTTAAATTTTCTATCTCATTGCACAATACAGAATTATTTTAACTCACAAGTTAATATACCCTTATAATTTTACAAGTTTATACTTCGAATGGTCTACTGCCGTGCGATAGTTGGTACTTATCCTATTGGATACCACGTTTAGAAGTTGTGGGAATTTTGCAAGCAATTAGAAGTCATATCTCCAATTTGGTCAAGGCGTGCCTACATACATTTATCTTTTGATATGCCGTGTATATCTAGATTCTTTCTCCACAAAGTACATGCGCGAGAGAATATCTGAAGTTTGTACTGGTGTTATGTACTTGCACCATTAGCATCATTTACTAGAGAACATATAATATATTTCCATTGATATACATGAACTTAGTCATTAAGTCAGTCATTTATTCCCATCCGACGATATACATATACATATTGGCAATATCGTGACCCGGGAAGCAAAAAAAACCGTATTGATAGGGTATATGATAGACTTAACATAAGAGAGAATAATTGTAGAAAAAAATATTTTGGGAACAAATATAATACAATAACTACTTTATTTTTCACGTCGGACAAAAGTAAAAAACAATTTTACGAAGATTGAAGTCTAGGTATTTTAAAACATTAATGAAAAAAGTAAGATTGTATTGTTATGACATTTGTAGAGGCGATGTTTCTTAAAGTGCGCAAATGTTTCTTGACAAAATCATGCTAGCTTGTAAGATTTAAGATATATTGAAAGCTATATTTGTAGCATTTATTGATACCAGCTTCCATATCATCTAGTAAGATTTACTTAGAGGTATACGTGTAAGATTTTTGCTACGAGGGTAATATGGGTGATATTGCCTTCTTTGTTGTTTTTAACAATAAACTGTGCACATTTACGATTTACGTAGACTAATTTGATGAAGGTACTTAGAATGGAGGGTATTGTGTTTCATTTCACTTAAGCATAATTTCCTCGACTACATTTTTAAATTGAAGAGGACGGGACTTCAATTACGGTGGTCTCGTAAGTAGGCGAGACGCGCATGTGGTTAAGTCAAAGTTGTCTCGTTAGTTAGGCTAATTTAACAAGATTTGTGTTCTTTGACAATGAGTAATAATATGTTTTCGTTTGGGGTGGTGGCACGCGTGGATATCCTATATAGATATGTGCGTTAAATCACATATAGACTTTTAACATATTACTCCATGAAAGTCGCAGGTCCGGAAGAGACGTTGAAAAAAACCCCTCAAAATTCTTAAAGAGCAGAAAAGACTTTCATTTTGATGACAGTGTGAACGTCAATGTCAGTTTTTAACAATTTATGTCTTATTTCTTCGGACAATAGCTACTCTTTAAAAAAACGTTTAATATTGGTTATGTTCTGCAATCCTTATTAAGAAATTATTATGTACTTTATTATATTTTTATTACTACTTTTATTAACAATTCTCGATATATATTCATAGTTATTCTTTTTGTTTTAGTTTATGATCACAAACCTTATTTTATTTTTTAATAAAAACACGCCGAAAAGTATAAACCAATAAAAATACGAGTTTGAATTGGAACTTTTGCGGTAAAATATCGTTTCCGAACATGAACAAATATATAAAATATAGAAAATCTATATAGCCGACAGGAAAGTTCAATGTAGAAAGCTTGGCAAAAAAAGGTAATTCTAAACTGTATAAGTATGTATCATCTAATTTTAGGCGGAAAAATAGGCCGCTTTTCGTTTAAGGATTTTTACGACCGATGTCACTTTTGCTTACGATATTGCGTGCGAAAACTCTTAAGATGACAATGCTTTCTCCGCATCAGTAAGTAAAAGCCTTTGAGAGGGGCATTCACTCTAGTTGAATCAAGATAGAATATTATAATGGGTGGTATTTTTTTTAGAAGAGAAAACCTTCCGACTTCTTATTGCAGTGATGAAATTTTAATACGCCCTTGTCGACAGCTGGATATAATTTGGCATATATACATGTTTTATATGGTATCTGTAATGTTATATAGTAGCAATATTTGTCTACATAAATATACTTTATATTAGTGCTAACTATTTATATATATATATATATATACATACATATATATATATATATATATATATATATATATATATATATATTTATACATATATATATATATATATATATATATATATATAAATACACATAAGTTGATAATTTTATTGTATTTATATGTATTTATAGAACTTTAGTTATTGCTTCAAAAAATAAGCAATACTAAATATTTCAATAACACGGAAATGTATATACGGACATAAAAAAGTTAGTTTCTATTCAAACTGAAGTTAAAAAAAGTATTTTTGTTAGAGACCCTTCACTAAATTGGAAAACGGTGAACACTACTTTTATATTGGTATAAAATAACACAAATTTAGATCAATTCATTTTTGACACGGCTTTTCAGACGACTAATGGACGTCGTTATGTTGTTGACACGTTGCCAACGACAATCAAATCAAAGCGGTGAGTTATAAAATTAAAACAAGAAAATTTTTTTTTTATTTTGTCAAGTCTATGACTATCTCACTTTGTCGTCCATTTATTTGTCCGTCACGGCAAAATATCATTGCAGTTTATAAACATTCAATCTAACCGTATGTAATTATGACCCCAAGACATATTGTTTAATATTTTGAATTCTTTTTGGAAAATATTCATAGTTCCATTTTCCTTAGCTTTTGTTGTGATTATTTTTCACCGAGTAAGTGCCTAAAATTGATCTAAATTTGTGTTATTTTATACCAATTCAAAAGTGGTGTTCACCGTTATCCAATTTGGTGAAGGGTCTCTAACAAAAATATATACTTCAGTTTGAATAGAAACTGTAACTTTTTTATGTCGTAATACATTTCCGTGTTATTTTAAATATTTATTATTGCTTATTATTTGAAGCGTTAACCAAAGTTCTTATTGATCGATGTTTTTATTTGGAACAGAAACTTAATTTTAATTTTATATCTGATAATATTGTTTAATCAATTTTGAACTTTATTATTGTCAACTGTAATAACTATGACATCGACACGGCACCGCCCCCTCTGCGCAAAGCAAATACTCATTTCGGATACTAAATGGAATCTAAAGGCTAAATGCGCCATAGGTAAATCGTTACACTAATTTTTTACTCAATTCATTTTGTATAACATCTATGTTTTCCCATTTCTTTCCATTACATAATATTAAGTAACATAAATGGAGTTCAAACTTCACCTTGATTGTTGTTCTTTGATCTATACTATTTATGTCCGTACGTACATAAATTAAATTGAATGATTGCTTCTTTTGACATCAATTATGATCCTTCCCATATCTTGACACACAAATATCACTAACACAAATATCGTCAAGACTTAATCAAGAACACCGGCATAATCAAGATAATACAATTTTAATTTAACTATATTATAGGTCTTAAAAATCCCTTTAACTCACAATAAAAAAAATTACTCTCATTTGAACTATTTATAGAAAACCTGATTTAAAATATAACTTAAAAACAAGAAAACTCGAATTATTCGAAATATTTATTCAACTTCTGTTGTAATCCGCGGATATAATTTAGTAGACTATTTAAATGTTTTTTTTACGATAATTTGCCGCAAAAGTTCCAATTAACACTCGTATTTTTATTGGTTTATATTTTTCAGTGTGTTTTTGATAAATGGTTATTCGAAGTTATTTCAATTCTTTTGTTAAGAGGATTTATTTTTTCATTCCCTTTCGCATGATATTTTATATTATTGAGAATGTCACGAATTCATAAAAATTTATCATGAAGTACTAGAGTAATGCCTGGTTACCTGAAAGCGAAACAGTCATTTGTGGCGTTTAATGAAGATGAATACATTCATATGTACTTACATACTTACACTTATAAATACTTACATAGGGACATATAAATACATTACATACTTTTAGCTTAACCTTATTTGGGTAAAAATTTACTATTAATCATACTAAATATTTCTGTTCAGCAATAGATGGTAAATATAATTTTCTGACTGGGGCTGTGTTTGTGTTAATCAGCTGCTATATGAGCAGCGATCTAAAGCGAAATCTTTTATTGAAACTGGCGACTTTTTCAAATTTAATCAAAATGTATTTAAACAAATAAAGAAATTTAAGTGAATTGATTTGTTCATAAATTGACGTAAAATACGGTGATTTATTTAACAAAAAACTTAACGCGGTTAAAATGATTTCTTTCTTAAAGTGAGAATAACTCAGTCTTTTATTATCCTTTGGTAGGTTTTTTTATTTGATGATGATTTATTTTAGTTTAACACATGTTCGATATTTTTAGTCATTTCTAAAATCTAGGCTCAATAATTCGTAATTGCCTTTTTTAAACTCTGAATGTAATCTCCTAATTTTGTTTAAAGGCCACAAATGACGCCAATATATTTGAAAAATAACAAGAAATCTGAATTCAATCACTTTGAGACATGCACAAATTTAGTCATATTGTATGTTGTTATATATAATTACTTAGGATGTTAGCGCATCTTAATTTCCAAAATAATTTCCAAAAAAAAGACTAAGCTTTAAATGCCATTTTTGTCAGTAAAAATGCGGAAGATATATGAATTTAATGTGACTTCTTTAAAACGATTCAACTTTAATCGTTATTGGCAGTCTCTGTTTTTGTGTTTTCGTTTATATAATACATTTTCATTTTTATTAAACACGTTTTTAAATTGTGAATAAGCGATGAAAAATTTTGCGTTTTCATAATATAAAAAATTTCATTTTTTAAATGCTATAATGTGAGTATTATAAACACGCTTTTCCGATAACTCGGAAAATAAAACGTTGTTTGAATATTATGAATATTAAAAAAGACAATCTTACTATTGATAAAAAGATATCGATTATTTTTACGTCCGCCTCTTTTTTCAACCACTCTGAGGTCAGGCGGAAGTTAAGATGTAAAGATATTCCGGATGTTCCTTTTCATTTTGGCGAAATCTTGCAAATTTTCGTCATTTATAGAAGGAAAAATATTAACAGAGTAGTGAGTAGCACGTAAAAATGCAACGAATAACACGACAATTTTAGAATCAACGTTTATTTAGAAATCGATTACATGCTTAACAATAAACTGAACAGCAAAAATGTAAAATAACGTCACCTTCAAAATATTTGGTACAAAAAAGTAAAGATAAAAAAGTTTGCCGGCTTTGCTTCATATAAAGTTACAAGTTACTTCGTATGATAAAATTATTATAAGTCAATCCTCTTTTTATTGAAATTAGTGTATGCTTCTTATATTTTATGAATAATTATATATATATATATATATATATATATATATATATATATATATATATATATATATTAGTAATTTATTTTTTGCGTTGTAGCCTTGTTCTTAAATGGTCATAGATATATAGTCGTTAAAAATATTTAGTTGATGTGAAACTTGTCAAAACTTTCACTTGAAATAAAAAAGAACATTCAAATGCGCGCGCAGAAGGTTAGAAGGAATTCATAGTCGTATTTTTATTCGTATTCACGAATAATCTTTTCTTCCGATTCGAAATATTCTCGTAAGAGCTATTCGTTTTAGGTCACAATACATATTTATTTTTAAATAAAAGCTACTGTATACAAGTAATATGTTAAGCTAATATAAACATGTAATATGTTTGGACTCGCAGTTAATAAATAACAATAAATATATTTCCATGTATTTTACATCATACGTTTTTTTCGAAATAAATAAATTAAAATATTTGTTTGAACGTGCAAAAGTTCTCATCAAAAATATCTTCAAAGATATCTTAACTGAATGAAGATGTAAAATGCGAACGATGGATTCTGAACCTTTTTTTAAATTTCTAACAATTTTCATACGTTCTGACGTGAAATCATTGCTTAAAGATTTTTCATTTTACATAAAATAGCCATTATTATATAAATTTACACTTTGCTTATTTTAGTGTAAAATTAATTTTTTGCGTATTTGCTGTTTCAAATTTTATTTAAGTGGCAAGATATTGTAATTGTTACTGGTGAATTAATAATCTAATTTTGCGAGAGTGCATCATATTTTTGTAATTAGATAGTTATTAGTTACGTCACTAGGTCATGTTTTTGTTATTAGTATTTCACATAAATGATATAGAATGCAATTTTGTTACAAGTAAGATAATATTTTGAAAGTATTCTTTATCTACAATATAGATACATCTTTATTTACAACCAAAGTGTAACTTAGTTGCTGTGTTAGAAAAGCCACGTCTGAATCTAAACAGTTTGTGAAGTTTCAAGTCGGAATGTGACGGGGAGAAACAATTAAATTAATTTGCGTTCTTTGGGGAATTGGTCGAGTCAGAGAGGTTAAATTTTGTTTTACAATATGGTAGACAAGAATTCTTCTCATTACTATTTTTAATTGGATTTAATTATTTATCATGTCTCATGTAAATTTTTTTAGCCAGAGAGACTCAAAATTTGCTAATAATTCTTGTCGATTTAAAAATAAAAATATGACATATATATATTAAATCTCTCTCTCAAAATTTTTCTGTAGCGTCGAACTAATACCATCTTTTGTGTGTATGTTCAAATGAAATTCATTTAAACATACGACAACTCATCGTTTTTGTAGTTCAAAATTTACACACAATCTAATTCCTGTCACACCTGAGACCGGCAAAAACGAGCCTGACATTACAGAAATGGAACATAAATTTTAAAAAACATTGTATTTTAGTATGTGAAAGCCAAACAATTCAGCTATTTACAATCAAGAAAAAGAAAAAAAGAAAATTCAATTTGTCATCATAATTAAATAAAAGCTAACTTCGTAGACACTCATATGTAAATTTTATTTTTAAAATATCAACTATTGTTAATGAGAAATAAAGATAAAAATAAAAAATCTACTGAAATATATATTTTTTTAGAAATAATTACAAAAATAACCAAATACTGTTTGTTCATAAAATGAATGTCTTTTTCGCTCCTTGCGAGTTTTACATGGCTTTCGATGATGCTGTCTAGCATGTGAATGTTCTGGATTAATATGGTACATGTATAGATGAAGGATACAACGAGACACAATCTTCGCTTTGTTTCATCTCGCTCGTTCAAATAGTACCATAGAAACAACATATACAGACTATTAGGCAAAAACATAACCTAACTTCATAAAAACTACAAGAATTAACATTTGTCTGATTAACGATTTAGATAAAACTTTTAAAGAGCTTGTTTTTTTTTTAATTTCATCTGCTACACACAGTATCTTTGTAACACCTGGACTCAACACAATATGGACTTCTGCCAGTCTCCATTGGTTTATTTTTAGTAGTAATATCAATTGATATTAGTCAACCTGATTCCATTCGAATTAATTTTTTGGGACACAATTTGGGTTCTATTTTTACTTTATTTTTTTAATCCTCCCTCGCCTTATGTGCAATTCTCATTAAATTATGATTTTTCACTGATCTCAGACAGTTTTAAATGTAGTTACATTAATATAAAAGAAATAAGTAACCAATATCGCACTGGACATAAAATAATTTTTACGTCGCCTGACTATATATGGTGATAGATTGTGCTTCAATGGCAATATGAGAGTTTGTGCCATATTAATTAATTTCGTGTGATGACCGAGTTGCTCTTGAATTTTAATCATACGGAAGTAAAATATTTCCGATCTTTCAATAGTCAGCATTTTTCCAATGAAAATATTCTTGTGTATAATTTTTCTTTCAGGTGAAACTTTGAATACTGGAATACCGCATAAAACGAGCCTTATCTCTATTCTGTTTCAGAAAGAATCGTTAGTGATGGTATGTGGGAACATTTTGTTCTAATTAATGATATCTTTGTGGGTTTCAGAGAAAATAAAAAGAATCTTTATTTCAAACAATAATTAAATTTCGATGTTTTTATTATAATATGGTCAACGAATAATAATTTTGCTACATTTTGTTTACATTGATTTGTCACATCAGTACCGGTGGTGATATCGTGCCTTTTAATCGCGCCTAATTAACAATAAAGGTATAGTTTTATATGTCCTTATCTTCGTATTTGTATTATAAATGGGTATCAATTTGTAGATCATTTTTTTGTCATGAAGGGGTTGGTAGATCGCGGGGTTGGTAGATCAGATCATTTTTTTGTCATGTACATAGCTATTGGCCTGTCTTTGCATTGTGAAATCAGTTTATAAAAATGTGATACCGATTTAAATATTTTATTATTTCTAAACCAGGTATTTGACAATAAATACTAAATTGTAGTTTAAACGTTATAACACGTACTTTACTAGTTTTCCACAGAAGCTTACATTTAAGTGCTCTTCATTCTATACAAATATGTTTGTCACATTTAGTAAAATATTGAAAAAAAATTAATATTTTTTTATTGTTTTATCAGAAAATTACCACTCGCCAATATATTAAAGATATTTTTTGAATCATTTAAAGTTTTGAACGAAGTACCGTATATTTCCATAATGCTTTGGTGGAATTCTCGTGTCATAATAATTTTACAGTTTAATTTGTTATAATACGTATGTATGATGACCTCTGAATGTAATATACTGCCGTTTTACGTCTTTTAATATGAGTAAAGTATGTTATGCTGTGTTATCATTATATTGGCAATATTCGTTAATATACTGATCTACAGCTACACAAGTAGTCGATCAAATGGCTTACCTCGTAATTTTAATCACATAATTGCTTCTATTAATGATATATTGGAATTGAATTTAAAAAAAATAATATTGTCATTTATGATAATGAGAGACGTTTAACTGTATTACATTCAGTCAAAATATCGAAAATGCGATTGCTTTCTATCGTCTTTGTTGGATGCTGGCTATTTATCGATACATTTCTGTGTTCTGCCATATCGATATTATTCTTGTTAAGTATGACCGTGTATATTTATTTCAAGAAAACATTTTGTTTGAAAAGGTTGACGTATTATTGGCAGGGTGCCCTCGTGTATGTAATGCCAAATTGTTTACTTCATTGGCTTGTTATTGTAATTTTTATTTACTCATGTGAATGTACTGTCCACAAAAAGCCTCCAAAAATATAATATTGAATTGGGTATAGCCTAGAATTTAGTTTGATGAATTGTGTGCAATAGGAAAATATACTGTGTAATAAGAACGTGTTTTTGCATTTTTTCTGATGATGACGTGAATAAAACGGTTCTTGACACTAGTTTAGAAATAGAAAACACTCTCTCCAGTTTTATATACTATTATGTTTATAGCATTTAGTTAGGTTAAGTTTCTTGAAGTTTTCAGAAGAATATAGTTCGCAAAGTTTAGTGAGTGCTGTAGTGAAACAGAAAAGTGTGCAATTATTACTCGGTAGGGGTACTGCAAAGAGACAAAAAAATGCGAACATTTTTTACAAAATGTTTTTGGCTTCACACAAGGTGCGAATATGAAGCGTTTGGCATTTATCTCGAGCAAATTGCCAAAATAACCGGACCTATCCAAGGAATCTAGAATTGCTGACTTATTAGTAAGTAGTTGTGCTTGCAAGTTCGTTCGCGTGGGATTCGGAGTAAGATAAATTATTAGTATTTTTTGTGTTCTTTTTTTTCTTTTCCGCTCAGAACTCTATGGACATACAGTTAACTAAAACAATAATAGTTAGCGTTGGCAGGCAAATCACTTATACTGGTTTCGATATTAGCATGTACGACAACTGCAAAGCTAAAGATTCATATATTGTTTTTATTTATGAACCGATTGAATTGAAATTTTTAATACATAACTGAAAACTATACCCAAGTCGTTTAAATCGTTGCTGAGATTAACTTGCATAACGAAGGCACAAAAACAACAGGCAAATAGACAAACAAAAAGACAAAATTTATAAAAACTTTTGTTTTAGGCTGAGTAGCGTATCTTTAGTAGATAGCACTTAGTTTCATTTAAAAATGTTCAAAGTATGGACTAAAAATATATAGATTCAAAGTATATAAATTGTAAATGAAGCAAATAACTTTTTCTTATCACGATTCTTTAGAGTATACCATAAAGAATCGTGATAAGAAAAAGTTATTTGCTTCATTTACAATTTATCGCCATATTTAAGATATAACGTAAATAACAACGCAACGCTGTTAAAATAAAGAAAGATATATAACTATTCAAAGCATTGAACCGTCTAAGTGCGAATCGATTACGCACTTGGTAAGTTTTTAGAGTTTGATCTACACTTATATCACTCTGTAGATGAATAGTAATCTTGGAAGTAGTCCATAAAGTAATCTAAATACCTATTTTTCTTTGAATTATTAATTATTTACTGTTAATCATAATCATTGGAGTATAGTATTCTATTTGTTATTCTATGATCTAAAACGCTTTCTGGATTATATATTTTGTTATCCGCTATAATATTTTGTAGCAAATAGAAAAATATCACGATGTTTAAATTTCTGCCTTTCCTTTAATGAATTTTTGTAATTTAATTCTTCATATTTTCATTAGTTTTACGTATTCTTTTGTATGCTATGTACATCATTTCTTTAATCTTTTCTTCGGTTTTTTTTATAAATTTTCACGGATGATTGTGTAAGGAAGGTGTCATGACTATGTTTATGCCTTTTCACATAACTACCTAGAAACGTTAATATTATGTATTTAAATAATATCCTGGTATCTTTTATTAGTTATTGTCTAAAGTTTTTCCACATGGGTTACACCATTTGATACGATTTTGATCGAAAATCAGTTTCACGGGATTTAATAATATAAGAGGCATAATATTTAATTCCTTGGCCGAAAAATTTAAATAATATCGAATAACGGGGCTGAAAAATTCTGCTTAGTTATTTGAAGCCCTTAAAAGAGCTTCTTAAGTAGTGTACAAACTAGTTTTTTTTTATTAACTCTTTATGAAAATTCACGATTTTGTAAAAGACGTGCTAGACCATTTATTTTCTGTTATATTTTCTAAAATAAACCCAATTAGGGTTTATTATTATAATAAAGATTGATATTTTAAATGACAAATACGTAATTGATTAATATTTTGTATATTGTTTTAATTATTTCGTGTATCTGGCCTAAGTTATTTATGGCTTCGGAAAACGCTTTGAAAATATCTGTGCTTTCTTTTTCTATTTCATGAATTCTCCTTATGTATACTTATTGCATTTTTTTAAAATATTTGGATTGAGATATCATGATCACGTCGTTATTCATAATTATAATAAAGTATAACTTTTGTCTTAATTTCATATTATTATTAAAATTTCATATTTTTAATTTATTCTTCTATCACATCTATCACGTATTATTGTCTACGTTTTTATTAGGTATTACTATCTATTTTGTTAAGTACCGAAATCTTAGGTACTTCATTTTTATTTTTACTTAGCTGTTAATCCGTTGTGGTCTTTCAACAAATGCAATGTATTTAATTTGTTGACTTTTTGTTAATGTAAGATCGTAAACATATTAAAAGTTGAATGGCCGGACTAACGAGTAATTATTATACTTAAAATGCAATGTTAAAGCCATTGTTTTTAAATTTTAATGAAAAAACCATAACAACATATAATCATTGGAAACTCGGTGTCGTCGTTTAAACTATACCTTTTATCTACATTTATTTAAATTTATTCCCATATTTAAAACATTATAAATTATATAATGTTATTGTTTCGTAACGAAAACAGAATTAGAACTCATCCATTTATTTTTGAAAACTTGAAAACCTGGTAGTCAATTTTATAGGATGTATAAAATTATAGTATGGGTTTATTCTTAAGAATTTCTTGTCTATAACGTCTTAATAGGACTTTTCAGTTTCTAGAAATTTACTTAAAATTTATAAAAAGGTTAATTGCAGTAATCAAATTATTTCATATAGTTCAGCTTAATGGAAATATTACGTATCCTTATATATTTAGAAGGTTTTATGCAACCAAATTCGTATGGATACATCAATGTATCCTCGTGGGTAGCCTCTGATCGTATTTATTAAATTTTATTTTTCATTCTGTTTCTCTGTTTTGATTAATTTTGGTTTTTGTTGTACTACTATTCTTTTTGAATATAATATATTTTACTTGATATTAATAGTCAACGTTCGGTATTGTAGGAATGTGTTTTTTAAAGCATTCAATAAAATTAACACTATAAAATAACCATTGTATTACTAATTAGATAGATATCTAGAATTTCAGTTTGTTTTAAAAGTAATGTTTGTATATATTAACTAGAATGTGTAAATAGATAAACGAGTTTTTAATAGATTGCCTCAATCCATGACTATCGGTTAATTCTTCTTTTTTAGGAATAGCACATTTTCTAGGAATGTACCTAATAAAAACTATACATAGAAATGATGGCCTTATTCTTTCTTCATTTGGTTGATGCCGTGTTACATAAATAATATAACTAAACTTAACAGTAATACAAGGTTACGTGTTTATTTTAGTGCAAGTCAAGGTTGCAGGTTTATTTTACTCGACTTATTTAGACAAAAGTACCATAAATTTATTTGAGTTCACACAACTCGTGACACATTTTCAATTTCATGAGCCAACCGTTAAATTTATATTGCTATTCATTATAAAAGCTATTTTTGGAAACATACACATTCGCTAAATTGGCTGAAAATGTCAAAGCCTAATAAAAGTCAAGGTGATGTGTTCAAAGCGAAACAGCTCTCAAACTGCCAAAACTTATTACGCCCACTGCGATATGAAATATTGGGGCGAGGGTCGTGCGATGATAGCGAGCTTACTAGAAAACTATGTTACTGTTTAATAGGTACGTAATTAAGGTTTAACGAATATACATTTGTAGAATGAAGCACATTTGCTTCAAACATTTTGAGTGCGAAGAAGGTTAGTTTTAATGTACAGAAAACTATAAGAACGGCTAACTTATAAGCGTTATACCGTGAGTAACTAATGAATATGAGGAATGCGGTACATAATCTTGGTTTTGTGTATAAGTCCCAACCTGTGTCTTATCTGTTATTAATTTAAATAACACTTTTTTAAAAAAATGAACCGGTTTCTGATAAGCATCGAAAAATATAAAATAATGAAAATACAAGTACATAGTTTTGCGATACTATATCATTTCTGAACATAAATATATTTGCAAAATACTGCCGTTGCTAGAGATTTTAGAGTCGGTCCCAATCTATGTTTCTCTCCTCTCTCACGTACATGTACCCATATGTACACACACACACACCGGTGATGCTACATTTCACTTAGAACCGACCTCATTTGTTTCATGTTTTTATATGTATCTATATATTCAATTGCTATTTTCTTACTTGTGTCCAGATAAGTGAAACAAGTTCAAACTCGATGATTTTCTTTTCATTAGTGAAAATTTCCTATCATTTTCCGATTTTACTATTGTACCCTGATTTTACTAAGGGACAAGTTCATTTTATTTGATTCTATAGCCCTTGGCCCCGTCAAAATTTTAGAGACTTTATTATTAGATTATCACTAGAATGATAGCAAGTTAATACGCTCGAGTCACTTGTGCCATTCATTTTTGAGGAATTCTACCGTGCACCTCTCATTTTTCATGGTCAAATCCTATCTATTTTTACACCGGATATGAGCTTTACGGTATATATTTAAATAAGAAATGAATTTTCCAAACTGGTTGACCAATTTTGGAGATAAACATATAACAACAAAATAAAGGTATTTTTTTTCAAATTACGCCATTTTATTGTACAATCGATAGTGTACTAAAAGTTCGAAAATAATTATGGGTCACCAATCTGGGGTTTTGATTAGACAAATAAAATCGTATTTAGTAGACAATTTTACTTTGTTTGAGCTTGAAAATCACATCTGGGTTCTTAATATTATAGTCAAATTGTTTAATACAACATAAAAAACGAGTCATGTAATTAATGGCCTAAAATTTTCAATAACTTCCTTTCATTTTAGTTTGATTGAAGTCGGCTATACCATATATAAATTATATATAATAGTGCAATAAAACCCATTTGAATTAGAAGGTTTTCCACCTTCATTTTATTTTTAAAATTTTTAGTGTTTTTGCTTGCTTAGCCGGATTTTATTACATTCATTCAATGAATGGAGTAATTTCTTGTGGCCTATTTTACCAATTTGAAACCGGAATTACGTCAAGTCCCGATATTTAGGCAGGCTGTCTCACTGCAACATCGGATCAAAAAATTCGAATAGTAATGACAGAGATTTTGCTTGAGACCTACAATAATAATTTAAAACTAACCAAACCTCAAGTCTCATGATTTAAGCATTTAGTGCCCCTGCTGCCTCAGGACTGGAATCTGGAGAATAGGAGAAGACTGGGAAGTTGGAATAAAGCCTCTGCTTGAGACTCTCAATGTTAATTAAAACAGCAGATCTTCAATTCTAAAAATGTAAGTAGGCAGACACTCATAATCTTCAAGTTTTGCAATTTAGGTTGGCAGTGTTTAGGCAGTATTAAAATTTATGGGTCAAAAGTTGAAATTATATTATCATAATCATAATATTGTATTGTCATGGGGACTGAACATAGGTGAGAAGTTTCATAAGAAATGGTTAAGTAAAAGTGAAGATACTCAACATCCTGTCAAAGACCTATCATCAGACCTAGGTCACAGCACCGGTGCTGTTCAATTTTGAGGAATTTTTTGGTATGCGTTAAATTCCCATGTCCAGATTCCAACCAAATTTTTATGCGATAAGAGTAGAAATATGCCTTTTAAATAATAAAAAAGATAATAATTCGGATTGATTAATAAATGTCGGAAATATGAAGTAAAAGTCCCAAAAATTATAGTTAAATTGAGAATCCCTTTTTGGAAGTGGGTTAAAAAATAGTTGGCTTACCTCACCAATACTTAAACCAAGAGAGTTAAATTATTGAGAACCAAATCGTTTGTATTTTTCGTGTTAAAATATTTCAGAAAAGTGAAAAGACATGAAAGAATAAATACAAATAATGTATTATCTCATTTTCCTCATCGTTGGTACTGATTCTGTCTGATACGGAACATCAGTAACGCTCGATACCTTATTACTGCACTGCTTCGGTAAATACAGAGATATTACAAGTTAATGTTGGATTTATACGAGTACACTAGGTTTGCATGTGATTCTCTAAACTTTAAACAGTTTGTCAGTTAGTAGCCTGAAACGCTTAGGTAAAACCGCATATAATACTTAAAAATTGACATGCGATGGCTATATTTCATAAAATATTTTCCCTTTCTGGTCCTGACTGCATAATTATTTATATAACTTATAAATAAATAACACTACATACAGTTGAACTAGCTTATTTTATTTATTTACTCTAATACTGAGCACCTAAAATGGAATTTTGTGTATATTCGAAATTTGTGGTCGAAATGACCCTTACGATGGCAATAATTGCAAACTGCAGTTCATTCAGAAAAGTTTATCCATATAGAATATGTTTTTAAACAAAAGAAAATGAAACGATTGCAACGATAACGTACTGTTACGTAACGTTTTTGCGTCTAACGTTTTTGCTTGTTTTTCAAGTTTTACTACTTGATATTTTTCAATAAAAATAACACCTGTTTTGATAATACTTTCTCTTATTTACCATTTCTCTTGCTTAAAAGCAAACGGGTTTTGAAACCAGTGCAAAATTCCAAAATTAGTTTTGATTCTCTTATGAACATGATTAAATTTAAACTATTCGCTTAGTTACTTCTATAAATGTCTACTCTTTTTTTATCTACACAATTTAAAAGGGTTATGCTTATCAAATTATGAATAAAAATAAATATTTAAGAACATGGCAAAAAGGTTGAAAATCGTTAAAAATGGAAATGTCAAATAAAGGTTTACTACCTCTGGAAATCCGGGTGTAATTAATCCATTCGCGTGAATGCAATTGAATGTTTACAAACTACGACATTATGGCCAGAGTGAGAAAACATATGACGAAATTGACTGTTATTGAAAATTTACATAGTTATTTGAAGAATTAAATATTTTTATGGTAATCTATCAGAGGGATGACAAATAAGAAAAATACATTCCCCTTTTTTATTCTTCTTTTACTAATGTTATCTCACCTAATCGATTGAATGGGCACATTGAGGCAAATCAAACGAGTTTAAACTTTATGTGTTTTAGCCACTGAAACTTCCCATAACCACCTCTCTCCTCCAACAGATCCTTCGGGCTATACAATATGAAGGGGCTCTTTGAGACAAGTCATACGAATCCCAATTTCACAGGTTTACTGTTAGCCATTGAAAAGTTCTTGTGACCGTTTTCCTCCATTAAAATATCATCTTAATGTTGATGGACAAGGAACCATATTACTGTATTGTTATCAGAATTGCATAGGTTTGCAAAGTTTCAAATCAATACGACATTTGGAAATTTACAAAAAGTGAGTAGTAAGATTTGTTTACAATTTTGCTAGCCAATATTATAAGACGCGTTAAAATTTTAAAAATTGAGTTATATAAATAAAATAAATTTATCAACAAGTATCTTCGACGATAAATCATAAAATCCAACAATTCGACTGGGTACCCTTCTATCCAAAATATGATTGCCAGTGTGTATTGATACGTACGTCAAAATTAGTTACTTGGCTGCAAATCTAAGAATAAAGAACGAAAGTAGTCAACGTAAGGGCAGTTAGTTTGTTAATAACATTTGTAGGGACAATACGGGGGCAAAAAATAGTAAAATGAATCAAAAAACAAAAGTTAAAAGTAATATTTATAAACAAAGACATGGATCTAAGTAAAGAAGAGTATCACCGTCATAACGTGTAGAACTTAATGGTAAATACAATAATAGATACGCAACTGTACTGAATAGTAAGGTTAGCATGTTTTCTTGTTTATTTTCTATTCTTTAGGGCAGAATTTTATTCAAAGGCGAGGTCTTCAATGTCACCACTGCAATGCTTTCACTGATAAAAAAAATTATTTATATTATTGATCAACATTTTACTTGATACATTCAAGTATGTAATTTTAATCGTAAGACATTTTTACAAAATACAATCCCTGAAATAACTTCAAACGATTCATGCTACCTATAAAACCACAGATCAAAAATTAAAATAATTCTAAATGTGTATATTTTTTCGCCAGCAGAAAATATGGTCATATTTCTAATTATCGGCAACAACTCGAAGGGACGAAAATGCAAACCAGCGTAATCTATATCTTCTGGCTTTCTTTATGAAACTTTCCCAATTACTGGTCAATTTCAAAAAAGTTTTCATGAAATTGTTAACTAAATCTAAACAGATCAAATCAATTCAGGATTTAAAAGAGCAATACTTGAACTAGTTAGATATCTGCTTTTATTACAGCATAAACAAATTATCAATAATTTTCATGTCTTACATTTAATTTTTTAAAGCGTTTTAAGCACAAAATGCTTAAAACTAACTGAAATGCTTTTAACATTGTTTTATATAATTTCTAGTACACCAATTTTAATTTTAAAAGCTCTATTGTTTCTAGGGTTTTCTTCACCCCATCGTCTTTTTAAACGATAAACAGATTTTATGTTCTTTTTAATATTTTGTAAATATACATTTTTATACATTTACTTTTTAAACATCGTACTTAATACAAGTATATTGTCATCGTATTAACGATAGTAGGTCATCGTTGTAGGTTATCCTGTTGATAGATAACCATAAAAATATTTAATTCTTTGCATTTGAATATATACCGCAATCTAAAAATCTACATGATATTATTTAGGTCTTACCATATATTAAACGTACATAAATTTCCTTAATAGAATATGTGCATGCGCACATCTCAGCCTCAGTTGCTGACGCTAGATGTTGTAAGCGATCGTATGTCATTAGAGAAATTTATCCAGAAATTTAGTTCGTAGACGCTGATATGCTTTTCTGTTCATTCCGGAGAGGCGAAAACTCCAATCGTAACATAAATAACACGAAAAGTGTAAAATTCCACTAGTACATTCAAAGCATTGAACAAATCGTAATTATTTAGAAACGAGTTCCTGATATTTACATTTGTTCATAATGTTTTATAAGATTTCAATGTCGAGTTTGTCTCTATACTACTATATATATAGACTATATATATAGAGAGTATAATACAATTTTAATATGATATTCAACTGCACTTACTGGGTTGGATAATATACCAGATTAGAATTCCTATTGGTATATTGGAACCAAAATCAGTATGTTGCATTGGATATTGCAACCTTTGGCAATCTGTGTATGAAGTAGTTTAGTACTTTAAATTCAATATTTATTTCATTCCATAGTCAAGTCAAGGAATGCAGAACGAACAAGATAGTGTTCTTGCGTTTGAAACAACTTTCATTAAATATCATTTGAATTTGAACTTACAAGTAAATGTTTCAATTCAAACGACTTTATCAATTAGTATTGATAAATTAACTAGATTTTAAACATGTTGATATATTACCTTAATATTTTAGCCAAAAATAGTTCTAAAGTTTGATTTTATAGTATTTTAATCTTAAGACTCAAAGCCATTAGTTGCAACCAAATCGAAATTTCGAGTTTTTGAAGCCTCTACAGTGATATGGCCTCTTTACTTAAACTATGATATGTAAACCAGGTTTTTTTACTATTTTTACTAATTAAGAAAACTTACCAAAGTATGAAACTAATTGACGCAAACCCAGAAATATGTTCCTTTATATTAAATTATTGAACTTATATGTATATATATATATATACACACATATTGATATATATATATATATATATATATATATATATATATATATATATATATATATATATATATATATTGTATATCATATTGATGATTGAATTCAGATTTCTTGTTATCTTTAAAATAGATTGACGTCATTTGTGGCCTTTAAAAAAAATTAGGATATTACATTAGGTGTTTAAAAAAGGCAATTCTTAATTATTGAGCCTAAATTTTAGCAAGCACTTTAAAAATATCGAACATGTTTTAAACATAATATGTAAATCATCATCAAATTGAAAATCATTTTAATAGTTTGAACCACGTTAAATTTTTTTTTTGGTATGTCATCGTACTTTAATAAGTAAATGGATGTTATATTTCATTTCAATTTCTTATGTTTAGACCGCTTTAAAAATTATACAGTGGTCTAAATTAAATTGCAAAATTATGAACCGTCTAATTTATGCATATATATATATATATATATATATATATATATACATATATATATATATATATATATATATATATATATATATATATATATACATATATACATGTATAGCCACAAAACTCTTTCATTTAATTACATTTGATATTGACTTGTATTTCTTTTCCTGAAAAAAGGAATAAACAAGAGTCGTGCCAAGTATCGTCAGAACGGGTTGTTATTTTTAGGAACATTTTTTTCTGAATTTTATGTGGAATACACTCGGGCGTATACATCATAATAGGCAAAAATATACATTTCCCTTCTCCCTCAATATTTCCGAAATTACCGAACCAAAAATGGTGGATTGGTTAACTGACTAGAAAATTATAGGAAAAATATTATGATTTCATTGCTCTTATATTTTTTGAGAAATTTATATCTATGAAAGATATGTTCAGAAAGGTATACTCAGTAATATGTTAATTCGGGTAAAGCATAATTTGATATACATAAATCATTTAATAGAAACGTTTTGTACCATAGAATGTTTAAACTGTTATATCTAGATACCTTAAGTATACACGGAACCTTTGTAGTGGGATTTTCTATTTGTACTTGACAGTTTTTATTAATTTAGTAATCATTTTTATTAAAAAAATTATATTCATAAGGTATAACTTCTCATGTTACTTTGAAGTCAACATTTAAGCTCTAAGTCAAATCGTTTATAATTTACAAAGCTGTGATAAACCGGTTAATAGACACAATATATTGATTTCAGAAATATTGCTTTTTGTTATTAAGCTCTCAGAAATAAAAAGAAAATATATTTTAATCAAGTCAATACTTCAAACTATATTTTAATCAAATAAATACTCTTAGTGTATACAAATTTTTTTCGAATTGTTACTATTGAAAAAGATAAATAACATTTTATTTACTATACATAACCAAAATGGGTATTAAAAATTAAGTCTGTGAGTAAATAATACGACAGTCTCATCTACTTATTTAAATTTGAGTAAAATGTTTGCGAGCTGGTACTTAGCATACTTATGGTTATTCATTGTACCAAAGAGCTAAGAGAAACAGTAAAAACTGCACAGAAGACTTCCCTAGAAATGTACTTGGTTAGAAGGAAAGAACTTCATGTATACATATAATAGAAGCATAGAATTGGCCTGGCTGTAAATTAAAGAAATTTACGGAAAACATATTGTGGGGCACATAACAAAAGAACATAAATTTTGTTTTTGGAATTTATGTCAGTTTAACTTTTGGCGTCTGTTATTTAGGTGAAGTTTTTGCAAGAACACAAGGATTGATTTTTCATTTTATTGGAATCGCTTATTCATTCAGAAAATTGATTCATATTGCATGAGCATAAACACAAAAAAATGTATAGTGTATACAAACGTATAGTGTATATATTTGCATCGATAGACATAGTGTATATATTTGCATCGATAGGCACATTACGTCATATGGTACATTGAAGTCATTTAGGAAAGAAATATTTAGGTGAGTATAATAAAAGTAGGAGTGCACAAACATATGGTGATTGGAATTTTTGTTTGGTTGTGTTTGTGCAGACAGATCCTAAAATCTGTTAAACTAATTTGGATGGTGTTTTCAGAAAGATATAGGGATTAACTAGAATAAAATTAATGTTTATTCATTGAAATTGATTGATTCATTTCCTTAAAAAATATGCGAATAGGATAATTTCCAGACTTTATTTCCATTGTACGTACGCGCATATTAATTACATAAATGTATAGCGCCCCAACGTATCAATAGATGGCACTATGCGTATTTTATCGGGCAATTACGTCATCCGAACAAACACTTTAAGGATAGTTGCTTGAGTAAACAACTCGAAGGATTATTGATTGAGTAAGCAACCCTAATACGGGCAGACCAATGGGGTCGACATCGTTGTGGGTGGTCTCTCACCCATAAAATATTTCCATCTTAAGTATATTCGTCATAAGCTTACTTTGTTTTACCAACTTGTTTGAAATTTGTATATCTGATATTAAGAGTACATTTTTGATAAATAGTACCATAATTGTGACAATATTTTGTGGACTTGAGTAAAATTATTATTTAAAGACAATTTGTTTTGCAGTTATTTGTGAAATTTCAATTACACCGATGTGATTTAAGGATAGACATTTATTTTCAAATCAGGTAAAGTAGATCACATATTGAGGCTATTGTTTAACTGTTGGTAGAAGTTTTTTCAGTCGTATTAACCCTCAAAAATATATTGTTGTTAATTATGAAGACTTTAATTAATAATTAAAATATGAACCCAGTTAATTATGAAAAATTAATATGGGCTTAAAGCTGTAAGATCCTCATATTTTTCTATTCAATATAATGACAGTTTTAATCTGCTATTATAATAAGTTTCTTATTATACATAAAATATCTGTCGCAAACTTTTACTCGTTTTAGCACCTTTAAAATGATAATAATGAAATATTATTTGTAATTTTTTAATTAGAAAAATGGAATAAATGGTTAAAATAGTCGTATTTTATTGAATTAATTAACGACCCGTGAAATTAATATGGTATATTAGATACTATAAAGTTTCGAATGCAGAATATAACACATATTCTGTGTGCCTAAATTTTGCTGTGTTTTGACTTTTGGAAAAGGATTTGAAAGGTCCTATCAGCCGTTTTGATTTCGTTTATTATCATAGTATTTAGCTTGTGCAAATTGTTTTATATGTACTTTGTGTACTTGACACACAAATTTTTTTGTCGATGGAAAGTTCAAATGAAATCTGATATTTAAGGAAAAATTTGTTTGTCCGTTTGTCCTTCTAGATTTTTTTCTTTATAACTTGAGAACTCTTTTGTATATAATTACAGCTTTTTAACTAACATGAGAGGTTAATAAGCAAGAATGTCATTTAGTAATTAACTTATCACATAACTATTACTAAGAACCAGTTAACAAAAAGTGAATAAGTGGAGCTAATGTGTCAAAAGTGTAGATGAACTAAACATAACATCGAAAAATAATAATTTACTAACAAAAGACGTGTGTTTTTATCAACAGTGTCTGTGGCTTTACTTTGCGCTGTTCCACGCGCAACGTCTTCTCGCCGTCTACGGCAAGATTGTCGAGCGGCCTAGCGTAACTTTCCTTGTGGTGAGCTATAATTATATTTTAATTTTATTACGTGGAAGTGATTGATTTATGTTATTCGATAATTTTATTTAAGCTTTCATTAATGACTTTGTTAATTGTCAAATTAATTGTCGATTAATAAAGCTAATCGATCAAAATGAAGGATAAAATCGCAAAGGAATGAAGTCCTTATCGATTTTATTTCAGTAATTTCTCCAAAAATGGAATTCAAATGTAAATTATCCAAAAACACAATTTAAATGTGGCAGATAAAAATAAACATATGTGTAACTAGAAGGTATTAAAGAAATAAAATGAAGCTTCAATTAGTTTACGTTAAACTTAACCGAAAAAATAAACATATTCCTAAGACAAACTATGACCAAAGTAAACTTTCTTTTCCATAGGAAGCTTATTGCAGTTTATTGAAAATAATTTGTTGTAATATTAGTTAAAAATGAAATATTTTAGGAAATACTGAAACTGACCTCACAATCGTTTTTATGTTTTGAAAATATTTTGTATTTACTCCGTAGGTATCAGATGCATGCAACATGTGGAGATCAAATTTTTAGGTCCGCCCTCTGTTTCCGAGGAAAAAATTAACTTGGACTAAAAAGAAAATACGTCATTGATTAAAGTATATAATACTTTAAATTGTACAACAGGAAAGAACATTTCAAATAAAATATTCTGTTGTTTAAGATTTTTTAATAACGGGCAAAATTTTTTCTGGAAAAAAATTTTAATCACGAGCATGCAAAACATGTTCATTTGAATTATACTTATGTAATATAAATATATATGTACATACAAATATAAATTCATAATAAAATATACGTGTGAATTACACTTGGATCGAGACCACTTTTTTCCTTTATTTGGGCTAGGTTTTAAAAATGCTACTGAAAATTGAACTAAGAACAATCTGGGATACACTTAACATTTAATATTATACTTGTAACCTTTTATATATTGAAATACCCGTAACTGAATTTTGGTTGAAATATAAGTCCATGGCTGAGTCTCTGAACTAACCAATATTAAAGACGCTGTGAGACAAAAAAATAATGTTTAACTTCATGTATCTGACTTTTTGTACCCTTATTCGTACCGATTTTAATATAATCGATTGATTATATATACACACGCATATGACGGACTTATTGCTACGAGCATTAGCATTAACTTCTTAGATTTTCTCATCACTAACTTTTAGCAATGATCAGCTCCTTAGTCTTCTTCCATTCCGAGTTTAATTTCATAATTTATCGGAAACCATTTGTATTAAAGGTGCACACAATTTGCGCCAAATTAATCCAAACCTAAAAAACTGTATTCTAGTTTAAATTAGTTTAGATTCTTGAAAATATTTCAGAAATCTCATAACATAATTTGGATTTAGACAAGAATATAAAGTTTGAATTAGTATATTTTATTTCCATTAAGTCGATTCCTAGTTCATCGCCAGCGTTCATTTTCAATACGAATAAGTCTAACATGCGTACTCGTTTGTAAGAAAATGTTCAATGGTATGAAAGTGACATATTATCTTTCAAGAACTAAATAATTTAGTTTCTGCACATCCACGAGACAAAATTATGGTAATGGTACAAATCTAAAAAAATCGGCAAAATGTCTTAACATGAAATAAATACGCCAATGTCGATTTTTCGTTTTAGAAATTTGAAGATTTTTCTAGTGAGGTTCAATATGTATTACTTCGTTATTAACAATATTAACATGCATTTAATATAATATTATGAGGTATGATTACTGTACAAATTTTGCTGATTTAAATTACAAATATTACATTTCATTAAATCTGTAGGATGTGCACATACATTTAAAAAAATATTATTGATTAAGTAAGTAAATATTTGAAAACCTTCATTTCGTTTGAAAGATTTCGTCAAAAATATTATCTTTCATTATTGTAAAATCTACTTCAAGAGTATCAAAATGAGACACGTAGAAAAGTGCGTTATGATTAGGGAAATTCCGTGTAATATTTGAGTATGTAAATAAATAGATTTTCTTAACACATTTTGTACAACGGGAAACGCTATCTTGTCAATTTTCCACAAAACATATCGTATTTCATTCCGAAGAAATTATTTCATCAATAACTCTAACTTTGTTTAAAAGCAGGTATCTCTACTTATAACAAAACTATATAACAAACATGTCTATTCATTAATGTATGAATTTTACAATTAAATTAATAATATGTTTTAACACGAATAAGAAGTTGCAGGAACGGGTAGTAGTGTAATATATTGATCTTAGTATATTTAGTAAGACATTATTATTACTCAATCAAAATTCATATGGACTTGCTTAATTAATAATTTATATATGTAAAGAAATTTTAACAGAATGAATTGTGTACGTTGAAAATATTTTAAAATTAGTGATCTACAATTAAATGAAACTACGTGATGTAGTATTATTTCTGTTTTCTGCTTTTTCGTCAATCACGAAAATTACTGGATTTATTGGACGGATTTTGATGAAATTTGGTATGGTATTGGTTAACAAGAGAAGAAAAGAAACGAATATCGTTTCGTATGAGAGAAGAAAAGAAACGAATATCGTTTCTAGTATCGAATTTAATGCAAACAAATTCATAGGCACAGCCAGTTACAGATATTTTAGTATTATAAACTGATACATAACGAAACAAATTGTATATGAAGACACATGTGATAAATTTGTTACTTAAAATGTGCAAAGTCGGTAAAATGATGAATTAAAATTAGATGCGTATATGTACTTGGTCAGACATATTTACGTATAGCTTAAGTTAGATATCACAGGTTAACTGAAGTTCTGTTGCGGTATTAAATGCGCACGTATCTTTTAGTTCCGAGTCCATTTTCAATGTAAACAATATTCCAATTCTAATTTATCCAATTTTCAAGTGGACAATATTCATCAGAACGCATTCTATGAGTATTTACCTTAATTGCTTTAAAACATTCAGTCTAAATAATTTTTCTCGTCTACGATTATATAAAACTTAAGAATTTTTAAAATTTTTAGTACTTATTAAAATCTGCCATCAAAAATTTATATCTATCGAGCAGTTCATTAAAAAAATTGTTACGACTAATTTGAAATTTTCAAAATTTGGGAGACTGAAATAGAAATAAGATTGCATAATACGGAAGACACGAAAAAACGGAATGATCACCTAAAATAAATAAGTATTTTCATGCTGTGCGACCCAAACAAGTACACTCTGGCAGTACAGCTTTCCATCATTCCAAAAGCACGACATTAACATTAAGAATTTTCATATGACGGATGAATAATAAATAATAAAAAAGCGACGAAATTCCCGAAGCTTCCGCGTCAAGGCGCGCGCTTCTTGCATAATTTCCACCCCATTACTTCATGAGTTGAAGGCATAGAGCGGTTTGTTAACTTTAATGTTCTAATCTACTGTGAAAAGTTATGGTCCCTGAGCTGCAGGAATAAAATGGTTATTCGATTATACTAGGAACAAAAAAGGGTTTAATATATAAATTGTACGCAATGTGCGGATTCATTAATTTCGCACCCTGCGAAACTTAGGAAGTACGCGTAGATAGAACTTATATACATACACACACATATATATATATATATATATATATATATATAAAAAATAAATATATATATATATATATATATATATATATATATATATATATATATATATGTGTGTATATATATAGTTTAAACATTAAAGGTTTAAATATTGATTCTGTTAGCAAATATTAATTTATTCAATTTGCAGTCATATATGTTACTATTCATTGTGGTATATATATGTCAATGAATAATGAGATATGACAAACAACTGCGTTAAATGTGTGGATTTAATTAATATTTGTGATCTGATAATATGCTTCACCTGTTCAATTAAATTCAACTCTAGCTGCGCTGGAACACGTGAGAAAACATTTGGAGAGATATTACCCATGAATAAAAAGAAATGGAAGTGAGCAGAGTGCAAACATATACAACTTGCATCAACACTTGCTAAAGATGATCAGCCTTTATTGTCTGTCGACTTTGACAAATGAATGGTAGATATTAACAAAATAATTGACAGTTTGGAGGAACAAATAAGTACCAATTTACTAAAAAGATCGAAAGAGAGACGAGCGACGTGAAAAAAGTACAAGCTTTAAATCAAGCAAATTCGATGAATATAAAACAATCTTGGAAGAGCAATCCAAATCAATTGGAAAGCTCCAATTGAAAAATCAACGCATCGTGATACCATGAATTGTAGAAAAGGCTTGAATCCTGTTAACCTACAATCAAAGGAAAACAATGTAGGCATTCAAAGCGTACCAGAAAATTTCTCCGAAAATCTCATCAGTCTTACGATGCAACGTTCGTCAATTGTAAAGGGTGGATTACAAGACAATAATATCCTTACGGTATACAGAGTAGCTAAGATAGATAACGATTCTAAAAGACCTAGATCAGTCATCTTAAAATGTCATCAGTCATCTTAAAAAGTATATAAAAATATCACAACTTATTGATTGGCACACGGTTCAAGGAATAAATGTGTATTTGAAATTTATCTATTTCGATAAAGTACAAGTGAAATATTAGTGAGGGAGTTTATCAATACTACTACTGCTATACTTTAGTAATAGAAGATTGAGATGTACAAATATGAAATAAATTCGAGCAAATCTGATTGCCAATTTAGAATTAGTTTAAAAACTACCATTTATTTTTTTGTATTTGTATTTATTAAATCGCATAAAGGTAAATTGCCTGTAAATATTCTTGAACCATTTCCGATTCTGCATTTTGAGGAATTTAACAAATTCAATATAAATAAAAAGGCGAAAATTTTCGAATTCGTTGCAGAAATTCTAATTTGAAATGCAAAAATCTGACTTGAAATGAACAAATCTGCGAAACCTATTGTTTTTCGTTACAGTAAATGAATTAAATTTTACAGACTATGAGAATTATTAGGTTAATTGAGCATTCAAATTAGTGAACTTGTCCATTGTAATTTATTTACATTACAAATATTATATCTTTGTGTTATGTTTATTTTACCTAAGCGAAAAAAGGTCCTAAACATACAATACTAAAAATAGACCAAGATAAACAGTAAGGGAAGAAACACTGAAAAAAAATGAAACAATGTTTGCAGTAGATGGAAGGAAATAGTAATGTGAAATTAAATATTTCCACTAAGGTCACACGAGCCAGGAAAAATATTGCCAATAAAGTTTTATGTTCTGTCAGTGGTTTGCAGTAAATATCACGAAGAGTAAAAAAATATAATTCTTACAAAAATTGTGGAATCTGTGTAAAGGTTTTGTGCATTAATATTACATAAGATGCAATAAATGCAGTAATAGTAGTTATTGCAATGAAATATGAAAATATTAAATTAGTGAACAGAGTAGGTCAGTTGATTAATGTAGCATAAGCGATATTTTGCTTTGTCTTTAACGGATAATTGCAGGTCTTAGGTTTATGAAATTATTATGCCTATAAAATATTATTTCAAAACGATTAATGCTTGAAGGTAATGTATGTGTTTAATAGAAATATCTGTGGTCAGACTAGTTATCCTACTCTAACCATCTTACTCCCTTCGAAGTTATCTTACGTTGTACAATTTTGTTTACAATATTTAATATCTTTATTTAACATCTTCGACTGCAAAAGTATTTCTCCAGTTAAAATCGATCTTAACTGGAGAAATGCTTTTGCAGTCGAAGAGATTGTGATTGAGGATGACTTTTCCAGTAAAAAAAATGGTTGTTCCGTATATCACGTGGATTTGAACTTCAGATCTTAACGATTTAACCGAGTCTGAGAAAAACCCGCCCCTTGTTGGTCGTCAGCCAGCTTAGGGGCGGTAAAATCCCAGACTCTGTCGCCCAGCGAGTGGCACCAACCATAAACTAGTTACGCCTGGCCTAAACCTCATCCTACGCCTCCTTCAGACTTTAGTAAACTTCTATTACCACTGTTTTTGACATGAAAACGCCATGCGTCTGTTCGTGTTTGTCGTACAGTACTTGTTTTACTTATAACTCAACGGACTAGTGCAGGTGTATGCGCATAATTGTTGCGAATTAGCATTGTATAAAATTATAAATTAATGTAGCGTGAATAGTTTAATTCGATGTTTATTTGGCCGATATTATATAGAGCTTGATGAGCACTACTAGCAGGTAAAGTGAGATAACAAACATATTCACCGTATAATAAGTTAAAATCGGCATAAACTAGGAAATTACAAAAAAAACATAGATTTCGTTTAATATGAACAGTAAATATGCTTGAAACTATAGAAAAGCAAATCCGAGGAAATCCGTCAAAAGCAATCCATCAAAGCAAAAAAGTTCAAGACAGCAAATGTAAGAGCTACGACAGAGTTGAAAAGAAAATTGAAAAAAAACGACGCAATGCGATTACGTAGCTGGCCCGTCGAGCCATATAAATAGTAAATATGCTCAGAATTATAGAGAACTTAATTCGAAGGAAAGTTTGCGTTAAATGGAATCCAAGAAACGTAAAAATCCATGATCAAACAAATGTAAGAGCTACGGTAACTTTGAAAAGAGAATGAATTGTACGCTGGATGCCCGATGGGCCAGCTACTTAATTGATTTAAAGCGATTAAGTAGCTGGCCCATCGGATATACAGCACCCAGTAACGGTTCAAATCTTCAAGTGCATGTGCCGGCTTCGTTGGATAGCAATACAGAAGACGGTGATAATATGGAAATCGATGTCAAAGTGGCTGAGCCCAACGAGTATGTATTAGGATCACCAAATGTTGTCGTGTTGTCATCATCGGGCATCAATGAACGTACGTTAATGTAGGGTGCTACGGGAGATTATGATGTTATTAAGCACGAAACCATAAGTGCAATAGAGGCTTGATGTGCTACAACTCTGCTGGACTCTCACCTAATTTATTCACGTAATTTTTTGAACAAATAATAAATTGACTTATTTGACAGTCAGATAACGGTTGTTTAAATGTACACAGATTAGTAATATGTGTCCACAATTACTGAACTGACAGTTTTTCTACAAAAAAATATTAAAAATGGAACTATTCTCTTTTTCTAAATTCAAGTTATACAACAGCGTATATTTATTTAAATTCCGTCCAGTATGTTTTGCGTGAAGATGACCAATATTTACAGACAGATAAAAATTCTCGGAATTTTTTTGATTTCTGTAAATACTTTAAAAACAATTAAATGAAACTACGTGATATAGTATCATTTCTACTTTACCCAACCCAAGGGTTAATCTTTGCTAATAGCCCACGTGAAAATGTTGTAATACAACGAAACCTAGGTCGCGGTAAAGAACTTGAAGAAAGTAGAAATGATACTACTTGTGAATAATGAATTTCTACAAAATTAATCCCAAATATATTGAAAACTTTAATAACATTAACCATACATGTCTTATAAAAACGTTCAGTGTACAGACAAAGCTGCTTTATAGTTTGTATTGACTATTTTTGCACGTTTATGGGGAATTGATTATTTTCATTTAAAAAAGAAATCGTACCTCACGATAGTTAAATATGGTCGGCAACAACTTTTTGACATAGCGGTAGCAGTAGATTCGTTATTGATTAGTCTGTTATTTAGGAGTTAGCTACCGTAAAAAAAGAATCACGAATATATTATTCTAATGATCGTATATATTATTCTAATGAATTACATTTGCCTATGCAAATGTAATTCTATCACCGGCTAATTTCGTATTGCTGTAGTTTATTTCTTTATAACAAATTATTAATTTTAATTTTAAAAACATATTATTTATATTATAAATTTCTCGAAATATTACCAAGCAGTCTACTGATGTTTTAGAACTTTATTAATATCGTGAAAGGTATATCACGAAATTCAAAGAAAGTAATTCTCAAAATTCATTCACAAGAACATTTTCCAACACACCCGTGCGATTCTAGACATGGTCAATTTTCGTTTCATAATATTAACTATTTCGGAAGTCAGATGAGGTAAAAAATATTTTTTTCGTGATAATTTTCAGCAATTTTTTTCGAACTCTTAAATAAAACTCTTTTAATTGATACTTCACTTGGTATATAAAATTAACAAAAATTCGAGCAGTTAATTAGGTCCAAAATTTATATTTCAATATTTTTTATACAACTCTTGAGATATAAATTAATTGACATGCTTAGAACATATTTAGAATCGATTTTTTAAATTGAAATCGAATAGCGTTGCATGATGTTATTTGTCAAACATAGTTTAACTGAAAATTTTAACCGTCAAATAACCGACATTAGCGAAATTATAGGGAATCAGATGATTAAATTTATTCGTTGATAAAGGATGTAAACGATGTTTATTCGCCAGTTGATACTGTCAAATTTATATTTTATTTCAAGCAAATATTATGTTGTGATATTAAAATTACAATCGTATTTCTATACGTATTTCTGTATTACTTTACTATAAACAAGAGGAAATATTAAACCCCACTACGGAAACAATAACTGAAATGAACGAAATACATATATACATTCCCTATGAGATGCATAACGTATAAACCCTAAAAGATTCTCTTAATCATGACAAATCGAAAGACACTTCATTTGTTGAAATTACTTCAGTAGTTTAGTCTCTACGAAGGAACAAACTTACTCACATGCATACGTACATACATATATAGCCTGTGAAATTCATAACCCTTCCTGTGTCGTAGGCGGTTAAAAATAGAATTTGACACTGAAACTAAACTATCGGTAAAGATAATTAGTCTTAAACAACACGTATGTACATATTGACAAATCCCAAATGATTTATTTTTAGCTATACTACTCTAACATACTTGTACATGTATATTCGGTTTTTATCTCTTACACACTGTTGGCGTGAAGAAAATTTCTTCATGTTGAGACACTTCTTTTGAGTAATTTTTGCTAGTTCGAAAATTATTTATACATGATATATATATTTGGTATGTTGAAGTAATTATCAAATTTAATAAACAATATACAAGTTGTCCATTGGCAGATTTCAATGTTTGAAAAATTGTAAAAAGAAACTACACCTCTAATACAAAGTAGGTTTATTTTAACTTTATAACAACAAATGCGGATTTTATTTTTTAAAAACCACGTTTTCCAAATGGCGGCCTTCGAGTCTGACACACTCTTCGAGTCTAGCACGCATGTTTTCAAAAACGCGTTTGCAGAGGGACTGGGGTATCCTATTGACTTCGGCTCGAATATTTTCTTTAAGTTGTGTCACGAGTGCTCGGATTTGTTTTGTAAACAACGGATTTTAAGTGTCCCCATAAGAAAAAGTCACATAGGCTTAAATCGGGTGACGGTACAGTACCGTTTCGGGATATGTGCACATTAGCAGTGTGAGCTGTGGCCTCGTCCTGCTGTTTGTTTCCTGCTGAAACCATGTGTTTTGGTTGAAGGCTGGACTATTCTGTAGTTCTACTCTGAAAAAGTCATTTAACATCTGGTCATATCTCTCCGAATTAATAACAGTTTGACTACGTTGATTTTCAAAGAAATAAGGCCCTATGATTGTAGATGCAGACATGGCACACCAGACTGTTACTTTAGGCTTATGTAAAGACTCTTGATGCATTTGTCTTCGGTTGTGCACATCCCAGTAACGAAAGTTCTGCTTATTCACATATCCTCCAATGTGAAAGTGAGCTTCGTCACTAAAGAATATGTTGCCCATCCTGGTAGCAGTACGAAATCTCAACAACATCACCTCCGCGTAAGTTTTTCTTAATTCAAAGTCAGAATCGTGTAAATCTTGAACAATTTGAATTTTATATGGATGGAACCTGTGCTTTTTTTGCATTATTACCTGTAAAGTTGATTTCGGAATTCCCAACATCGATGAACGTGTACGAAGTGATAAACGGGGATTTTCAACGACAGAAACCATAACACGGTCGACATTTTCATCCGTGGCTACCAATGGTGTAGGTTCTGGCCTGGGCCTATTTAATATTGATCCTGTAGCTCTGAACCTTGCTACCCATGACTGAATGAGGTTGATCGATGGTCCATCACGTAATCGACGAATACTGTATCGATTATTAAATTGACGGCGTGCTACAGACAGCGAAAATCCTCTCAAAATGTACGCCTCGACGGCAAAAGCGCGGTGCTCTCCACTCCACAGTTCCATGGCTACTAAAACATCCGCACCGTTTGCGCTTCTAACGACGCACCCCAAGCCCCTCTTATGTGTTGCGTACAGAAACGATGTTTGTTCAAACTTTGAAATCTGCCACTGGACACCTTGTATAAGCAAGCAAAGTACTTTATAAAAGCAACAGCTTTTAAGTAAGTTGCACTGGATGCTTGTAATACAGGACACGTTTTATAATCGGAGGTGTGCAAAAAAAGACAAAAATTTACTACCTAAGAGAGAAAAGAAAATAAATGAAAAATTAAATGTTCGCTTTACATGTCGATAAATGAATCGGATGAGAAGGCAGTAGGTACGTTAGGTAAGAAGAGAGAAATTGTTTACATTAAGAACTACATGGATTTTAATTACTTTTAAAAATAATGCCTTTGATATAAAGCTATATTTTCTTATTAGTGCTTTTATTTATTTTGTTTCAGTTGTTTCAGGTTCTTACGTATATTTCTGGAATACTCTATTTACGGCAATAAATTCCGTGCTCTACAACATAACTTTTAATCATTTCAGGGAAGTGTTCAAGGTAAATATTGTTAACAATAATTCAAAAAGTTTTTTTAATCTACAATGCCTTTGAAGATGAATTTCTCTTATTCGCAAACGATATTTATTTCCGCAGCATATACAAGACGTTTCTAATGTTTCTATATATACACAATTTAATTTCGACATGAGGAACATTTTTGTCATTCTATTTACCCTTGCAGAAGTTTGAAATGATCTTGAAACAAGATATTATCTAATCCGTGAATATTCTGATTACTCCAGCATTACTTTGTATAAAAAAAAGAATTATTTATATAACGAAGTAGATTTTGGAAAAAACTAAAAGTGCAACGATCATTGTTTTCTTGATATGTCCCATATCAGTAGGCCATGACATACATGAAAATATATAGCATACCTCCGCACGTAATGAAATATTTGTTTGCATATGTACAAGTATGCAAAATAGTATGATAAATTAGTTGATAATTAACATATAAAGTGAGAATACAAAATGCGAGTATCGGAAGTAAACCAAGTACTTAGACGTTTTGTAGTGAAAAATATTTTTTTTTCAGTTTTGGTCGTTTTTAAACCCAATTTGGGGTTAATGTATAATATTAAATTATGATTTTTGTTCTACAGGCGCACAGCAGGTTTCCAATTTTGTTATTTACATCATTATGTATGTATAAGCTCTTTGAAATGGAAATAAGTAGATAATCAACAGAAAGCTAAACTTTGTCATCCCTGAGTCAAGTGAGATCGCTCTATTGTAAGTAATGCAACTGGTTATTGGAATTGTTTTACTTTTGCTAATCGCCGCTTTTTCTTAAATATTTTACTCATGGTTTTTCTTTAAATAAGATGTATTATGTACATGTATTAAGCTGTACTGATATGTATAAGCAAGTTATTATTCTTTTATCACACACTACGTATATGAATTTAGCAAGCATAAACATACTTAGAATGATATTACAATACCGATAGACTGTTTTAATTCACTACCGAATAGTAGAAACAAAGTAACTTAACATGTGTAACGCAACACGTTCAAGTTTCTCAATTACTTAAAATGATTGTTAATCATAAATAATACTAGTGGTTTACCCTAATAACATTGATTATCTACTTAATTTATAAAAAAATAAATAAATAAAAATATTTAGGTGAATTTATATATATTTAAGCCCTCCTTGTTTTACGAGTAACTGATATTTTTGTCTACGAATATGGTTATATTATTTATCCGATTGTTCATATTTCTAAAATACATCAAATCCAATTTTTTCTAGTTATGACGTCACGATTATATTTTAATATTTTTATGGTATTTTTTAAGGTCGTTTCCTAGAGTGCATCTCGTTATAAATTTATTAATATCTCAATAATTTACTATAGTAGCCGCCACAGTTTGCATGAGCAAAATAACAAGCCTCTGTATGCTGGTGCTTATCTCTATGGCGGTGGAGGATAATTTACGACCAATTATCGGAAACAATGCCGAAAAATACAGCCTTTGAACTAACATTGAGTATATATTCTGTTTATAAGTGCCTGTATATCCTAACCATCTATTTTTTCCATTAGATTCTTGGTTACGTTGACATACGTGAAACGATTCCAAACTCGGTAAGTTTACTTCTCATCAGGGAAGAGTCCCTATCACTATCTTCCGGATCTATCATTATTTAACCTTCATTTAGCTAAAAGATAGATTTATATCGTCTTTAGTCGTGTCAAAACTTTAGAGACGTTGTCATTAGATTAACGTTAGTTTCCACATCTAATGGTTAAACTGTGTTGAAGCTGGAGATAAGGAGACAGATACTGTATTTTTCCACAAAACTTTACCAATTTTGATACCAAACTTTAAACAATAAGAAAGGCAATCATCCATCGTCCGACATGATGAATCCATCATAGGTTAGTGACTCAAGACATTTTTGTAAAGTTTGTCGAAAAGAGCTTTTAAGTTTGATTTTGTTACGCACTTAAAGGATACCTTCTAACAAACTACAATAAGCATATTAGTGGATATAAATTATATTTGTTTTGAAGAAAATGAAGACGTTGAAATTCGTAATGCAAACAATTACGTGTCATAGTTTGGAACTTCGATAATTTACCAAGGTTTTCTACCAATACATATGCGCTGCACAATATAGTCGATTTTATGTCAATGGAACATAGAGTAGAAATATATAAATAAAAATATTATTGCCAACTTTTCCAACTTAGCTAGTATTAAAAATCGACAATTTCATAGTTAAATTCAATAATTGAAAAAAGTTTGCTGTCCGCCATGCTTGCTTATTCGAAGCACAACGATGCATTCACAAGTATGTAAATGAGTCAAATGCGAGCATAGCTTTTGTATAGCCTTGACGCTTGTGGACGTTTACTGAGACTTGGCAAGTGGGACTTGGCTTGGGAAGCGTGTAAATTTAGCATAAATTGCAGATAATTATCTTTATGAGTATGTCATTTTCGTGGACAACAGGTATAAAACCTATACTAAGGTATGAGGTAAGTCATGTGTCTAGAGTAAGAAAAATCTGTTTTTTAATAAAATTTTGTTATTTTTGTTTTCTTTCTAATTAAATATGATAGAGCTTTTATTTAGGCATCTTTGCGACTTGGTTTGCGTGTGGACTTACAGAAAACGATGTTAATATAGTTAATTAAGATTAATACACGTAACTCCATTTATTATAATAATTATAATAATAAACTTTTTTTAACAAAGTACACTTTATACTCAAACGTCAAATTGCTTTTTTATCTTTTTTTACTTTTTACGATAAAACATAATCAGCAGCAAAAACTTTAAATTCTCTTTACTTCTAGTTATTCTGACGTGATGCACAGACAAATCACAGATAAATGGACAAACATTTAAAAAACAATGTTTTTATTTTAACGCCTTCGTTATATTCCGCTATATATTTTTTTTATAAATACTTTCAATGTAAGGATGCAACAACTTTACAGTTTATACTCTACAGTTATATATGTGTATAGACAATAAAGTACGTAGTAATGAAATTTATGCAGCCGAATATTCAACTTACCGAAGTAATAAATTTAAAAATATTTACAACAGATCTTGAGGAAAGTGAGGAAAAGCATGTAACGAATAAATGAAATGATAAAAATGTATATGTGCAAAAGACTACTAACAATGATGTTGGCCGTATGCATCTGTTTGCATTAGGGTAATTTACTCGAGCATCTAACCCTCCCGCATCACTCCACACTTTGGCGGCACTTATTTTACCAAAGTATGTTCGGGTGGAAAATTTCATTATACGATATAAAATATATGTAGCGTCATTTATTGATGTACTCTGTACACTTCTCTATTATACGTCGATTTGCTAGACACTTCTTTATGGTTGTATTAAGGCAATATAAATTAATTTTTGAAAATGTTAAGGTCTCATCTCTTCTGATTGAGTGAACTGACTCTTGTGAAATAAAAAATAAATGTCTCTGTTTCATGCCAACCCAAATATTCTTCAAAAAATCCACTTATACGAGTCAGTAGTTTCCATATGAAGTTTATTCAAAAAACGGATAATTCTGGAAACAATATTTTTGTGATCTATTACTTTTATTATGTAATCTTTAATATTTTTCTTGTAAATATCTTCCATGGACACAAACATGAATTGCATAGTTTTATTTTGTGTGTATAGATGTTTATATGTAATTTCATTATTTTTGTAGCTTTAATATTAAGTATAAATTTGGTTTGTTGTACATTATATTGTCTATACATATCACGAAACTTTAGAATTGGCCTATCTCTTCATTGCACGTATTTATAAAAAAAATGATTTAGGGAAACATAACAAAAGTAATATAAAAGAAAAAATATTGCTTTTGGAATTTTTGTCCGTTTACCTCTGAATCTATTTATTTGTTCACGCATAAAATTTTTGCTAATGGATTTTTTTGGATCTGGAGCAACATATAGTAATATGTGTGTTGGGTTTGATTTATGTTGGATTATGTTGGGTTGGATTAAGTTACGTCGAATTATGTTAGGATGGTTTGAATTATGTAGGGTTGGGTTGAGCTATGTTACGTTTTTTATACTATTATCTGCTGTTATTACGTCCACTTGAATATTTTTTATTATCGTATCTAGTATTTATTACAAAGTTTAGTTTTTATGTCCACTTAAATAACTTCAATGTACAAACTTGGAAATTCTGCAGTTTTATTAAATGTATAGATGTTGTAGGCTTAAATTAACATTATTATATATGTAGGCGTAATTTTCATAGCATTTTATACTATTTTTTCTGATAAGGAATACAACTTTTTATGTAATTCGCAGGTAATATTAAATTTTGTTAAGTGGTCGACAATATTCATAAATATATATATATGTATATATATATATATATATATATATATATATATATATATATATATATATATAATATAGGTATGGAAACTGCCAAGAGGATTTAAATTTCATCGACCCCTTCACTAACACATATTGTTATACTTCTTAATTTTTTGATGATAATTCTGAATGCTTTGCAAATAATTTAGTTGGTCACAAACATACAATGAAATACTGGAAGTAGCATTAAACAGAGAAAAAAAATCTTATCCGCAATTTCAAAATTTTAAGCAGCGATATGGGATGTTATTTAGAGTTGATTAATAAACTTTGACTCCAGTTCTTGAACAAAAGTTAAGTTTTATAAATATGATTTTAATAAATGAAAATTTTTTTGATTGTGATTTTATAAGACGATTTTAAAACTTAGAGAGAAATACTAAATTATTAGTTTTGCAAATATAAGGGCGCGATCAGCCATTTTTCTTTCCGTTTAGTTCATTCCCCACGAGTCGTTGTTGGGAAATTGTGGATTCAACTTTACATTTATTCGCAGTATTTTGTTCGAAAGGAAAATACGTTTTGCCTTAAGTGTCATTTTATATTTTTAGTATCTTATTTAATAAGTTCATCATCCATTCCAAATAACGAGTGGTTTTGTTGGAAACTCACAACACATATCATTAGGTTTTTCATGCGGCAAATAGCTTTGATATGTGGGGGTCAAGTATTTTCTGACTTCTATTAAAAATGGCTCACAGAATTATAATTTTTTCATTTGGGTTTATTTGTATATGTCATACTATTGTAGGAAAGTAAAGTGCGAATGAAATTGACTCCACAACAAATTTTACGGGAGCCCGTAAAATTTGTTATAGAATATTCCGGAATATAATTTTAAGTTATGTTAAATATCATTATACTTTGGGGCAGGAAATATAGACTAAATAATAATAAACTAAAACAGATAGATTTATAGCCACAGTGTTGCCACAACAATAGGGTTCCGTCCGGACATTTTGATTACGGAATGTAAAATAGTAATCGTAATAACAACGCTTGTAATATTAACACTTGTAAAATATAAAATTTCATTAATTTGAATCGGATATGAATGTTTTATAAAATATTTGAAGTTAAACCAACCTGTCAGTCTTCAAATTTCGAATGGAACAGAACGTTTACAATATACGGTGATGATATAGTTACTGCTAGAAAATGTGATAAAAACCAATTAAAAAGTATGTATGTCAAACAAAACACACTTTTTTGGACATTTGTTTTATTCATGAGGTAAAGACATATGAGCTGAAAAATATGAAGTATTTCCAATGTTTGATAGTCGAAAATTCAAATATTTTTTTTAATATCTGCAATGCTAATCTTTTTATATCTAAGACGAAATATGTTGATAAAAAATGTTTCTTTCAAACAGCACAAGTGAATAGTATTCCTAAATTTCCTTGTAATTTACAGATAGAATAAATAAAAAATTGGGTACCATAAACTCGTCAACATTGAGTTTTTAAAATCGACTCTCCTACAACGTAATTTTATTCGTTTGATAATTATATTGTCAATAAAATTGCATCACATATCACTTTTCTTAAGAGTAACCATTATTTGGTTCGACAATTAAATGACGTAAAGTCTGGAATAAATTTATAAAATATCCAGAAAACTTCTATTCGAACTGTGTGATTATTTTAAATTACAATGTACATAGTTTACAGAGAAGTGTCATCACTAGATTTTGGATACTTTGTTAAAAAATCTTTGGGATTTCTTTTTGGATTTACTGATTAAATTTCAAATACATACAAGATAGTTGCACCTGGCGGAGTTTACTTTTTTACTATTTTATTATATTGACAACACTTCGCTTTCAGAATCGGCTCTGAATTTAATTTTTGGTAATGTAATTTTCATAATTAATAATAAGTTAGTATATATATTTTTTGCAACGTATATATTTTTGGGTTTCCAGAATATTTGCATTGTAAGTCCATAAAGTACAAGTCGCCATAGCGCCGCGCACCCTCGTTCCTCTTTTATCTATTCAGGTTACGATGAGGAAACGCGCGTAATTTTTGAATGAGCATGTCCCTAATTATATCATATGGAAACTAAAAAAAATATTCGACTTGTTTTTGAGAAAATCGAATATTTAATTTTTTGTGTAAACACAACCTTAAATTTGAGATTAGAAAAAAAAGACAACTAAATATATTTATGAGGAATGTTTTCAAAAACAAAGTTCCATCCAAACTAACACACTATAGTTTACGCAATAGACTTTACAACAAACACACAGATAAACACAGACATGTTTTAATATTGAGCTTAAAATTTTGATGCAATTAATATTACATAAAAGAAAGTAGAGTTATGTATGTCAGGTCTTGGTATGTCAAGTCTTGGTAGACAGTGTGTTTCTTAATAACTTGATGTGATGAATAGTTTTAAAGCAATTAAGTACAATAATAATACCGTCTTGTAAAGAAGGGATCTGTACAATACTTATTTAAATATTGATCACAAACATGCTAACAGAATAAAATTCACTTCTCTTTAGTGTTAACACAAAATTTAAAGTCCTTCTTATAATTCCACACGGATCAAGCCGATAAATTGGGATTACGACTTAAACTTTTATTAGAAGTGGCAAGTTTGTAGCGAATTGGTTGATGTACTAAAGCAATGACGCCATATGCCACCATTGCGACGTAGATTTTATTGAGCATACTTTCGGCAGAAAATGAGAAGAAATCTCTTTACAGGACTAGGTGCCATGGTTTAATTTGTTTTAATTTCTTTGTTTTGTGGTGTGACGCCTATTTTATTTGAAATATATTATTTGACTTACTAAGTTATGATGACCAAATATATATTCAATTTCAACTTAGTTGTATAAAATTATTTGAAGTAGAATCATTGTTTCACTTTTAACAAAGTGACTCTAAATCAAGTGGTTATTTTTAATAGCGCCTCAAGTTCTTTTTATTTTTAATACAGGTTTTAACCAGAAAATATAATTTCAAAAAGTAATATGGTGTTGGTTGATTTACAATTTTTTAATGTATTGATATTACAAATTTATGTCCATATGCGGCCCAAGATTATATTATTCTTTTATTGAATATTTTTGGCGTTAATTTTGTAGAAATTTATTATTCACAATTAAATGAAATTACGTGATGTATTATTTCTACTTTCTTTAAGTTCTTTACCATTACCTAAGTTTCGTTGTATTACCACATCTTCAGGTGGGCTGTTAGCAAAGATACTTGCTAATAATCCACCTAAAGATGTTGTAATACAACGAAACCTAGGTCGTGGTAACGATCTTAAAAAAAGTAGAAATAATACTACATCACGCAGTTTCATTTAATTATGGATTATTCTTTTAACTACGATCATATTATTTCATTTAATTAAATAGCTAATCATTTAATTAAAAATAATAATATGATCGTAGTTTCAGAAATTATCGTAGCACTATAAGAACTTTATTTATACAAAAGTACAAATATTTGAATACTTGAAATGATGTTTTTACCGTAGTTAGGTTAGGTTAGGTCAAACAAAAGTATTCAAATCATTTAAATAAATGGAAAACAATTTTGACTAACTAGAATTTATTTTGATGTGAAACCTCTATATGCGCAGGTATAAACCGGATCGTTGGCGTGGCGACGCTTGCCGTGGCGACGGGTCGCCACGCTATAATAAGGTATATATATAGTCTATATGTAGTAGAGTGTACGGTATGGCGACGTGTCGTCATGCGCAACCGACTACGCGACCCCCTCCTCACTCAGTTCGACGCTGTTGTTTACTACGGTACACATAACCTGTGCTTTATTATTTTTGTATTAATTGTAAATAAATGTTTATTAAATAAAGTCACAATTTTCTTTAAGAAAATCGTAATACTTTATTTTTTCATTATGCTATATTTAGTTCCTGTAATAATCTTATCTTTTATGCGTATTACTTGTACGAACACGATGTTTCACATCTGCCAGGCGTCCCGTGACAGCTCATTGTTTTTTTTTGGATTAAAAATTAATTTTCAATTTAAGAACTATAATTTTTCAGCGGCTATTGTTGACAGCTAAGTCACATCAAAACTTATAATTATTCCACATTTAAATAAATAATGATACCGATTCATGTTGAAAGTTCGTTACTTCCAGAGTATGACATTTATTGAGATTTTATCTCTTATCACAGTTTCAGGACTTGTTAATTATTTGATATTAAAAGTTATACTGAAATAAGATGATCGTGTGAAATAAAAAAAAATGTCAAGAATTATTAGAACTCGCACTATAAGGACATCCATACACAATAGGTATTGTTAAATATTTCATAACACGTAGTATTTCTATTAAAGTATTTACAAAATAAAAATTTTTCAAAACGTAAATATGTTTCCTATGTAAATATGTAGCCTATGTCACAGGCGCATATAACAAAAATGTACAATTACACGTAGATTTAGAAATAATTGATTTTCGGATCTAACCCAGAAGACTCTGTTTGAAAAGATGATGGGTTCCAAGGATTTTGAAATATATTAGTTGCATGATTCTTCTTTATGTTGTAGTGTGTTCTGTGAGCAAAGAAATCAGTAAGGATATAATATATCAATTGAATGACCAATATTGGTATATGATGGAAGCCTAAAAATGTATGTTATTCATGTTTTTTTGAAAGCGAATATTATTTAGATACTTATGCTTCGGTTCCAGAGAAGAAAACAAGTAAAGGCAAAATACTATCTAATTAGGACGAAATTAGATAAAAACTGATTAATTAAAATACGCTTTTAAAACTACTTTTTTCCATATAAAACTGTATATATACATGGCTAATAATGTTTTATTTAGTTTATATTTAAAATTTCTAATAATAATGTCCATTTTCACAGAACCTGAATTGATATCTTACTTTTTGAGCAAGAGTGACGGGACATTTGTATAGACAGTAAATGTAATGAAAGGGAATATTTTTGAACTACAGTTTGTAACAGAATTTTGACAAATTTTTACAATAAATAAACTATCTTCATCGAAAATTCGTAATGCTCGTAATGTTTACATATCAATATTTTGGGTACGTTTTTGTTAAGGAGAAAAGTAAATTGAATTTGTAAATCTACAAAGACTTAAAATACCTAGTCGTTACTCTTAAATACCTAGTCGTTATTTTAACAGTCTTTGTAGATGTACTGTATTATAAGTGGTTGCTTATTGAATATATTTAAAAATCTGCCCTAAAACAAAAAGTAGTTAAGAAAAATATTAGACGAAAATTCAGTACGAAGAATAAAACTGATATTTGAATAACAGACTCAACGGCACTTGTTTTTTTAAACAGGTGAACTGTTGAAAATATGGTATTATAATTTTGTCGAATTCAAAATTGAGTAGCTCTTTGTTTCAAATTTATATTCACGTTAATTTAACGTAGATGAGCTGTCATTGCGTGGTATTTTCAATTAAAAGAGTCATTAGTTATTTCGTGTCTCATTATCCTTGTCATTTTAATTGAAAAATATTGTGCCCGAATTAATTGATTGGTTTGTTCACAAGTTCGATGTTTGCAGTTTTGTTTGAAAAATCTTTTTATGTTCATTGTGTACATTTAAGTGTAGTGAACTACTGAGATATAGTTTTGTTCAAACTCACATTCTAGGAAAATTCGTAGTTTCAAGTATATGCAGTTTATTGATAAGACGTATTGAAAAACATCGGGTCTGTTAATTATGCATAAAAATCCCTTTAAAATGACAAAAACGTTGATATATAACATAAGTTTATTTCTCATGTTTCAATTCTTTTATTTTATCAAGTTGAAACTATAAAATACGTTTATTAAATATATGGCTTTCACAAATTAAAGATCATGCTCGTCTCGCGAATACAAAATCAACCCATAAACCGTACATAAAATAGTCCCTCATAATAAATCAACACTTCCCATTTCACCCGGGTTCAAGACATGGCAAATTGCCACGTGCTCTTACTAAAACCAGTGCAATTCGATAGTAATCAATAGAGATAGTAATAAACAGCAGCGATAAAAGACTTCGTTAGATATATTTACCAGCAGAAAATAAAAGTTTTCTCTTATGGTATGACTTGTGTTACAATTCATTAAAAAAATGCGTTATATGTCTTGTATTTTTATAGTGCGTAAACTTTATTGCAGTTGGCAAAGCATATTTTAGAAAATAAATGTATATTTGCTAATGTTCGATTTTAGAATTGAACGAAGAAACATGTTCTTCATTGTACTGACATTATTATGAAAATTATTTTCATTACCTTTATAATTTTTAAAACAGGTTTAGTAAAGAATTTTCTTCTGCTATTTCAATAAAACCTGTTGAGTAGGAGTAAAAGTTACACTAGAAGTGTTCCATACAAGCTTAGGTATACATAAACTCTTAAGAGTGCATATTATTTTCATTACTCTAAATACAGGTATTAATACTATTTTTCATTATCTATATGCATTGCCTGTTATATGTCTCACAGGCATAAAATATCGTGAGTTTCTCAAAAATTATGAGAGATTGATAACATCGTTATAATATTCCGATAAATTTATTTTTAATTGTGATTTTGAAAATTCCGTAAGTTTCTTTTGTGAGAAGCGGATTAGAGCAGAATTTTCGAAGAATATTTTAAGCAATATCAATATTGACAAGAACACTTTCAACATCATCAGTACTTTCGGCAATATCACTAATAGACAATGCTGCATTGAAAAACGCGTTTAGTCTTAATATTTTTTCTGCTTCGTTGACCCCTTCCAGAAGGAATTTATGGTATTACTTGACCGTTCACGATCGATAAGAAGTTATTTTAAGTACTGTATATTAAACAGTACTTGAAATAACTTTTTTGTAATTTACCATTATGGCCTGTTGCCTTGTTGTTTTCCACAAAATAATGTTTTAAAAAATTGCAGTAAAGATAAAAAAAATCAGACAAATATGGGAATCTATGTTTATATCTATAACTACGATACATATACATGTATATATGTAGACTTGTCTAAATAAAATCTGTGCTCATTAAAATCGTTAGCCTGGTTTAATAAACACAATTAATTTAAATTATGATGAAATATAGTAGATTTGTAATAATCACTTTTACTCTTTGTTTATTTTTAAAAAGGGACGTGTTTTTATATATTCCTATAAACAAATATCATGCTCTCAATTGTGAGGATCCTTACAAAAAGTTACGATTCCATAACAACTTGATTACACGATTCATGATGAGGATCTTTATAAAAATAACTTAATCTAATTTGTCTTAAAGTAATTAAAAGCTTTGATTTATTGAAAGCTTGAGATATTCATTTTGTTTTATATTATTTGGTAAATTTATTACTATTTGTGATTTAAAATTAAATTTTTGCTGTCCTTTATCGCCTGGCTGAGAATCTCTCACAAAACCATTAGAGTATTGAAACAAAATTGGAAACACTCATATATATATATATATATATATATATATATATATATATATGTATTTATTTATTTGTTTATGTATATACATATTGAATAACATGATTAAATTTTATGAAATACTGTAAGAAGTAATACAAAAACGCTATTAAAAACACATATATCTGACCAAACTAAAATTACGACATAATAATAATGTTACAAATATAACAATACGACCAAGCATTACGTGTCAAGTGAATAAAACGTGAAACGAAGATAAAAGAACTTCAGCTCAGCGAAATAAGTTATCACATCGATGTCTCCACATAATAAGTTATCACATCGATCGCAACAGCAGAAACGCCTTCTATATTAAAAGAAAAATAAACTGTCGTTTATCGAAATGATGTTTGCTTTTCCTTTTGCCTCATCTTACCCTTAATGACAAGATTAGATATATGACAGAAATTTGTTAACTTACCATTCTCCATAGTTACCATTGACCATTACTTAATAAACTATTTTAGTACATATACATATATGTACGTATACATATATATATGTATATATATATATATATATATATATATATATATATATATATATAATTTTCTTTAAAGGATATTGCGTTCGTCCTTGTGAACAAATTGTTATCTGTTGCCTATGGTTTTCGCAGAATTCAGTGTTGTACTATATTAAAATGTAAAAACAAAACAAAATATTTTTTACCAACTGCCCTAAAAGTGAAACGTATGATATTACGATCTTACTGTAAAAGGGTCAAGGTAAACGAACAAAAGATGTGACATAAAAGTAAGGAGTTATTCAGAATATGTGGAGCACCTAATACATCCCATCTCGGAAGTACATAAAGGTTTTTGGATAAAATAGTTTCCGGTGAAAATGAGACGTGGAATGAAGAAAAGACCGTTGTGTATTTTCGTTCAAAGGAAGGGACTAAACACGGTCTGATTTATAATATCGAGCAACAAATGACTTAGTTCCGTTCGTAGTAATAATTTGTGTTGAATTTTATGTATTCCGATATGCCCAAAATGTATTCATAAATATGTGTTTTTAAGGACAAATAAAATTAAGTAAATGCACAAATTCATAGAAAGAACTTGTTCTTAGAAATATGTGAGGAGAGACAATTTTTCATAAGTAAATTTTATAAAAATGTTGAGCAAGTAATTGTAATTATATTGCATTTAATGAACGTCGGCTTGTACTGAGGTGTGAAACAGACTACAAACTTGTAATCTACGAGAAAAAATATGGCAACAGAGAGTACTGAATTTAATATTATGAAAAGCAGGCGGATATCTAGTGATTCGAGTTCAGAAAGATCGAAGAGATATTGCTTTTGACCAAAGCAGAATTTAAAAAACATGTAAAAAACATGTAATAAATTTTGTAAGTAATGCAAAAATGTTTGACACCATTTGTGATATAAATTAAACCTAATATTAAATGTACAGTCCAAATGTTCACTCGATTATAGTAAATATGAGGCTATACCGAACACAGACATCATTTACATTACGCACTAATTCACCAACTTGTTTTAGCAATGCTTCTAATAATTTGTTTATTAATGTTCGACGTTACAGCATAAGCGATTATTTTCGATCAAGCGAATTTGCTCATGTTGGGAATTAATGAATTAAAGTGAAAAAGAATCATTAGTGAACTGTGTCTATTAAATGTTAGGATTGACATCGGTTATTTCTTTTACAGAACAATACAAAAAGAAAAAAAATTGTCAATAATTTGCAATACAAAGATTCTGTATACATTTGTAAACATTTAATGGTATGCAATATTTCTGTTAAAGTATTCACAAGACTGTCATGAAGGTGTAAAATAATGGTGCATATTTATAGGATAATCGTTTTAGTATTTCTATAATTTGCCAATCAGATTTTATCAACCCGGTATTCTTCATGTTTTCGTTCAGTAGTTTGGCAAGCAAGGAAGTGGGGAGGTATGGTTTCTTCGTATATTTTTTGGAATATCTTTTTAAAAATGCAATTTAAAAGTATGGAAAAAAGCTTGTGTATTCTTCATAATAAGCTCTTTCGAATAAAACTCCACACGCAATAGAATGAAAAAAAATGAAGCACTTTCTTTTAGCACCCTTCTTTCATTCTTATATGAATATTTTAGAAAAACTAACTAATAAAAAACATAGTTTAATAAATTCCAAATTTTAATTCCACGTCTCATAGTTCCTGAGATAAATCAGTGTGAATATAGAGGAACGTAAAAATATTGTCCACTATATCTTTCATAGGCGCAACAATAGGGTACACCTTTATGAAATATGACATCCTTCTAAAAACCCGTTTTCTATTCATAATTTTAGGTGGAGTAGTTTCTCAAAAAAGGGACGGGGAAATATTTTCTGGTATATCTCTGAATATATGATACGTAAAATTGTAGATAAAAATATTAGTCTAACCATCCGTATCAAACGATACCCCACGTTACATGTGGAATTAAGAAAGATGCATTACTTAATTTCACCCCAAAATTTGAAAATAAATATTTTTGAATTATAGCTATGCCAAATTTCATACGTCAAGCAGTTTTTAAGAAAAACGGCTATGATCAATAGACGGAAAGAATCGTAATTAATCTTATAACGGTTCTTCTTTTTTTTTAATGTACGGAATCCTAAAATGCTGCTAAATACTGGTAAGTAATTGATAAGAACAACCTTTTCAGACGGCTTCATTACGCATTAATTAATAATCTTCTCCCAGTTGACGTCAGAATCAAGTTGATTTCGATCAATTCAGTAAAATTAATACATGATGATGTGTGTGTCTGTGTGGGTAAGCAAGCGAGTGCTCGTGCGTCCGTGCTGTATACTTGCGTACGTGCGCGCGTGTGTGAGTGGGCGTGTGCGTGCGTGTGTATAACTGTGTGTATTAGTGTGTATAACTTATCAACGTATATGGTGTACTCGAAATGGCATCTGAGAACCGCCACTTAGTTCGAAATAAAAAAAAACAAATATTTAAAATAGCGATAAGATGAGTATTTTATTATTAGCATTTTGCAATAAGCAGCCAGAAAATAGAAGAATAAAAAATCAACATCAAGAAAATAGAAAATCAACATCGCCAATGTTCCCATATACAAATGAAAGAACTTTAAAAACTGTATATCTTGAATGTAAATGTGGAATAATAGCGGCAAAACTGAAATGAAATAATATTTTTAATAGAATTCAAAAAACAAATTCAAAAATATCGATATATTTCTGTAGAAAAAAGAATAAAATTACGACAAGTGACAAAATTTCGTTACCATTCGAAATTTTTTCACTTGAAATTGTCTTTTTAAAGTTACATTACAATAGTAGTAGTTATTTACAATAGTAGAGCTTTTCTTTACTAAGGATTACAACTAGTTACGATAATGTTTTTGATGGGATTAATACGACTGCAAAAATCGATAACGTCTCTTATTAAAAACCATTGCATACTCGCTTTATTTTTGTTTTCATTGAGAAGTTTGATGCCAAATTTTTAATCAAAACTGACGAGATTTGGTAAAGCTCATTTTACTGCTGTATTGTTTCTAATAATACTGAGGTAGAAGTTTAATTTTAGAAATTTCGAATTACGCATATAACGAAATTTGTACCCGTTTGCAATAGTTCCCAAGAATAATTTGTGTAAACATATAAAACATAATCACCTATTGAAAACTTTACGAAAATAAAATAATTACTTTCAAAATCTTAACCCGCAGACGACCCTCGCACAGTGTTGTCAGCGCGGTGAGCCGGCCAGCGGTCTCTCGTGCACTTATAGCGCGCTTGCGGCCTCGCACGTCCCTCGCCCTTCCGGCGTGCGACGTACCGCCCCTCTTAACCATTGACTCCCTGGATAGCCCTCGTAGCGTCAATTATTCGAATCTGCGGGATCTCGCTGAGGAAGAGTTCTCTGGCGCCGAGCTGGCTGTATATATGGGGCATCTCAATCGGAATATAGGTAAACCGGAATATGGGTAGTAGTAAAGCATATAACTGCAGGCGATAGATTTGTGCAACTGGTATTCGGAGATATGTCAGTGAGGAATATTTGGTGCACTGTGGCAGAGAGAAGAAGTTGGGTGCTTATGGATATCGCGTACCGGTTTAGTGTTTTTATATAACAATGAATATCTGAAAATTCAATGGGAAAAGTTAATTAATGTAAGCAAATATTGAGCTGGTACAAATCGATATTACATCTTTAAATGGTAACATATATTTAAGAAGAAATTGGAATGTAACATACTAAAATATTTCCAGCGTTTTGTTTACAAATTTCGAGTGTTTTGTTCACTAACATCTCAACATATAATTGTTAAGGCACATATATTCCATAAAATTAACCAGACCAAAATTTATACTGATAAATTTCTTAATTTTCTCTGGACGTTCAACTTAGTTATACATTGTCAATTAAGCAACTTGCTAAAATAAAAAAAAATTTCGAGAAATTTAAATATTTCATTTCGTTTATGATATGTCGTAATCTTGACGCTTAATTTTAAAATAGTGCTTAATTTAATTTACGAATCTAATGCCTCATATCTACATACTTTTAATTACAAATGAATTACTCTTACTTTCCAAGTTCCAACTGGCTGTTATATTCTGCATGACTAGATAAAACTAAAGTTTAGTTTCGTATACTCAGTTTAGGTAGAATTATATTATTATCCATTAACTTATAATATATTCATACGACTTTCAAACTTGTTAGCTCTGCTCCAAACTATGATGTATATACCGACTGGCCATTTAAATTTAGCAGTAATTTAGTTTTCATTAGTGCTGGTAAATTCATAATGTTAAAATGTTGAAATTCGTCTATATTTATTGGTACATATTTTCAGTCCATTGTCTGTTCCGTTGGTTTTATTATCAATATTTGTATGGATTATGTTTCGAATACAAAATTAATTCTGGTACAAGGTCTAGCCATTCTCATGTATTTCTCGTTTGTTCTATATTTGTCTTGGGTCATATTTAAATAATTACGTTATTTATTTTCATAAATCTAATATTACGTAGAAAGTTGCCTGTCATTTTAGAATCGTCCCAATTGACAACTGACTTGTGACAGTTACTTGTATTAAAATTTGAGTATTACAGCCACTAGTGTAAATTTAATTATTTGACTGACTAGCGGTATATTTTGTGACATTTCATATGCCTACAAGTCTCTAATTTGTGCGTATGTGTTGTGCAGTTTCAGTTTGAAGTCAAAACTGAAAATAAGTCTACTTGGTTGGTTCAAAAGAATGATAATAGAGTAAGGTTAAGAAAAATAAATATGGATTTAAGATTTAAATTTTTATTACGTGTTACGCATTCAGCAAATATAGTTCAGGAATATGTAGAGGTTTCATATAAAACTAATTTGCTTGATAAGGACGAATTTCACATATCTTATCCATTTTAAAATTATGAGACGATACAGGGAAGAAGATGTCATGGCTAAACCTCTCACATAATAAGGTGTAGTAGAGTTCTTGGTTGACAACGAAAAAAAATCAGCAGAGAATATTGCAATGAGACATATCCTCATCACTGTATTTATCGTTATCAACTAGGTCAAAATTTGAAAAAGTTATTCGAATAATATATTTATCTAGTCCAGTAATTTCTTAATTTTTAATGGTAATCAGAACATTTATTCATAAATAAAGTTTACATTTTATTAAGTTTATTATTAAAACCATTTTACTTCCTATTTTTTTTAATAAAAGTAGCATGTCAAATTAAAAATCAGTTGCAACCGGTGTTTGACTAAAAATGACTAGTAACCATTATGCGATCGATCATTCAAAATTATGATTCCAAGTAGTATGTCATTAAGCTAGGCTGCAACAAAACAGAATTACCGCGATTAGTATATTTCAAGCAAATGTTACGTGTCATTCGCTACCACTATGTTTTATGTTAAGAGACGGGACTAAAATCGAAATTTTGAGGAAGCCTAATAATTTATCAGATTCTCAAATATTGATTGATATCACTTTTTAATAGGAAAAACAATAGAATTTAGATGTTTTTAAAATATTTCAGAAATCTTTTATGTATATTTTTTAAAATGTTTTTAAGTATCAATATATATTAAAATGCCTTAAATACTGATACACTGATGTGTGTTTATAATTGATTAATTTATTTGCAATAATTTTTCAAATAAAATGTTGTTTTATAGAGAAAATAGGTATTTTATTACAAAATTACTAGAATTTAATAAAACTTTGGATAGCGTGACAAAAATAAGTGATACTCTATCGTAATATGTACTCTGCAAGCAAGACACATGTTTCGTATCTTTAATTCTGAAACCAAATAACTAGGAATTATATATATTTCCTACGTCTCTTTATATGTGGTACATTTATCTTAATTCATAATATATTAAGAATATTTCTTAATTTTGATAGGCTTCCGATGTTTTAAAGTATTTAATAATTTCAAGATTTACGATACTTTGAATCGCGCAAAGAATGGAAGATATCCAAAGGTAAATGTATTTAAATATTTTAACGTACGATTTATTATTTAAGACTAATAACCAAAATAGAATAATGTGTTATATATAAGGTCGTATATTCTAAGGCTAGTCGAAAGCTGGTTCTCAGGAATACTGTCACGAATAAAAACAACGAATGTCGTGTTTGTCGCCCCTACCATGTTGACTTATCTGGTAGTTTGCGACGATTCATTAGATCGACATATTTGTATTCTAGGATGAATTAGTTTACAACAAGCTTATCCCATAATACCTGGACCCTTAATTGTCTTATTTATTGTTGATACTTAATTCAATTCTAAGATTGAATTAATTAAAAGTAAATCTTTCAGAGTACACGCATAAGGAAGAGGATTAGGGGAAGCAAATGCTTCAGTACTTATAGAAAGTGTTAGAGAAATAATTGTTTTGTCTTATTAAAATTTTATTCACATTTTAATTATCATATGCTATATATTTAATTTACAAGCAGTAACCAATGTGAATAACCAAAGAGCTTATTAAAAGGTAAAAATACAGTATACATTAAATATTTTTCAGAACAATTGTAATGATTAGCAGACAGGATTCTCTTTTTGATTGCGGTCCATCTCACATTTGTATTGTAAACGAAAAGAGAATGCTGTTATATTGAAAATTTACTCTTATTTTCGATATGCACAACTTTTATTCAGGAGCGACATGGAAATGTCAATTGAAAATGGACATGACCCAAGAAGCTGTTGGTCTCATAATGTCTATTGGTAGTGGTTTAACACAGTTAAATACAGTTTTGTTTCATGTTGATATTCCTCCTATGTCTAAAAGTGTTTAACTCTTATTATAATACTAACTAAAGACGATCAGAACAATAGTTTGTCTTGACAGAGCCCCCAAAATTATCAAGGTCTCTCTTCGAATTTACATTTTCAAAATGAAAAAAAGCAATTAGTGGTTGCTTAATTTACTAAACAAAGTATTAAATAAGAATTTTGTTATTTTGGAAAATAAACTCAAACAATAGAAACAATTTCAAAACAATTTATGCATTAATAAACTTAATTTTAATTAGAGATTTTTACACTACATCAGGCAAGTCTTTGACTGAAAGTTCATGTATTTCTTGTCATTTGTGAATTAGACACAATGTCACACATATGACGGAATAAAAGGGAGTCAGGAAGAAATATGGTATCTTAATTAATTTTTATTTTCCTGATTTATAACACTAATAATCTTACATTTTTGTTCACATTTACATAAAATATTTTTTTTCCTTTCTACGGTTAAGATCTATTTTTATTCTCAAATACGATTAAGACCTATTTTTTATTGGGGTCACAAGAAGGCTGGGTTCAGTCATTTGCGGTTTCCTTAAGGCTCATGGTATAAAATGTTTAAACCAGTCTAAAAATATTTCCCCTACGATTATTTTACTTTCTTGTATTTTAGGTTGTCGATAGTTGAAGACCATCAATTCTGTCACTAGCAACTGCTGTCTCGATAAAGCTGCATGTGATTAATAAAATCATTGTAAAAAGCCTCGTCATCGCTGTGTGTCTGATTAATCATAGGTTTACGGGTTTTGAAGGTGCGGTGTATAGCGGAGTCCCTGGTCGGTGGGTAAAATATAAATTAAAATTAAAATAATACTAATATTTGTCATTGTCGTATCGATATAATTTTATTAATATAAAATAAATAAAACTGGTTAACAAACAAATGAGTAGTATATTTCATTTGACAATTGGCATCGTTACGCCTGTATTAGTTAACAACTAGTAAATATCCATTTTAAGCCCGATATTTTGTAGATTCGTTCTTAATATGAACGCCAAAGATTTTAATTATCCAAATCCCAGAAGCGATAATATTTTTAATTTACCTTCATGTTAGTTTTACTATTTACTTTTTATTTATTTACAGTCTTCAATTGGTATATTCGGTGGACTTATTGTTACCAGAGTAATCGGTTGTAAGAGATTACTTTTTCAACAATTTTCAATCAGGACTTAATTCTAAACTCATTCAACCAGAAGCTGGGATATATTCTTGGATCTCGAAAGTCGTAGCGTTATCTAGGTAATTCCATTAAAATTCAAGCATATAAAAGGATGAGAATAATTTATAGGATTCAAACCGTATAAACCACAGACCGTACAAACCGCTGTTTATTATATACTGTATAAACCGTAGTTTGTTATATACTGTATAAACCGCAGTTTGTTATATACATTGTGCTAAATATGTTTCTTAAAATTAGAATAGCTATTTCATAGGTCTATAGAATAAAGCTCCTTTTACCTTCCTTTCCTTCACTAAATTTCAACGTGGTTAGGTGCCAATAGTCCGTAGCATGTTTGTGCAATAAAACAACGGTTCTCTCATTGCTGATAAATTTTACCTCAGTGATAAATTGGGTGGAATATTATTTTGTGACTTTGTTTGTTGTTTGATGTTTAATTAATTCTATAAATTAATTGTCATTTTAAAAAGTGTAATTTTTATCTTACGAATACGATGCGTCAAATTTGTATAACGATATTAAGGACATATCCATGTAAACTTTTTCAAGTCAATATATTTTGTGTCGTATACACTTGTTTTCACAGTTGTTTCTTGATTTTGTAATTTATATACTAAAAAAGTTCATCTCGATATATTAAAATGTATTGCTAAAAATATTTTTTTTTAACTTACAGGTATCCTTATTTATTATTGGCAAATAATAATTTAAGTAGAGATTTACCCATAATGGACATAAAAATATATGTTTGTTAAAGAAAATTCCCAATGTAAATAATTAGAAGACGTTATATTAAATCATTCTAAATGTAAAATGGAGTAACTTCAAAAACTTTGCATGTTCAATTTTGCAAGGTCTGAGTAAAAAGGAGAGAGAAAAGAATGCAATGCTCTAACGAAAACAAATTACCTTATAATATATTGACAAATAAATTATATAATATTTTGGTATCCGGCGCTAATAAGTATGCAAGAAACTATTAGTTTGTCGTTTAGCTAAGCAACAATTACGAGTCAATAACCAAGCAGCCTTTTAGTTTAAATTCATTAAGTTACCTTTTTTAATTTTTAAAGCAAACATCTGGTGTCTCGCTTCATAATTCATTTTGCTTTAAGTACTTTAACTTATTAATTCGTCGGGAGGATTTCTCTGGTAACCGTTCAAAAATCCGACGAAAACTACAAATATGTGGCAATTTTATCTCTATTTTTTAAAGTTCTTGAAACGATCTTGTCTCATCACACGTATTTGTATACCTTTTAACCAGCAGTATTTGTATCCAGCTGCAGAATTGATAATTCCACATTATCATTTATCTTACTAATTTAATGGAGAATAGAAAGGATAATTTCGACTAAAATTTCGATTTAAAATAAAATTTCAGCGAGTTGTTAATAACTAATTTATTAAATTTTCATATTAAAGCTTTTCCAATAGCTTTATAATATGGTTCTGTTCTTTTTTTATGTATTTTTGTTCCATTTCTTCGTTAATTATGTTTGATTTAAAAACAATACATTTAGTAGTGAATGATAATTTAAAATTCTTATGAAATATTATGAACCATGAACAATGGGCCAGATAAGATAAAATTCCAATGGTGTTTGCGAAATGAGTTACATTTCAATGTGAAAAAATGGTAATTGAAAATATATTATTGCAGGCAATACTATATGTGTTTTTATATACGTAATCTTATAATAATAATAAAAAATAACCATTTATAATTTTAGCAATCTTAAAATGAAAGAAATAGTAAATATTATCTAAATTTGTCAAAAGAAGTACACAATACAAATGCCTGTCCTGTGCAAACGTATATTTAAATTAATATAAAGTAGAGAGTTATTGTTAATATTTCGCTCTCATAAATGTTTTATGAAATTATTTTTAAAGAATTATATTATATATATTGATTGTTCTCTATAAAAACTTATGAATATATTGATTATTCTGTTTATAGACATCAAAATGATTAATTATTTTGTATTACACAAAGCGACGCTTTTTTTATAAAGAGCTAATTGACTTCGTATTAATGTTTGACTGTTTCAAAAACTTTTGTGAATACGACTTGAGTATTTGATATTCTCTATTAAAAGTTCTCGAATCGTTACCTTTTCCAAGACAAACAATTTCAGGTTGAAAAATTTTTTAAAACTAACTGTCTCGACCTTGAAAAAAGTGACAACAAAATTAAAATTTTACTTTAATCGCCATGTTATCTGTTGGTCAAATTTAAAACAATAATTAGAAGGTTATAAAAATGAACAAATTCTTAAATTGATATATTGTGGTAAAATAAGATATAAAGAATTTAATGTTAAAACAAATTTAAGAAAAGCGAACGATGAATCTGAAAGACAAGAATACTCTGCAAGTTGTCAAAAACGTCTATTCAAAATATGTCAAAAATATCTAATATTGTCTTGAAATGTAGAAGTGGTTTTTTTTCTCATTATTTATTTTTTGTACGAGTAATTGTTTCAATCATTTGTTCGTGTATAAAAAAAATATAAAAACAAAGCTTTTGACTAATGCTTTAATTGTTTGGGCGATCTGTTATCCTATAAGTGAAAAGAGTATCGAGAAAACTAGTAATTAGTTCTAAAACTTGGAAAATATTCATTAAAAAATTGAGAACAACAATAACTCATTGACAGATAATAACTCATTACAAAAATTAAATATAAACGAGTTTGCTAGATGTGTTGGGTATCCCGCATCCTTTTTTAAAAACAGTTTACCCTTTTTGTGCTATCTTGCCCTATTTATGCACATTGTATCGAAATGTGTGGCATAGTGATAATTTTAATTTTTTAGTCACTATACTTTGGGTCTATATTTAAGATCACTCCGTTAAGGTAGTAATGTTAAATTTCTTAGTCAAAAATCTAATTAAACAAGACAGTTTTTGAAGTAAACAAGAGTGAGAGATTCCAGATAATAAAGTTATGTGAACTTTTTATACATGACTTCAAAAGTTAAGTTCAAAACCGCTTATATAGAATATTTTGTATTTCTGTTAATTTTTTGACGCCATATTAAGATCTATGTAAGTGAATATTTTTATCTCCAATAGTTCAGTTAATTAATAAGTTGATAAGAAAAATCATTCGTATAAAATTATTCGTAGTTCGTCAATTTTGCGTATGAAAAAGAAATATTGTGTCTTTAGTCTATGAGTTTGGCTAAAAAAATACAAAAAATTTCTAACTCGGAAATTATTAAAAATCGCTGACGATATAAGATGTGCGCTTTGATATTTTCACCTGTATGAGATCACTATTTTTTGGGACATCTCTGTATGTGTAATATATACCTATATATATATATATATATATTATGTAATTTGTCATTCATTATAGAGTCATATCCTTACAGGAAATTGACGAATATCTATCAACACAAAAATAATGACATATTTACTCTAAGGTAATAAAAATAACAAATCAGATAGTATATGTCAAATGCAATCAGGTGACCTTCAAGCAGAAAATGGTTCCATTGGAAATATGTAGGTGTTCCAGAAGAGAATTCTACCTTTTATTAGAATTGGTCAGATAATAATTAATTACACGAATTAAAATAAAACAAAATATTACATTAAGCAAAAATTTACAATAAGGTAGTTAGACAGGCATATATTTAAGAGCAGAACGTTTTCATCTACGTTTATAAGTGAAGAAAATTACGATCTACGTTTGTGAATGTTCCGAATTTCAAAATCTATCATTTGGCTTTACTAAATGTGTACTTATTAAATATTATTCAAATTAAGTGGCAATGAATATTTAATTTCGATTTTTGAATTTATTATTTTGAGTAAAATTAAAAATGAAAAAGTATTTCGCCAAAAGACTTTAAGTGAAACACTACCATTATACCAGAACAGTTCTTAAATCCATATTGTGAAAAAATCAACACTTTGCATTGCAATTCGAGTTGAAAATTACGTCGAAAATAAAATAAAAAAAAAATTAAAATAAAATTAAAATATTACATTTGAACGAACAAAAACCTTAACTACCCATTAAAAACCTACTCAATTTATGTACGTAAATTTTTCGACAAAAACCAAGTCTTTTATTTCGAAAAATTGACATAATGTCAAAGAAGTACAAGCATAAAAATACCCTGACAGTAACGAGTTTCCTACGTGCTCACACATGCAAATGCTCACACACACAAGAGCTCACATACCCAAATGTATTTCCTGCATTCCACCAAGGAAGTTTATGTTAGTGCTTATTTACGTAGGTCGCGTCTGAATAATCCACATACGACCTCTTTGTAATTTCATTGTGTTGTATCTTCGTACCATAATAATTTGCTGTTTTGGGCTCCATTTATTAATTATAACATTTTACCACTGTATCTCACGAGTCAGTTCTGTAACTAAACAGAGTTTTTTAACTAAACCGCTTTACGAAAATTATTTGACGTGATCAATTCAGACCCAAATTGATTCTTCAGTGCATTAGTACATTCACTTGGAAACAATTTAATCTTGTTAATTCAAACTTTACGCCCGAGTTTCGTATTTTTTTCATTCTCAGAAACACACTGCGGAAACTTGGTAGTTCTATTTTTATTAAAGAACGTCAGTCTAATTATTAACAAAAACGTTTTTATATATATTCTTTAAATATACATTTGTTTAATATGGAAATTGTTACATTTTGTTATGAGTGTAATTTTTGTAAAAGAGCAATTATAATTTTTTTTAAATAAAATTACATTACTACCAACGTCTTCTATTACTTCTACTAGCAATGCTTCAAGCAGCCCTAATCTTTTACGAATTGTATTCAACAACCTCAATTACCAGGCAAAAGTTGCGAAAATATCATAGCCTAATTTTTATAAAGATTAATATTCTTTTCATATTTCCAATAAATCAATCATCGTAATTTATTAGTCATTAACCAGCACAATACCCTGACTATCAAATGGGCGTAAATCGATTCGCAACATAATTTTTACTACAAATACATACAACAAAATAAATATCTGTGAGGACCGGAACCAAATAAAATAATTTGAGCACAGTACAAAGCACAGTATAATCATCGCATATAAATAAAATATATTTAGGTAATTCTATTAGCAATTTGTTTACCAGATTCCTTTTCAGATTGCGGTAGACTATGTGGTTTCTTACCATATATTTATAGACGGATATTTATGACGTTGGTGTTTTATACGTGAGAGTTAGAAAAATTAATTACGTAAGTGAATAATAGAATTTTTAACAGGCATGTATAGGATGCCTGTTATATATCTATAGTTAAAGAAATGGGGTAAAGAAAAAGGCTATAAATATATTTTCTCCCACATAAATACTAAAACTTTGAATACCACAATCTGAAACCTTTAAAATGGAAGGCTGTAAGGCGGTAGTTAGCTTCTAAGAAAAATAAATAAGACGGAATAAATTTATCTTATTATAAGCAAAGAGAAGTATGGTAGATAAATAGATTGCAGCGTAGTATAGTAACGTCTCGCGTCTGGTGGTGGAATTTAAGTTTTCCAGTTCCGAACACTGGAAAACTTAAATTCACTTGGAGGAATTTAAGTTTTCCAGTGTTCGGAAATTATTTACCAGTGATTGGTTCAAGTTTTTATTTTGTTATTGGAGAATTTGAGAAAAATCAACTACAATCAAACTGAAAAACGTATTCGAAGGACAATTAAAACGTAATTAAAAGCCAAAGTAGTTAAAAGTAATGAAAAATAAATTTGGTTTCAGAAACCTTATGTTATTCGATATAAAAATTAACTTCACGTTTTACTCCTGGACGGTTTCAAACTTTAAAAATTTAAATTATGTGATATCTTTCTTAATTTATGGTACTGTTTACCTTACTCATTACGAACGCTTTAATTGTTAGTTTTATTGACGATTATCTGAAACTGTTCATAAATAAAGAGTATCCTTTTCAAAATTATGTTTTAGGATAGTAATATAGTTCAATAGCAATTATGAAGCAAGTATATTTCGAAAATTCGGCCCGAAAGGTATACAACCAACTAAATGTATCATTGTCTTATTATTATGCAGTAAAAATATGGCATATGTGACACATAAAAATATTACCACAGCTATCAAACTATTTTAATGTTATCTTTCTTATATATTTATATGAAGTGTTTATGAAATGTTTTCATATAAGCGTAATCTACACATATAATAAAATTCTAATAGAGTGAATTCTGTATAAGTAAAATATTTTTAAAAAATTATCGTTATAGCCGATAGAATGAAAGTAGAAGCCAGAAAACCAGTCTTTAGAATTTTCGTCTGCATATCTGTCTATTAATTTGTCCGCCAGTCACGAGAAATTTGGTATGATAATAGTTTATTTAGAAATATATTAGATACAGAAACATATCTTGGTTTGGTCAATATTACGTTATTGGTACTACCAACGCCATTTATTAAGTTAACTTTATACTTATAGGGTTTCTAGAGAAAAAATTTAAAAAAGACACAAACAAATTCCTAATACCTTTTCTTATACCAAATTCCATGCGATCGAATTCGCATCGGCATAGCTAGTAGCCACATAAAATAGAATTAATATGAAGCTACGAACATCGTGAGTATAAAAAGTTCTCCGTGCGTCACGCTTATCCCTGGTTAAATAACAGAAAAATATATAGCAGAAGACACAGTAGGGATTGAATTTTTCATAATATTTACCTATTAGTATATTTTACAATAATCGTTTCAAATGCTTACTATGTCAAATGTCACAGAAACTGTGACATAAATAAGAAAGGTAAGGACAGTTTCAAATTGGTATTTTTTTTCATTTTCACACTTTTGCTATCCTAACTGGATATAGATGTAAATTAAAAATGTCTCTTAAGTTTTGGTGTAATCCTATAAAATTTCTCTTCATCATCATCATTAGTCATACAATTTAATTACAGTAGTATTATAAAACAGGAACTAAATCCTTTATTATGCAGATTGAAAGGTCTTGCAAAGTATGCAATAGTAGATATTGTCTATTGGATTTCCTATTTGAGAGATAGAAGTTTCTAATTTTCATATACAAAAACCAAGGTATTTGTCTATAGAAATGTAAAAACAGGTATGCGATAGAAATCAAAATTTCAATTTATTATAGTTAAATTTGTGAGGGAGTGTTATTAAAATATATGAAATAACATTGAAATGAAATGAGTTAAAGGTATTATATATGCTAGATCACATCAGCAATTTTGAAGTATAATCGATAAGTTAACGGGCGATATTTTTGACTAGAGATGGAAGAGAAAAATTCAAATCTGAAATAAGTATATAAAATCATGTTTCAAATCTGAAGTAAGTACATAACATTTTCACTAAGTCTCGAAAGTACGCACATTGCAAATAACAATATGTTTTTATAATTTCCGTGCATGGTAAAATGAGGGAGTACTCCTAAATAAAATATTTTAAGTTATCTAAATATACGTAAAGAATACCATAAATACTTAAAGGCCAATTTTCAGGGTTTCGTACCTCAAAAGGACGGCAACAGCATTACTTCATTGACGTCTGTCTGTCTATCGAGATCGTTTTTCTTAGGAACGCGTAGAGGTATTAGGTTGAAATTAATATTACATACTTAGGTCTATAGTCCTTTGAAGTGTAAAAAAAATAATCTTCTAAGTCAACGCAATAAAAACGCATACTTATAACGCATACTTTGACACTCTCAATTAAATCAAAACATCTAGGACATTTCCCATTTAGTTTGAATCAAGAAATTGATAAAGAAGCAGGTAAGCAAAGGAAAAAATCCAAACATCGTTAATTTGTAGTTATATCACATAAAAATATATTTATTTTAAATATGCTATTTTGAAAAATATAACAAGCAATATATTTTCGTTCTAAAAAAATAAAATTTTATAAATAGTTTAGTAGGAATATTATGAAAATTAAATTTTTATAAACACTTAAATGTATACGGAACCCTCATAGTGGGAGTTCCATTGGTGTTTGATAGTTTTTTTACTAACTAGATGGCTTCGAAAATTTATTCAATGCGAAATGATAAAACATTATTTCTAACTTCACAATTTCCCAAAGTGCTCTTTTCATACTATTAAAAGTAAGTTTCTCACAGTTAAATGAAGAAAGACATCCTTTGACTCATTTCTTACAAAGTTTTCAACGTGAGTTTATTTTTTGCGAATTTGACATTTTCAGTGTAAAAAATTATTTGCAGTGACTGGTTTAATTTTATTATTCGGAAAGTTTGCAAATATTAACCCCGATTGCTAGCCACCGTTCCAGAGGAATGTTTTTGGACCTTACTTTGTAGCATCGTGCTCTCTTTCTTTTTTTCTCATCTGCATTAGGGTTGAGTGAAACAGAAAAATTATTTTTTTTTTATTCCAATGTTCTCGTATTTTAAATATTTGATAACATTTAAAATTTTAAAATTTGGGCTTAGTACGATAATTTCATGTGGTTATTTTACGATCCTCAAGGTATCTCATTGAAATAATTCCAATATAATGAAAGATTGGGAGTAGAAATAAAAAACCATAAACTTAATTTGGATTAGTCATTATAAGAATTGAATCAGCAACAATATTTTTACTTCTAAAATACTTGAATTTCGGCTCGTAAAAAGTTTGTTTTGACTTTGTACTTTCTCTTATATAACCGCCTTTAGCCAGTGAAAGTGAAATGGGTATATAAAAGGAACTAAGTGATAAGTTTTACACACAGTTCCACTGCCATTTCATATTGCTTTCAGATGAGATTATATCATTCAATTCCGCATATTTTATTTTAATGTACCTGTAAGATAAAAAAATAATTATATGTCCATAAGATAATAATACAGGAGACGTTATTAAGCTACATTCGTTGAAGGTACCCGCTGATTCTAAAAATACAATATAACTGGCAATCGTACTATTCTTCATGAGAATCTCAGGGCTCAATCAATGCTGAAATACTTGTCAGGCCACGTTGCAAATAAAGCAAAATGGCGCATCAACGTTACTTTTCAAAGATCATGACAAAAGACCTAAGACATCTAGATTGCTTCTGCTATGTTAACATAAAGGGCATTAGCTAATATAAAATAGAGTGGCTAACAAGTATTGCCACTAACAACTGCTCCAAGAAACTGACACTGCCAATGCTCTGCAGTTCACTGGTAGAGGAAACATTCCTGGGTTCTATACGATCAGTTTTAGATATCACTTTCAATACCACCACCAGTTACATGCGTAATACCCTTATTCCGTTTTCGTCCATGATGTTCAACACATCAAATCCGAGATATCCGAATACCCTTGCTCTCATTCAAATTATAGACACAAACATTTTTAATATCTACAAGCCCCCAAAAAGCGCATGGTCCAGCTTGCATTTGTTGCGAGCAATTTTTACAGTCACGACATAAGTTGGAGATACAAAAATTTTGATGCCAATGAGGAAGCCATATTTAACTGGACAAATGAAGCTAATTACTTACTAGTGTCTGAAAAGAAAGACAGAGTTACCTTCAAATATGGTCACAAGAACCGTCAGTACAATTCAGTCCTTATCTTTATTTCCTTGGACTCAAAATGCAAATCTTTACCTATGGACAGAACCATACTCTAAGATTTCCCTCCAGAATCATACCGTAAGAAATAACGTCTTATTTTATTTGATATCGATCTAAATATACTAATAACTCAAACATACTTCCACCCCGCCAGGACTTCCACAAAACTGACGGCGAGGGTATTCAAGTAAATTTGCTGATTCTATTTGGTGGATACCACCATCACCAGAAAATTGCAAGCGTCTCTAAAAATTAATAATGTTCATGGCCAAAAATGTACCCCAAAAGGGTACTATATAATATGCTGGAATTTATATTTATATATATTGAATGAAGAAGTATATAATATGCTGGAATTCTAATATGGAGTAAGTACTTTATCAGAAATCAGAGTACTACAAAATATCTTATCAGATCTCTGAATGAAATGCGCCAATCAAAATGGGAGAGCACAAATAAAAACATGAACTTCACTCATTCTAGTTGCAAGGCCTCAGTGCATCAAGCCATTCAGTGTTAACCAGTCATTTCCAGAAGCCAATATCTTTCCAATGTTTATAAAGTACTATGAGTCTGCAAGTATAAGAAGGGTTTACAAAATTCTTTACAAATATGATCCACGATAAATAGATCTCAATCGTCTTAAAACGAACTAATATAACCGCCATTACCGTAAAACCAGCCGATTTAGCGGATAGCTGCCAACCAATCGCACTACTAAGCGTAACCTACAAGCTTCTTAGGTAAATAATGTATAACCGTATCGCACCAACGGTACAGAAACTAATGCCTCAAAAGCAAGCAGGATTTGGACTAGGTTGCAGCTGTAATGATCAAGTTTCGCGGACTAAACTGCTGCTGATGACATCGTATGGCGTCAAGAGCTAGTTCTGAAACTACTAAAGGTAATGCTGCTGTGCTGGGTAGACTATTGTAAATTATTTGGTCATATCAAGTTACGTACACGTTTTTAAATAAAGAGGAAAATAAATATAAAAAAGACCGTTACATCTACAGATAACTATCCGCATGTTGCCCATACGGAAGTGACAAAATAGTAAGGTACGTAATTTGTTTAGTGCTTTTGTCCTTTCATATATCCTTTAAAATATACTTCAAAATCTAATATGTATATATATATATATATATATATATATATATATATATATATATATATATATATATATTATACATATATAAAACCTTACGTATAACGTTACTCACTTGTCTGTTTGTCTATTAGAGAACTTTTTCGCAGAAACGGCTTGATACAGAAACTTAATATTAGGGAGGGGTCTCCCGAATTAAGAACATTTTAAAACTTTTAAAATTTTTTTTATAACAAATGGTAAAGGATATTGAATGAAAGGGCTAATATAAGGTTTCAAAAATATTTCTCTTCGTAATTTTAGATAGTACATCTCTGAAGATGTAATGAAAAATATACAAAAACATAAGCCTCTCCCCCTTACTTTGGAAAAAAATCAACCTAAAATAATGAAAACAGGGTTTGAGAAGCATACGCTTTGATTATAGGAAAATTATAGTGATGTAAAATGGAGATATATTTTATAATTTTTTTATAATTGCAACGTGGTTTAACGCCTGGGAAAAATATAGTAGGCAATATATTTCCATTGCTAAAATAATAATATTTCTGAAAAGTTTAACATAAATACTATGCAATATGTACCTAAATATGCATGGAACCAATTGCAACTAAAGATTTTTGTTACCAATAACTTATATCTGGTCCTTAAATCCTTATGAAATTTTTGCAACGTCAATTTTAGGTCATACAACGAAAACGTAACCGCATAAATTTGTTAAAGCATTTTGGGGAAATAGGTATTACATATAAAGAACATAGTAACAACGATACGCATTGAAATAGATTAAAAATTAATATCAATGAAAGATAACATCTACTTATATTCTAGTTGATTAATTTATTAGACTGCTATCACGACGTACCAAACAAACATATTTTGTTAGGATGAACATGTAACGCGATCTGCTCATCTACTGATATTGTCATCGTTTGCAATTAGAGACACAGTTATATTTTCTCGAAGTCCTATATAATTAATATTGTAATAAAATTGGTTGTGTCGAATATAAGGAATGTGACTCTGCAATAGTAATCGCCATTGATCATCGTACGAATTAAATTGATACATTCATCAGATATTTTTATAAAATAATTGGATTCGAATCCCCGTATCTCCTCAAATTTTATGCAGAGCAATCGAGGCGAGAGAAGTTTAAATAAAAATATAAGATTCAAAAAGTAAAAACAAGTATTCTATCAATTCGTTTTAATTTGCTTGTTTATGTGCTTATCAGTGTAAATTAAAGTTTTGGAAGTATTAATGGAAATCATAGCTAGTAATTTATTAGAAGTCGCTATTTTGAAAGATAAAATTGTTAAAAAATTCAATATATATATAAATAACTAACCAATATACAAACAAGGATATTTTATTATTTGGGTAATCTTTCGTCTGACACAGACCCATAAGTGTCCAAGTCATATTATTAAAACTATTTTTATTGCCATAAATGAACAAAATTCCACCCAAGAAACGGAAGAAGACGATGTTTGCAATGACTAAAGATAATATTTTATTTCAGTGAGGGAAGTTTATGCAAATGTCACCGAAGTCAGAGGATAAAGTACGAGGCACTTCCACAAGATTTTATCCGATGGAGTTCGCTAATATTGTGCCGTTTTAAAAAATTACTCACACATACCAGTTGCAATTTACGTGGGTTACATATGGTATTAGGCAAATTTGATATAAATTTAAAGCGAAAAGTTTCTTATGAACTTTTCTTAATTTTCAGCATTAGTTCAATTGTGAGTAATGTTGGGGTTGTTGACGAGATATTTTAATAGAAAATAACGGCTGCTGATATTCCTACGGCCTATATTACTTTTATTGAATATATTTATCACTGATTTATAACTTAAATTGTGCCACTGCGGTTATAATTTGAATTATGATCTGGAGGGAGACAATTTTATTATTTTAGGTATGAAATATTTTAAAATAGAAATTAAGTAAGATAGGACTCATCCTAAATGAATTTTAAATCGGAACGTACAAAATCATACTTAACATTTAATTTATTTTATTATCCATATTTAAATAATTCCGAAGAATAAAAAAAAATACTGTATTATCTGCGAAAGTCGTGCTAAATGGATGATTTAATATTGATTCGATATTAGAGGTGCAGAAGTTCGCAATGAGTAAGATGCAGATATCGATTTTATTTTTTATTTCCTACTTTTTAATTTCGTTTAGTGCTCGTGCGTGTGTGCGTGGGCGTGTGCGTGGGCGTGTGCGTGTGCATGTGCCAGTGCGTGTGCGTGTACGTGGGTGTATATATTTGTGTGTGTGTGTATGTGGGTGTATTTATTTATTTATTCTATATTCGACTTTAATAAAAATTTCTCAGTTTTCGAGATTGTAAATCTCGAAAACTTTTAAATAAAAATTTTCGAGATAATCAAACTCGTTGATTATTTGCTATAGGATTATTTTAAATAAATGATGTACTAGAAAAAAATCGAAAGCGAACAGGAATTATGCCAGATTTTAAATGCTGCGGCAAATGCGAATAAACATAATAAACTTGTTCTAAGAAATTTAGGTGAAATAATCGTTAGAACATGTAATAGATAAATAGGATGTGGAAATAAATCTATAAACTGTATGAAATGCAGAAGTTTTTACAACAATATGCAAAATTTTGTTTTTAACTTCTATTACTTTTTAACTCCAATATTATTTGAACTTCAACCTTCTTCTTTTAACACAAGTACCATAAACTAACTTTGAACGCAAGAGCATTATATACTTTTCAGGGAAGAATTTCCACCTAAATAATTTATAAATTTAAAAAAGAGTTATAGATGGTCTTGGCTCTTTTCTAAAAACTACAAAATTAAAAAAAACTATACATAAACGAATAACTTATAGGAGAAGGCGGGAGGCGATCATAACGGTGTCGTGAGGCAGGATGAAACCACTCATATATACTAGTAACTAGAGATGCTATTTGTGTTTTGATTTCACCAATAATTGGTCATTTCGGCGTTCAGTGCGATAATGGTTGGCGTTTGAAGTACACGTGTTTTAGAATGCATTGATGCAGTCGTAAGTAAAATAGCAGGCTATGGAAAAGTAGCTCAACTATACGGCATTCCACAGACCACATTAGAGAGTCACATGCTTAAAATAAAGAAAAGTGAGGTGCTTATATGATAAATATAAATTGACTCTAGATAGAATATATAACTGCGATGGGACTGGCATATCAGGTGTTTCTAAACCAAAAAGTAAAATTATTGCAGAAGAAAACAGGTAGGATCACTTTCTTCAGCAGCGTGAGGGTAGCATGTTGCGGTCGACATAAGTTTTTATGCAGCCGGGACCTACGTGTCTCTCATAATGATATCTCCTTGACAGAGAATGTAACAAGAGTTGCTGGATCGAACTCCTCCCGGAACGACGGCAGAATTCAATTCTAGTGGCTGGATGACTACTGAGACATTTATGGGCTTGTTTCAGGCGTTAGTTCAATTTTCAGGTGCTTCAATTACTAATCCAGTTTTGATACGTTTAGATGGTCATGCCACATATGCGACAAAAATAGAACTAATTGAAAGTGCGCGTAAAAATGATGTTATATTTGTTTACTTTTCACGGCATTGCACCCATAAGCTCCAGCCTTTTGACGTTACATTTACGAAGTCTCTGAATGCTGCTTCATTCAAAATCAAGCTGCTTCTAATTGGTTAAGATCGCATCCAGGTCGAGTAATAATAACGTTTGATATAAGTGAAATCTTTGCACAGGCCTATACTCAAGCTGCAATAATATCTACAGCAAGCAATATATTTCGGAAATGTGGATTAGGGCTATTTAACCAAGACAATTTTACAGAATCATAATTCTTAGCTGCATTAACCATAAACATGCTCCTGATAAGTGAAGGGTTTGAAAATGCTTCATTGAGTGCGAAAATAGCAACAACAACGACTTTCCCTTGAAAAGAGGTCTGATGAATCTATTTTTGCTGCAACCACATCACCTCTTCGTCAAAAAACTCTTATGTCAGAACTATGACCTAGAACATATGTAGACAATAAAGATAGATTCGATCTCCGGATCAAATAGTATATCGTAATTTAATATCTTGCTCTGAGAATGTTTCCCCCAAGGATATTCTGGCAATACCATCACTTGAACAAAAAATCAAAACAGGAAGCTATTGCCGAGGAAAAACAGCTGTTCTCACTTCAGAACCCTATAAAAACATGCTAGAGGAAAATGAGTAACTTAAAGGTAGTTCCTTTGAACTGTTCAAATTCAAATGATTCTCGGTTGAAGAAAACCACCAAGAAACAGAAGACCCGAAAAGCTTGTTACCAGACAGAAAATGTAAATGGGGAAACCATATATATCAATAGGTGTGATGTAAACTACACCCATTTAAGTATTCGGAGGGTTGAGTAGGCTGACAAATATGTAAACGTTGATTTTATACGGCTTGTGCTGGTATTGATGACGACGATACAGATTACACACACATTTGCTTGTAGTGTGAAACTAAATATCCCATTCGCCCCAAACTCCATGTTGCCTCTATACCGAGGTATGAATGAGGGTGTAGTGAATTAAAAAAAATTACAATATTTGATTCGTTACTTCACCGAAGATCATACCAAATATTAATATAATATGTAACCAAAGGTTTGTGATTAATTTTAATTAATAAATATTTTTTATACTTTATTGTTTTCCCTTAACATCCTCCTTATGACCATTCTTCACCTATTTATCATTCCTCATCTTCTTCATTTGCTTCTGATGATGCACAATTTAAAAAAGAGGGATGATAAAAAAGGGCAACACTTTTTCCAAAGTGTTTAAATATTTTTAACCATAATTAAAATTGTTTCTAATCTTATATTATTTTATTGCACATACATTAGAGCCAAGTGCAGGCAGTTTCAACATTTGTTATAATGAAAATTAAAAACTTAATTTTTTGAAGTTATTGAGAGTATTTAATCTCTTCATGAAAAACAAATTCAAAGAGAAATAAATTTATATGAAAATTTAAACATAGGATAGTTACTTCATAATGGTGGTTAAGTGCAAATCCCTTTTTATTATAGCTGAAGGCAGTAACATGTTTATAACTATAATTAAAACAAAGTCAAATATAGCTGGGAGCAGAAAGTTTCACACAAAACGGAGGCTGAGAACAGTTGTTGATCATGAAGAAAGGGATTTTTTATAGAATTTTTTTTTATTAAACTATTCGGCAAATATTCGTGAAATAGGTATTTATTCTAATATTTATGTGTGCTCTTTATATTATTTATTACCTTGGGACGCTTTACTAGTATGTAGGTGATTATTTCAATTTAGCCAATACTTTTGTTTCATCCACAACATTGTGTGCAAATAAGCTATACAAACATTTTGTTTAGTGCTCTTGCACTAAAGTTCCAATAAAATATACAGCCTATGTAACACGTTACCTACAGCATAAACCATACTTTTAAAACACGCGTTCAATTTAAATTTTTTCTCTTTTAGATCTCTAAATCTGTATGTTTTTATCTAAATTTTTATATTCTTTAGATCTAAAATCTTTTAGTATGAAAATTACTTTTATTACAAATTAATATTAATTATTACACAGCGCCGAAGTGAAGTTATTTTAATCTGATTTTTTTTACAGCCGTTTAATTTTGAACCTTAATAGATGTTAACTTAATGAAACATCATGCTATTTTGAAATGTGAACAAAATAATTAAAATTAACTACGCTTGTACTACTAAAATGAATATTTAAACTCAAAGAATTTACAAAACATTGAAATAGTTTAACTTCATAAATAAGGGTAATTTAAACAATAACGTATCAACTCTGAGTTTTGATTGGCTCCGATGATGATATTATTTAAATGTAATCAAGAGTCTTAAATATAAACACATCTTAATCCATTTTCAAAACGAATGGAAATCTATATCAAACAGAAATCAGCTGTATGACAATGTATTTTCTGGATATTTATAATATAATATGTTTAATATTGACCATATTACATAATTTTAATTTTAGGTAAAAACAATTATTTTAATATACATGAAACACAATCTTCCAAAATTTACAGTGGCGTTTATGAAGTTATTAATAAGTAATAAATATTTTAAGTTAAATAAATAGCTTAAGGTTGATCGAAACGGTTTGTTGTATTTCTGCAATCCAATGCATTTAAGGGTTCAATTTTGTTTTTATAGACAGTAATTTTATGTAAAGACAGTAATACCAGACAGACTAGAAAATACGAAACATTGCTTAATTTGGCTTAAAACGCAAAAGCTCATTGCATTTTTCGAATTTGATTACTAATGTCTTTCTTAGCTTCTAATACAATATAAAAATAAAAACGTGATTTCTGGTAAAACTAATTATGATTTTACAAAACAATTAATATCAAGTTAATGTTACAAAAATTTATATGCGTTAGGAAAAAAAAATAACCGAATTGGAGATCTAACCGCCTAGCAACACATGCTTTTTTAAATATGTATATCAGAGAGACTGAGAATAAATGTCAAAGGAAGAAACTGAGAAACGAAGATTAGTTTTAACAATTCGCTTAATAATAACGAATAATATATTGTTATTTAACGGTACTTTCCAAATTTAGTTTCATTAAAATTTAAATTTCTTTTTGAAACAAGTCATACGAACGTTCTTTGCTCTATATAATTCAGAACACCCTTTTATTAAGCAAAATACACATTTTTTGAAAGAGAGCAAGTTGTAAATTTTTTATTGGCTAAATTTATTCTATGTAATATTTATGATAAGAACTAGAATTGCGACATTGTCACATTGGATGCAGAACTATGTTTGTGAAGTATAAATTATATTTTTCTTTTCTTTCCTTCATAATGTTTGATTCACAAAGTTGTATGGTTTATATCTCTCTCACTCTTCTAGTTTGAATACAAATCCTAATTTGACCAGAGACATTATCGATTTGCACTTTACTTATTAGAGTATTGATTAAATAAGAAAAAAAACAGTCTCTACATACCATTTAGGATCGGCCGCTTGTTATTAGCTGTTTTAAATTTTTAGAAATTTCAAATTTGAAAAATTTAGGTATTGTCTTAGAAATTATATTAATTTATTTTAAAAATCAATCTGAATAAAGAAGAAATTAAGAACATTGATGAAAAATGAGATAAATTCACACAGCAGAGTAAATATCGAACGAGAAAACATCGTTTGTGTATGGGCGCCCTTTAAGAAAATCCTTAAGAAATTACCTTAAAGGCTTTTCTGTACAGAAACTATTATGAAACGTAAATGGATGGGTAACAAAATAAATAGCACAGTTTTACTTAAATTGAAGTGTATAAAATACTTTTTCTCATAAAATTGGTGAAATTTCCATTTATGTGCAAATTAAAGAGAGCTAATCCGCCTTCTTATGTATATTCTGGTATCTAATGTATACATTGGGGTATTTCAACGTTTTTTTTTTCATTAATGAATAGCTTCTAGAAAATCTAATTGTAAATTTATAGAATTTTTCAAATTACGAAATGACTGAGCATCGTTCTCAGTGACTCGGTTATTTTATTAAGTGATGTATCAATGAATGAATTGAATTTATTGTTTTTCCTAATATATCGCACGATATAATAAACACCGAAAAAAAACACATTAAAATTAGCGAAAATAAAAGTGTGATGGTAACCTCATTATGCTTTCTAGGAAGTGTGAGTTTATACTTATTAATATGTAAAGATTCATTAAGCGATAACACTTCCATCCATATGTACGTATATATATATATATATATATATATATATATATATATATATATATATATATACGTATATATACATATATATATATATATGTATATATATATATATATATATATATATATATCTATATATATAAAACAAAGTCGGGTTTGTTACAACACTTATAACTCGAGATCTGCTGGACCAATTTTCATGGATTTTGATTTGTTGGATTTGTCGCCGCCCCGAATAGCAGAATATATCTTAAAAATACTGAAAAATTGACGAATACTTGAAAAACGCGTTATTTTCCCTAAAAGTTCTTTAATTTCGGAGCTGTCAAATTTTTTTGTCAAAATCTGTAAGTAATGATTGACATTTATCCATGCGTTCATAGAACTATTTAAAATGGATGAATAAACTATTATGTGTATTTTTTTAAAGAAGATTGAAAAATATTACGCGTGCGTTCAGAAATGTGTATTCATTATACTAAATCATTTCAATAAATGCTCATTTGTTTATTACATGTCTAACATTTGTTGTGCAATCCTGTCAAATACTGTAACAACTATTTATGTGTGCGTTCAGAAATTTGTTTTGTGCAAAATATCTCGAAAGTTCAGGTAGGTACTGTTATATTTGTTTGTTTTAGACATTAATTTGTGTAAATTATTTATTAAATTAAAGATTTATTCTACAGGTTAACAAAAGTGTAAATGTCTTTTCATAGGTTGTCTATGATTTTTCTAGATAAGCTATTATCTATGTCTCGATTGTTTTATGTGGTTTTGTGCGAGTGCATATTCAGTATTACTATTAATAAAAATGCCGCGTCCTAGAAGATCTAATCTTTCCCAGCGGACCCGTAATGCAATTAGGCAACGGAATATCGCGAGTCAATTATCTGACGAAGAATGAGAAATCGCCCGAGAAGAGCGCCGCGTTAGTATGGAGCAAAGAAGGGCCTTAATTCGTGCTTCTCAAACACAAGAGCAAAGAGAGGCAGCCCGTGAAATGGCTAGATTAGAAACGAGAAATCGTCGAGCTTATCGTACAGATGAACAGAGGAATAATCTTCGAAGTGCAAGAAGAAATGGTTCAAGTATTGATTTGAATCGAGCAGCGTTTCGATATGATTGCACCATCGACTACGCCTTGTATCGTTTAGTTTGCATTGGTCCAATGGACGTTGTTTGCCAGCATTGTGGCGAATTGAAGTTTGCTGGTGAAACGCCCGGTTTATGCTGCCTTAGTGGTAAAGTGACATTGCCATTAGTGGTCCCGCCACCAGAGTCATTGCGTTCCCTGCTTTATGGCGAAACACTAGAATCACGACATTTTCTAGCGAACACTCAAAAATACAATGCCTGTTTCCAAATGACTTCATTTGGGGCGGAAATTATTGAAGAACACGGATATAATCCGACGTTTAAAGTAATTTACGTTAAAAATTGTATTTTCTATGATTGTAAAAAAAATTTGGAATGTAGTTTGTCACATTTCTGTAAAAAGTGTTTGTAAATCTAACTATAACTATGGCTTTGAATTTACAGATTCAAGGCCAGATTTGCCATCGCATTGGATCATTGCAACCGATTGAAGATGCACAGCACAAATTCTTGCAAATATACTTCATGGGCAGAATGGAAGAACAACTTGACCGGCGTCAAGGGATCAACACAGCTACGAAAAGAGCAATTCTCCAAGATTTGCAGCAAATGCTTCATGAACATCATGCATTGGTCAGGCTGTTCAAGACTGCTTTAGAGCGCATGCCAAGTGATGACTATAAAGTTGTAATCAGAGCAGATAAAAGACCAGCTGGAACACATGAACGCACATTTAATGATCCAACAATCGATGAAGTGGCAATCCTGATTGTTGGTGAAAACTTGGAAGCACGTGATATTGTGCTTACACGACGCAATACTGGGCAACTACAAAGAATATATGAAACGCACCGTTCATATGACGCGTTACAATACCCGCTGATGTTTTGGCAAAGAGACGATGGATATCACTTTAATATCAAAATGATTAATCCATTGAATGGTAAGATCAATATCATTGTTTTCATTTTATCTTGATACACATTTTATTCTGTTTGCTTTTGGTACACAAAAAAGGTTATCACTCTTAATTTAGTAGAGAGTAGATGTAAGAGTCGTAAACCTATTAGGGGTTCTAATATACAATTTTTACTGTATTTGTTTCAGGTGAGGAAACTACCAAGAAGGTGAGTTCGATGAATTATTACGCATATCGTTTGATGATTCGTGAAAATTCTGACAATTATTTGTTGCGATTTCGTCGACTGCTTCAACAATACTGCGTTGACATGTACGTTAAAATCGAAACGGAGCGCCTGACTTTCATCCGTTTGAATCAAGCTAAATTGCGTTCGGAAGAGTATATTCATTTACGCGATGCAATAAGCACAGAAGGAGATTCAGAAAATGTTGGTCGATTGACTATTTTACCAGCGACATACACAGGTAGCCCGCGTCATATGCATGAATATGCGCAAGATGCAATGACATATGTTCGTCATTATGGTCGGCCAGATCTATTCATTACATTTACATGTAATCCGAAATGGATGGAAATTATTCAATTGCTGCTTCCCGGACAAACATCAAGTGATCGACACGACATCACTGCACGGGTTTTCAAGCAAAAAATTCGGTCACTAATAAATTACATTGTTAAGCAACACGTCTTTGGGATTACTCGATGCTGGGTGTATTCAGTCGAATGGCAAAAACGAGGCCTACCGCATGCTCACATTCTAATTTGGTTAGTAGACAGAATTCGGCCAGATCAAATAGATGACATCATATGTGCGGAGATTCCTGCTCCTGAAACCGATCCAGACCTACATGATGTTGTAATCACGAATATGATTCATGGACCATGTGGCACTATCAACCGCCAATCACCGTGCATGGTCAACGGCAAGTGTTCCAAACGGTATCCGCGAAAATTCACGGCAGAGACCATTACAGGCAACGATGGTTATCCATTGTATCGGCGTCGATCGCCCGATGATAATGGTAGAACTATCACAACTAAAGTGAAAGGAAACGATTCTCATTCCCTATTCACGAACGTTATCCCACTGTTGTACATTTGGGGGTGCATCTAGAGAACGGTCAGAGAGTATATTTCACAGCGTCGAATGCTGCTCAACGTGCCCAAACACCTCCAGCGACAACACTGACCAGTTTCTTTGCGATTTGTCAAAACGATCCGTTTGCACGAACGTTGCTTTACTCGGAAATGCCACGTTATTACACTTGGAACGCTACATCGAAGAAATTTCAACGTCAGAAGCAAGGCGATGCAGTTCCTGGTCACCCAGATATGCTTTCTGCTGATGCTCTTGGTCGTATTTACACAGTTCATCCGAAGAATGATGAATGTTTCCATTTGCGGTTGTTGCTGGTACATGTTCGAGGGCCAACATCATTTGAATCAATACGAACTGTTAATAGTATAGTGTGCCCCACATTTCGTGCAGCATGTCAAGAGCTGAATTTGCTTGAAAACGATACTCATTGGGACACGACAATCGCTGAAGCAATTATTTCTGCATCTCCAAGTCAAATACGCACATTATTTGCAATCATCATTTCGACATGCTTCCCATCGAACCCACGTGACCTGTGGAATAAATACAAAGATAACATGTCAGAAGACATTTTATATCGAATTCGTGTCAGCTCAAAAAATCCCGATCTTGAGGCGAATCAGGAGATGCATAACCAGGCCTTGCTCTTGATCGAAGATATGTGTTACCTCATATGCGGCAGTTTGTTAGTTAGGTTAGGAATGCCAGCGCCAGATCGCGGAATGAATGACGCATTTAATAGAGAATTAGAACGTGAACGTGAATATGATCCACATGAACTAATCCAATCAGTTCAAACGAATGTACCACTGTTGAATCCTAAGCAGAGGGAAGTCTATGATACACTGATTAATGCAATTGATGATGGAAATGGTGGCTTATTTTTTTTGGATGCCCCCGGTGGAACTGGGAAGACATTCCTCATGTCATTGATTTTGGCCACTGTACGTGCGAGATCCGAAATTGCGGTAGCAATTGCTTCTTCTGGAATAGCGGCCACATTGTTAGACGGATGCCGTACGGCTCACTCAGCGTTAAAATTGCCATTAAATCTTCAAACTACTGAACAACCGACATGTAACATTTCGAAACACTCCGCAATGGCCAAAGTTTTAGTAGCATCAAAAATTATCATATGGGACGAATGCACAATGGCGCACAAACGCGCATTGGAAGCACTAGACCGAACATTAAAAGATCTGCGCAATGACTCGAGATGTTTTGGTGGTTCAATGATTTTATTATCTGGCGATTTCCGACAAACACTACCAGTAATTCCAAGATCTACTGCTGCCGACGAAATAAACGCTTGCCTCAAAGCATCAAATCTGTGGCGATATGTAAACAAACTTCAACTGTCTGTAAATATGAGAGTTGCATTGTTGAACGATCTATCTGCTGATGATTTCTCGAAGCAATTGCTGAATATCGGTAATGGCCGTGTTCCTGTTGACGAATCGAGCGGTTTGATTTCATTTCCTCCAAATTTTTGCAATTTCGTCTCATCAAAAGATGAGCTTATCAACAAAGTATTTCCGGATATCATTGCTAACCACAAAAATACTAAATGGTTAAGTGAGCGAGCAATTTTGGCGGCTAAAAATAAAGATGTAGATGACCTCAATTTTATAATTCAAAATCAAATCGTAGGTACTCTGTATTCATTCAAATCTATCGACTGTGTAACAAACGAAGAAGAAGCCACTAATTATCCAACTGAATTTTTGAACTCCTTGGATGTGCCTGGTTTACCACCGCACAATTTACAACTGAAGGTTGGCTCGGTAGGTATCATGCTTAGAAATTTAAACCAACCAAAACTGTGCAATGGAACGCGTTTGGTGATAAGAAAACTGATGAGCAATGTGATTCACGCGTCGATACTCAAAGGAAAATTTAAAGATGAGGAAGTTCTTATTCCAAGGATTCCGATGATCCCAACAGATATGCCCTTTGAGTTCAAACGAATTCAATTCCCGATTCGTCTTGCCTTCGCCATGACGATCAACAAATCACAGGGCCAATCCTTGACTATTTGTGGCCTCAATCTAGAAAATGCGTGTTTTTCTCATGGTCAATTGTACGTGGCATGCTCACGTGTCGGCAAACCATCCGCATTATTTGTTCTTGCACCTGACCAAAAAACGAAGAATGTCGTTTACCACAAGGTGCTTGAATGAAAATCCGATTAATAAATTAATCAGAGTGTATCCCAACCTGAACAACATAGTTTTCAATGATTATTTTCTGACATGTGTTTGGAAAACTTAATTATTTCTTTTTTTTTAATTTTTATTCTCATTCTGTATGTTTTCATCATCATTCATCATAATAAAATACTTTTATATTTCTATCTATATTAATATTGTTTTGTATTATTATATTACGTTCATCAAAGCCTAAATTAGTTCAGCTAAAAGGTAACACGACATTCTTTGACTGTTAGGCGGTACGAAGTTCGCCGGGTCAGCTAGTATATACATATATTATAAAAGTTATAAAAGAACTTAAATACAGTGAACTATGGTAACAGCGTATAAATTAAGTTAATCGCATACTCGTTAATATTTCCAATTTAACCACGTTCTAAACCTGATAATATGCAATTAACAATTTAATAAATAAACAAATAACTATTCAATTTTAATGATGAATGATGTACAAGCTGTGATTTCATATCTGGTAGCAAAGTAAAAGTACTAAGTGGTAATATCTGTATTTATTTAGTCAGCCAGTAATGACCGGATTGCCATTAACGTTAATAATCCCTACGAATAAAATAAACGGGAAAGTTTGATTTGTTTAATTGTTTTTTTTTTAGGAGTCACCTAAAACTACTTTTAGGATTAACGTTCAACTTCGAAATACAATAGGCTATAGTCTCCTGATTATAGACTATATATCATGCATATGTAGATGTTCCATAATTGTTAGAGCATGGTCAACAATGACAACGTAGGCGGAGAAAATGCTGGCGGTCTATATATATATATATATATATATATATATATATATATATACGCGTGTGTGTGTGTCTATTTTTATGGATAAACCAAAGTAACTGATTCTGAGTTCAAAAAAAGGAGTTTTCGGTGTCGGAGTAACAATTAATCAGACGGTATTATATAAGAAGTTTTACTTCATAAGTTAAAAAATTAAATAATCTGAAGTTTGGGACTATTTATTAAACCTTATCAAATTAAATATCATACATACTTTAAGCTTTGTTTGTAGACAAAAATTTACCTATACATTTTTTAATTTGGAAAAGTATTATAAAAAAAAATTATATCGTTTTTGAAAGTAAAGAAACATGTTTAAGTCTTATTTAGGGTATATGACTAATCTGACTATTGACAGCGTTTTATATTTATTATACTTTCGTTTAATGAAATAAAGCCCAGAGCTGGCTGCCTGAAAAAATATGTCAATGAACTTTGATAGAACCATTCTAGTAATGAAATAAATCTTATAATTGCTTTGTTGGATAGTTTTCTTTGTTACAAAATATCTGTGAGATTAAGTAACGGGTCGTTACGGAATATACTTTACGTGGCAGAGTAAAATATTGGCTATAACTTTCAGGTTCTTTCGCCTGGAGTATTAACTTAAAAGAAATGTTTTCGAATGTTTGTAATTAATTAAAATCTTAGCAACTTTATAAATTTAGATTCTTATTCAATATTACATGTATATATATATATATATATATATATATATATATATATATATATATATATATATATATATAGACTAATTTTAAATCAACAAAACGACAATTTTTCAACACAATTATAATTGTAGAATAGAACATGGTATCTCTTTCTCAAAAATAAAAATTAAGCTCAATGTAAAAAACATGTCCAAACCTCTAAAATAAATATTTTGATGACTTACATTACGAGCCCAAGTACGTGATTACTTACGTTACGAAGTAAATTTAATTACCTTAATCAGATATTCAAGCGGCGAACAATGTTTCTTTCAACACTTGACTGACATATTCCAATAATAAATAAAAAAAGCATTCCGATGTCGTTTTAAATATTGACCTTTATTAATATTACGTTTGTTGAGTGTTTTGTTAAAAGAAAAACAATGTCTTATTCAATAACGTTTATATTCTTAAATAATTTTAAAATAAAATTAGAAAGAGTCACAAGGTATTTTAATTCTGAAAATTTATGAAAATATTTGGCATAGAAGGGAAATATTTAAATTATTCCATGAACCATCAAATGGTAAACTTTAAGTTATTCAATGAACTGGCAAAATTTTTTGAAGATCTATGACGATTTCTTTTCATGAGAACCGATATAGGCAGTTATAATTTTTTTTATTATTTAATCATGCTTTTTAGACTAATATTTCAAATAAACAAATATTATTTGTTCCAAATCAAACATCCAGAATGAGGTTATTTTTACCACTTAATGGATGCTGAATTTCTCAGTACGGAACGGTCAATTGCGGCAGATGGTTTAATCTGCTACTTACCTAAGGAATTCATATGTTTTACGCTTTTTAACCGAGAAATTTGATTTTAATAAAACTAGTAATTATGAAAAAATGGTAATTAGTTTGATATGCAAGGATGTATCAGGTTTATCTTAACAGTCCTTTACACCGACGGAACAGATACTCACATTCCTGATTCCTTGCGGGATAGGAGTATCAGTATCTAGTCCGTTGGTGTGAAAGTTTTTATGACAGTATCTGAATTTAATGCTACCTTTAAATAATAATAAAATACTTTGCTTATTTTTACGGCATTTGAACCCACTTCTCTTCAACAGTTCATTTACTCACTTTTCGAACACTTTGTTAGAGCGGTGACTATATAGAACTAGCGGCCCACCTACCCTTTGTCCGAACAAAAAGGGGCCATGATTGTATTTTGTTTTACATAAAATGGTCCTCAATTATTTTTATCCATAAACTGTTAATAATATTACAATTTCATAATTAAGAAACAAGATTATGTCATTCAAAATTAACAGTCACAATTAGCAGCTTTTGCGGAGGTAGAATTACTGACGGATCGATAAATATAATAACAAAATTATTGCACTTACACACAATAGTGTAAAATTATTACAGTTTTCATAATATTACTTTTGTTTGTTATTGGTTGTAAAAATAAAATTTGTCTTACATTTCTTACCTTTTATAATAATTTTATATATTTTAAACGAATTTACATTGATTTGACGTTTAGAACGCACGCCGTTCTTTATTTTTTATTTTTAAAAATAATAAACAAATTATGAGAAAATTTAGACAATGCTAATACTATATTACATCATAATTTGAAATTTATTTGAATATACAAATTTTAAAAATATATTAATTACAACCTTACCGGCGGAAACTTCTAGACTGGAGATATTAGCGGTGGTGCGCCAGACGAAAAATAATATTATGGCCTCCCCGCTTGGAAATTAAGCATGTGGCTTACAATTTTATTTCTTATAAACATCTTTTTATAATATCAAAAGAATTTCAGGAATAATATTGTAGATAAGTCAATTGAAACTAAAAATTTGTTTTTATATTGAATAATTATAATTTCGAATAAGAATCTTAGCCTATATCGAAGAAGAGCATTTGAAGAAATAGAGATAGATAGATACGCGGAGAGAGAGATAGAATGAATATATAATGTTTGAATATATAGATAACCATCACTCTGATTTCCTGGCTTCAAAGAGATTGGCAAGCATTGGAGCGGGATGAAAGAAGAAAGATCGCATAATTTCTAATAAAAAGAAGCATTTGTAATAAAAAGAAGCATATTTTTTTTCTTTATTTCACACAGGTTTTACAGTAAGCCAAAGAGTTAAACAATTGGAAATTACTTTGTTATTAAGTCTTCAAGACTGTGTAAAATTAGATTTAACCGAATATTTTCTATATACAGTGTAATCAACATTCATGTAATCACAAAGGAAAAATATGAAAATGAAAAATGTACTATATATGGAAACTAGTGCGATATTATATTAAGTAAAAAGTCTGGCATTCTTCAAAAATAAAGTTCAAATATTATAACGTTTAACTAACCTCATTGTAAGGTACAGAGTGCATTAGTTACCTTATAATGTAATACTTTTGAGAAAACATAACTTGATTTTCGCAGTTAAACATAATTTGTAATTAATGTAAAAAGATTTATAGTCATTAAAAAGGTTTATAGTCATTGAAGTGGCTACAATTTATTAATCTTATAAATTCAATCTAAAACTCTATGGAAATGCACCGTTTTGGGTATTCCACAAATTGATTCCGTGCCTAATAATTACTATTATTTGAAAAAGTTAATTTGAAAAATTACCTTTACCAAATAATCGTGAATTAAATTTGGAGTTTATTTCAATTAATTAATTTGCTATTAAATTGCTTCTGTAGTAGACTAGTATATTAATGTATTTATTCGGGATAATTTACAAGTAGAATGATTGATTCGTTAGTGATGCTAACGAGATAATTTGCGGCAAATTCACTTTTTAAATACTAAGAATAGAAAATTAAAGACAGGCATTTATTAACTATTTATTAAATATATTTATTCCAAGACATATATTGACTATCACTATTTTCAGCTTTACGAAATCAAATGAATAATTCGTATATTCCTATTTATATTGGGTTAATTTTTTAGTCTTAATTTAACATGAAAAAAATGGAAAATGTTGCAGCGAACAATTCCCTATCGAAATATATTTAATGTTATTTATTATCAATATCATATTTATAAAATGTGCATTTTGAAATCAGTCTCATAATTATAGTTCCTACAATTATTCACCATTTGTCAATCTTATTGTTATACTGAAGCCTTAAAAAGACAAAATAATCTACACCAGTTTTTCTTATTAAGTCCCGGATAAGAATTTGAAACCTTGTAAAGGAGTTTGAGTGTATTTTAATTATAACATTGCTAAGCCTTGTTGCACTTTTAAATCAGCACTTTTTACCCACCTATTCACAGAAAAACGTCATATTTTATAAAGAAATTTTCAATTAACAAATGATACTTTTTGATCTATTTACATTAATGACAACAGAATAGAAATAAATTATTTATTTGATCCATTTATGTGCAACATATTATGTGCTGGCCATTTTATAAGCTTTTTTCTATTTTTTACCGATACGTTAAAATTCTTAAATATCATTCTTATTTTCTTGTAAAATCGTAAGTCTTATGTAAAATTAAATAGTTTCAGATAGTAGATATAAATTAGAATTTTAGAATAATTTATTGAATTTTCAATCCTTTCTTCATCTTTATTATTATCATCAGCCAGAAATGTCTACCGCTATACATATGTTCCACACATTTCCACAAATATTCGTCCTATGTTGCTCATATCCAATGGCTACCCAACTTTATCGTCTCATCTGTCCATCTAGCGAGAGGCTGTGCCATTCTGCAATTTCCAGCACGTGATTGCTATTCATCTTTGATCTTTCATAGCTTGCCACCATGAACCTTTCATAGCTTGCTAAATCAATAGCAAAGATTTCCCTTTCAAATGTAACACACACTGATGGTAACACTGACTAAAAAGTTTCACCTTCGGACAGTGAGATCAATTCTTCGATAGACCTCTTTCTTCAATTTAGATTTACGTAATTCGATTATTTTTATTAGATATACACAATGATCAGCAACTTCAAGAGTAACATTACCAATATATACAGGTATAGATACGACAAAGATATGATCTTTTTCTTGACATACTCATTTTGAAATCTAATTGTTGGAAAACTCTGTTTCAGTTCTTGAGACTTCTGTCAAGATCATCATGTTTATAAATGGTTTTACGTTTAAAATACAAAAGAGATGAGCAATTTATTAAAAAAAATCTGATATTAAATTGATGGCATAATTCGCATATTATTCCTGAGATATAATGAAATTCTTCTTTATGAAACTCTCTCTTTATATTCAACACTCTTATACGTAAATCACGCATGATTTTAATAAAATGATGGCACTCTAATTTACATAAAATTCATTTCTCTTATCCACTCTCGTCATTCACGGGTATCATAAATTATGGTTATTAAATTCTGGTGATGTTATATTTGGTTTATAAATTCTTTCTTTGTGAATTTTACTTACATAATTACGGACCCTTAACTGTGTTTGCCTGATCTTCTTTTCTTATATACAGAAACTTGCCCATGTAATAATAGTCCTTAGATGCTATTCTGTATTAATTTTGCGATATTTATACATTCAGCCTTCCTAAAAAAATCTCTCATGTTTGCTTAATCTAATCATTAATTTAAGCTAATCATTTATTTCAGCTTATAAAATAATTTACTCCGATTATTTATAAAATATAAATGAAAATGTTAAACATAAAATCCCTTTGGTTATTCTTATCAAAATTTTATAATTCCTACCACAACTAACTACTTACCAAGTAACCAATTATATTGATTCAAGGTTGATTAACAACGTCACTTTATTGTAAGTAATTAAAGATTAATAAATATTTTGAGGAATATTAAATTACTAATTTCCAATTTTTATTTATATACATAACAGTAACATGCTCAAAAAATTGTTTAAACGCTGCCTGCCAAGTATCATGTAAAATGAACACGATGAAGGTATAATTTTAATCAAAATGATGAAAGTGTTAGCATCAAGGGGTGGAGGGGGGTGTCAATGAAATTAAGGGATGAAGAGCGTTTTCAAAGAAAATATTAATGGATACAGTGTAACTTGTAACTCTGATGTCAAATGTACGTACGTATATATATATATATATATATATATATATATATATATATGTATATATATATATATATATATATATATATATTTAATATATATTAATATATACAAATTAAATATATATATATTTAATTTTTGATGAGATAATTGAGTTGGAACATAGGTATACGGCAATGTGTATGGATAAATATATGATATATGTGGTATGGTTAAATATATGATATAAGTTAAATAATTCTAAAACAAATTAATTATATAAAGTACTCGTATCATCTTTTCAACATAATCCTAAGTGTCATTTGTTACACATGCAGTATAAGACATGTGTGGAATAATTGCATTATGTTGACACAATTTTTTATTATATTCATTATATTTACATCACTATCAATTATATTAAGCCCCTGTTTAAATTTAATTGATCCGTAACCTAAAATTACGTTTCAAATACCCAAATTGTCATGTCAATAATAGTTTGTACGGCTTATGTTGGAATATATTTCTGAAGACACTAGATTAAAACCTTCAGATGCCAACCTAATAAATTTTCTATCTTAGAAAATTAAAAAGTAAAAAAAAACTTCAAATCAACATGATAATTTTATTTAAATTTCTAAAGAATATTTGAACATTTTTGGAAAGTAATCATCCATCGTCATTTTAATGCAACGTGTCTGTTTCAGTAAATGACTTATCTAATTACCCAAAGGTATGAATTTTGACATTTAAAAACGTTGAGGTACTAATTGTTTTTATCTTTATAATATGAAAATACAAGAAAATTCTTTCTAAATAAGCTTCCCAATAATTTTTCTTATTATAAAGCGAATTTTTTTTGCAATTTAAGTTTTGAAAATTATTTTACGGAAAATACAATCCAACATTTCGATGAACGTAACAATTTACGTTTGTTACATTCAACCAAATATATCATCATAACAATCTAATAAAATATTTCTCTTTCAACTACTTCAAAAACGAACGTAAGAATATATAATTTTATCTATGTGTTTCGCTACCTAGAAAATAGGCTAACGGATTTTAATAAGTTTAATGTACCTTATTAAATTACATTATAAACCATATATGTGATAATTGCACAGTTTTACCTTCTAGTAGCTATAATGATTAAAAAAATATCTAGTCAGATATGTGTAAGCGTTCGCCGGTCCTAAAGTTGTAATTTCCAATACAATGTAACATGCACACGACTACGATTTATTTACTTGGTTTGTTTGGCGTAGCATAGACTCATTTAACTTTGTTACTCTGGGTTCGCACTCAGAGTGACACAATTTAATCAGTACGCACGTATGACCGCCTGCACACGCTTAAGTAAGCAATTACGCACGCACACATGAACGGTCGCCTATTATGACAATGACATTTCTCATAAAATCATAGCTAGACTAGTCGATTTGTGGTCCATATTAAAACAAATGCCAAAGTAACTGATCTGGAATATTAATGTTGATCTTGCTTTCGTTTTCCTAGTATGTAGCAACTGTTTAAATAAAATAATGGCCATGAAAAATTTTCGGTTTATCCTGAAATTATGATAAACCTCCAATTTATTTTAATTTTCGTTCACATGCTGTGGTAATATTATTTTCGTATTAAACAAAAGATTTTTGCAATTGAAGTTCAGTTGCGATAAAATAAAATTAAACATCAGTGTTCGTCTCGTAATTTCCTGGTTTTAAACAGCAATTTCTAAATACAATACTAGTAAATTAGATTGTCGAATTCAAATCTATTTCTATTATATTTTATTAAAGTTTCATGTTTTTACGGTTATTAAAGTTATTTATATTTCTAAATCGACTTTTATTTTAAAGTTATGTATCTTTATAAACTGACTTCAGAAAAGGAGATATCAATTCGACGTGTATGTATTTCTTTCATGTATCTAGTTTGGATTTTGTGACTAGTCTTTACGGGTCAATTTGTTACAAACAGTTATTAGTCTGAAGATGACGCTTGAAGGTCATGACAGAAGGCTTCAATACGAGGAGTATATTAATTACGTTTTCATTCGTTTGGTTTCTTTGACTATTCTTTCGGACAAAAGTAATATATCTGATAAGAGCCGAAATATGGTGGCAATACTCGTTACTGGTGAGAAGTTGTCTCATCAAGGTTAGACTCGTTTGACTTTCTTTATGAAGCTTTTTTAACAAATAATATTCAAGATCTGATTATGTAATGATACCACCGGAGCTCCTTAATTGTGACGAGTATATTATTATATTCGTGCTCGTTTGACTTTTATTGACAAGTATTTGATCACAAATAGTAGCTAGAGTCAGATAATAGAGCCGAAATGTGAAGGCACTTTAATGGTGAGAATGTTTAAAAATAGTAGCAAAGGTCTGGTGATGTATCCACGGGGTAATGAGGGGGATGTATAAATGGTTAAATATATGTTCATCACGTTTGGGGTTGTTTAACTTGTTTTAGTAGTGACCAGGGTCTGTCACTTGAGTCGGTTGATTCTTTAATAGTAAAGTATAGGTTCATCAACTTTCGGCTCATATGATTTATGTGATAAGTTTTTTAGCACACAGCTAACCACTACGGTCAGGTTCTGATAATACCTCCGAAGCATATCGATAGGAACTCCTCAGTAGTGAAGAGTAAACTCATGGAGAAAACTGGTTTGCTTGCTTTGATATGGGCAAAAAAGCAACAAAGTAAATAGATGAATGTACAGGTTTATACAAAGCATGAAACAACTAGAATATTGAATAGGTAAATATTTAAAAATATTTAAGATACAATGTTAGTAGTTTTGTAAATGTTTGTAGACATTAATAAGCAAAAAAAAAATTTATTCTCAAAAATTTATCTAAGCTTTATATCTTTGCTAAAGTTTTAATGTCACCTGGTCTCGTTACCAATTGTTTCGTCTAAATCTGAAAGAGCAAAACAAGACAAGTGCAATGTAACGTTGAGTAGAAATAGCCTAATTAAAAGTAGATTTTTATCTTACAATGGTAAAACTAAAAGAGGGTAATGTTATTGATACATCTGTATATAATTATCTGTTTTGATTACAATAAATGGGATATTATTAATTTTTTTCAGAATTCCTGATGTTCTAGGTAATATAAGACATTAAAAGCAGTTAAAATGGAAAAATAAAACTTTTTATTAAAACTACTGAACCGAATTCACATAACCATCATAATCAAAAATACCAGTATTAATTAGAAAATATCGTTACCGCACTTGAATAGATTTGCAATATTGCTACAGTTACAGATTTTTTATTTAGTAAACATAAAATAAAGTATTTAGTCGAAATTTTAAGGTAAAATATAATTTCCGAACATGAATAAATTTGTAAAATATTACTGCTTTTAGAGATTTTTGGAGAGGATACTGAGTAGAAAATGATGCTTAGATATTATGGATGTCTCTTTCTGTCACGAACTTTTAATTTGGATTAAAATACATTCAGTGTCAAGTACCTTGTTTCTCTTTCTCATATATCTGCATACCTATACACAGATTTATAGACGCCACACTAAATTAGACATCACCTCACAAAATCTCTAATAATAAATCTTTATCGATATTTTTTTTTCGGTCTCAAATATTCAATAAAATTCACTGTTTAGTTGGATTATTATTTTTAGTGCTAAAATAAATATAGTTTAAGGGTTAAAAACTGATAGTTATAAAATTTTCTTCAAAGTACACTTATCTATCCTGAATTATGAATGTATATGTTAACAACTAAACAAATTAGAATGACTTTAAAGCGTGTGCATTCGCTTTATTTTTTTTGTTTAAAACATAGCGCATGCGGCCTTATTTAGGTAACGGTTAAAACATAGATGATTTGAAATTAGTGACTTGCGTAATCTACAGTTTTTTTATGTTTTTATATAATGTTCACAATAACATTTGAATTACATTTAATTAGACATATCAAAATAGCAGTGTTGAAATAATTTCTCGAAACCTTTATACATAACTACATTTTGCCGAAAATTTTTTGTTATACATGCAGTTAAATTAAAGTAAAAACTAAATAAAAATCCTTGTGTTCAAAGGTCTCCTGTAGTTCCATTGTCTAGCAAAATTTATGGATGGAATCATCTGCCTAGAGGAATTCTTGTTTTAGGTGACCTAAATTATGTGACCTAAATCACGTCGACATTTTGACTGGTAATCTCGTTATTTGATGTAATTATTAATTCAAATATTAAAAAAATACGATATACCTTTAGCAATGCAAATATTATAACTCTTTTGCTAGACAATGTTATGAAAATACAGCGAATCAGGTAAATTTATAATACGTATAGCTGTCACTTTTTTATTAAAGTAGGCAATACAGTTACAATTCAAACATAATTTCATTAAATTTGTGTTTTTCTATGTAAAAAAGAAACTATTACAAATTGAGAAGGAGCATACATGACTTTGTTCAGTACTGTTTCCTCAATTTCCGTCGTTTTTTCTAAGCTGAGCTTTGGATATGGCAGATGTATTAAAAATAATTACCATAATAATGATAAAAGGAAAAATACGTTTTATTTTCAGTGATACTTAAAGAATTGTTAAAGTTTAACAATCTTTGTATTACAGTCATGGGACAAAATATTTAAACGACCAAGTTATTTTTAACAGTACCACCTGATTCTGAGGCATGGTAAAGCACTTTTTAAAGAAACTGTCTCATTACGCGTGTTACTAGGTTATTTTGCTAATAATTTTTTTGCTTTTACAAGTATTTATTAACTTAGTCCGTATTGAGTGGCATAAATTTATTTCTTTTCCTATTCACCGATGTGGATGGACCGTTAGTCCGTGATGGAAATTCCACACGACATGTGCGCCTAATTACGCTAATTATGTTAATTGCGATTTAGGTATCGATAAGCTTAATTCAACAAAGATTGTAAACATGTATCTTATTAATAAATTTATTTATTATATGAATTTTTCACAATTACACATTTTTTCGTCACAATTACACTATTCGAAGCAATATACTAGCTGTTACCATTTGATATGACTTCACCGTACCGCAGAAAATATTAATTGATTTTACATTTCTAAAATATATGGTTGTTATTCTTCTTTATTTTAAACATGATTATTTTTATTAAGATCTATATCTAGTAACGGTTTTCGATGAAATCTTTCGTTCAGTTATACTTAAATAATTACTGTTTAACCTTTGGCTTGTGTCATTTATGTCGTCATTGTGATTTGGGAACATGGAACAATATATTATTTCGTAGTTCCTTTCTAGAGCTTTCACAAATATTATTAGAATTTTTAGTTTGCCTAATATTATCTTTTATTTTTACATGGATCGTTTCAAAGGTGTAATATTTAATTTATTATATTTTCCTCTACCGATGATAGCGAGATATATATGTATATCTAAATAAATTAATAAACAAATTTATTATTTGAACAAATAAATAATGTGTTTTTATGTATTTTGTGTATGTAAGAATTTGTTATATATTGTAGTTAGAACTTCGGAAATTGGTACTTAGTACCTAACATTTAGCTTCAAAACAAAAATGGTGGATTTAGCATAACTTCTCAAACCAACTTGGTAAATCATTCAGGACGTAACTTATAATGATATAGGTAAAAAAAATAAACACAAAAATTATGCATTACGTACCTACATATTTTAAAAAGTTACTGTAATATCTAAACACTTTGAACTGTTGCCTTCTCCTTTTAATTTCAAGTAGATAATTTTCATTTTGTTCCGATAAATGCTAAATCTTGTTTATAAAGTTCTTTCATTCTATTTTCTTGTACTCACGGAGTATATTGATCCTATCAAATATAACTTTTATTGAATGTATATATTGGATACAGGGGTCGAGAACACGGTCACATATAGAACATAAGTTCAGATCGAAATGTACATTTCTGTTCTTTCTCATCAAGATCAGGTAGACAATAATGTAGGATTAATACCTTAGTATCACCGCTTTGGCGGGTCAACGCGTGAAGTCGGTAAACCTCCGCATTATTCGCACCTATACATATTTGATAAGGACATACTGACATCAGAAAGATTGAAGAATCGATTATATTGGAAATATTTATATTAAACTTGTATTACGTGGAATAGTCAGAAGGTTTTGCTTAACAAAATTAAATTCACAGGTAAAATATTATTTTTGTTATTGCATATCACAGATAAACTTTAATCATATTTATCGTTCGCATACAACCTACTTTATATTTTTTGAAAATTTAAAAATATTTTATCTCCCTCTTTTTAACAATTTAGTGAAATACCTGTAGACAAACTAGTTGTTATCGTCCTTTAAATTCCAAATAATAATAAAGAGTTACATAAAAATAAATGAAAAAATATTAGAACATAAGATTAGAAATATTCTAACGATGCTATATGCATATCATAAATTAACATGTTAATATAATTCGCCATTGTTTGAATATTTTTAATGTAGCTCTGAAAAAAAGTCTATCATATTACATTTCCTTTTAGTTTCATGTTGCTCCTTTTTACTCTATTAATATACTACTACTACCTAGTATACATTAAAGGTCTTAAACCACATTTGTCAAGCTACGGATGTTAATAGAGGAAATTGCTGGTCGTATATACTATGGTTTTCTTGATTCAGTGAAACGAAATGTGGAATGAGCAAGGAAAACGAATGTGGAAAAATGTGTTTTCAGGACGGAAGTTATTATAATAAAGCGATGAATGAAACAAACATACCTACTAAGAAATGTTGAAAGTTTTATACGAAGTCTGGCTGATGTACCAGTCACTCATATTTTTCATCACAAATACCGATGATTTTTTTATAATATATTCTTATTGATCTTCCAAAAACATGGCTGGAAACAAATATTTTTACTATTATTTTATCCGTTAAAATTATTGTCGTTTCTTCATTAAAGTAATGTCACGCACCTTTGTACAATATTTGATTTTCAAAATTATTTTAATTTAAAGAATGAAGAACAGAAACATTTGAAAGCCCTTTTACAATTGCTCAATAGGGCGGTCTTTATTTAAGGACGCGTTTTCTCTTTGTAAATCTAGTTACAAGGTTTTCTAATTTCTCCTTGTCTCACTTCCGCAGAGAATTTCCATTTTTTATCAGCATACAAATTGTCGTAATGATGCGCTGCAGGCTTTACTTTTATTTCAAAGGATTTTATGTTTGTACTTTAACTTCCACTTATTTATTCTTATTAGCATATTTTCCTTAGAGTTTTCTTCTACATGTTGCCTTCTGTCCAATGAATTTAATAAACATTCTAATAAAAGGCATGAATTGTTAGAGAAAAATTTCCTAATCGTATTTATAAATTTACATCTATTTTCTATTTAAGCGTTGCCATCCTTCATTTCATTGTACATTCATCTATCTATTTTATATCCGTTATTTCTTTTATTTTCTTTGTTAACTTTATTATGCTGAACTATGTTATATATATATATATATATATATATTAGTTATGTTATATATACTAGTTTATTCATATTAAATAAAATACTGCGAATAATGTGCAATCCGGTGTTAAAGTTACTATTTTACCCAATGTTATGAATGCAAAATTGATTTTTTTGGTTATGTTTGTTTCACTTCCGCGTTCCGGGCTCGAGTGTTTAAACGGTCTTTGTAAAATTGAGCACATGTTAAGTCACAGAAATAAATATGGAATACATTTTATTTCGAGAAAAAATAATCCCACATCAGTGAAGCCGCGGCAACAACTACTGTATTGTAAGATACCATCGTGTAGAGTAGTAAATCATTTATTTATTATTCAGATTCTTATGATATTAGGAAAATGCCTGCCAATAATATTAGAGTTGTTGGAATTCAAATTATTTTTTGACGTATTATTGTTCTTCCTACTCTATCTTTTTCTAAAATCGTGTAATCGTTTGTTTTTACAATCGAATATCGGTCAATATCAGAAATTTCCAAACTTTGCTGCTCAAAAGCCCGATTAAATATTAATCAAGTTCATTAATATTAAGTAATAAACTTCGCCAAAATAATAAATTTCGTTTATTTACGTTTTGTGGAAATAAATTTAGTGGTTTATATCGTTATTAATGAACTTTAAATAAACATCAGGGCAAAAAAGTTACGCAAAGAACTTTTACAACCTTTCATAAAAAATAATTACAGATCAAAAGAACAGGTGTTCGAATACAGTTCAATATGGATCAAAAACACATGTGTTTACATGTACTTTTATTTTGACGCAACTCGTTTGTAAAACTGTTTCATTTTCTATGTAGGATTATTTCCATAATAATATTTTTGGTGAAAACTGTACAGAACGTGTAATAAACAAGAACGTGTAATAAACAAGATAAAAAAGAAGAACGTTTGAAATATAATTCTTCTTTAAAAGAGCAATTCATCTGAAGTTAACAGCATTTTCAGATAATTTCGAACATGTACAATATAAATTCAATAAAGTACTTTAACTATTTATCAACAAATATCTCTAGAAGATTCTCTAAAACATAAACCTGAATCGTTGAATAAACAAGTATCTAAGAGAAAGTGAAGTTACCTACTGATGTGGGTATCCCAAAGACGGGGTGCAAATAAAAATGACGTTTGTTTCGTTAGTAATAGGATTATTTATATAATTCTCCTTCCCCCACCTACCTTCGCATTTACATCATGTAATTAATCAAAGGAGTGCTCGCTCTCAGAGGGACAAACATAAAATAACACTAACACTAACATTGGTACTTAAGGTCAGTATTAGCGTTAGTGTTATTTTGGACATCACATCTGTATGAGTTTATCTAAAACTCCTTTAAATTTTACTCTAGTATATATGTATGGTTTTGGATGCATCGATTGATAGTCGAAAAAAAGACAAACGGTTTCTACAAACATTTAAAGATATGAAGCATGCTTTTAGGAGACGGTAGAGTCATTTAGTAGATTATTTAAGTGATATTGATGATGAACAAGTAGACCCTGACTTATACTTAGTGAGTAATCATGAAAGAGGCTCTAAGCAATCCGAAATTGAAGAAAAACAAAAAATGAGGATAAAATACAAGTTGAGTCGTCCCTTGTGGCTCCAAAATTCTCAAAAAATCACATGCTGAAATCTATAGAACTTTAAAGTGTTATTACAGTAGAAATGGCTTTAAGTGGTCAACTAAGCTGTGGCTAGAGCACTTGTTTTTGAGCCATAATATTTTTGAAATACCTTGATAGCCATCAAAAACATTTACAGATTCGAAAAGTTCGTAGCTTGAGTTTTTATATATTAACATGATTGACCAAATAGTTGCCCGCACCAATAAAAAATTATCCCAAAATCGTACGAAAAATATAAATTCAGATAAGATTGGACATTGTCCTACTGATCGTCAAGAAATGAAAGCTTCCGTCCTCAAGTATAACCATACAAAAATTGAATATATTTTTGTGACTGAAGGACGTGAGAATTATAAGTGCATAAAGTCCTAATTACGATTTCCCATATTTTTGCATTGTATTTGTTTTGACGATATAGATACAAGACCATAGAGCCTAGATCATCAATCATCGATTTCTGAACTATTGGAACAGTTCATTGGAAACTGCAAAAAAAATTATATACTCTGTGCTTATTTGTGCGGAGATGAGGTGTTAGTCCCTTTCATAGGCAGATGCAAATTTTTCACTTATATGCCTAAAATATTAGTCAACTACTTTCTAAAAAATTGCTTTTATTTGATGCTGAGATTTTCTATATGTACAATGCTCAGATCTATTTTAGTAAGAATTCCGATGGGGTAGGTTTTTCTGCAGCTGGAAAAAGTATATTACAGCAACACAATCCATATTATGACTTTATAAAGATTTTAAGAAAATGAACCAAAACACAACTGGTTTAGCTTTATGGAATTTAACATTAAAGAATGGAAGATTAAAGAACAATAAATAAAATATTTCATCTGAATTTCCATGCGCCGAAACTACGACAACGACAGACATCTCTATATGGTTTGATAAAATATTGCAGAAATGTGTCCTATGTCCCCAAACAACCGAAAGCAGTTTCGTTAATATCCTTTTGCTTCATACATCTGAATTAGACCGAGAATCCAGTGATTGTAATGGACTAAATAAAATCAAGAGTGGTGTCGATGAAATAGACAAAAAATGAGCACACTATTTCTTGAGATGTCGAACTCGACACTCTTGCTACTTTTTCTAGATTTTAAATTTGAGTGGTGTAGATGCTTTTGCATTGTAAAAATATTACTCTTACTGATATACTTAAAGGACTTTGTACTGAATCTTGACTGGCTTTTGGCTTTGCACATTTGAAACGACTGTTATGCAACGTTCGTTTTCGGAGGGAACTACGACTAACTGTAAAACGTATACTTGGGAATATACTAGGAAAATATTTGCTTGTAGAACGTGAAAGAGCTGACATCAAGGTCATCAAAAAAACTTGCAAGATTTGTTCATCTTAACTAAAAAGATGTACTAAGTAGAAATGCGTTCAAAAACGAACGTTGAATTTCAGAATTAAGAGTAAAAATATTATGTTTTGTTGAAAAGTGACTTATTAGTATGAAAAAAGTTTATTTAAATTTTATCTCTAATTATTACTTTATGCCACTCTTAAGACTGTGATTTAACTTTGATGTATAAGACTGCTAAAGAAATGTTTATTGATACTTAAAACTGGTTTAATTATATTTTATATTTTCTTAAATATTCAATCAAGTTGTATATAATGATAATATTAATCATAACACTAAAAATACATATACGACTATTAAACGTCATGTCACCAATTATGAACCAACAAAACTACATAAAAGTTAAAGAGGTTATTACGGGAATTTACGTTAAATACTGAAAATAGGACACTTTAAAAGAAATTAAAGACTAAATAAAATTATACTGCACGTACCTTAGTTTGGCCCCTCGTTTATAAATAGGTTTGCACGTTTACTGGAAAAGAAAAATTCATGAAATGTCCATTACTGACCACGTCCCAAGTTGCTGCTTTTAGGTCTTGTCTACCTACCCGACGTTTTAGTATGTGTAATTGTCTATAAAAATGTATTAGTTTAGGAACAATACTGACTAATAAACATATAACGTCTATTGCTTTTTCTTATAAGATATGGAAGTCATTGGTTCGTTTTAAAATATGTTTTCAGACCTTACATTTTATAAATATTTTTATAAAGTAGTGTAGATGCATACAAAATTACTACCAAACTGTTTTTTAATGAATGTAAATGAATACGTAAATATAAATTTTATTAATATAACTTTCTTTCTATTTGCTTGTCAAGTAAAATTTAGTAAAAAAAGATGAATTTAATGATAACGAATTGAATCATTATCAATCGTCAGTTTCGAAGTTGGGGTGAAAAAAATTATACGTTATTATAACGAGAGAAAAAACAATTACAAAGAATATAAATTATCTTTAGTGACGTTACGAACTTGTTATATAAAAGTCCAATAAATAAGTGAATCAAATAACTAAGTCAGGATTCAAAAGCTTGAATAATTAGTCCAGAACAAATTTAATTCATACAATTGCTGAAAAGCTCTTTTTACTAGAGTGGAACCGTGGAAAAATATATGTAACATATTTATTTCATCAAAAATTCCATAAACAAAGATATTATAAATTATTAGAAAAACTTTTGGTGGCTTTATTTACTAGATTACTCTCATCAAAGTAAAAAAAAATATACATTATAAGTTCTGTAATTCCTACTTTGTTGAACCAGTAATTAGAATTACTGCTGTAAATACAAAATGGTCATGTATTATTTAAATTTTAGTACGTTTTACTTAGTGGTATTAACCACTCTTCAAGTATAGATTTACACGTCCAATCTTATAATGTTTTGATTTTTGAAAGGTTATCAAATCCATTAAACAAAATATTGATTAATACATGTGACACTTTAACTTTCTTTACTAAGTTTATAAGCGATATTTAAGATCCTTAAAGTATTTTCACATAAATCTTTATTAACGTAATCGATGTTTTCTAAATAGGTCAGAAATTGTGTTAATGAAACGTTTTCTGTATAAACAATTAAATTTTTGAAGTAAAACTTCTTTACGCACGCTTGACTTGGGGAGTAAGCTGGTGAATGCATGACGAGAGCGTTACAAAAAGTGTGATCGGGTGAGGTGAACAGAAGTTGAGAGGGAGATATAAGTTAGTGAAGACAGAAAGAGAAAGAGTTACGTTTCGTATATTACTGTAGGGACAAGAGAGAGCAGTGCGCGCGTACATTTTCTTTCTCTCTTCCTCTCATAGCATATATATATATATGATGTACATGAAATATACATATATATATATATATATATATATATATATATATATATATATATATATATATATATGCGAGTTTGCTAGCATGCGCGAACGGTGATTCTACGCGAACGGTGATTTTTCGATTATTTTGTAATTTCATTTCGTTCTCGAACAATTTTATGAATTATATTTTGTTCAATACATTAAATATTCTACGTTTAAAGTGAATAAAATTGTAAATTCATTTTAAAGTTCACATTTTGTGAATTTGAAGTTTTACTTCTGTCGTGTGGTCTAAAGCACACTCGTTTTTTTTTCGTAAATATGAGTATTAATGTAATTTTCAATGAATTATTGTTTTCAAATGTAACTAACAGGTATGTAAACCTCGCCACAAACACCCCTTGCATTCATTTTCGTTTGCATATTCTTATCTACATAAATTGCTTGATACAAAAAAATACTAAATATAAATCAAAGTATTTAAATAAACTATAAATATATTTTCAAATTTATTTTTTAACGTGCTCACAAATAATTACGGTAAAATATTTTTTTGTATTCAAATCAATGGGAAAATTTATAAAAGCCATAACTCAATGGGAATAAAATTTTCATTTTTCTATTCACTTTGCATAGATTTGAAAGTATAGATATACATTATTTATTTTCTTGTAATTGGTTTATATAACTCATAGAAACGGAAAAAAAATATTAACTATAATTGCTTTCAATATGTAATAAAAATATGCAATAGATTTAGTACTAAAAAAACAGACATTGACTTGCAAAATTCAATTTTAATTAAGTAATATAATTTCAAGTAAATGCTCAAATTTTGTCTACTACGTTATAATTCAAAGACAATGCAGCGTTTTCTCGTAAATTAACTTTGTCCAAAACCAGAACTTCTAAAATAAGAATAAAATTTCATTGCTACGGGCGGACCTCTTGCGGCCCAACTAAAATTGAGGCGGAATAGCGTGGAGCGCTCGGAGGCTTCGCACCAGGTGGCATCAACAGCCACAACAACAGGTTCGCGCGCCTTCGTGATTCGTCAATTTGATTTTAAAGTATCTTTTACTTTAAACCAGCCCTGCTTTACTATTATGCCATTTTCGGACGGGTTTTTATGCAAATCCGGCCTTATAATTCAGCTATCTCGTTTCCTGTTGGTCTGGCAAATGTTTCTGTCAGTTATGGAATCTCTGGTTGTATTTAAATAATTTTAGACTCACTCTGCAGCGAATGTTAACAAAAAAAAACTTGCGAGTAGAAGCTTAACTGTCAAAAATTTAGCCAATGGATTAATGGCTACACTACAGTATAGTAGGGACCCAGTTCATCGAATCTTCAAACATTGTCAATGTAGTAGCCTATATTTCCAATGATTGGATTAATGGGATATTATCCAATTATTCAAAATTATGAGGATGTGTATTCAGAGACCTATTTTAATTATACAATCAAGACGTTTTGAGTATTTTTTATTATGCAATATCCTACCAAAAATATGGCAACAGCCAAAAACTTCTGGCTATTTTTTCTCCAAATATAAGTAAATCTTATATTCGTTCAATAGTTTCTGATATACATCATTTTTGTCTAATTCGAATTTCTTATTTTGGTGAAAATATATCTAATATCACTAAAAGTTATTTGTATTCATCTTAATAGTTTTTCTCTTGTTATCGTAACGCATAATCTCTTATTTACCCTTACTTCGAAGCTCACGATTGATAATTATTTAATAGACATTTTTGACTAAATTTTAGGTGACAAATAGAAAGGCATGTCATTTACCGTACTCAGTTAACTTATACATTCTTACAAAACATTTTGTTGGTGATTTTGTATATATCTGTACCACTATAAAACATTTACAAAATGTAAGAGCTGAAAATATATTTTAAAATTAATCAATATTTATACAGGTATCACGCTTAAAATGGCTTAAGTTAAAATTCTGTCTCTGAAACTTTTAATATGTAATTGAATAAAACACAGATACAACATTTATATAAATTTTTACTTTAATATCTAATAAAAAAAGCAATGAAAATTATATACATAGTATTAAATTTCGTTCCTAAACTAAGATTTGTTTGCAAAATATCAAGCGGCGGAAACAGGTGCGGAAACAAAATAACCATAATTTATGGATATATATACATACATATATATATATATATATATATATATATATATTTATTTATTTATTGAACCCTAAATTAAACATTCCCTTTTGTATTAGTAAATTTTTAGAAGCTATTTCTCAACTTCACTTTTTATTTATTAACTAAAAGTTAATTCTTTCCACTTAATTTCAATTTGCACACATCTGAAGGACTGGAAACTTTGCATATATAAGTAATTTCTATGATAATATGAAATTAACTGTACACGGATTTAATTGAATTTGACTTAATGCTGCAGTTAGAGAAGTTATAACTGAACTTTTTCATGGCTAACCGCAGTTTAGTCCTTTTTGCGCCAATTTTACTTGTACTTTTGGAAGTTTTATATAGTGCCAACGGTCCATGTTCAACCTGACGTTTATTATGCTGTGTAATATCATTAACATAAAATGTTCACAAATGAATCGGGCATAATATTCTACACAAGTGAATCGATTGTAATCACATAACTCATCCAAAGTCTGTGCACTTTCAAAACTTTCAAGTTGGATACAGTGATGGCACTCTTAAACAAAGAATATTACCTATGGTACTACGTTGAACCATACGTTGAAACAAATAATGTTACCTGTGGTACTACGTGTGGTAAATACGTACATGCAGTTAACGCCCCGTATTATACAGACTTTAATAATTTGCTTAAATTTTTTTTGGCCTGAGCAGGTAATATGATTAAATGACCTTCACATGAAGCATTTAATTTGCTCTAAATTAAGTGAAATTAAATCATATTTTAATAATGTTATTACGAAAACGATGACTTTATATAAATATGTTATTTCCTTTTTTTGGATAATTGAATAAAATATTTAATTATTTTTTTAAATTTAAATTGTAGTAATGTACAAATATAAATCCTGTCAAGTATATTGTAAAATAGTTCTTGTTTATCGTGACCTCGTGAGGGTATTGCTTTTTTGGATACAACATTTGAGGTAGCTTATTTTTGTGACTTAATATTTAAAAATTTATGTTATCCCAACTTCACGAATACCTACAATCAAGCGACAAATTAGATACGATGTTATATTTTTAATATATGAATAAATTATTATTGAAAAATTTCTGGCTCACGCTATATTCAAACCTGGTTCCAATAAAGACCTGAGGCCTGTTTACAAAAAAAAAGAAATGTATATATATATATATATATATATATATATATATATATATATATGCTGTGTGTATAAACGTATACACAACAGTACTAAAGGAAATAAGGAAATGTCAGTACTTGTATCTTACAATTCAAGTCAATAACGACTGCAGGTTATTCGCAACTGGATTTTCAATAGCGACGCGGCGCGTACCGATTCCGTTCACCATCAGTTATATATAATGTGTGTTAAGTACATTGGAGTAGGAGTAAAAGAGTAAGATTAATATAAAAAAGGGATATCAATAATATGTGTGTTTTATAAAATACATATTTTGTATGCAATGTTGTAACTAAGTTTACCGTTGTAAACAGTGTTCATGGCTTTTCTTCATTTTTTTCTCAGAAGTTTTACATGAGTACAATTCACACTATCAACCACGTAATCCTCCCATTTCATCAAATCATATTTCGTTTTACTCTAAGGTAATGCTTTATTATTTATAGATTCAAAATTTATTAAAATTTTAAACGCCAGTAATTTTGTTTTATTTAAGATTTTTAAACGAAATAAAAGTTTATTTAGTTATTGCGAATTTTTATGAGGCCATTTCACAACTGCATTTTTTAAAATAAAAAGAAATTAAACATGTTATTTGACGATATTAAATGATAAAGTTAAATTGGATAGTAAGTTATATTGTTACAGAAAATCGGAAATTATTTTAATTGAATATTAAGTAAAAATACAGAACCAAATTCTGTACATATATGATTTGCATAGTATTGGACAGAATTTGTAATTTTTAATTATTTATATGTATTTACTGAAACAGCAGAAAACCATTACTACAGTAAACATTTTAGCTTTGGTTTATTTACAGAAAAATATTTCGTATGAAGAAATGAGGAAATGTTAAATTAAATTATGCTTGATTACAATCGAAGCTACACTAAAAATATTTGTTCAAATTTACGCTATTGTTAAAGAACATGTAAACACCCAGGTGTGCCACCTAGCATAATGGAAATTATGCAATAATAATTTGACAAATCTAAAATAATTAACTTATGGGATCTAATTTTTATGCCTCACGTATCAAATTGACAGCAGTCCCCGTCTTCAGTAACAGTCCACTTCCTCGGCAATAAAAAGTAGGTCGTCTCTTTTTCGTTTCAAATTTTCAAACTAATATAATATTTTTGCTGCAGTCAATCGGGTAAACAGCACCATAAATAAAGTTCCTTCATTTGTGGATTTCTTTCCTCTTCGCAAAATATCAAGCGGCGCGGTCAGGTGCAGAAACAAAATAACCATATATATATATATATATATATATATATATATATATATATATATATATATATATATATATATTTATGGAACCCTACTTTTTAAAAATAAGTAATAATTTAATCAAATTCAGTTTTTGTTTTGTTCTTAATATACGTTCCACTTTTTGCCTATATGTTTTGTTGATTAATTCCTTTATCGATTGTTTATTTAATTTATTGAAATTTACTCAAAATTTCACTTTTAATTTCATTGACTAACTCCAATATCGATAATTATTTATTGAATCAATTAAATTATATCTTATTTGGAATAATATTATATAATAATGGTAACAGTTAATCATGCTGTTCACTGTTTTTGGCGTTGTCACAAAAAATTATAAAATTTTGTCTTCTCGAATTGCATAGTTAACAGCCTCGTAAAATTACATTTTATGTGTCACAAATAAATAAATAAAGAAAAAGATAACGAACTAACTATTTTTAAATGACTTATAAAGAACTTTGCTATTATTTGTATGTAAATTGTTTACTAGATAATCGCAAACTATGAACGAGTAGTTAATATCAAATATCTCATTATATTTTCATTTCTGAACTTTGAAAAAACTTAATACTTTCAGCATACTATAAAAATGCTGAACGTAAAAAGATTCCAAAAATTATATCATGTAAGAAGATTTGGTGTTTAGACTATATACTATTCTTCGCTGAAGCTGCAGGAAAAGAATCTGCATATATCAGCAATTCTCTACCTCTAAATATTTATTTTTCGCAATATATTGTTGATGTGGGATTGTAAAAAAGTCGTTAAATGATATCGATATATATATTCATGGTCAGCTTTTAAAAATTTTAAAACGGTGTGATGGAATTTTTGATGATCTTAAGTATACAAATTTACCGCTTTATAATATAATTTACCTGAAATTACTTATAAAGACCAATTATGACTTCCCGATAAAACTTTGTTATTGTTGGATATTAAAAAGTGTAGAATTTTTGAGATTCAAACAAAGGTAAATATTAAATAAAAAAATTATAATACTCAATGTCATAAACAATTTAAATATAAAAATGGGATGATGACTATCATACAAGTGTAAAAAAGTTTAAAAAATAGTTTTTAGCAGAATTTAGAATTACGTTTTCATCAATAGGGATGACATTTTTACAAAAAAACACACGTTTTTTTTTTAATAAATCATATGACGTAAAAATTGTATGATTGTATTTTTGGGATTAAATTGTTATGGAAAAGAATTATTTAAAATCACACACTTAAATCAAAATTAAATACTGTAGATGATTATGAAAAAGTTACAGTTAAGTGTCAACCGTTTGAAAATTATGCTAAATTTTTAATTTAATGGGCAGTTCAGCTTAGTTGTTCATATAGTTTAATTTTGATTTAAGTGTATGATTTTAATTAATTCCTTTCAGTAACACTTGAAACTCAAAAATACAGTCATAAAATGTTTACATCATATTGTTTACTCAAAAAAAACGTGTATTTTCTTGTTTTACTTGGAATTTTACTTCTTTGTCATAAATTATTTAAGGCATCTCCAAAATCCGTTTTATTATTGTGATAAATTTACACCTTACTACTATTCTCTGGTGATACAAATTTGTATGGTATATTACATAATGTATACAGAATAAAACTTTAATTTCATTTCAAAATTTGGCAAAGCGTAAATCTTATAAATAAAAGTGTAAGATGAAAATTTAATACTTAAACAACAAACGTCTTATAATATTAAACATAGTTAGGCCATTTTGCATCATGAATAATAGACTTATCCAAATTATAAAAGAAAAGAATGACTGCTAAAATTTTGCTGGTAAAATTAACGTAATTATAGCAATGACACCAGCGCGACAGTCATATTTTTCTAATGCACTTGCGCGGCCTGCGAGTGCTGTTCTGGTATAAGAAAAAATCCACTAGATAGCCAGATTCCTGAAACAGCTCTGCCAACATAAACAAAGAACAATAGATACTCAATTTTTGGCGAAACCCACGTTTATATTTTAAAGGTTTATATGTTAAGAAAGGTATATTTTTCAAAATTACTAAAATATGTCATTATTACTTGATACTATATATTACGAAGCAACTGGATCTTCCGTTCAATTTTGACAAGCTTTTCCGCGTACACAAAGTGTATACGCAAAAACAATGTAATTCATGGTTATCCACTATTATTTCGCTTTAAAAACCCTCATATACTGTATTAATAAACCAATTTGGATGATTCGTTTTTTTATTTGAACGGCGTCACCCCTAGTGCACTCTTATGAAAATTTGTTTAGAATTTGACCACAGAAATTGAAACTATGAACAGCATACGTGTCGTAATCGAGGTTGCATAGTATTTACTATGTGATGTGATAGGAATTTTTCACTGATGAAAACTTATCCATTTTGTATTCCTTTCACTTGATATAAGATAGTAAGAAAGTAACATAGTAAATAGGTAGGGAATTAAGCACAAGTACATACAAAGAATCAATTAAAAACATATGAATCAATTAAAATATTAATAGGTAGGTAAATAAGTATACATATAGATAAATGCATGAAATAACTTAATATTAGGATATAAGTAGGTAAGTATGTATGTACAGGTTTATAAAAAGATAGACACAGTAATCAGAATATTAGTAGGCAGATAAGTAGTGCTTACCGGTACATATAGGTTTAAAGCACTGACTACTGTGAAGCCAAGAGTGAAAATTATTTATATGTGCGTATGTATAATGAAGCTGTGTATATGAATACATACAAACATATTAAAGTTCACTAAATGCTACAAACGTTTATTCTGGTTTCACTAAATGAGATATTATTAATATTGAATTCATCGTAAGTTCGTGACTTCAAATAAACTAGAAAAAAAGTGCACTCAAAAGTTTAAAATATTAAAATAGGTTAAAATATTAAAATACTTAGTTCGAACTACTACGGTACAATATTGTTTCCGAACTCAAATATATTTTTTAAAATACTAATACACTTAGGGGTTTTTAGAATAGGTGTGTTTGTACCTGAGAGAAAAAGGGAAGCGTGAACTTGGTACAGAGTCCAAAAATCTCTAGCAGTAGTACTATTTTCCAAATTTATTTATGTTCGGAAAATATATTGTACCGCATAGATCTAAGTAAGTACTCGTATTTTCCTTATTTTTTAATTTTTGTGCGCTAATTATTTGGTGGTAATTTGAAGTCGATTCATTTTTTTCATTAAATGTTTTATGTATGAAAATTAAAATTAATTAGCAGCTCTGTTCCATGCACGCAAATACGTGACAATGTGTCAAGATATAATTGAACAGATAAAGACGTATAGGTAACTCATAAATTAATTCTGCCCCCATAAAACTTATATATCGTTAACAATAAGTAATGTTTTGAAATTGACTTTATCTACAGCAAAAATACTCCCACGAGCCATTCGTTCCATCTACCCTTCAAAGTAGAGAATGTCCTAGAGAGAGAATTTCTAAATGTTAGCGCCCACATTTGCTGTCAGCCTGTATATTTGCGTGATGTATAACTTTTTAAGGTTCTTTATCTCATATATCTTCAGTGATCAAATATCAAAATAAATTTCAAGCTTAAATATGGAGTTTTTGTAATTTTTTAATTCAGCCGTTTCAATACCGGGAGAAATTTTGCTGATTTCAAATTTCTGTTAAATCGTTGGTTTGGAATTATAAAACTACCTACCTCCTCAAAGCATTAAAAAGAAGGCTCTTTTTTAACATAAAAATTAAAATAAAATCAGGATTCTCGTATTTTCGTTTGTCGTCATTCTAATTTTCTCAATAAAATTTCATTGACATTCAAACCATAGATATCTGAATATTTAAACATGGAGACTAAATGTTTGTCACCAATGCAATGTCAACGATATTACATTACTCAGAATAAATAATGGAATAAGATGTCAGTCAGCCTTGAGTACAAAGAAAAACCTTTTAATTTTTATTGCGCAAAATTGTAACTAAACAATATGTTATCGACTAGATTTAACAATAAATTGAAATATAGTGATTACACTAAGACATTTATATTTTTAGTTAGTTTACTCCACGGTTCGTTTAAGATTATCGATAATAATATTAAATTATTATAAGCAATATTTACTTGCACAAAAAACAACAAAAGATTGCAAGCGACATTCTAATGCTGTAGTTCTAGTATATTGCCGTTAAATACAATAAAATTGTGAACGCACGAAAAGAACATTTTTTGTTAAGAGATGAAAAAACCTAATTCTCGGAATAATTAGTTTTCCCTCAAAAGGAATTTATATTGATCATTGTTCATTCTCAGATTAAGTCAGTGTGTAATTCTCAGAGCAATATTATTAATCAAATTGGTCTCGATAAGTTTTTATATTAGATTATCATTTGCCTAGTTGGATAAAGTAAATGTTTAGTAGATATAGCAGTCTAAATCTTCTACAGCGTATATAAGTTTAAATTTCCTCTATTTAAATTGATAAAATGAAATTAATGCTTATATTGAGGGTATAATATTCTAATGCGCTAAGTAAACTATGAGAAGGAAAGCCTAGATAAAAATAAAATTTCCAGAAAATTTTAATTTAAGGTATGATTACATACGGAGTTTTATGTTACATTGGTAATTTAATTTAAGGTATGATTACATACGGAGTTTTATATTACATTCAACAAATAAGCATTTGTCTCATAATTATGTTTTTTTACATATGGAGAAATAATTAGTTATTAAGTTGTTCATGTATCCGTTTTATTATGTAGCCAAGAATTTGGTTACTTTAACTGATAACACGGTGAATATTTGGAAATTTAAATCCTGATTTTATTCAATCACCAAAACCAATTTTAAATAAAACGGAGACAAATTTTGTTTTTAAAGTTCTGTTGTTTTTAAATAAGGACATAATTTCATAAAATCCGCCCGTCCATCCGTCAAAGCCGTACATTTTCTATAGTTTTAAATCTACATGCACAACATATTACAAATAAATATTTTAAAGGTAATATGTATTAGCAAAATGTTAAAAAAATAATGCCATTTGCATATATGTGATAATTGTGATATTTTTTTTACTTACCCTATATGTGTGATAATTTTTTTAACATGCTCAGTCGAATGCGGCGTCATTGGATAGGACTTTCAAAATGAAATTGAAGTTTTGTTTAACATGTTTATTTGTTAAACCTCACTTGCGTACTATTAAATTAAACTCAATTCAATATTAACAATTTATAGTGATTTAAACAATTATGGAAGTCGACACTATGGTATCCAGTACGTATTTGGCGGTTTTTCTAGAATTAACTATTGAAATACTTATACAGAGTAGAAACTGGCAATCTTAAGTATAAACAACTTCATTTATAAAAAAATTGCTATTCAATTTTCTTAAATTAATTTCAGAACTACGTAATTAAATTTAAAATAATTAAACAAGGCTTCGAAAAGTTAATATTTCAGTACTTATGTCACTGTATGTTCATAAATATATATTATCCATTGCTATGTGTGCACATATTTTATGATTTTGGTTCATTATCTTTTACATTCTGATTCAGGAAGAACATGCGGACTAACGTCCAATATGTTGTCCGGCTAAAGGTCCAAGTGGAATATTAAAGTACTTTTTTGTCCGTTTCCAATTTTGAGTGTCTGCTACATATTTATATAAAGACTGTACTCGAAAACGATTGCACTTTATGTACGCAAATCATTTGCATGGTTTATTGTTAATGTTAAGAGAAACTACATGCGGTGACCCAGGTCCTATTTGTTGGTACGAAATATTTAAGGGACCCAAATTTTCAAATTAAAATACAAAATAACGGGCTTAAATAGAAGTCGCTATGCTCAAAGGCACACACGCAAAATCTCAGGGCTTCATGTCTGGAGTAAATAGCTGAATTTTATTTCGTTATTTCAATATAATTGGAAGTAGATAACGTAGGTTTATTAAATAAACCTATATTTTTGTTAACTGAACTGTCAACTTATTGACATCAATAACTGACGTGTAATGATAACATTTTTCATGACAACTTTTAATTTGATAATTTAAAAAAAAAATATGTCAAAAAATTAAATATTGCTTTGAGATATCACTTACAAGTAATTCATAAAAAAAATACATTATATGAATATATTTAGCGTTAATTTTGATTCATTGTTCATAATTAAATGACACTAAGAAAAGATTGATAATAGCCCACCTGATGATGGTGTAATACAACGAAACCTAGATAGTGGTAAAGAAATTAAAGAAAGTAGAAATAACGTAGTTTCATTTAATCATGGAGAATTAAACAAAGTAGAAATCACGTAGTTTCATTTAATTATGTATATATTATTTTAGAAAGTTCGCCATATTTATGAAAAGGTTTTCTATTTTTTTTGCACTATCTACTTTTTTAAGATTGAAGAAACTGATGCACGCATTCTATGTAAACTACTCCTGAAACTTTTCATTTGAATAAATCGTCCAACAAGACTAAATGAGAACAAGGCCCGTATTTTACGGGATAAATGTTTCGATCAATAGTACGTGAACAATAACGAGACAATAATCATTCCGATATTCTGACTGACGGTTGTGCGGAGCTTGACGCTGTGAATAACGATATCAGCCCTTGCCACTAATGGGTGATTTATGCACGTGGGATTTATTTATGTGGTATCCATGTTTACACATGCATTTGATAAGCCGCGTGATTGACGTTGCAATATACATAAGGAATAAGGAAAAGTGGATGTTCAGAGTGCAGATTTTATTTTAATTTGTTTATGTGTAAAAATGTTTCAACTTTATGCAATGAAATAAAGAATTGATTTTCATAGAAACATAATAATACTTCCAACCTCCCTATACTGTAATATAGAGTAAAAAAACTGACTAGAAGTGAGAGCATTTTTTATTACGAAAAAAATATTTACCTATGAAATATACATAAAGATTTGCTATATATGCACAATAACAATACCAATAGCATTGACCCGACATAGTAAAGGATGGTACAATACACGAATTGAAATTTGTATTCCTTTATTGCCTATTATATATTTTCCCGATAAATTAATTGGAATATTTTTTTATTTTTTATATAAATAATATACAACTAGTAACCGGCCCCGGTTTCGCACTATACAATAAATGTTTTTTCTGGTTTTACAAAATGATAATGTTTTTTTTCCAATGATGTTTACTAAATTTCTCCACTTCACTAATATTTTCTAACAAAAAGCCTCGCTTCTTTTCAACACTAAAATGATTTACATACATCAACCTTGAATCATCAACAAAGAGAGACGTCGCTATGAGAAATCGACCAGAACGTACCGCTTTCCTGATCCTCGTTATTTCTTCAAGCGGCTTCTCTTTCTGCTGGTCATATATATCAGATCATGTTGAATCATTTGCATTACTCAGATATCTTTTAATGTTAGCAATGTGTAAGAGACAAATTGATTAACGACCTAATTAGTATCTATACCTAAACACACTGTAGGGATATGGATACTGACAACAATATAACAGAGAGATATGGACGGCAAATTCATTTTATACAATAGTATAAGTGTACTTTAACGTCCTCGTCCTTAGTTCGTTTACAATAATGAATAAGAACATTTTTTTAAAATAACGTGACAAACATTTTGTAATTTCATAACCCATAATTTCAAAACCATACAATAACGATATAGTTTAAGTTATAGTAGGAAGAAATAAGCATACAAAATATTTTGCATATACTTTTTCACAATTTGTTTTTAGTGCTGAATTTATTAATTGTAATATTCTTATCCCATTATTGGCTAGCAGTGATTTGTGCATCACATAGTAGACCTTTAAATTTTCACGCTTTTCTATACAACTATTGCTATTAGTGGAATTTTGTTTTTCTGACAACCAATCACAGGGTGACATTTTCATACAAAATAATAGTAATAATAAAAGTTGAAAAACATGAATTCCGTTTTTAAGTAAGGGTTTATAATGTTGATAGTTAATACTAACTGGTGTTATTATATTTATTTTAAATAAGAAACACACACAATATATATAATATTGTGTAATGAATACCGAGCGATAAAGAAAAAAAATAATTTTGTTACTTTTTGTTTTCTTTATAACATGCAGAATAATTTATCGCTGATACCGGATATCACCTGTAAGCCGATACCGTGTCTTTTAACTTATACATGCTATAATATATTTACAGTGCTATGTGGTATCTTATTTTTGTGTATCCATTGAGTTTTTTTATATTTTTCCAAATAAATCATATGTTATTTCCTTTTCAGGGATTGCAGTCCATGAAAGAGGGAGAGAAGAGCTTTAACTATTTCAGAAGAAGGTAAATATTGTTATCAACGCTATAAACACTAATTTCGAAATCTATATTTATAGAATCTCCTTAACCAAATATTCACCCTGACAAATATTCTGGAGTCGACAACGAAGAAGGACTTGTGAACAATTTTAGCGACCAGCAACTCAAAGTGAGATGTGAAATTGTTTTGAGATCTTCGCCACTAGGTAGTTGACGAAAAACTTGGCTTTTCCAATTATCTTCTCAAGAAACAGCAACGTCATCAGCATCGTTAATTCGAGAGAAGGACGCTGTAAATGTTGTTTTTAATTGTGGGAGCAGTGGAGGTGGGCGTGGAGGCAGGCATGCAGCTAGGACTGGACCTACAGGTGAGGTAAAATGTGCTCGATTCCCTGATTCTACTTCAGATTCCTCTTCTTCAAACGAAAAGATAACGTAGCGGCACCTGTAAGAAATACACAATACATACAGGGTACTTGGGTAAATGAATTACACAAAATATAGGGGCTATCGCCAACAGAAATGGTTGAACTATTTCTAGAAGAAGATATCTATACACTTCTGACTGATCAGACGCAAAAATATGCTGCATTTCTAAACTATCCTCATCCCAAACTAAGCAGGTAGAAACAGTAGCCTTTGTAGCTCTACTAATACTGATTACAATAATATATATAAATATATATATATATATATATATATATATATATATATATATATATATATATATATATTATTGTCTCACATATTTTGCAGCCGGTCGATTTTCAAACCTAATTACCACTCCTGATTACTAAGTATTTTGAATCTATGATTAACGTGATTCATAAAGTGTGACTTTTATTTCATGACATATATTTTATAAATATTCAGATTTCTTTCGGTTTTATAACGAAGATATTATGAATTAGCATAAAAAGAAATAAAAAAGTGAATTGGAAGTCAAAAAACGTAAACGTGAAAAACTAAGAAAATTGACGGTTAGAATAATAATATTGTTGGCAGATACTTCCATACTATCTAATTAAACGCCATCTGGGGATCAAATATGGCGATACTGGAAATATATATTCCTGCCACCTTCTAGGATAAAAGTGTATTACACATTGGTTCGCAGCCATGAAAGTGATCCTAGTCACGATATTTTAACTTATTCTTTAACACACGAATCTTGGGTGAAAATAATAATATCTAAAAAATTACCACTTTATTTCTTTTTTATATTAATACCTAGTTTAACTTTAATTAGGCAAGGATGCGGCTACGAGTACGCGCTACGCTATTTTATTGGCTATTCATGTTTGTGGAAAACTGAATAATATGAAATAAATTCATTTGCGCAACAAGGATTATAACATGTCATGTTTACATTATACAAAGAGCATTATGTGATATTTAGTATTCATCATGCGTACTACTTTGAAAGAAATAGCATCTAATTATTATGAGACGAGAATTCTTTAGATTTATGCTTATTGAGTTCAATGAAGCTACTTTGTACAATAAATATTTATTTCTTAAAAACTCTATGCTTAATTGATAGCTTTATCCAGTCACTGACGTTCACAGTCGGTAATAACAAATAAAATTAAAACATTATAATCCACGAGACCATAATTTAATATATTCAAGTAGTAGAAAAAGTCAAACGATATGGTAAATAAAAGAAAAATGAATAATAGCCAACATATTTTGACAATTTTTTTTGAGAAATACCATCGTGCTTGCAACAGAAAGTTGCCCGTGTCGGAAACATAATTCCAAGTCTACTCCGGGAAGACGGAAAGCGGACTTAGAGTACCATTTTCCCGAGGTGAGGTTCACTACTTTTTTTATTACTTTTTGGATATCTCAAGTCATTCCAAGTAAGTGGAATTTTGCATATTTCGAAACATTTTAAATTTGGTGTGGGAGTTTGGAGTATTGACTTCGCTACTGTTCCTGGGGATAAAAGTTAGAACTTGTGTCAAATTTCATAGAAAACGTACCGAAAATTTGAATTATATATGTGAATATAGTAATAACATTTTCCACCTCTGATACGGTGATAAGAGGTTGGATAGGCCGTGTCATATACCACCTTACGAACGTATCGAGGATGGGTTCGAAGTTTTCTTTTTCTTTTTTTTTGCAGGGAACACAAAGTATGAAAAATTCTATGAAAATCGGTTGAAAATCATAGAAGCCTATCAAGAATGGAGAGAAACATACACACACACGCACACATACACATACGCGTATACGCACACGCACACGCACACACATACACACACACACAAAAGGCATTGTGAAAAAAGGCTTTACCAATGATCTTATGACTGGACTTATAGTTGGTATATAGTCATAATGTTACCAGTCAGAGTACCAGTCAATAATATTATTTCAGCATGCCTAATAAAGTATCTGCTAATAAATTTCTCTTGAAATATTTTGGCAACATTCAACAAAATTGCAGATTGTGCTCTCCTAAACTAAATTATTTATGTGAATAAAGCTCGTTAACCCTTTAAAAATATATATCAAAAAGAAATTTATTTAAAAATTTTTTAATTGAAAGTGAATTCCCAGGCATTGTTCAACGCTGTCAAAGTTATTTTGAAAATGTCGAACGAAAAGGCTGACCTTTGTTAAAATGAGTCCGAAGGGAACTATAACTTTTATGTCGCGTTATATTCCCACTTCAAAATTATTTTTTTTGTAATGTTTATTTTCGGAAGCAGCAATTATCATTAACTGTAGTCAATTGTAATAACTTTAACTATTATCTGCTGTTGCCTACCTAAATGGAGCATATGTGCATGTCAAATACACGTGTTATGCTACTATATAGCACAGCGCGTCGAAATTGTGACAACTTCGTAGAATTTATGTTTGTACTCTTATTTTACTTTATTTACTTCCACTACTTTCCACTATTTATAATATTAAGTAGTTTTCAGATAATTTATTGAAATGTGAGTTAGGTTTTAAAACTGAGTTCGAATTATGTTGCAGCGACTTTCATTCGACCTTTACGATTTACACATGTTAGTAACATAAGTAAATTCAGGCAACGTGGAATACATTGTTTGAATCTTACATAATACAGTAATTTTTGTTTTGACATGTGACACTGATGTTTTTAGCTTTGACGCAAGATACATAATATTCAGAATAATTATTCTATGATGCCTGAAAATGAATTACATTTTATTAATTCAACGAAAAAAATGCATTTTAATGTAATATTAAAAGAAATTACTCCTTATATTTATTTTAAACACTTGAAAGGAAATAGTTGAAATTGGGGACACTTCCTAAATAATCAGATTAAGTGTAAACTTCAAATATAATACCTTTCGCAATTTCATATTACCGTAGCTTCTCTTGGTTCTCTTCATTTTCTCGCCTCTTTCCTTTCATCCGTGTAAATACTATACTTCAATTAATGAAATAGTTGAAAACATAAAAAAGTCCACAGTTTACTATTTTACAATTGGGGTTTTCATACGAAACGGACAATAAAAAAATCTTAGTTATTTGAATCGATAATCGCCTGTATATGTCTACTTTTCAGAGATTTTCTCTGGAAGGTAAACTTACATTATTTAAAAAAAAATTAATTAATTAGAAATGCATTTTAAAGTAATAATTTCAAAATGGTTTTTTAGCCAGAACAATATTTGACTCGGCCTTCCACGACTGACCGTAGGTTTTTTATTTAAATTATTGAACCAATGATACACAGAGCCTGTACTACTATTAAAAGTTCGATAAAAGTGACTAATGTCCCTTAAAAATGTATTTAACTGTGTATTTAAAAGTGACTAATGTCCCATAAAAATGTATTTCTTGTTAACGCACATGTTTTATTTTCCCCTAAATATTAATTTATACCCAACCCAAGGCAAAATAATACCATTTATATTTTGACAAATCTTATATATAAATTTTAAAAAAAGTTAACATGTCTCTTATCTATGTTTATAAATGAATGAACATTTAAATGTCAACTTTTAATGTAGACCTCTTACACTTCAGGCCTGCGATGAGCTCTCCCCCGTCCCGACAACGAAAGCGAGTGTTACGTTTCATGTGATATTTAAAGTTTCTATATTTTATACATATAAAAATACACATGGTCAAACTATTTACTAATCAACGTACGAAGGAACAAAGGTTTTAAATAGCGTAACATAAGTATAATATAAGCACAGTATCTGGCCGCAATAAAGAGTGGGGAGAAATTGCGCGGTTACATTAGAATGTTAGTATGTCCCTGGACTCAATTTGATGCAACGTTGAGTAAGGTGTTATTGTAATCATTTTATTGAGTGCTACGCGTATAGTGCACAGTATTAACAATGGTATTGCTAAGACGATTGAATAATCTTAATTGAAGTTTTGAATATTGTGTGGTGGACAAAATTTTGCTATTCAAGGCGAACGAGTTGTGTCTCATTAGTTGTGTAAAATTTGTATTTTTTATATAAATAATTTTGTACTTTCCAAAACTCAATGTCTTTATTCATTTCTTTCCTGCCACTTTAGCAACCCTATAGTATGCCTATAGTGCTTTAACCACTAAATATTTCAGTCCGCGCCTTCTACATTCCCTAACTATTGTTTAATGTATTTAATGCATAAGTAGTGCGCAGGACAATTTCTCAAAACACCGACTGAACGCTGATCGAGCTTTATATACTCGAATCATTTCCCGCCGTTTTGGACCCCCCTCCCCCCGTAGCTAAAACCTAAGACCGTTTGAGATAAATATGTAATAATATTAAGTGTTTTGCTAGTTCTTATATACAATACCAAATTTCGGTATGATAGCTTAAATAGATCGTGAGATGTGGACTTAAGGAAATTTACTAACAAATTTACTGCACTTACTGAAAAGTATCCAAAACTTGTATTTAGATCACTTAAATAATCCTAGTTCCATGAAATTTAGTGTGTACAGAATTTTTGCATGAACATTCATTTATCTTCGAATGAGACACTATCTAAACGTACAGAGAAACAACGTAAATGTAAAGGAAACTTCGCCAAGATACAGAATTTCTTATATACAGATTAAGTGACGATAAGTATGTTTTAGTAAAATTTAATGCAGCATGAAAAGCTGCGAAGTCCAAATATATTACTTTAATTCAAATATATACCACAGTTCAGAGTTGCGGTACGAGGAATTGATTTCAACTTATCGTTGCTTTGGACACTATTTTGTTAGATCAAAAAAAATTTTTTTTGAGAAAGATAGTTTCCTGCAGCTTATAACATTTGTGTTTTTTTTGGTGGGACACTGATTACAATTTAATGCTATTCTTTTGTTTTGTAAATAGTAAACTATTTTCTAAGGAGGAGTTCTTAACTCGTAAATATTTTTTTATTAAAAAAACTTTTATTAGAACATTAGAAGAGCGCAATTGAACACAAAATAATATTAACAATAGTGGAAGTACTGAAGTTTATTAAATATTTGTTCACTTAGATATATTAATAACGCATCATCAACGGAAGCACCCAGCATTTTTGTAACAACAAAGTAAAAAAAACATCAGTCACCGCCATATTTTGAGCGGCGATTCGCTATAATGAGATCAGATGCAATTGAAAAGAGATGTAAATATCCACTGAAATCAATATCTTCTGTTTTAATAATAAATTAAAATATTTCCTTATAAACCTTTTCTAATTAATATTACTGGGAAATATTATAGTAATTTGTTTCAACAATACTAACGCGTTCAAACTGACACGTGGCAAAATATTAAACATTCGGTCTATGTTAGCCCTTACGTAATCAAATTCTATCGTTTGTTTTAAAGATGTTTAAAACTTTAAAAGTCACAATCTGTCTAAATTTATATTTTTCTGAAATTTATAGATTTCTAAGAAAAGAAAGTCACACTTTTATTTTATTTTAGTAGATATATAAAATATTAACACGTCTTTAAAGTCATTCGTAGATTACGCAAAGAAATACAATAGGATCATTTGAAGGTTTTTCCCCTAAAGAAAAAAAATGAATTATCTAGCCAGGCAGATATTGAAATAAAATTATTGAATAAATAAGAGCAAACTATTTTTCTACACATCACACTTACTTTTTCTACTTTGTATTCAACTTAAAAACTAAAACAGTAAGTAACTCTTGAAAAAATTGAAAAATATTATCACGCTTCCTCACTTATGGACTCGAGTATAGCTGGCGAGTAATCAGTAGCGAATGCCCGAATTAAACATTATTTTCGCTATGAATTGACAAATTCATAAATACATACAAACTATTTTTCTACACATCATACTTACTTTGTCTTCAACTTAAAAACTGAAACAGTAAGTAACTCTTGTAAAAATTGAAAAATATTATCACGCTTCCTCACTTATGGACTCGAGTACAGCTGGAGACTAATCAGTAGCGAATGCCTGAATTAAACATAATTTTCGCTATGAATTGACAAATTCATAAACACATACAGACACACATACGTACACACACACATTCACGAACACACACATACATACATACATGTAACCGATAGCTTCTGTTTGAAAATGAAATTAAAAAAAATTCCTTACAAACCTTTTCTAATCACTGTTTACTGCGGTAATAACTGGGAAATATTACAGATTTTTTTTCGTCAAAACTAATAAGTTAAAAACTCGAAAAATATCATCACTGTATTTTTGTGCGCGTGTGTGTATACACTAAGTCATAATTACAGTAAGAATACATTTTACCCGGTACAAGGTTACATAGGGCTTTCTTTAACCATTGTCATAATCACGGATTGTGCACCGACTCTAACATCATCACGGCTTTCCTTGGCCATCGTCATCAGCACGGATTGTGCATGATACGTGGAACTTATTTTGTGGGGTATTGACAAATAAAAAAAAAGAAGTTTTTTGCCATTAATATCTTTCCAATTTCAATATTTGACTTTAGGTAAAATTATCGGTAAGTTTGTTACACAGCCATGTAAATAAAAATAAGCTAGCGCGTTACTAGGTCCCTCCACACACTTAGTAATATTTAATAATATAGCTATTAAACTATTTACAATTATTAACATTATTTTCCACGCGTGGTATACTCGTATCTTTCACAGACATAAATATTTCATGAATGCTTCTAAAATATTTCCATTTGATTATTCGTGACCTATTTACTAATACATATATTATTCCGTTACTTAAATAAAGGATAAAGCCTAACAGCCTTTTTAAGATAGATGTGTTAACAAATTGGTCTAAATTAGTAAATTTTATGGTTAAAATAATTTTTGTTTTTTAAAGTAAAAAAGTCATAAGGAGATTTGCTCTTTATATCCTAAATACCTACTAAGAAAAAAATTATTGTCTTCCTTTGGATTGGGAGTGCCCTCGAAATAGCATTTCAAATAATTTAGAATTCCATTTATAATTTTGGGCCAATGAGCTCTATATTTCGTTCTGAACGAACTTCTATTGCCATGACCACGTTTTTAGTCGCTCTAGCAGAGACAATCTAGCTCCTAAACCATACGTCATTAAATTTTACACATATTTAGAAATTCAAAATTGAAAATCATGGGAAATTCCGGTCAAATAATATTTAAAGAAATTGTTTTTTTTACTATGTTTATCGTTGGTACATTGTTAGAAAGTGTTACAAATGAACATATTGATATAGTAAAGAGGTAAATCAAAAAAATATTCTATGATAACAATGTTATTCAATATTGTCGTTTCTAGACTTATTAAGTTACCAAATTGATGAATTATAGGTTAATATTGTACATATCTTACATTTAAATAATCTATACTAATATTACGTGCAATTATAATAGTTGGAAAGCAAAGAGTAATAGGAATATAGTATTTTTAGTCATGACAATTATCTACGGTGTTTTTTTTTAAATAATGTATACAAAATAAAACATTGTACCCACATTATCCTCATTAAACTTAAAAATAGATGTCTATTGCACGAAAGATTCATGGAAGTATAAATAACGGAATTATAGACTTTTCGTAGAGCAAATCAGATTTTTAATTGACCACTTTCTATCGACTTTTTAAAATACACCACTAAAAGGCTGATTTAAAAGGAAACACATTAACTAGTTAACAAAAAAAAAGAGAAAATAAAGTTGTTTAGAAAAAAATTTAACCAACTTTAAATAATCACCAAATAAGAAGTACATAAAAAGTATGAAATAATTTTAATACGAGTACTTAGAACTTTTGCTGTACATTATTGTTTCCCAAGATAAATCTATTTACCAAGAGACTGCTGCTGCTAGAAATTTTGGAGTCCGTGTCGAGTGAAATGTAACAAATAACTGTGTATGTGGATGTGCGTGATAGAGAGAAGAGGAGCCTTGACATCGCATTGACTGCGACAATATCTAGTAGTAGCATTATTTTGCATATTCATTTGTTTTTTGAAACGATATTGTGTTGCAAAAGTTCTAACGAAGTGAAAATATTTTAATTTTCGTACACATTTTCGTCAAGTCATTTAAATTTTTTTCTAACAAAGTTTTATTGAAATTTATTTTCAATCTGTAGATATATATACAGCTCAGAAAAAAACTATTACAAGGTTGATATTTTCTTTATGAAAATTTATAATTACGTTCCTTGTATCTGTGCCGAGTTAATTTGTTTTGATTTACTGGTATTATAATAGTGTTTAATAAGCTGCGCACTTATAATTTTGGATAATCCATAGTCATAACTTCTTTGAAACGTTGTGAAATTCAGGCATCAGGTATGCGCCAAAACGCTACCCGTTTATTTTTTTGAAGATGTAAACATTTAAAATTACGCAATATAAGAAACTTTTATTAGTCGCCGTTAACATTTATTATATTTTGTTATTTTAATGACCATAAAAGTATTTCCCTTTTTTGGAAAATTTTCCTGCTATAGAACTAAAATAATTATTTTTCTTTGAATTTCTTCAAATTTTCAAAATTTATTAGGGCAAATTTTTTCTATTTTTTTAAAATTATCAGCCATGGAAGCTACGTTAGAAATATACAGAAGGTACGAAAGAGTTTCTACCCCAAGTTCAGCAACTTTCTTTTGAAAAGAGTTGTGTGATCTGGCGTTATCGTAGTACTCAAAACACATTTTCGATTCACCAAGACTGCACGTCTATTTATAGCTTTTCATTTAGTTTCTTTCTCAAAGCCCGGTACACATTAAGATTCGTCAGTTAAATAGGGAGCGGTAACTCCCATAATATTCTTTAGATGTTAGTCTTTGAACTGATGAATTTGCTTTCTCTCTATGGCGTTTTACTTTATTATGATTCAGTTCTACGATAAAAAAAATCTATATCTCATTCGATTTTTCTCAGATTTTTTAAATCCAAGTTCAGATGTAGTAACAATATCTCTAATGATTCTTGGGCAATAATTTGTATATAATTTATTACAGCATGATTGATATTACCCTCACAAAAGTTTAACGAGGTTCCGAAATACATATCCCTTCGTAGCTCTAGTATTTTCCTCTGAATTTTAAAACCTGCGATGACATGTGTTTTTGTTGACATCAAAATTATAAAGAGCCAATAAACTAATATGAAAATTCAACTGAAAAACCTTTCCAGAATTTGTTCATTCGACGATGACCTGCACTTTCATTTACAATATCCTTGCTCTAAAAATCACAGTGTCAACAAATTTAGACCTATCAAAAATCCTTCATAAGAATATTATTTGCAATGAAAAATTAACTGAAACATGGAAGAACAACAAAAATATTACATCTAGAAAAAAATTACCACATGGTAATTTTCTGAACTAAAACGATTGAAGTGTAAGTTCTCTATCCCTTTTTGTATCGTGAGCCGCATTGCGAGGGGTCTACTGTCGAGATAGTTAACAAATTAAATTTTAAAAACAAATAGAAAATTCAATTCAGCGTTTCTTTCACTGAAACACGTATTACTCATGTAAATAATTATACAAATTATTTACTACTATCAAGGTCATTTCTCATCTCCTCTCAACCCGCTAGGCTCCATTCTCTTTTTATTCGTGATATTTACATGAATCCAGTTACTATGAATTTTCGGGACGTTTGACGCAGCGAAAATTTATCCCCAAAAAACTCTTAAAATCGTCCAAAGATCCACAGTTCTTTATAAAAATAATATCAATTTAATGCTAATACATATACGCACCAAAACACTGAAGTATAGTAAGGTCACTCGTTGTCAACAGAAAGCTTATTAAACATGCGTAATTAACGTATTTGATACAATTTTCTCTAAACCATATTTGCTATTCGCCCACCTACGAGAAGACTGATTATTTAGAACTGTAGACTCGTTCCCCTCAATTGCAAAATCTATGCGAGGAAAATATATAAAAATAATATAAAACGAAGCATAATATTTTTTCAATTAGAATATGTGGAAGGCAAATTTATGTTGTTATTTAAAAAATACACAATGAGACTTCGAAACTCGAGCAAATTCCTTTTGCAGTGAAAATTTGTCTATACATATCAGCGATTTAATAAGTATACTTATTTAAATGTAGCATTCACTTCAAGAGAAAATACAATTGAAAATTGTGTTTCAATTACCATAAAAAATGATTAAGTACACCAAGATAATGAATAAAAATATACAATTAATTTTAATGGAAAAAGGTTTACCGTGTCTCCCTTACACAATGAGCAGGGTAAGAAAATTAAAATGGAAATAAAAGTATAACAAAAAATTATAATATATGCCCCTATTTTCGAAAGAAATTAGTTCGGTTAAAATCAGGTGCCAGAGTTACGTCATTCAGTTTCTTGCAAAGCTGGTATGAATAACTTTCTCAATGTCTCCCAGTAGTTTTTGGATTTCACCCTTGTCGTCCGGCATCTTGTTTTTCAGAAATATATACCCTGACAATAACTCTTGTAAATATTGCAGCCACTACAACACATGACAAGTTTAAGGCTCTAGCAAGGATATACATCAGAGATCGAAGAGAACTTAAATAAAAATGGATAACTTCGTAAACTGACATGACCACTGGGATGAAAATTCGAGGAGTTCAAAATTACTTTCCAAATGACGAAGATGCAATATTAAGTGAAAGAAAGATTTCTTTATGAAAATGACAAAGATCTCTTTAAAGAACTTTCTTTTATTTATTTGATAGTTGATGATATTACTGTATTTTATATGCATCAATCAAAATTTTCTTGATAGATAAACATTTCCTTGCGAGGTTCAGTAATAATTGTTTGCTATCATCATTTAATAAAATTGTAAGATAATAAACAGTAAAGTATAAAGGCGCAGATAAAGTCACGGTCAGCGACCGGTGCAGAAAGCTATTTATAGTGAGTGTATATAAGAAAGTACAAAATAAAAATAAATTCCGGAAACCGTAGCACCTTCTACTCATTTAGTTAGTTAAGAAAAGTTCAAAGAAGCAGTACAAATGTAATTTTCACCTTACAAATGTAATTTTGAACTCAAATATAAAATGTCGTTAAGAAATTAATTTAACTCTGTACTATACTGCAGTATATACAATTTTTTGCAGAGTAAAAATTATTTAGAATTTAGTATGAAGCTAAAAATGCATTAACTGTTATTAGAAGTACTTGAGTCAAGGTATGTTTGCAAAAAACTAGACAAAACTTGTTACTTTTACAATATATTTTATTAAATACTAAAAATCCGAGCTATTTTACGGACTTTAATGCAGTTTGTGGTTATAACTGAGTTTAAAAATAAAAGAAATCGCCTATTTTTCCATGAAATAAATTTTCGAATGATTAAATAGGATTTTTTATATCTTAATACAATACTGTGAAAAATTTATACAAACTTTTGGGTTTACATAAATTTAAATTCAGTATTCATCGTTGATTTCATAGTAATTTAACATTCTTATTTTTTTTGCGAGCAGAATCAGATGGACTTTAAATGTTTTTGAATGGAGGTGGATTTTTAATATTTTTGAATATTATCCTCACTGGTGCAAAAATAATAAAATAAATTTAGTCAACCTTCTATGAACTTCTCCCCCTGCTAAATGTTATTATTTAACACTTTACACAAAGTCTTGTTTCGTTTTTTTCAACTCTTTTTGTTTTAGCTCACAGATATCAAATTCAAACTGTGAGATGACTTATTAATAGCTAATAACAACATTCACCGTGTCGGTACCACCGCGCATACCTATTAAAAGTGATTCTTTGAAACGGTTTCACCTCTAACAAACGATTCTATTATTAATTATAAATTGACATAAAATAAAAATTAAATCAATCATTAGCAAATGAAAATTTCTCTTGTTTGTTTACGAATAACAAAAGCGTTTATCATATAGAGACTTCATATTTTTTTGTTCTTTTGGTAGTTGGCAATGTTATCATACTTATGACCTGCTTCATTTTTAATTCCATGCTTTCAGTATTGTTAACAAAAATATCAATTTCGATCCCACAATCTCAACACAATTTTGGCAAATATAAGTCACTGAATCTACAGTTGCACTGCTTGATCAAGACACGGTATTCGCAGATGGCAAAAATATTAACAACTTTAAATATATATGGATAGATTCAATATATTATAGAGACATATAGAAACATATATTTTAAAAGTCGAAAAGAAAATATCTATCTTTTGGTTGAACGCTCTAACCTTACCGAAATAAATTAAGTTCACAATTTCATAAAAAATTAACGGGAATTTAACGGAAATTTCTAAAATTCTCGAATTTTCTAAAATTTAGGAGAGAATTCAAAACTATTTGCGCCTCAAAGGCGACGAATATAAATGGCGTGCTATATTTTTCCTTATCCGGATATTTTCAGTGTTTTTAGTGTCCATTCGTCACGATTTCATTCACCAAAATCAATATTTAAGTGGCTAAATGGCGGCTTCAGTATATCCGTAATAAGCTGACAATGATGCCTTACAAGATGTTTATTCTGACAAAAAAAAAATATTATTTATACAAGGCCGCGCAATTACGAAGAAAAGCTTTTATGTAATAATCAGCAAGGAAAGTAATACCAGCTTTTGTAAACACATTATTGTCGCCTTTAGAAAATATATAAAGCTAGAATAAGATAGACAGAAATAATAAAATCTAGATAGAAATGATAAAACATATATTGTGACCTATTTCTAGGTGGATTTTTGCAGGATAACTGATAAAGCGATTATTTACAATTGGATTTGGGAAAGATGTTTGCAAGTCAACTTTTGATATGATTTACATTTGATTAGCTGCTAGTTTATGGTTTGGTTGAATGAAAATCAGGTAAGTTCGCCATATAGCGACATATGTAAAGATTGATTATTGTATTGTATTTAGACGTCGATTATGTGCGGAACGTGTACATTCGAGTTAATTGAAAGAACCGTTTGACTTCGGGTATACTCGGCGCTAGGCGAGTGCGGCCGAATAAGGATCTGAGTTAATAATAATATTTTTATATCCTTATTTTTTCAAGTATCCATTGGCGCAGTAGCAAAACACGGGATTATGTATGGAACGCGACGGAAGTTTGAGTTAGAATCCGAATGCATGTGTTTTATTTTGTAACGTTTATTTTATTTCAGATATAATGTTTCGGTATTGAATTCAAATTAACAACACTTTTCAGTCATATATTTGGTAAAAAATTCACTTAATTTTACATAAGTAGATATATTTTTAAGTGCATACGCATCTAGTTTTGATATATTTTGTTTTTATAACAATATTATTTGTTAATAGAATTAAAATATAACTGTCTTCTGCATTAGATATAGACTCAGTATATAAAGTCCACGTTTATAATGAAAATGTATATAGAATATATATATCTTCATGTTAGACAAATGTGTTTAATTAATATTTGGTGTATTTTGGGTGTAATTGGAAAACTTTTGTAAATTAATCGAGTGAGCATGAATTAAAGTGTTATACATATTTATTATGATGTTATTAATTTTATTAGTTAATTTTTTTTAAATTTTGGTATTCAAAACTTATTATATAGGAATATGATTATATAGGTTACCTAAATTTTCACTTTTACTTTTATCGTTAATCACACCCAATTTTTTTAAATATGTTCAAATACTAAATTAGAGGAATAATGAAAGAGTATGTATCAAATACATGATATCTAAAAAAGGATGACATACGCACAAAGTAGGTTTCCATAATCCTCTGCGTCTCGTGAAATTATTAACATAAGTTAAGGGGAATAGTTTCTAATGACATATTGGTTTAAATTGTTTTTTCAATGTTTTGAAACTCATTATTAATATATTACAGAGGGAAAGTAGAGTACATCAAATTGAAACTTAATACATGGAGTTCGATAATTTAAACCTCAAATATATTTTACAAGACCTAATCAGTAATATTTTACTCAATGGAATATTACTAAATCCCCTTTACTTTTATTGAAAATCAGTTTGACATATTTATCACTCATTGTTCATTTTATAAAGTTTTTTAAAATTCACTTTGTGAACTCACTCTTTGATTTAATCTTTATGTAAAGTGAGCAAATAGTGAGGAAGTCTTTGTATAGGTATATTAAAATTAAGAATGACATAACTAAAATATTATTTACTTTTTCTCAGGTCTTTAATTAAGCTAATAATATCTGTTCCATTTTTCTAGCTCTTCTTAATCAATAAGGTAACAAATGTTTTATTGGAGTTTACTCCTTAAGAACTGATTTTAATATGTAGCGCCCGGTATGAAATTTTATGGGGATTAAAATCAGACGTTTAGACCGTTATAAAGGATATAACAGTTTGTAAATTTGGATGTAAGAAGTAATCTCTGGAACTACTCATACGATTTCAAAAATTCTTTAATCGATATTTAGAAATGATCTTCATGATAAACATAAGTTGTATATGATCCCGTTAAAAAAATCATGTATTATAAAAAAATTTAAATTTTATTAGTTTTGATGTAAGAGGTAATCTCCGAAGGTACTCATCCTATTTAAAAAATTCTTTCACCAATATTTAGAAAGATCTTCAGGATGGACATAGGTTGTATATAATTCTGCTAAAAAAATCATGTATTACAAAAAAGTTAAATTTTGTAAGTTTTGATGTAGGAGGGTATTTCGAAACTACCCCTAACATTCACCTACCCCTAAAAATTCTTTCCCAATATTTTAAAAGCACCTTCAGGATGAACATAGGTTGTAGTTTATACCGTTAAAAAAATTTTAATACTGACCGGTTTTGCAACGTAAGTCAACAAAAAAACATCAAGCTTATGCGTTTCTTATGAACTCTTCCTTAACGTTAAGAGATATATTGAGAGATTATAATGATATTTACATTTGTATACAATGTCAATTATTTTATACATTCCAAGACAATCGTATTTAATGAGTAGGCTCCAGTGACGTATCGGAGCTGACACGCACAATTTTTTTTGAGCATTATTATTGTTTTTTGCTTCAATTTTCATATCAGTAGAATGAAGATTTTCAGACCATGGCTAAAATCAAATTCTGGACACGTGCTTGATTTCGATACTTTGTTGTCTGCGAACGAATTTTACAAAAGACTTCTTTTAGAGTGTTGGTTTGCTTTAATTAGGTTTGATCCTAGTTTTGATTTCCACTGGCAAATCAAAAAGGTGTACTTGTTAAAACTTGAGCTACTCTTTATCAATGTCATTAGTAGCGTAGTCTAGCTGCGTGGTTGCTAAACATAAAATATTTTTAAAATGGTAAGAAAGATCAATTTTTCCTCTAGATAATTAAGCTGCCAGGATCTCTACCGAATCTTAATAATAATTAGTTCTAAAGTGGAAAGAATATTTTTCCCAAATAATTTTCCTGGAGTGAGCCAACATCTATAATTTCATCGTCAAAAGTGTCGTGCTTTTTTATTTGCATAAATAAGTATCAAATTATCGGTACCAATAGAATTATTTAGTCCGTAACTATGAAATATTTTATTTCAAATATTGTCATTAATAAATTTTACTACAAACCATAAAAGTTTGCCTTTTAATAAAAAAAAATCAATCGATATTTATTAGCCAACCCCAATAGTACCTTCCGAACAGCATAAACTTTCGCAATTTCTTTCCTCAATCGGCTCTACTTCCTGTCGAAACTCTCAACCGACTCAATTTATACGCAAGATATTCGCAATTTCCTCGAGTAAGCCCCGATAAGACCAGCGTTGGTAATGGGCTGATATTCAGCCGAACAATTGCTTTACCCATATTCGCTCGGCGCTCCGCAGATGCCTCATTTACAAGAACTATTTGCTACGATTCTTTTGGATTATTTCCGTAGGTTATAACCGATAGGTAAAATACATAAAAGGACGAGTGTTGTAGACCTTTGCGTAGAAACTTTTTCATTTCTGTAAGAAGCCGTGCAACTTTTCCTAAACAACCTTAGTTAACGGCGGAACAATTTGCGTCATGAAAAGATTAAAGCTATGTCTATAAACAATTAGTTGGTCTACTTCACTCTTATTGTTTAATATTATATTTCCATTTTAATTTATATTTTGTGGAAATGCTTCAATATTTTAATATGATGTTATGCCGTATCGAATAATATATAGTCTAAATTTTATGATTTAGATAGGACTTTTTATAAACAAATCAATCTCATTTTAAAGTTAGTCGCATATAATTTATGTGAACAGATTTCACGCATTATTTCACTTATAAACATCTTTGTTAAATTAATTTACAAAATATTCGCTAAATTACATTATTTATTTGAATTTGCTTTGTAATTTATCGCTTTCTCCGTTTACTAAAGGTGACAGTCATTTACTGACAAAGGGTAGTATTATGCCCTATTATTTATTATATAATAAGTGTTATTTTTAACTCTATGGCATAACATTAGTAATAATTCGACACGTCGATTTCTGGTGATTGATTTACGTTGAAATAAAAATACTGTAAAGTTTCCAAGTCATGCCATTAGGGATCTATACAATTTAGGGGTATCTATTTGTGAATGCTGTAAATGAATATATCTTAGATAAAATGAAAATATCTTAGGGATAATGAATTTTGGGAAGATTTACTATACTTTTCGCTACGGAAATATAACACATGTCGACAATCTATGAGAAATTCTTCCTGTTCGAATATTGTTTATGTTTTATTTCTTTAACTTACGTCTTTTGTTGTTTTTTTGATGATACTCAATTTTAGTGATATTTTTACTAATTCAAAATTACGCAATATTTATATAAATAATTCAGTTTATAAGAACATTTCTTATATTCTATCGTTTTCACAAAATTAGATTTGTTATATTATGAATGGAAGCCACGTGTGTATAAATTATTTTAACATGCTCAATACAAGCACGATTTTAGTGACTCATAATTTTGAAAACTTCTTTTGACTAGCTTATTCTGATCTGAATGGAGCTGAACATTTTTTTTACTTCACGCAATTGTAAATGTTTTGCTTTTAGCAGGAAATGGAGCAAAAGAAAATAATGATGTAAAAAGTAAGTAAAACATTTATTTTATTTCTAACTAATACCTATGCTTCCTTGTGTATTAAGTCTGAATTAACTCACGGGTACAAATAAAACTAATATCAACGAGTATCCACGGAAATAAATATTAATATAATGTTCACGTAGCTAGTTCTAATGACTCCATTACCGTAATTATGCAGGTAGCGGTGCTAGTGAATAATCAATTTTTAAAGTTTACATAAGCAATAAAAAAAAGAAAAAAGTAATATTAAATAAAATCCTTATTTAATGTTGTTAAAGCTTAAAATCGAGGAATTTAAAAAAAACAGGAAATTTTGTTGTTAAGTTAAATTTTGTAGTAATTTAGCTTTAAGTAAATACAAGCGTTTGCATTCCACGAATAAAAAATAGAAACAAAGGTTGCTACGATGACATGATCAAAATATTCCGGCAATTTTGGTAATGAAACGTATGTATCGATATTCAAATGTAACAATATCGATTATTATTGATAAATGTGAAAATAACAAAACACGATTGCCATGTACGCGATTAACTAAACTGTTTTTTTTCATATTCAATTTGTTCGTACCTTTCAAAATTGAAAAAATTGGGCCCTTACGGAAATGCTTCGGGGTTCGCCTAGCACAAACATCCATTTTGGACACATTTGGTATAAAAAGTTGAAATTTGACATAATTGGAGAAAGTAGTAGTCCTAATAGAGACTACAGAAAAAGTTTCAAATTGGTTTTGGAAAAAATATTACGGAAATGAGAGGACGTTAATTTTTTTTCTTTGAGATAATATTTCTTTTCATAGTACCACGAAGTATAAAAAAACTTTTTATAATGCGTGATAATTTCTTCTAACCGCATAGCGATTGTAAAAATTTACAAATAATCTCAAAAAAATTAGTGCCCCCTCACTAACCCAAAAATTATCCGACTAATAAATTTAAAAGTGAGTCGGGAATGTATAAGGTTATAATTTTTCGGAAAATCTTTTTTGTTCTGATTAGTTTAAATTAGTTAAACATGAATTATTACCAAAAAAATATTGACGCCAAGAGTTTTATTATTATACAAAACATATTCATAAGCTTTTTTTCATATTTCTTGTATGAATTATATTTTACAAAGAACGGGGGCTCACTAAAAAGAACAGAACCATTAGTTTACTGAGTAAATAAAATTTACGAAACAAATGTAACTGACCTAGTGAATGAATGGATAACACACTGTGAGGTGTGTAGATAGGTTTTAGCATGAAAGGAGTCCTAGTTTTTATTATAAACACTGGACTGGACTGGAGGCAAAAATTAAATATTGGATCTGTGCACTTTTCAGTAAAACCAAATGAAGAAACAAAATTACCTCACAATTAACATGAATATAAAAGTTGTAAGAGATAATCGAGTTTTCTTACATATCGATGAACCTACTCTTTACCTTAATGTAAATCTCTCACCATTTTTCAGCTGCATCATCAGACCCTTGGTACGACATATGATTAAATATCGTGTCAAAACCAACTCTCTACTCAGTGAGTGGACCCTTACCATTGACGATTGTCGGTCGCTATCTTCTAGCTCCATTATCAGATCGTGGCCACAACTTGTGAACAAAAAAACTAATAAAGAATAGTCAACCGAGCGCAAACATGATGAACTTACTCCCCATCGTTGAAAAGTTCCTATCACTAAATTCGATCTACATCGTATGATTCTGGACACCGTTTGTGACTAAAAGACTTGGCAAGATATACCGATAAATCTATTATTCATCATCGAGGGGTTCTCTCACCGGATTATAGTCTCATCATTGGTTGCTGGTCACCATCTGTGACTAAAGTACTTTCAATATATTTCAAATGAAATCAAACTTGTACCGAATGGCTCAAAGTGGCCTTATACTCTTTATAAATTCGATAGTTTCCTTGAATAACTCCGTAGATCATAATCAGTTTCTAATTATATTTCCATGGAATCTGTCCTTCCGAAACAAAAGAGTAAAAAAAATGTATATACACGTCGCCGAGTTATGGCCGTATATATTATGGCCGTGTATTAAAAGAAATGCATACGCCATCTATTGAAAACTTTATCCTTTTTTGATGTTTGTTAACAAAATGTTGAACTATCAATTCCGTTATTAATTATTTCAGAATTCCACTTAGTTTTTCAATATTGTTTCGAATATTGCATCAATGATGGTACATAATTTTCAATAATTGTCAATATTAAAATATGGACAATTTTAAACAATTATGAACCTTTAATGACATAATTATTCAGAAAATGGTTCTGCTGGTTTCTTTGCTCCATATGATTTTAATAGGTCTGCTATGAGACAAATAACACCAGGAGTAATAACAATAAACCTGTTGTAACAATAAAATGATTCAAAAGTTGATGCATTTAATTTTTTTTATTTCTCTTCATATACTCGTTCAATATTTGTTATTGCTTTTATTAAATTCTCAATTTACGTGTAGAAAACAAAGAAAAAAGGATTTTATATCTGTAATTTGTGACTAAATATGTTTTATGATACTAAGACCATTTTTATGATATTAAGTAAGACCCAGTTGCAATAATGGTGATAGACTCCATCGGAATTGCTGTGCTTTAAGCCTATTAATTGGATATTTTGAATATGTTAATTTCTATAAAAGTGCGCACAATTTCTATTTTTAAAGGTGTTACTTATATGATATTCGGATTCCGGTATAATCTCATTGCTGTTAAAAGTCTCTACTGTTTCGGAAAAAAACTACTTCGCTGAAAATTCGTCCTGCCACGATGAAATAAAAATTGAACTAAGATAAAATGACTGCTAAATTACTTACAAAATACTTCAAATGCAATGAATAGACTCAATAAGCCAGTTTGACCAACACGGTGACAAAAATATGGTTCATTAACCAAAAAAATCGAAAGATGTAAGCAGACCGAATGTTAATTATCTTGTAAATATAATACAAAGGAAGTAAATATCTATAAATATTGCCTGGTTTTAGAGGCTATATAGTGCTGTATGATGACGTTTTTGGTGTGAGTCAAAGTGACCCGGCAAATGAGTAAGAAACCACTAAGACTTTAATAAAAAAAATGTGATGTCGAAGAAAATGTCTGTAATTGAAAAATTAATTAAAGGTTAATTATCATTTAGCCGCATTGACCGTCTATAAGGTTATAAAATTAGTAGAGTCCGTATGGAAATAAACGCGAGGGAAACAAAGAGATTACGCATGTTAGAATGAGGGAGTGTGGTGCTCCATTTTTGCTGATTACTCTGCCTCTGCTTAATTCTGGAAGGAAAGTTACGTAAAAAAGTATCTTAAAATTATATAATAATGTTTTTGGATAATATTCATAATTATTATTTATTTTACGTAATCGGTTCGGGGAAAATGTCTTCATATATTAATATAATGAAATTAGAATATTTTAAGGAGAAAAGAAAAAAAATTCAAATAAGGGAGTTAAACAGGATTCAGTTTGGAGAATTTTAGGTGTTTTTAATTCAATACCCACTTTTCTTAAGGTATATCGCGTATAAATTAAATTTCCATTGCACCTTTTAATTTTTAACGAAGTCACTTCTCTACTGTAGATGTACAATTACTACTTTGGTAAAAGGGGTTCTCAAAAATTAAAGAGAATTCTTAGCAGTAGGATTTTCAATAAAAGAGTCTAATATCTTTTACAAGATTGCATTAATCAGTGACTAGTTACTATGGTCATTAGCACATTATCATCAAACATTTACTTCACTGGTCGAACAATATAAAATAAAAATTCAATGCACTCACATTGATCACTATGTAAAAATCTTATAATTTTGAAATCAATTTCAACAGTCTGAATACTGTCACAAGCTAAACCTTACGAGTCATCTCATGTGCACAACTGGGATATTCCATATGTTATGTTATATTTACCCATATGTTCTCCTATCTTATTTTATTTTATTTGTTCCAACAAAATTCTTGCTTTGTTAGCAGTATTTTCCTCACTCGTCTGATGTCTATAGAAACACAAAACATATTAATTTAATTGTTTTATCCACTGTTAACCTTATTTACTATTAAGTAGCCATTTATTGCTTCTTTTTATTTGTGTTCTATTTTTAGTATTATATACTTTGATTTTCTTTCACGTAACTGAAATAACGTGTTTCTGGGCTATATATGCAGGTCGGATATCAAATTTCTACGTATCATTATTATTTGTCAAAAGAAAAAATGGAAAGACATTTACATACCGACTTTATAAATGTTATGCTTTTATACGACGTTGCATAGAAAGTGCTTAGACGTAGTTCCAGGCTAGGAATCACATAATTAGCAATATATCCAATATTCCACGGCCGTACTAAATATGACCTAATATTTTATTTTAAGTTTAAACTAAGCTTCCAATTTGTAACATGGGAGACATTGAATTAAATATATTAAAATTGTTGTGGTTTAAGGATGTATTGAAATTGATGATATCGAAGGAAATTATAGTATTATGATTTTCTTCAACACATGTTCATAATTCATAAAAGCCTTTAGGATGTCATATTGAATACCGTATATCTTTGGGGGCAAATTCGTCATGCAAATACGCATAGATTATTTATTTGAAAGTTTTTATAGGTGGTTTAAGTATTTACTAATTAAACCACTTATATCGAATGTGTAATAAGGGATTGTTAAAAATAAACACATGAATATGTATAAAATATAAGTGAGTGAGATCGATAAATTGCGTTTTAAGAATAAACGATCTAGTTATGAAAATGATACAAATATACTTGTAGCAGCCAATAGTTAGAATTGTCAGATATGATAAATCGACGTGATTATCCTTTTTATGATGTCAATGTGGTAGTGCGAGAAATTATTATACAATATAATAATTTCATAGACAAATCGAACGCACATAAATCTTTTTAAATATTCTGCGGTCTAATTCGGTAAAGTTTTGTCGAACTCTTCCAAAATTTTGTTCTTTTTGAAACTCGACATGAAACGGATAACGCAATTAACACCATACACTGAACTGAACAAAATATTTATGAGTAGCTCAAACACGTTAATAAGGTGAGAAGATATTTCAGTAAAAAATGCCACGAAAATACTATCAATTTCCGGAGCTTTCTAATGAAATTCTGGTATTTGGATTAAAAATAATCTGTATTTTCCGTAGATTTTTAAGTTAAACCTATTATGAAGTAATGAAGCATCGTCTGATGAAAACAATTTTAATATTAGACGTAATATTGATATTTGCTTTTCCATCAAAATTGAAAAGTCCAAAAGAGAGTCATATTTATTATATCTTGTTCTATCATTATGCAACCTAAAATAATTACCTATACTATATTAAGAGTCGATACACGACAAGATAAATAACCTTATCTACTGAATTCAGTTTACCTTCTTTAAAATTATTAAACGATTTAAAATGGGTCCATTTTCTGTGTTTACTTTTCACGTCAAAATTACAAAAGATATGTGTTTTTCGAAGACGCTTCATAATTCTATTGTACTTCACTTGATGTTATTTAAGTACAACATTGAAAAATCACAGAAGAAATATATGGGTATTTGGAATCGACGAATAGAAATGATAACGAGCGAATTATTATCATACTAATCGTATATTACTTGTCCTGAATATATATTTTTTTTCATATTTTTCACTGTATTGATAACCATATAATATTCTTATAACAAGTTCGGAAAAGCATGTTTTGTTAAATAAATATTATAATTTATATTTTCTTCTCTGTTCTGCCTTATGTTATGATCTGTAATTTATACAACATATTTTACATTGGAATCAGGCTTTCCAAACCGTGGTAAATATCTCAGATTTTCTAAGCCGGTTGATATTAGAATAAGTTTTTTTTCCGATGATTGTAATTGGTATCGTATATTCAAATTAAAAGGTTAATACAAATTACCTTTGAAAGCATCCTTTATGTATAAATGTTTATGTTTATCCCATGCACTAAAAGAAATTTAAAGTCGGAATATTATTCCAAAAAATACCGGTTTCATCCACGTTGAAAATTTGTTTCGGTGAAAAGTCCTAGTTTTCGATGATATCTTTTGATGTGTCGGGAAAACTATGAGCATCCACACTTTGGCACTAGCGGTCTCTCTTTTTACTAAAATGTTTTGCCGTAAATAACTCGTCTTAAAAGGCATGAATTATCCGCGGCTGGCAAAAAAGTTTTTGTATTTTCAGTACTTTTTTCGCTACGATTGTTTTGTAACAAATTGATGGTACTGAGTGCCTTGTTTTGAATTATAGTGAGGCTAAAAGGAACCTATTGCTGAGTTTGGCCTTGAATCCAAGTGTGAAAAAGTATTTCCATCTCAGAAATTAAAGCGTTTCTTTTACGAACTTTTTTCTGCTTTCACTGTCATGCTTCATTTACGTCGCATAGTAGTGTCTTAAAATAAGTTTTTTATAATTTCAATAATTTCAAACATATTTTAAACAAGTCACAAGCAACTCTCAATGAAATAAAGAGCACTTCAACACCATCGTATACTGTAATCATATGGTACGCGTCTTCTTTGCCACAGGGTATTTCCCGCATCTGAAGATCCGACACCTGAAACAAAGGAGTTTATATTTCCCAAATCTGATACGTCCACAGCGTGACGAAAATCGAAACAATTGCCTCTGTTTCGAGGAATGGCGTCAAAATATTCTTTTACATAACTCAGAACGAGTTAAGTCAACATCCTCAAGGACTGCCTGTACATACAATATGATTTCAGCTTTTGATCCATAAATCCTGATACTGGCCGCGAAAGCTATGAGACTTGAAGATCTACTGTTTGTAATAATATTGTGGGTCACAAGCAGAAACTTTGTCGTTGAACTTGAAACGGGTTTCAAGTCATCAGCTTGGATGCTGCAGGGGATTGATTAAACTGTGAGACTTGAGAATCTGCTATTTTCTAAGTGCGTAGGTACTGTTAGCTTAAATCATGACATTTGAGTACTCGTTGGTTTTAAGTTAGTATTTTGTGTCTAAGATAGACTCTTTCATTGAATGATATATTCTAATTCCTCAGTCTTATGCCGCAGTAGTACTGCCTGTTCTGTATATATTAACGCATATATCTGGCCTTAGTCAACCAATATGGGTAATTCTCTTTTTATTCAAACGGTCCCAGAATATTAACAAAAAAAGGAGTTAATAGCATTTGACCATGGATATTGAAGTTACACTGTAAAATTCCTCAACATCGAATTGTACAGGTGCCGCTATAGAGGTCTACTGACAATCTAATAATAACATCCCTCAAGTTCTGACACGACTAGGGCAGACATAAATCTGATCTTTAACAACATTAGGATACAGCGATTGAACCAGCGATTTTTAGTGATTAGAAGGTTACAGCGATTCGGAATTGAAGATAGGGACTTTTCACTGAGAAGGAGTGAACTCATTGCGTTTGGATATGTCTCACTTCGCTTGGCATTAGCCAGGAAATAACAAAATAAATAGGTAGGTAAAGGATAAACATGTGCATAGAAAGCAAGTAAGTTATTACTTGGTAGGTAGATAAAGAAGAAGTGTAGATATCAACAAATGTAAGAAATGAAGAAATAACGTTAGCACGTTGTTAGTTAGGTGAGTAAGTATACAAAGATACACAAAGGCTTGAAGCACTAACTACGGTGAAGTCAAAATAATGTATGTGATTTAAATGTTCGTATGTATATATATATATATATATATATATATATATATATATATATATATATATATAAATGTATATATAAGTAAATTAAATGCTGTAAATGTCAATTCCTATTTAATTAAAATATGTATTGTTGATATTGGGTTCATCGTAAGGCATTCTGGGTAACATAGGACATAAAAGAGTTAAAAATAGAAAATAAAAACATTTTTTCAAGAAAATTGAACTTATTTCAAATAACCAACTAATAATAAGCTTACCGAACACCTTATCTTAGTGACTTAAAATAAAGACGTAAAATTATTCATTACTATCGATTAAATATTCTTGGTGTTATATAAACTATCGGCCATGGAGGATGAGATGGAATTTTAAGTAAATTAAAAAAAATTATACAAACATTACATGTATCATGATATAAAATTTACGAAGAAAGGACAGTTAACGTTTCCAGTATAAACGAAAATAAAGGATTGGTCGTGTAAATTAATGTTTTTCACATTTCAATAATTTTCTTAATTAATATTCAGAATTACAGAATTCACGTTCATTTTTCGATTGTGGTGTAAAAATATTCAATATGTTACAAGTATAAGCCACTTGATCAGCTTGTTTCGAAACCAGGGGTTTCAAAATAAAAACCTTTTAAGTGGTTTTCACAGACAAAATTAATTTTATACTTTATGCAAGGTCAGGACTGTTTATTAAGGTAGGGGGTTTACGCTAAGGTAGGGGTTTATTTAAAACCCCTACCTTAGCGTACTTTGAACAGCTCGAATTAAATGTGTTCGAGAAAATATGAACAACATTTAAATATACTTTATGAAAGGAAATTTTATTTTTGTTAGAGTTGACTAAAATAAAAGAAAACAATTTTTATCTTTATAAATACAATGTGAAATTATGTATCCCGAAACCTTCTACCAGCTTTTATTAAACATGAATGCCGTGAGCTGGTATGATTAAATCTAAGTGCTCAAAAAAAATGGTACAATGGTATATGTTAGAAGGAGCTCATCATGTCAGTGTGTGGTTCCAGGACGGCGTTGTCTACTACAGCTTTACACAATCTGCCGCAACAGCTACTTTCCATGTGATAAATAAAATATAGTATTTAGGTAAAGAATTGCATACAGTGATCAAGGAAGTAAAAATAATACCGGTTACTTGATTTTTTCCTGCTCGAAAAAAAACATAACGCATAATAGACAGCCTTACGAAAATAGCAAATAAATCTTTGAAAGGAATGAGAAAACTGATTAAGATTTTGCCATTAAATGGTAGTCCCTTGATCATGTAATTATAACTTTAAAAAGAAAAAAAAAAAAAAAAAATTTAAAAAGACTTTAAATATTTTGGTTATAAAATAAATATCACTTCAATCTTAAAAACAATCGGAGACGGTGTTGCAAACAGAATGGTTAATGACATAAGTTTTAAAAAATTTCGAACGTATATGAAGACGCTTAAGATTTCTGTTTTCTGTGACGATCGTTAATTAACGACCGTTCATTAGTGGTTGTGCAAACTGTTTACATAATATTAAGTCTTTTGAGTAATAACATTAATGACATTACCTTCAAAATTTACTCAAGTATTTATTAAAATACTTTTAAGAAAATAATGTTAAAAAATTAAAAGTAAAAACCGCGATGAGAGCTGTATATCGAATTAACATGATCGATTTTATACGCTAATAATAACTTATGTGAAGCTAAGTATATTATTTAATTTTAATTATAGAAGGAATTTATTTTTTATATTAATCAAAATATATTCTGAAGTTAGCGAGCCAAGTAATGGGGGATGTATCAAATAGTTTTCTCTGCACTTATTTAATTTTTAATTCGCATGTCAATGTATACTTAAATATTATAGACGAACTTAGCACTAAATGAGCAACTTCTCCAGTCAACCAAAATAATACGATTTAAGAACTTATAAACACTGTAGAATACAGTGAGAAATTTTAAGTCACTATTTTTTAAAATTTATTTAAATAATTTTTAACTAAATAAAATAAGCATTAACATAGAAAAGGATGGAGTAAGATTTGATACAATAGGAAAGAATAGAATGAGATAGAGGAGGAAGGGATAGGGTAGTGAAGGGAAATCAAGATGGCAACAACTTTTTAGACGACTTTTTTTTAAACGTAAATCGATGTTTCTAATGTCAGTATTAAGTTTCATCCAAAGTATGGTAGCACATAGAGTGAAAGAATATTCATAGAATATAGTATGAAGAATCAGAAAGTGACATTCAGAATTTGCCCCTGCACTTGATTTTCACCATGTAAATATATTATGTATAAATATCTTCCATTGGTGAAAAATCGTGCAAAATTATATTAATATATGCTTCATCACTATGTCAAATTTCATTTTAAGCCACAAGGCAAACGTATAAGTGAGTTATTTTATAAAGGTATAGTTTTTTTCTGTCGAAATAAGGAACTCTAAAGTTTGTAAAACCAGCCATAGTAATTTATTTTACATATCGCAGCAAAAGTGATGAAAACCCTTGAAGAGCAAAAAGTTCACATGACAAAGTCTTCAAGTGTTGTCAACTCCCAACACTCGCGTTTCATAAAACGACTTGTTGTCATCAGCTCAAATTTAGTCGGAATCTATAAAGGAGGTTCGCCTTTGTGTTACGTTCCTGAAGCGGATCATTATTTGGTAGCGAGTGTGTTCTTGAACTGGATATGTGTTTGATCTATGGTAAGAATTTTTGTACGGACGGAACTTTTGGAGACATTATTTGTTATTATCTACGGAATAATGTTATATCTCGGGTAAGAAAAGAGAGGAATTATTTAAAATTTAATGATAATAAATATGAGACCATTTTTGTGTTCTTTTGTTTTTTCCCATATTAACTGTTGAGTTATTAGAATTATCCCGAATGAATAATTGTTATACCCTTGTAGAACCTAAAAATATTAATAGAAATATGTTTAAAGTAAAGATATAAAAGTATTTTAATTTATTTTTCATCATTTTTAGGATACCGCTACAAAATGTAAACAAGGAAACCTTGTAAGTGAATGGTTTCAAAGCCATTTCTTTTTTCGGAAAAAGCTTGTAATATCGATTTGAATTTAATATTGTACATGACCATCATTTTGCTGTAAATTTTTAGTTTTTTTTTGGTTCACACAACATAAAGATATTATCTTTTAAAGCCTATTTTTTTATTCCCACGATAGTCTTATTCACTCATCATTAAAACGTATAGTGTACTTTCGATTGATCTACAATCTTGAACATTTCCGTAATAGAAGGTCTTATAGAAAAAATCTAAAAATAACAAATTTCATATTCTGTGTAATTTATATATTTTACAATTATATAAATTTTACGCTTCTGAATTATGTATTAGGCAATATATTTACGTTGTGAAAAATTAATATTTATAAGCAGTATAATTCGAAGTATTTTATGTCTGGATTTAAAAAAAATGTCTTCAATATGTAGGACGGCATTGCATACAATGACAGAAAAATTTTCTGTGAATAAAAAATATAATAGTTCAAATATGAACAACGGATAATGTAGGCAAATTATCAAACATGAATGTTTCATAGCTTTTTGTTAATTCGAGTTGCTTAACTTTCAACTAACGTAACAATCAATATTACTAGATACAATTCATCAATATGCTGCTATTTAGTATAAAGCAGTGAAATTTATTTGTGGAGAAGGTGTACATTTGATGTATCAATTACTAAGTTCACATTCATCATAGAGTGAGGGCGAAAAATTAATTTGAAGATAAACTGTGGGCACAAATGTACTCATGATTTTTCATAGTCAAATAATAGCTGAATACTATTATAAATTATAAGGCTAAGAGAGAAGTAATTTTAAAGTTGCTGATAATTTCCTATTAAATATACAGGTATAAGTTGCGTCGGTAAGACTAGCTATCTTAATCGTTATAACTATAACAAACGGTATTAGAAATCTGTCCATAAATTTTGAAAATATTTCGATTGGCATTTACATGTTTAGAAGAAAGAATTTCACAAAACTTTTTTTCATATCATTCGATCCTGTTTCTTATAAAGATCAAAAGTCTCTGTGGGAGTATCTGAGATAAGAGTACTTGTTATTTGAAGTGTACTTTGATAAAATTAAACCTTAATAAAAAAATTATTGGAAAAAGAAATTGGACCCCAAGAATAACATTGACTAGTCTCATTATTTTGAAATCATATTTTTCTTTTAAATTTCGAACAGGTTTATTTTGGTTGTTGCGGAGAATACTCAGTAGAATTATTGCTCTTAACGCGATTTTAAATCACAATGTTCTCAAATCTAGAACGCTTAGATTTTCAGATATTAAAAAATTGTTCAATTGCTTTATACAGGTATAGAATCAAATATTTTTAAATATTCTTTGCAAGTAGTGTCAAGCAAAAATATTACTACAATTTTTTTAAGACATCCGAAGAAATGGTTCCTTTAAAAAAATGATACGCACACCTCGTGTTCTTGACGGAAATATGGAGATTACAGTTTTGACACTCGTAAAAGTTTTTCCTGACATACATTCAAGAGAATTGGACTTTGCCAACGAATTGGATATTTGCACACACAAGTATTGAAAATATGGAAGAAATAAGGTCGAATAGTTCAAGCACCATATGTCGGAGATAATATCAGCAGGCTTCTTTTGCAGAATGCAACACTTTTTCATTAATACACTTTATCATTATATTTTGCTGGAAAGCAAGGGTAGGTAGTAGTAAGAGCATATTAGTTGTTTATTTTCAATTACTTATGCAATTATTTCATAAAACTTCATGCTTAAATCAATTATACCAAGAAAAAATTAAAATATTTCGACTTTTGAATTAACAAGAAAAACCGATAACACTCTGAAACGCGAGAACATGTTAATTAAATTGGAAAAATGTGTTGTAAAAAGCAAAACTATAAATAGTATGATACCGAGTAATTTAGTAATTGCATATCAAAATCAGGAAGAGAAATAAAGCAAGTCTTTGTTAGGTATGTTACCTACATTACTAAGTTAAAAAGATGGAAAGTAGAATTCTTTGCACTCATGTAAAAGGTAGGCGGGGCTTCGTTTTATAAACAATTGAAAGTCATGAAGGTGATTATTTAATAATTTGTCCATATATATAAGCAAATATTACATGAATAGAAAGAAATTACGACCAATAATAAGAATGTCGCATTAAATTTTTGGCATCCGATTTTAAAAAGTGCTCAAGAAGCATTTCGTTGCATGAAAGCAATATACAAAAAGTAGAACTGAAAGAATTAAAAGCTTTAAAGAAATGGGAAAAGAGGACATAAAACAAACGGTTTCATTAAAAAGTAATATTAACATTGTTTAGACACGAAAATCGAACAGACAGCGAGTAGATATGGCAGGGTAATTATGTAATTTGCATTATTGTGTTAGATGATATTGTGCTAGATGTGAATAAGTGTGTAGTTAGTTTGTTTATTCACCATTAAACTTTTTATAATACATACAAAGTAATGAATAAATTTATTGTAAGACATTTATCCAGACGTAATCTCGATGAGGAACATTTTTCGCTAATTAAAGTACTAATTAAGTTTAATAAATCGACCTTGTCAATTTGACTATTTAGTTGTTAATTAGTACTATTTAGGTGTATAATCATATTTATATCATTATTACCTTATTGTCGTCTTAATATCCAAAGTATATTAACATATATTTTTAAGGAAAGATCATATCATAAATTACTATAAAATCTGTCGCGTAAAGACCTACTAATAATAATATAATATGCGTAATAGCTACTAATTGTTTCAAAAGAAGTCATTATACAGTTTTAAAATAAAGGAAATGTTAAGAAAATATGATAGTATTTAAATAACAAATATTAAATATAAATATATATATATATATATATATATATATATATATATATATATATATATATATATATATATATATATAATTATATCGAATTAAACCATGTGAGATTGTGAAAAGAAATAAGAAACCACTATTCCGAACAGAAACGAAATCAATATTTCAAATTACCGAGCGTGTCTCCCACTTTTTGACAGCTCTTTTGTTGTCGATTAACCATAAATATGAGCTGCGATTAGTTTTGTTAAGTTTTTATTGAAAGTAAGTGGCGTGATGTGAACTGAATGTAATGTGAACGAAGTTTGTGGGTAAGTTAACTTAACCATGATATTTGCAAATAAAAAAATTGAATGCGTGGTATATACAATAATTACTATTATCACATTCTTACTCACATTCACAAGTATTTGGTTCGTAATCATTTAAAAAAAATGGAATTATTTTTTACCCCGTGGATCGATTATTTGATAATAATGAAAATAGCTAAAGAAACATCTTAATATGAAGAGCGAAAAAACGATCACAAAAAAGTCGACACTACGCCATTTAACTTAAGGGCCATCTTAAAATTAAAGGAAATTCAACTTCGAGAGTATACTCGTTTAAATCAGCATATTTGATAATGATAAAATATATACATAATCCTGTTGTGCGGCTTATGGAATTCGATGTTCTTCACAAACATCGACCTCCATAAGTCACATAATCATCAAAGCTTATCATTCTTATGATCTGTCCATCAATATTGAGGACAAATAGGCAAAAAAGGATAGCAAATTTACAAACTGCTATCCCATCTCTAACACCTTAACAAGAACAGTTTCGCAGCAACGGACAGATTGTGGTTTAGTTTTTTTGCTGCCCCCATTGATCAAAGGCGAGTACTGAAACAATGTGGATGAAACTTGTATACATTTGTGAAGTCAATTATATATATTCTAGTGGAATACAGTGTTTATCTCAAAGCAGCTTTGATAAAAAAGTGAATAAGTCCAGAACGGAAGGAGTCCAGTTGTGATTGTAGTTTATGAATGAACTAGAAACTGATGTTTCATGAACGAGAGATACTCATGATCACATGTTAACTTAACATTTTGAGAGTTTCAGCCTAGCATGGGTGATTAATGAGGGTATGGTAGCTGCAGGGTGTTTAAATCTATTGATTATTATATATCAGGGTTTTAAATGTAATTGAAAGAAGATTTTTCCTGTGTAGCTACCGGTGAAATAAATATCGTAATTGCATTAAAACGTAAAACAGTGATTTTTCAACAATACATTCTTATTCTTGGCATATAATTGGTAGTCTTAAATATATTTTAAAAGAAAAAAAGAGAACGAATTCAATCTGTCTTAGCACAATCTCTTCCTCATTCAGAAGATAAAGCGAATAATTTGAGCATGATGAAAACTTGATGACGAAAAAGACAATCATTTCCGTGACACTGGTTAGATCAAACAGAACGATGAGTAACACAATAAAGTATATAATTTACGAAACATAATAAAGTATAAAAACTAGCAAAACTTTCTGTAAGTGATCTACCAAAATACATTTCTTTATAAATATATGGAATAATATTTAGGTTAAGAGCAAGAAGAAATATGATTTTAATCTTCAATAGTTTATCAAATATGTTAAAACATATAGTAGAACTAAGAAAAACCTATTCAGAAAGCTTTCATTGATTTGAAAATGTACTCTGATATTTCTGAAGAAGAATTTTTCAGATTGTAATCTGAACAAAGTATTTGCATTAGTAACAATGAGGGTAAAATAACATTTTAACAGAACGCCCAATTTAATGACAGCAATTGCAACTTGCATATAAATATCAATAAAACGTTATGTAATTTTCTATATCTTCTTAAAAATTATTACAAGTTGATTGAAATAATTTCATTTAAAATTTTTTAACAAAATTCCACTATCTAAATTTTCTTCACATTTTCTAAATCTAGAGTTGGAAAATAAGAATAGAGCGATACATTGCCCGTCACTTTGAATCTTAATATTTTACGAATAAGACACATAAATGAATAAGAAAAATCAATTTCATTTTAAAAGCTGTATCCAGTGGTACCTACCAAATTATAAATACGAAAAAATATTTTTCGCTTCCAATTCACGAGTTTTGAGAAACAATAATTTTTTATTCCAAACCGTCATTTTTTTTCTTTAAATCTTTTGCTACGTATTAATTGAGATTTCTATGTGAAGAATATATTTTAAAAATTTCCTTTATCTAGATTCAAAGCGGTACAAACTGCAAATGAATGAGGACAGGGGCGAACAGACGAAATAATAAGGACAGACGGACACAACGAAACTGTAAGGGTTGTCAACATTCACGAGCGGTGATGTTAATATTACAAAAATATAAAAAAATCTGAAATCTTCGGAAAAAGGCTTCGGAAAAAATTTTTGAAAACAAAATCCAAAAGAAACTTGCAAACGGGCTAATTTGTTTCGGTCTCAGAAACAGATGTGATTCAATAAAAATATATATTTTGAGTTTTCCGTTTGATGAGTGAAAATACAACACGTAACACTATGCACCTTAACACACAATTTACATCCTAGTGCTGACATTCGCTAAGGATGTATAATATCTCCACCACTGTTCAACGTTTACACCGAGCTCATAATGAGAATTACTCTTGAGAAATGGACGGACGGCATTGGCATTGGTGGTTACAAAATATCGAACTTGCTGTACGCAGATGACATCACCTTGTTTGCATCTGATGCACGCCACATCTCGGAATTACTTCTCAAGATGGAGCGCGTAAGCCTCGCGTTTGGTTTAAAGATCAATCGCAGTAAAACCACAAATGATGATTGTTGACCGTGCTAACAACAAGTCGCCCGAAGTTACTCAAATAGCGAATAGCGTAGTAGTAGTTAAACCATATGTATACCTTGGAATGTTGATCTCTAACAACGGTGGATGCGTGGATGAAGTGAGGAAACGAATGGCAATGACAAGATGCGTTATGGACAAATTGAATAAAAATATAGAAGGACCGACATATTAGTAAGGCTACTAAGACGGCTCATTTGAACTCTGGTTATATCCATATTCGTCTACGCCACAGACATGGGTGCTACTAATATTTTAGAAGAATAAAATAGATGATCTCGAAATATGGTGCTGGAGAAAAATGTTTGTGGTATCGTGGGCTGAAATCCGAATGAATGTCTCTTTATTTCAAAAACTCCGCATCAAGTAACATCTACCAACACTTGTTCAGACTCGAGTTCCAAAATGTTTTGGTCATATCAAGCGTGGAGATAGTAGCTCTATAGAGCGCATTGTTGTCCAGGGAAGAGTAGAAGCCACTAGACCACGTGGGAGGTTGTCGAAGTAGTGGACAGATGAGATAAAGTCTACTGCAAGCGGTCTCCTGTATGAATGCAACAGGACGACGACAAAAAGGGAGAGATGTAGAGGCATCGTGAGGCGAGTAACAGCGGTCACTCATACCAATACTACATGCTGATCACGATCGCTCCGTCAAGAGCGGAACGACGGAGAAGAAGAACAATATGCAAATTTTAAAGATTTACCTTGTTGATTTTGTTAAATGATCTTTGCGAGTATATAAAATTACATTAAACGTTAATAAGAGTAAATGTGAAATATTATATTCCACATTCACTCTCTATTTTCGAGAATTCTGTCAAATAAAAGAAGTCAAAAAATGAATATGTCTAATGAAAAGAATATGTTTTACAATTTTAGACATTAGGAAGGAATTTTTTACAAAATAAAATAACTTTGTTAACTAAAATGCCAAGTTTATAAGTTGCCAACTTAATAATATATAAGGTTACTATAATATCTACGGAAGGAAGAAATAAATATCATAAAATAATGACATCACGAAAAAAAAACATTTTTAGGAAATTTTTTTTTTTTAGTATTTTAAGTTATTCCGGCCATATCTTTATTTAGATATACGTGAGATATTTTTCGAAAACAAAAACTGAAGTAAATAGAAACCCGAATACAACAATTTAAAAAAAATAAATTCTTTCTATGAGGGGTGACGAAATAAATTTGTTTTATATTGGACTGTCATGAGTTTTCCTTTTTGTTGACGTTTACGTAATTTGACATCTGATTGCCAACATACTCTTAATAGAAATGGTAGAAGTTATTCTAAAGTAGTTTAAGCGAAATATTTACTTAGTTTTGAGATCCTGTTTTTGGAGCAGTTATTTGGCGGTTGAATTAAACATTTCAGAAATATTTTATAATAATTCTATTTATATAACTCATTTTTACTGCTTGAATTAAATTCTCACCATCTCTAATACCCGACTTTTATTCATTTGAACGGTTACCGGTTCCCACAGCAGGGGTTGTGAACCCGTAACGGCCCGATTGTTGCATTGGTTACAGGGGCCTACGGCGTCAGGGATGCAGCCGTTCTTAACTCTCGGCCTTAAGCTTTCGGAGGGGCCGTCATCCATGAAACATGTTTTAATATTTTATTCAGCAGCAATTCTAGTGTCATTTGTTAATGAACACACGGTATACTCATATCACATGTATATCACAGTAATATTCATATTTTTATTCGATTATATAATTTATAAAACAACTTTTCATTAAATATAAATATATATATATATATATATATATATATATATATATATATATATATATATATATATATATATATATATATATATATATATATATAATAACTTGTTATTAAATATTGTAGAGAAACTTGTTTTCCCCGTCAGTGAAAGAATAGGAAACACTAACGTAACGTTTCACTGTATATATTTTGGTTCGCACGTTTTCCGAGTATATACCATGGATGTAATGATGTTAAGTACTATAGATAACCAGAGAACAAATATTACTTTTCGTCTAAACTCTGTAACGACATTTTATTTTTGTACAAAAGAGTTCAGAACAATTTTAATTCAATTTATTAAAGACATCTTTAACTTTATGCTAATTCATTGCATTTTTGGATAATTTAAGTTCCATTAAGTTGTGTACAAATTCAGTTAATATTAAACTAATTTATTAATTTTTAATTCTGGTTATTTGTAAATTTTCTGTATCGCTATTTACAATCCTTTTGTTAGATGGTGGCATAATGGTATATTTTCGTTAACGTGAAATCATAAAAACTGATTACTCATGAGCAAGATTCGCGCGATTCTAATTCTGTGTTTTGTGAAGGATTTTTTTAGATCGAACAAAGTACATTTTTTTGTTTATGAACTGAGTCACAATAAAAGACATATTTTCATAATTTGCATTCTAGGTTTTAGAAATAAAGGAACAAAAACACTAAACCCTCTACTTTACTTTTTTTTGTAACTTTTGCGTCAGTTTCTATATTCCTTAATATTTTTTTGTTTTTTTGATCGTGTGATATTAAAAAGAATAAAGGTGACAATGGTTTTTATATTCTAATGGAATTAAATACAGTGTATAAAAAAATATATGGGTTAAATGTGATTCGGAAAAAAATATCATAACCACTTTTTAGCTCCATTTTTTTATTTTTTATTTTATAACAATACTGTTTTTTAACAATACTATTTTTTATTTTTTAACAAGACTGTATATAAACAATATTTCTCTTTGCTAAATTCGTAAAGCGAACGATTCAGAAGTGGTAACTTGGTAAGAAACAACAAACGAAGAAACGTGGGACCTTCATCTATAATTGTTTAACGTACGGGACGTTTTAGTTGACAGAAATCGTCCCCTAACTTATACGATATGAGAAAAATTCAAATTAAATTAAAACACTCCTTCGTATTAAACGAGGAAACATGATTTTTCAGTATTTTTGGTTGGCATCGACGTTTTTTACCAATTGATTTTATTGCCTAATCTAGTATTTAGTAATATTATAAAAGATTATTTTACAAAAAAATTCTAATCTGATTCGAAAATAGGTCAAGTTTACTCCGTTTCTTTGCAGTTATTTTTGTTTCTCTAATTTGATTTTTAATACTTAATTATGACACTTTAACACGAGTTTCTTCCTGTCTATATATATATTGATTAAAATGTTAAATTATTCTTTAAGACAAATGAATACCTTTGGAAACCGAATAATCAACAAACCTTTGTGGAAATGATAATCAAGGAGATATCCCATTTGCAAACTGGAAAATAAAGAAGTTTACTAGCATTTTCTGTCCAAATACTTTAATTGAAAAATCGCGTATTTCTGTAACTATGTATTAAAATTTATAGTACTTTTCCTTGAAAATTAGCTACATGAAGTAAAATTTGCCACCCTTAATAAAAAATTATTTAAAAAAATAATTCGTCTCTTTTTCTTAACAGTTAATTTAGTGTTAGCAGTCTTTTACCGCTCTATAGTATACAATTAAGTGAATTTTTAAAAGGAATTCGTGAGTTTACACGTAAACAAACGTATAAATGTATTGTATTTATCATTTCATTCGTCTAGTTTCCGTTCACGATTCCGATACTTGGAAAACAAATTGGCAATAAAATTGTTGACATATGACATTTTTTGAGATGCTTGTACTTTCAGGATTTTTAATATTTTACGTAATCCATCCAATGTTATTGTTAAAGCATTTGGAGCTCAAGATTATAGTATAAAAATTCTCGTGTACTTTAAGGCCTACTTTATTCTTATTATATCTTTGCGATGTATACCAATAAACAAAATTAGAATATGTGGTAATATAGTAAGTTATATAATATACAAATATTGAATTTCGAATTTAACACAATCCTTTCGTATAATAGTGAAAGTATTATATATATATCAAAAAATAAATATTTAAAAGACAATTTTTATTGAAATTTTTATGAAAAATATATGCTATTTGCGAGTGAATTATTTTTCATTAAAAATCAATTAATGCCGTAAAAATCAAATAGCCCACGCTTATGCCAAACTCTCTTCATATCCGCATAAGGCCGAAAGTATTTATTATATTTAATAGTACATATGATACAAAATTCAGATGAAAAATGTATGATGTTTGTGCGTGTTATCTCTTACTAAACTATAAAGCTATTCGTTCATTTTAAAGCTTCTTCCAAATATAAGCCTTCTAGTGAAACACTTTTGTTAGTACAACACAACATAATTTACATCTAAGTATAAATAAAAAATTATTAAATTGGAAAATAAATATATTATTTTTGGCTATTCCCGAAAACAAAAAAACTCCATGGAGGCTGAACTTTTTCGTTGAAACCGTCTCAAAAAATATTTTTTATTCTTATGCATGTGTACAAACGTGATAACAAAACTCGCGTTTTATTTAACTAATTTGAAATATTCACTCTTCCTTAAGAAAAAAAAATTAAACAGTCACAATGTTTTTGCTCATTTTTGTGTTTAGGGAAATTCATTGAAAATAAAGTGGAAAATATCACTACGGATATGATAAATAAATATTTTAGATACAGTATATTATGCTATTATGAGCAAATTTATTATCTTTGTACGAAGTTCCACAGAAAATATGCGGCACACGGAAAATGGAATGTAATAAATATAGTGTACGTTCGCATACAACTGCTTTACATTAAACTTTTGAGCAATACATTAATGGATAACGAAATTATGTAAAGTTATAAGTTCGTAAAGTTTTCGTGAATGTAAAGTTTCAGCAGTGCCTAATTCTGTATTAAAATATTCCAAGACTGTAAGAATATCGAGTTCGGTTTAAGATCAAAAAAGGGGATTTTGAAATAAGAAATTAGTTCGGTACCATTGTTGGCTTTAATGAAAGGAACAAAAAATTATTTTATAATATATTAAGATTATTTTAATACAAATTCTATTCGTTATATTCAAATTAATTTTCACGTAAAATTGATACAGTTGATATAGAATAGGACGGTCATTTGTAAAATAAGATATATATCTATAAGTTGCTGTGATGTGATGTATGATGTGACATATTATTTTATTTTATCAACGCGTTATTAACATTTAAAATATATAATAATTGTTTCAGAAAACTTATAAGCCTGATACCGTCCTTGGGCGTTATTTTTTATTTTAGTTGTGTCGTTAATTCATGTCTAAATCTATATATAAATATATTGCATGTATCGCTTATAGTTTCTGGAAAACAACCGATAATAGATAAGGTAATATTAGTAAGGCTATTTTTTTAATATCCTAGCCAGCCGGGGTAATCGTCCAACAGAAGTTGTACCGATAAAAAAACGTTAAAAATGGTTATTTATCGTCGTAAATAAATAATTCGAAGTTTGATTTGCTGGGTAATAGAGAGAAATTTACTTAGCCGCCTAGCGGAAGTATCGTAACACGTCAATAATCTTTATTTTTCCTTTCCGTAAGAGCCTCAGCAAATAAATCCGACGTTATCCATTGTAGCTGTTCAAATAAAGTATTAAATGTATTAATTGAGCCGAAAATTACAAGGACTTTATTTTTCAAATGAAAAATTAAATGCGACAGAATATATGAATTATGGTTTCGTAGAAAATTTAAGATATTTTTGATTTACACCACACCACTTGAAGATTTTTTTATTAAGAGAAATCAAGAAAAATTACATTATTGGGTATTACAATTGCGTTAAGTGGTCACCGAATTATTCATAGACCTTAATATTTTCTTAACAACGATTTATTAAATATAAGATTTATCATTCTTTCTTTTCTCCTACGTTTAATAAATTACAAGTGGTTTTTGTAGAAATTTAACTGAATCAATATTTTAAAAGCTTTTATTCTAAGTCATCTTTTATGTGCGTCAGGAATTTTTAGGATCTTATCATTACCTGTTATTTTTCGAAATGGATGAAATTTTAGATTTTCATTACACATTATTTTTTTATTTATTTATGCAAACCTCTCAGACTATCAGTGAATAATTTAAAAATAAACCTGTTATGTACGAGTAGGAATTTTTCTAATATGGTTTTGTACTCACATAGGGCTATATGTACATAGTATTTCTATTAAACTGTTTATTAATATTAATATAATTTTCATCACGGAAATATTTTGTCTATTACATCTTTCACAAATGTCAAATACCGCGAAATTGGAGGAGCATCCCAATAAATTTAAAGTAAATTTTAGATAAAATTCTAGAAACCCTGTTTATCTTCATAATTTTTACTTTTGCGACTTTAGAGATGGGGTGGGGTATTTCTATCGGATATTTTCCATAATACCACTAGAATTATTTTATATCAAATGCTAACCAGAACTATCCCGTGTACTTTATTTTTAACATTAAATATTTGCACATATGTTGGTTAACATATTTAATGATTATGGCAAACGTCAATTTTCTACGTCAAACGGTTTTTGAGAAAAACGCTGTTATTAATAGATCTTACGAAGGATGTAATTTCTCTCGTAACAAGAGTGCATTATAACTAATTACACTTGAAACAAAAGTTGAGTAGGGTGTTTCAATATGTCTAAGGTGGTAGGTAAGTAACCTAATAGACACAACAAATGACAGCGTTTATCTCGAGTTTACGCCGGAAAGTCTTCATAGAATCAACATTGAGAAAATCACGAACATGTCTCAGAATAACATAGGAATTCTGCAAGTATTATTAGCGCCTAAGCCGGCTAAGCTTAGGAGCCGAATGTAACGGTAACTATCAGGTTGGCATTTTCCTGGTTTGCTTCACTTTGACAATTAACGATACATTTCTTTATGTTGTATCATGACAGCATATCTACATATATGTATATATATATATATATATATATATATATATATATATATATATAAAGATATGAAGCAAACCTATCTTTAAATGACAGCCCTTAACGTATTTCTTTCTTAAAATTGAGAAATTTATCCGTATTTTCTCACTCGCTTTAGAAACTGGAAAATAACTTTGCTTGTCACGTTCAGCGATTTATGGCTTTTTAAAGTTGACTCTTCGTACGTAAAATTATTTTACCCTTTGAAATGAACTCACTACGATGTAAAATATGGAACTTCAAGTACACTATTAAGTTATTTATTTTCGCCTCCCCCTTTAAAGTATGGTAATCGTTGTCGTAAAAAAAATCGTTTAAACTGTCATTATCAGTGGTGTTCAATTAATTTTACAACTGATTTTAATATCATTGTGTTAATATTAATATATATATATGTATACCTTATCTTTTTTAGAGATTTATTTCCTGTAGTTATGTAAATTTGACATATAAGGTAGAGTACCCAGTTAGTCAACCGTGAACTTCCTTTCTTGTTTGTGTTTATTTCTTATAGTATAGCTACGCAGAAATAAGTTTTCGCAAGTTTTTGAACATGTAGTAATGTAAGTTTAATAATAAAATTATGATAATATAAGTGTGCCGTATAATAATATAAGCATAATAATATAAGTATGATAATATAAGTTTAATAATGTAAGTATGCCGAAAGATTCTATGGAATTCGGAGAAGACAGATAAAGAAACACAATGCTCGAAACTTGTTCTACCATATTCTTCAAGCAATATAAGTCTCAAAATTACACCCAGATTTGGTGAAAATTATCATTAAATGATTCAGATTTTAAACCGTAATCGAAAACAATTCATAGTTACCATTTACATTACTTACATTTAATATAAATGAAAAAATCATGAAATTACATTTACATCAACTAGGGAAGGTGTGAAACTTATGTAAATGGTGGCTTCATAATTAGATATTTAAAAACACATAGCAACCAATGACCATTTAGAATGCTGTCATTATTTAATTCAGAACAGAGTTTTCCGGATTAAATTTTAATATGCGCCAAAAATATATCACGTATTTTAGACATAAACCTTTCTGGAATTAGTTACCTTCAAAGAGTTACTTCAAATATTTGATTCGTCCCTGATTTTGAAATATTTGACTATGTGAATGGTGAATTTCTGAAGGATCTGCGCATTATAAATTCTTAAAATTGAGAGAAACAATTATTGTTAATATTTATTGTAATCCATTACGTGTTTGGAGAAAATCGGTTCAAAAATTGCCTGCATTAGCATACCAAAAATATTACTTTCAAAGAACAAGTTCCATTTCATGTTGCAAAGAAAATATGCAAGATAACCGAATTAGGCTAAGGGATTATAGTAGAAGTTTTTTGATTGCTAGGCAGGTTCGATTTATTTATTTACTAAGCTTTCTACGTTTAAGAGTTTATGCAAACATTACCGTCCTTCCATTATTCTGCTTATTGTTTTATTGAATATAGTAAATACATAATATAAGTTGCTTTCTTTATTTTTTATATAGCTTACTTCTCCTTAGTGTTAATATAAAAAAATGTAAATGTCATAAAACTTTAATTGATTTTTTTGTGTATTATTATTTGTTAGATATTTATTGTAAAATATACGTGGTTTTATATATTCTCAGTTATATATGTATATTTCACCTCGGATAATCAGCCGATTTAAAGAACTTTATTATGAAAAGATTTCAAGTTAGATTATTAAGGTCTGTTCATAATGTATCTGTGGTTTCATTTTAATTGATCCATTTTTTATTGTTATTATTAAACATTTTTTTAGTGACTGTAACTTAGTAATTGTGTGCAATTTTGATATAATCAAATATGATTTAATTCAAACATTTTATTTTTTCTTATTACTCGAGCAGGTTTATCTCCCCCTTTTCAATTTCCAGCAAACTGCAATATTGTTGGAATTATATTGCCAGGGATACATTTACTATTAATGTGTTCAACTTGTGTATACTTGCCGTCGCCTTGAGAGCAAAAACCAATATTTTCATTGGAATATAATGCATGAAGCATAACGAAAGTTAAAAAGTCGTCCTTCATGATTTATTCGGTATAATCGTTAATGTTTATGCTAATTCTATTTTATTCTCAGAGTATATTTGGTTTTGTATATAATAGTTTATTTCCGTTTGTAGCAAGAATTAAAAAAAGTACCTTTTATTTATAATGAACGAGTTATAAAATTACAGCATATTATATCATATTATTTTATATCTAGTTCAAAGTAACTAAAAATAAAACTCCTCATCCTTGTTTTGAAAGGATCCTAATATGTGTGTTTGCGTGTAACATATTAAGTCTGATTGGATTTTTCTATCAAATTTTAAATTAAATAGAGTAAATTGCGAAAAAGTTAAATTTCTATATATTGTCACACATTGCCATAAGTACCGAAAAAAAGTATATATATATATATATATATATATATATACGTATATTTGTTTCCAATTTTCTGACCTGTTTACCGGCCATAGGAATCAGACGTGTATTAAGTTAATTTAAATACGAATAGTCGCATCAGACAACCAGAGGTAAAATGAGGTGCACTTTTCCAGCACAAGCTGTCACACTAGCAACTGCTTAGATAGAGGTAAAAATTTAAATTTGAAAAATTTAAATTTTAGTCTCTATTGCTGGGATATTTAAATTTACGATTTCTGCAATTATTAGAACTCATCGTTTGTAAATATCTTAATATTATTTAAAATTAGGTCAAAAGTGGTTCCTTTGGTTATTAAAACTTGTTACGAAATAAATAAAATAATTTAATAATAAAGGAATTAAACTTGAAGAATTAGTTCCAAGTTAAATACTACTCGCAATAAAAAAGAAACATCTGAGAGACACTTTTAACTCCTAATTATAATTAACTTTTCCAATATATTTTTTTAGAATCCTTTCAAATATAACGCAATTCTACCAGCAATAAAAAAGTATGAGTAACACCAACGGCGTACGGTGTAAGAGATTTATTTTCCTTTGTGATATGTAAAAGCAACTAAGACCACACAGCTAAGTCTGACGTATAATAACTTCATTGCTTTTGTCTTTCTGACTTATAACATTTACTTGGAAAATTCATGTAATTATTATGATCCATTAATTTTCTCTATCGTGGATTTTTCCGACAAGAAATAACAAACTTTAGGTGAAAAACCAACGTATATTCCGCTATCATTTGATGACACTTTACATAGTTCTTTGCTGTGGATGTTGGTTAAACATAAAACACCAAACATTTACCTAAATTCTAGATTAAACAATGTTTTTTTTTAAATAAATAAACAAAATGAAATTTGGCAACACAGACAAAGAACTTCTCCTTCCGCATGGCCTAACGTAACTTTTTCAGACTCGTCCACCGTAAGCATGCCACGTGGCTTGTGCAAGCCCTCGTAGGGAGAAAGTCCACGAAACAATAAAAAGCCACACCGACAAGTAGTTTACAAGAAACCAATGAACAATAAAATTTCATGGCGATGCTCTCGGTGTCCTTTTAGATACTGATACTGTGGATTTAATAACATACAAGTTGCCACCAGAAATCAGAATGTATATGTATATATGTGTGTATGTATGTTGTATGTGTGTGTGTGTGTGTTAAAGGGATTACGTATAGCGCTACATCCTACGTATGTTGCAATATTAAATAAAAAATGAGAAAAATTATTCACACATTATTTTTTTTACCATCTTGGTTCCTTGTAAAGTAGACTTATTATTATCAAAATTTGAGTGCCGTAGTACCAATGTATTCTATGTATTTTATATCAGAAAGTATTTGAAAAAAACCTTATGTGGTTTTTGTAAAAATTTATTTTATAATTTTATGTATCTACTTTGTCTGAGCGTCTACGGGTATTTTATATAATAAATTAACCAATAAATAAATTTTTCTTTATCGATTTACCTTTATTTAGGGCAAAATAACGCGATCCATAGTTATCTCGTGTGCTGAACATGTGGAAAGAACGTTTAAATTGAAGGAGTTTTTATGACTTTGACGCAAAGCGATAAAATGAATTTTATATAATTTTTGTAATTAATTTAGACATATAATTTTTTTCATTAGAGTATAAAATTTAAAAAATTACATCGAAAGAAATATTATATTTGGGTTCTAAATGTAAAAGGCGCCAATGACTTCATACTATACCATTTCAAATTACCGCATAGATGTCACCCATAAGTAAGTACTCTTTGGACGCTAATGAGAAATAAGCCCCGTTAAGTACAAAAGCTATTTCTATTTCGGTTTCACGCTTTCCGGTTTCAACCAAATTGACTCTCGAAAACTTCCTCTCCTGTGTTATCAAATTAAGGAAATTGCCCTTTTATAATACACCCACCTTCTGAGCATCGGATGCTAGTATTTCCTTTGATAACCTGGGCCTTGTTGATAGCCCGATAAGAATTTGAAGTTTTTTTTTAAATAACGCGGTTGAAGGTCATAATTGGTTAAAGTTTATTTGTTTCTGTTAATAAAGTTGATTGCGGTTTTATTGCAAGAAATATATAGTGTATTCTTTTGTTGTTCTTTGTGTTTGTAACTATTATTTTAGCAAAATGATCATAATCTAAAAATACAAACACAAATGTATACTTTTATCAATAGAGATACGTCATTTCTTGTAATAAATGGGTGCAATATCAAAATGCTCTCTAATCACGGAGGTTATATCACTGTAGGTTGACGTTTTCTTCTCCCCTAATCATGAATGTTTTTTTACAAATGTGCTGAGATTTACAAAATTACAGCACGAAATATATTTATAATGAAAAATCTACGTATTTAGTTAAAACGGTAAAAAAGTGTTATTAATATAATAAAATAAATGGGTATATGGAATGTTAATATATTGTACGGGCATAAACATCTATAAGTGTCCTGGGATGAAGTGACCAGTAGTTGGTAAATGAAATTATTGGCAAAATGATGCAGAAAAACTGAAAAATGGCGGTGTCACGCATTTTAATTTTTTTTTATTTTTCTCTGCTAAAATGTTATCAATTATCATTTTTATATGTTTAAAAATGAATTTATTTTACGTAACCATATGAATTACAATGTTGAAACCTTTTAAGGACTTGTTTTTACACGTTGCTTTTTTAAACATAATCTACTGATGTACAGGAAACCTGAGAAGCAAAATAAGTATTTATCTACCCTTCTGCCACTTGAATATATATATATATATATATATATATATATATATATACATATATATACATATATATACATATATATATATATATATATATATATATATATATATGTATGTATATATGCGTGCGTGCGTACATGCGTCTTTGTATACCCAAAGAGCATTAATATAACATTTTTGAAATCACTGCTTCTCCCTAGACAACAGAATCAATGAATTTTCTAGACAGTTTACCTTCTCAATAATAATTATTTGAAATTCATGCAAACAACACGACACTCCTTTATCGCTTTCTAAAATAAATTTCAATTTATTCTGTCGAATGTTTGATTCATTTGTAAAATAGGGGAAATGCAATTAGAAAGAGAATGTTTTTCTATAGTTACATAAAACACGAAAGTATAACGTAATTCAAGATGACATAACAAAATTTTGTATAACCTTTGAAGTGTAATCTTGTGATCTAAAAATCACACAATTTGTACACACTCGTATATTCAAAATATATTTATTGTTATTACTAAGATAATAAAATTATAATACTTGAATATCATTTTGCGCAACATTGTTTTTTCACCTTTACTAGCAGAATAAAAAAGAAAAATGTATCGGTTGCTTTAGTCACAACCTACAACGCTCAAAATTTCATAAATTTAAGATGTGATTTTCAGCTGAAAATATGTTGAGAGAATAAGAAAAGTATGCGAAAGAAGAAGCTAGCGGTTGAGCGCACAAACTCTGTAGAAACTGATGAAGGACTACAGATCTCTTTGCCAGCTGTCAATATTACTGACAGTATCTGCCTCTTATTGATCTCTCAGTATCTGGAATAAAGGATTAAAATACAGAAGCCAGTAATATGTTTTGTAATATATTTTCATTGATCCTATTTGGCACAGATAAATATGAATCTTACATCAGAAGATTAGTCAAACCAGACAATGTAGTGTTCTCATCCAAACATGTTAATATTGTAATTTATACTATTATTACTGCCTTTCGTGATAACCCAACCGTCTCGCAACTCATCACATAATTGAGAATAATGTGATGAGTTGCGATACTCACCTCCGTTAATCAAGTATGAAATGTATCATAATCCGGAGAGTATATCAAGGCATTCAAAATTAAACAACTAATTTTAATCACATCGAAATTGGGGCATACTGTATTCATTTCCGCATTCTTGCATCTTATCACTTGCACTACGGGCCTTTTACTATGACTATAAATTAATATTGTCGCTAACCATTAAAAAATCTAGAAATAAATAAATGTACACTTGAAAATATGTTTACATTTATAATTTAACAAATTGACTGATATAAAGATTGGTTTAAAAATGTTGGCTTTTATATACCAGATAATAAAGGCAAAGCCACATGAGTGCAATATCTAAAAGACGTAGTTAAATTATTATAATACAGTTTCATTTTTACAGATGCTTCATTTACATATCAAAACGGTTATTAATTCAATAATATCTTCGTTGGAGGTATAAAAAAGAAGTGGCCCTCCTCAAAGAACAAGAAAGGTTGTAGTTTCGAAGAAAAATAAATAAAATAAAACTAGATCAATTAGAGAATAATAAACAAAGTATGCGGTTTTAATTAAAATTACATAAATTTTTAATAATAATGCATTTATAAAGACTTCTGGATTTTTTAATTTATAGTACTTAATGTACACATTACTGATAAAGTATGTATTCAATTATTTATTCTTTACTGGATAAAGTATCGAACGGCAAGTGTATTTCTAAAAGCTAAACCTTCTTGCAGGGATGATTTCTTAACAATATAAGCAATATTGTTTATATCATGTATATCTGGATCACTTTCTTACCGTAGTATGGAACTATAACATGAAATGTCCTTAGCCACAAAATTATGTTTGTTAGGCTTAACTGAGTAGCTATTTCAGTTTAAGGAGAAGTAAATCTTTTTTATTTACTACTACAGCCCTGTTTCCAGTATTTTTTATTGCATGACCTTCATTGTACCGCGCATTAATAAGCCCGCTTTCTTCCTATAATTGAATAAAAAAATACGGCTCAAACGGATGTTCAGAGTCACCAAGCAATATTCCATTTATTTCCTTATTTTCTAATTTTCTTTCCAGAAGGCTGCAATTAGAAATGCGGCTCTTATGAATAGATCCAGTCCTTTCGGTAAACATTTCATAAATATCAACCTCATGGCTACAGACCGTAACAAAACGGCAACAGACCTTAACAAAACATTTGGTGAAAAAAATCTCTTCCACTTCCTGAAAACTTTAGCGTACGATCCCCCGGGACTTATAATTTGTATGTGAATGCCATCTACACAAGCAAATTTATCAAGGAAAGTGAGTTATTTCAAAACTTTTTCCTCTTATTGTCTTCAACACGCACAGGAAACTTTATACAACATACAGTTGACGGTTGAGTAATATCATATGGAATATGAGAATGAATCCTCATATTCCATATGATATTACTCATCCGTTTATCAAAAATCAAGAAACAATATTAGTATTTTAATGATAGTAAGAGTATTAAGTGGTTTGTAATTTCAAATACGTTGTATGTAAATTACATACAACGTATTTGAAATTCTCAAACGCGCCGTCGTTTTGCTACCGGTGCGAAAAAGGAAAACAATAAAAACAACTCCACGCCGTTGCAGTTTTGTTAAGGTCAGTAATATAAATATTGCAAATGGTGTTTACGTTTTGCATATATTAAAGTGTTATTTAATTTGTTTAAATTTTTTTTGTTTCTTTTTTGGTGTAATTGTTTATTTCACTATTTTAATATATTTATGGTAACCAGTACTAACTGGGTTTCCATGTCAGATTCACATATAAATCGGCTTATTATATAGCAAATATATTTTGAATTTTTTTTTATTATTCTGCTTACAGTTGGTTAGCTCAGCTTTATTACGTCCGTCGAAGCAATTTTAAAAAGACAAAGTTAAAAGGTTATAATCAGATGAGATGTCAAGAAAAGTCCTTCGTTTATCACACACTTTCATAGTTTGATATTTGTATGTACACTTTTGTTAAGCGGCATTTGCATTTACAATTCAGCTGCCAACATGATTCTATTTTAAAAAACTTGTTTAAGTAGTAGAACCTAACTAATGAAAGTGATTTTCAATATCTATTTATTTAGAAGTTGTCTATTGCATAATATATCAAAGCTAAAATTAGCTGAACGAGCTCTCCAGGCACAGGCCTCCAGGCACAGGCAAGCCTCTGTAGAAATGGAAATGTCATTAAAAAATTAAATTTAATTATCTTTTTAATCGCAATTAAATGAAACTACGTGATGTAGTATTATTTCTACTATCTTTAATTTCTTTACCACGACCTAGGTTTCGTTGTATTACAACATCTTCAGGTGGGATATTTAATATCCCACCTGAAGATTATATATATAGATTGATAGGTCGTGGTAAAGAAATTAAAGATAGTAGAAATAATACTACATCACGTAGTTTCATTTAATTGCGAATAATGAATTTCTACAAAATTAACGCCAAATATATTCAATATCTTTTTAATGATAATTTGACACAATTCTCTCAAAATAACAGATTAGCGTCCCAGCGTATTTTGTGTGTACTAAGAAATATCTTATACATAGTCGAACAATTTGTTAAAATTATTCTGAATAGACACGTGTTTTGAATATTTTCTCGGTAATTGTCTTTGTTTTCTTTCATTGTTCACCTCACCATTGTACGTAAATATTTAAAGCACGATCGCGATGGAGCAAAATCGGCTTGCACGTAGTTTATTAAATTTATTGCGTTTTGTTGTATGCTTATTCAATATTCATTAGACGTTCAGTTAGAAGAAAATCTTACCAAAAGACCAGATTTTATCTGGTCAGCGTATTTTCTCTTTTCTAATCGATTATCACTGATTTATAAATAACCAACCATTGATTTCTCATTAACCAACAATTTAAAGTTCAATTTGAATTCCAGGTTCCACGTCTTATAACTGCGTCTTTTGTGTATATTTTGTTGGAGGAACAAGTTGTATATATGATGCGAAACTTAGGCTTGCACAAGTTGCAATTCTTAAAATCCTTGAAAGATGTCGAAGTACTGTAGTGATTCGTAAATAATTTTATAATGCGTTATCATCGTAATCTTCGTAAAATATTTGTGGACATATATATGTATATCAAGTCGACGATAAAATTTATAAAATAAATAAAAATTTAATTATTTAAACATTTATCATAACGCAATCAAAGCGATATTAGGTGTAGTTTACTTCATCAAGGACACTCTGTTGACAAAGGTGAAACAACCTGCTTAGCGAATTAATAATATATGTAAAAATAAATCTTTTTACTTAAATTGCAGTGTAAAATGTTATGAAATAGAAGCGGTTAGAATGAACACATATCAAATATTTAAAGACACACATAAAGCACGTATAAAATTTTAAAGGAACATTGCCTGATTGCCATGTGCATCAGAAGTGAAACATTTTTACATTGTTGTATATCGCTACTTGGAAGAGAAAATTAAAATATTAAACTGTATATGTATACATATATATATATATATATATATATATATATATATATATATATATATATATATATATATAATTTTACGTGTCTATGTTTCACATTAATTATAAATTCGAGGTAGTTGTATCACTTTAAAAAAATACCAAATGGATTTTAATGATTTTTTTCACTTCTGTATTTATTAAAAACTAGAAAAGAAATTGAAGTAAGTACGTTAAAACAACACCAGAAAATTGAGAAATAATAAAAGGTTGGTAAAATATAAAGCTGGGTTTTTTAAGTATATGTCTTACCCATCCAAACATGCTACACTTGTGAATGAAATCCCATGGAGAAGTCAGTAATACGGGCGTAATGCTGTTCACCTGTTATAGTATTTGGTCTATTGTTAGTGCTGTAGGATTCGATATCTGTCTGTCTGTGGTGAAATTTTAGTTGGTATAACTTTATATATAAGTAAATACGATTGAACCTCTTAAAATTCGTGATGGATGAGCAAAACAAGTGGAAACTAAGATTGGAATAAACCAATGGAACTTAGTGGAGACTAAGTAGCATAATTTATTAAACCTGAAAGCACTAGATGCGAAATTGGTGGGAGAGTTAAGTTTTTTTTTAAAGATACGAAATTGGCGCAAGCATTAATTTTTCTTTAAACCAGAATACAAAAAACATGATCTATTTTGGAAAAACACAATATTAGCTGTTTCTTATCTAAAGTCATCTTAATTGGTGAAGCCTTTTAATATAATATGTACCTCGAGAAACGTAAATACAAAAAACATGATCTATTTTGGAAAAAACACAATATTAGCTGTTTCTTATCTAAAGTCATCTTAATTGGTGAAGCCTTTTAATATAATATGTACCTCGAGAAACGTACATAGTCTATAAATGGATATCGATTGATTCTGCTCTTAATATAACACTACAAGAATGTACTCATTTGAGTCCGTTAATTCATCTTCTTAGTGTAATAAGAAACTTCACTCTTAAATATCCTTAAAAAAAACAGTGTCAATCGAGTGAAATATCTTTTGTGAAGTATTTTAAGTGGCAGTTTTTAGACAACATTTTTTGCTGGGACTTTACAATTTTTACTGGTTACTTTTTCGAAAATAAATTAAGAAAATTTAATTAATTAACCTAGAATACAGTTCCATTTTCAGTGTTTGAACCAAATGAAGTATTACGATAACTGTGAATGTCTTACTTAATTCCTAATGTAAATTCACCGTCGGTTCCTCGGCATATGAAGATGAATGACGTTTATTTCAGACAATGAATTGGGAAGAGCAAATGCAGCGAGATATTGCAATCATAAATAATACCCGTTTCAAGCGTGTTCCTTGCTCAGCACAAGGGTGATTATATTATAAGGAACTAAAATATCCATCGTAATAGTGCTAAAATATGTTTGTTTTCATTCAAATCATATATAATATAAATATGTATTGATGGTAATTTATTATACAATTTTTTAATAATTCCATGAAAAATTGTTAAACTGCTGAAGCATGTATGTATGTAAATAAATAAATAAATATGTATATATATATATATATATATATATATATATATATATATATATTTATTACATTTATCCATATGCATCTATATGTTACAATTTACCCATAAGCAGTCCATTAGTAGCGTGTCATTTTGAATTGTAATGACTGTAGTTTGATTAGGCGTCGAAATAAATAAATATACAGGTACTTCATCTGATGTAATTGTTTTTGGAACTGAATATATACTTTTGTGCCTTTATTGTTGCTATCTTTCTTGTGCTTTTATTTTGGCTGCTTTTCGATGACAATGAATAAATCATAATGTTAGAAGATCAAGTTAGACATAAACGGTTCACGCGTGCGATGCCGGTAGCAAAAGGTATTAATAAAATATCAAGACTCTTCATCAGTTCTGACAGAAACTTTGGGTCACTTTAAATGTAGTTGTGTACAGCATAGAGTCCAAAATTGCCAGTAGCGGATGACAGACTCGGACAACATCTAGCGAAAATCGTAAAAACTCACATACTTTAATTTCAATTTTTTTCATTGTTACTTGTAATAGTGCGAGCGAGATAGCATTTCTTTCATATGTTTTTATTAATTCAAAACAGTCACCACGCCCTAATTTCCCTAAGAGCTATCCAGATCTTTATTTCCACTCAAGGTCCAGGTTTGGGCAGCATAATTTAAAATAGAGTATAAATGATTTTGTAGAATATAATTTTTCTTTTTCTTTTAAGAATCTATGATCCTCAAATGAACATCTAAGACTATATAAGGCTTCGGCTAGCTACATCGCGTAGCTGCAAAACGTTTTTTTTTAATTGCATATCATTTGAAATAGGATGAATCTGCTTCTTTTTACAAAACATATATTCGGTTTTTTCCTGGCAAACGTCTACGTACATTTTTTTGAGTAGATTTTTTCAGTGCATGAAAAATCTCTTATCTCTGAATCTCTGAGACTGGGAAACGTATCGATTTTTAGTTCTTGATAACCTTTTCTAAGGCAAAGATGATTAACGGAGAGAGAAGTCATTAAAATCGACTTAGATATTACGCAATAACCCTGACTGCAGTAATACGTCTGGAATGCGACTTTTTATATTTATTGAATAGCGTCTCAATTATATCAGTCAACATTAAATTTACTTCAGTTTAGAGTTTTTAAAATAATGTTTAATAATGTTCCTTATTGACTAAATTTCCACCCATATATTTCTCTCATATCTACTTATTTTTATTTTCTTATCAAAATGGAGTAGACAACAGTAAAAGAGCACTTGCTCAAATTCATTATATCATGAGTTTTATGCCTTTATAGGCAAACAATGGACATTGTATAAATTCTGCAACTTGATCTTAGCTTGATTTATAATTGTGACAAAGATTTGTGGAATTATAAATTAATTTATGGATATAATTAATTTATTAAAGTCTCGCGTATGAATAAAATGGTAAATAAAAATAATTGATATATATATATATATATATATATATATATATATATATATATATATATATATATATCTTTTGAAATCGTATTATAAATACAATTAAATTATTAATTTTCTCATATTTTTGTAGTGGTAACTATTAAATAGTTGCAACAATAAATAAATTTTAAGCCAGTTTAAAATATATCTAAAATCCGATTTAATAATCTTTACAGTTATATCTGAGATCACCCGTTTTAATTTATCTTGCCTCGAAAAGCGTCAAGAAATTGAAATTCGGAGATGTTTCTGAATATGTTAACATACTAATGTGATATTTCCAAAGTTCCTTTTCTCATCACCAATATGATAGCTTCATTCATATCGCAATACTTTGGTAACACTGAGGTAGAGATTTCTGAGATTTATGTCCAAAGGGGGATATATAAAAAATAATCTTTTATACACGTAAAACTGTTGACAGTGGTTAGCATCTACTATTTAATAATGTCATAGTCTATAAAATCGAAATTAAGTACCAACCCATGCTCTCCAAAATTGGCTAAAAATTAGACTTAAATAATAAATAAAGAAATAAAAACATTAATATCTAAAACATCGCTCCATTTCACAGAATACAATAAAAAGATCTTCGCTTTGCTCAATATTTATATCATTTTATTAGTCTGATAATTAAAGTGAACTTAAGCAACGATAACGAGCAACACCCTGTGATTGACAGGAAAGTAGGCCACTACACCAAGGGAAAGCAATAAATGTTCATCTATCTCCATATGAAGACGCACATTTTATTGCCGTCGCACTGGAAATGTAATAAGATTATACGTATATCACCAGTGAACTACATAAATACAACAATATGTAAACAAAACTGTCAATAGAGGTTTTGTAGATTAAAGGAAATCAGTCAAAACAAGACAAAATTTCAATGGCGAACGACGAACCAAAGCGTCTTCTAAAAAATATTAGGTTAAATGTCCGTTTGATTACTCCGGAAATATAAACTCATTCAGTTATAGATATATATATATATATATATATATATATATATATATATATATAACATCACGTTTTGAAAGGAACTTAATAACTGAACTTTTAATTTTGTTGTACGACGCCGCAAAAAAAATCACTTGATCATCTTTTTAAGGAATGCATTAAAATATAGAACAAAATATATCATTTCCCAACGAAATATTATCAAAATTATATTTTATTGTATGGGGATATTGTAAGTGTATATATTAAAATAGACTATATAGTATCGTTCCTCCAAAAAAAATCAGATAAAAACTGTAATATTTCCAAAATATGTTTTTAACATTGCACCATTTGTATTATTCTGACGTAAGATGAATTGTTAATCTTTTTTTTTTACATTTTGAGCCACCACTATTTTCAAAGTATTGGACAAATTTTATCCCTCTACAACACTAACTTTGATTTTTATTTCAAAGCTGTGCTAAATTATAAACTGATCGAATAGCAAATTTGATTTCCAGAGTTTCCGAAAATTTTGTTGTGTCCCATATGTTAAAGAAGTTTTGTCTTTATTAATTAAAATAAAAATGTAGAATTAGGTATAAGATATGTGACCTGAAAGGAATATTTTCTGACAAGTATGCACATTCACACAATTTACTTATTTCGGATAAATTGATATTTAAATATATCTATATTTATTACTATTTTCAATGATTTACAAGGTTATCTTATATTGATTACAGCCATTTTATACATTTAAAATAGTAAATCAGTGTTTGATACCACGTAACTTTAATTATCTTAAAAATATACCCGTATTTGCTACTACCGAAAGAAACATATTATCTAATAAGTGGTACGCTGCTTTTTGTCGAAGCTGCTGTAAGTTGATATAGTTAAAATATTAAAATACCCAATACCTAATGTTCTATCGTCAGTCAGCCGTTGCCATATGATCTGGTTACAAATTCAGCTACATTGATACAAAAATAAATTCAAGTATCTAATATTTTTGGGCAGGTATGTTTTCTAACGATTAAATCACTTCAGAGGTAATAAGAAATATCGTCGCTAGTTTTGTTAGTTTATAACACTCCCTTTATTAGAAATAAGATAGATTCTCACCAACCATATAAGTAGATGTGGTTTCGATAACCCATATTGTTTTATTATAACTTAACCATCAATTAACTATATCACAGAGCATAGAGCAAAAAGAATTATTTTTCATTTTATTTGATATTTCGAGAAATTTATACGATAATTAGCTTCCCGTTCAGGCTTTCCCTGGACAAAAATTGAATATAACTGTATTTTGGTTTAATTAACAAAGTATAATAGAACATCAGTTTCATTTAATGTTGGTTATTGTATATTTAGCCATTTTTGTGCAAAACTTTCTTCTCTATCAAATCAGTATAATGGAATAAACCGCAATATATTAAATGAATCTAAACATACACTTGTATGGTTAAACAACTTTCAGTGTCTTTCTAATTCGCTCCGCCCCAGAGCACTCAATATCGTTGTAATTGTCGCCCACTACATACACTGTTATATTTAATGCAATCCATTGATTGTGTTCACCTAAAATATGATAGATTAAAATTACGACTTTTTTACTAAGATCATTTCGTTCGTTTTTTTTTATTTACGGAACCATCATTGGTTTTATGACAAGAAATATTTAAAAAAAAAATGATTTATAACTTTAAATATATTCGTCCCCTGAGATACTTTTTCTCCCCTTAATTCTTATATTCACAAAGGACATTGGTTCTTGCCTGGATAAATTCTTTCTTTTTTTTCATGAATTAATTAAAGCAACAATTACTAATAACTGCACTATGTGTTCTAATTTAATTGTTAAATTTATTTTGTTTAACAATGTTGAAGAAATGCTATGTTTTTCGGAAAATAATTGAAAAACATAATTTATTAGGGACGCAGTTCTTCAGTGCCACTGTACCGAAATAGCCTGCAGTTACTTATAAAATATTACAAAATGTGTTGACGATTATAAATAGTAACTTTAAGTAAAAATTTCACAAAACGTGTTTTAGTAAATCCTGAAATTTTTCCGTGTGTTTGACATGAGGTTCTCAATTACACTGTATTTTTTGTGTTTTATATATCATATTTTTATATCTCATATCGTTAATTTTATTTATCTTGCCAGTGTGCTCCATGAAAACTCAGAATATAACTGGTCAGAATATAACCATGAAAATTGAGGATACATCATAGAATTCCTCAACACTGAACGGCACAATTGCCGTTACCGAGTTTGAATGAAAGAAATCTCAAGATAATATAATAAGATACGTCACTCTTAGTGACATAAATTTACCCTCTTGCATAACGCAGGAGCCGAAAGAGGGCGAAACAAATTCTCTAGAACATATAGGATCTGATCAGAACTCTTTATGTTAATTTGAGTGGTTATCGCACAATATCTACTGAAGGGATTTTGAAGAAATTTGCTATGGTAATAGTATTTACCCAGGAGAAAATAGGTTTTTCCCAATTACACGCAAACAAAATCGTAGGCACAGCTAGTAAGGAATAAGAATCGTGCTTGTATCGGGTACATATAAGACAGTAAATCGCAATATAACATACGAGGAACTGAGTAAATCGTTGGGAATATAATAAAGCGGCGAAAAAATAAGAAATATTTTCTGATCGAGATTCGACACTCAAATGACTCTTCACATAGCTTCAAGATAAGGTCGTATTTTCTGAGATATAAGATATGAAGAAATATAAATTTTTGGCAAAGTTTTGAAGGAAAATTATTCAGCAAGATTTCAATATAATACACTATTGAGAGAAATTTAATGGTGATTGTGAACTATTTTGAGACGTTCACAGATTATAATTTTATTGAAAACTTTATGATTATTATTTTTCTGGTTCTTAAAGCTAATATATTACTCAATAGATGTAAGTTTTTCACTATAACTAAATTTCAATAGCCCTTACGATAAATCACCTGTGATTAGAAAGACTTTCTCCCGAAAAAAGTTTTTGAATTGTTTTACTGATAGATTGCAAATACAGTTATTATTAGATTGCAGATTTTGATATCCACGCTTTTATGGTAACTTATAAAATACAAATTATTATTAAAAACGACAAGGTTTTCGCCGAATCCAAACAATATATCCTTTGGATTTGGTGATTAATTAGAAATGGCAAACGGATACCTGCAACACAGCAGTTACATTATTTCTTCACGCATGACTTCGGTAACCTTGAATCGATTTTAATGAATTTCTTTTCTTTAAAAGGAAATTGTTTCGGATAACTTCCATATCCGTTCTATTAATTCATCAGAAATTATCGAATTTCACCAAACTTTTACGAGTAAGCCTGAAATCGTTATTCGGATAATATGAAACTAGGCCGAACTGGAAATATATTTATATTTTACTCCAATGTTTTATCTGTATTTTTTTACTTCGGCATATATTTCCGGTGGTCAGTGTAAGTTTACATTTTTTATACGTTTATCCATGCAAAGTGCTTGATTAAAATAGAAAACAATTATTCTTTCTATATGATTAACGTAGAAGAAATTATTGATGTCAGTTTTACTCGAGCAATGGAGGGGATATATCCATTTTATGTCATGGTAACCGAAAAATGGGTCTGGATAATGATTCATGTATATATATATATATTTATTTATATATATATATATATATATGTGTGTGTGTGTGTGTGTGTTTCCTGTGAGTTCATCTATATCTGCTCATTTGTCTACCTGCTACGCTACGAATATTAAACCTCCGATGTGATTACAATGTTTGAAAAGGAAATACTCAGCTCAAATGATAAGCCACTCGATGTTTGGATTTGTTTGCTTTGAGGTATTATTCCTATACACATGGACATATTTTGGATATGGATAAACATAAAAAGAAATTAATTTCGGTAAAATTTGGTGTACGTTTACTAAGCCTTCTCAATGTAAATTTTCACTTCACATCCGACCACATCAGCACTTAATTTGGCTGCCATATAATTGAAATAGTTCCAATGTGTTTATAAGTAATATTAGAAATAGCAATTACCAATTTTACTGGAATGGCATATAAGCAATGAACGTCCAAGCGGTTTCGAAGAAATTCAGTGTAGATTTATTATACCCCCAACTTAGTAAATACGCTTAAAATAAAAAAGCTCTATACTGAAGACTGGTTATAGCTAATGGATTTTCCATAAACTGAGTGCAATATGGTACTAATTATTTCGAAATATGCTTTGGAATCTGCATATTATAGTTATAAATACAGCTTTTATATTTCAGCGCAATTTCTTTGTCATAGCGGGCGGTTAATGTGTAAAGAACTTTTTTTGCTTGTATTACATATTTCCAAAAGAAAAAGATGGGGGAACAATGGATACCGGCTATTAAGCGATATTCATGGGAACAACACCATTTAATTCATGTTTGTTTACATTTTAATGAAAGTTACTTCGTTGTTCGTGTGAGTGCAGACATGTACCGTAAGTTTCAGTAAGTCAGTATTGCTATTGTGCTACGATATGTCTTTTTCAGCGTAGAGCATTAATATTTGGCCCTCGCTCAGCATAATTATGTATATGTATGAATGTATGTTTAAAATTTCATTCATTTATGGGTATTCCCAAACGCTTTGAACGTTAAAGGAATACTCGCGGCAAATCGCATTTCCTTGTGAAGGTTTTTTTAAACGAAAATATTTCTTAAATCTTGATTTGTAAATCTCTTTTGCTATATTCATACTTTATAGAAACTGTTGTATCAATGTGTTACGTTTATTACATATGTCTCATATTAATACCATGTGAATTAATTATTATTTACTTTATTTTGTAAGTGTAATTAAGTATATTTCGCAAATTGTTTAGTTTCCCACACCACTTATTTCTTTCGCATTATTAATTATGGTTGTGCCTTTTTGAATAACTTTATATTATTCAGATGATTCATCTTAATATTTCCTTTGGTCAAAACTAGTGGTGAGAGTCTAATGATGGTGCTAGATGGTAATAATCTCTAAAAATATCATAATTATAAAATATAAAGATTTAGATCTAGCCATCAGGCTATTTTGTAATAATGATATTTTGGACAATTTTATGCTCCTATAAAAATATTTTGAACAAAAAGTAATATTTAGTTTAATTTTACCAATATTACATTGAAGTAATATTATATTTAGAACGAAACTATCTGCTTGTGACGTTTATGTACTGAGTTTACTTGATTTTTTGCGTTATTCAAGATTATTGGCGATGAAGAATTTTAATGTGCATATGAAGATTTAAGGGTGACAATATGGCTATCTGTTTATACATTGTTTATACTTCGATCTATTGAACCGTCATTAAGCTTTTATATTACCTCAGTAGTTATTTAAAATGTTTTTATAATATAAAAAAGTTATGATTTTAATAGTGTTGTTAGTTAATCAAAACAAAATTGAAAAAGCAAATGCAAATTCTGATGAAGAAATTGTATTATTGTTGTGTGATATCAATATTCGTTTCCAATGCCGGTACATTGTTAGAGCGCAGAATAATAACTTTAACTTTTGGAATGACAAAAACCATCTGTTAAAATTTTTTTCTTATTCTCAATATAATTGGACATGTCTTTTGTAATTCCGATATTATTTAGTTCATAAAACACACTGTCGCTAATCAAATGATCATATATAATTAAACATTTTGACATCCATTCGCTGTGTGTTTAAATACAAAAAAGTATTTAATCAATAAACATTTTAAGTGTTTCATGTGTACAAATTTAAGTGAGTTGATCACAAGGCGTACGGCCTTTAATGAATCAACGCATCGCGGGGGCCCAGATGCGGTTTCCGGCCGCTCATTGAGCGGTGATGTGCTGGTGTTCTGGTTGGCGGTAAGATATTGTTTTCGTGGCAATATACGTATTAATTGTATACATGAAAGTACGTAAACGAATAAATAAATAAATTAAGTTTAGTCAGTTGGAGGTTATGGTAGCATTACAATGAAAATTTGGACTTGAAATACAGAGAACCGTATTTAGAGAACTGTATTTTCAACTAGATATTAGTTGAAAATACAGTAAACCGATATTAATTGAAAACTTGTTTAAATAGTGATTGATATTACAGCCCTACGTAAAATATATTGATAGTTAATATGACTACATTGAATGAAATAATTGATAAAAGTAAACTACATTAAATAAAATAAATTTATATTCGACAGAAAACAGAAAGAAATATATTTTGGTTTACTAAGGCATCTTATTAAATCAGAAGCTAAAAACAAATCGTAAACAAATTTAAGAAATTTTTATTAAATTGCAATATTAAAAGCGTTCTGCTTATATGCCGGTACGTACGTAGCTTGTCGACTCCATAAATCGTGAAAACCTTGACAGTGGCGATAGTATGTAAGACATATGATCAAATTGAATTTATAGATGTTGAGGTTTACCATGGTATTCAAGTTGAAGCATGCTTTCCATCACGTAGTACAGTTAAAAGTAATATTCTAAAGCATGAAATATCAAGCGAGGATCATAAATTCAGATTATGGCTGCAGTAATATATTTGCACGTTATTTCACACTCGTGAAAAACGATAAAATTATTTTATTTCGTCAAATGTTAGGTGTGCCCCCTTTTATTTTCAAATTAAGCTCCGATTTGTACGTTGAAACTACGAAATATTGTAAAAAGAATTTTTTTTTGCTAATTATAGGTAAAGTTCGTAAATCAATATTATTATTTGGAAACATATTTCTTTCTAACTTTTATAATAACTTAAGACGTTATTACACATTTCCAACTTGTAAATATATATATACATATATATATATATATATATATATATATACATACATATATATATGTATGTATGTATATATTTATTGATATATGTAAAAAGATACAGAACAATGAGTTTCGCTTTTCTATGTTTGTATTAGAAAGTTTTGAGGCTTACTTTTATGTCATATTTCCATATTTCATATTTAACTAACCTTTTATTTGATAATAATCCACACGCTGTGACTGAAAAGAAAAAAAAATTTAAATAATTTATACGTTAAATTTACTTCTAAAAGTGCGAGTTAAGAATTTGTTTAAATTTTTTGTCTAAGCTTGGGTTACGATTAAGTACAAATGTATAAAAATTATGCCTTGAAAAGCGCATAGCTGTGTGAACAAAAACGAATTAATATTATACATTTTCTATAAGAAAGTTACGTAATCAGTCGTATTCTAGGTTAGATGTCATGTTCTTACCTAACTGTTGACAGTTCAGTATTATTATTATTGTGTTAAAAGTATGGAATTTGGTTCAGCCTTGACGTTTTTTATGGTATTCAAAAATAAATGTTGTTCAATAAAAAACAGTGCACTGTCTGTCGTATAATAACGTCTACGACACGTATTCAGCAAAACCGTATTATTCGTTTAAATTTTTTTAAAGGTGATCAGCGAATATCATCGATATATTATTTAGCAAATAATAGATATTTTTTATTTAAATATAGTAATCGGGAGTCAATAAAATACGTTACACTATATCCACGTAATTAATCCAATTTGTTAATTTACACACATATTGAAATATCGAATAAGAAAATTTAAAGGAAACGATTACGTAGCAACTTGGGCTTCTTAAAAATTATGCGTAAGTACAACATTATACGTAACCTAAATTGCAATATAAATTTTTATCAAATTAATACCATCTGATAACAGATTTAATAAAATCACCACACAAAGTTATATTTTTCATAATTCGTTTTCATATTTAACTCTATAAGGTAAAGATGCTCTCTTTATCGCGTACGTTATTAATTGATAATAGTAGTAATTAAATGAATAATCTTCAAATAATTCAAGTTATTTTTAAGGAGAGAATTTATAATATTGATTACTAAACCTAAAAATAAATTTAGAAAATTAAGCAATAAATAGATTATTATAGAATATAAATTTTTATTGAAAAAAATTACAGTTAATCGTTATTTTAAGTTAGACGATTTTGAATGTTAATTTTAGACACATATTATTAGTTTTAAATTAATAAAAGCTATTAGCTTTCTTTTTGTTTAAGAGATGACAAATCTACTGCTTTTAAAAATAAGCGAAGGACGTCTTTCATAGACGGGTCCTACCTTCCTTGGTACTTGATTTCCTTGATTCTCCTACCATGGTGGAAACTTTCTTTTTACTCGTCATCGTTATTAGTAGTACTAAGGTTATTACGAAAAAAATTCAAACTTGAATATCGGAAGTAAATTTTATTTGCATAAACAACGATTCGTTCTCCGACGAGAATTCTGCAATTTTCTTTTATTTTATTCTTAAAAAAAGTTATAAGTGCTATTCAAGTTATACCCAGTGACTAAGATTTGTAACTAAGAAGTTATAAATATAACTAATAATTGAGACTTATATAAAAGAAAGGAGTCAAACTTGTGCCGGGTATTCAGTTATTTTTTGATGATCTTAATCTTGAAAGAATTGTTTAATAGCTTTCGTTTTTAAACACAATCGAAAATAAACTAATAAAGACAAAGTTCTTTTTAATATTGACACAAAATTTTCCTTTTCGGTTAATAGCTTTTGCTAAATTCTTTATGACCCCAAATTTAATGTGGAATGAGGGAAGGAGAAGATTTTGGTTTCGATAAAAGGAATGTTATATATCTTATTAAATCCGAGTAATTTGATCTTTAATCTTATTAATCCGAGTATGGTTTTATTCCAAGTCAATCTTTCTTTTCGTATTGTTGATCGTTTGTTCGACATTTCATAAAGAAATACAACAATATTTTATAAAGCCACCCTGCCACCACTTTTGGCTGAGTTGTCGCACGATTCGTTCATTTTTACTGGTAAGACATTGAGATTGATAATTATTTTCTGCCATTGTGCAAAACAATTGCCACTCATAACTGTTGTTTTCTAATAAAAACTTGTTTGAAATTCCAATAATATCATGACAAACACATCAATTCTCTTGAATTTCTTAAAAATATGACATGGTTTAGCGTTGCTCTTTCTAAACAATTTTATAATGACTTATTATTTGAACACAAACACGAAAAGTCCTGCTTCCCCTTTTAGAGCTGTGCGGTTATCCTTATACTGCGCCGCAATGGATCTTTTGTGTCTCTTTCATTAATGAAAAAGGATTCACTTTCAACTGTTTTCAACTATTAATTCAAGGACTATTAAACTCTTATTAACCCCAAGTTGATATTCAGTTTTAATTTTGTATTAATAGAAAATTATTTTGCGTCTGTAAGAGAGATGTAGCAATCGTCGAAACAACTATGTTTCGCGGGTAGTATTTAGAAATAGTATAAGGTAAAGAATTTGCTTTAATTCCACCTAGCTCTAAAAGCATAAAGTTCATGCAGCAAAATCGTAGTTGGTATTTAATTTTTGGCAAATTGCAAATTTGAAAACTAAAGTAGGTACAATAGATATGTATATATAACAAAATAAAATGAATCTAATTATTTGCATGCAAAATTAATGTTTTTTTTAACAAAATGTTTATAAATGTTATAATAGTGTTCAATGAGCAAACTGGTTTATTAATTTTGGATGAAACTGTGTTCTCTTAGTGTAATTAGTTGATTCTAATAGCTCCTAAAACTCCCAAATGTGCTGGTGCAATATACTACGATTGAGAATTACGGCGTGTCCACTAAATAGTCAAGTGGCCTGCGACGTTAGTTACACCCTCGAGCCACCAAAATTCATGACGGCGACTACCATGATAATAGGGCACGGTTACAAAAAATAAATAAAAATTTCTAACAAACTAAAATGTTTCTTTTTACCTCATAAACGGACGGAACATATTATGAAAGGATATTAATGTTTGGAGATACGATCTCACATAAATTTCGAACTTTTTTGCTTTGAGTTCTTTACAGTCAACTTATGAGCTTCGGGTGTATTTTAGTATATTTGCAGATTAGACAGGCATTTCATAAAATAATTATTTTGATCATCTCAATTAATTATTGAAGAAATAAATGATTTGCCTTTTCTAATGTCAAACTAACCATAGCAATTTTCAAGGTATCTTCAGATCCTTGTTAGTCTTTATCTCTGTTAGTATTCTTGTATATTAGGATTTATTATCTTTTCCGCTATTATATAATATCTCTGGGTACTCATATTTTTGAAGAGTCCATCTTTTTATCTAAAGATAAACTATGTGTACCGCATTTTTTTTTATGTTATCTAAGTATAAGCACGTCGGAAAATTTGGGCGAGTGTCTATAAATATTGAGATAGAAATGGGTGGAATGCTCCTACGCTATATATTTTTCAACGAAATCAATCGAGCGTCTATGAAAAAAAACCGGCTACGTTGGTTGTAATTTATTTCGTTTCGGTTTTTGTCGTAAATTGTGGCGCGAACGGTCGGCACGCACTCAAAAGCGACGCCGCACATGTAATCCTTCTTCTTTAAAGTGCGACATATATATGTGTTAACTACGTGCAATAGGAAATATGAATATGTACCTTAAAATTGGTGAGTTTTCAATTTTACGGTTCGTTATATCATCTAGAGATATTGTTAACCCATAGCTATGATGATCAAAACAAAAAATACATGAATTTTAAATACTGAAGGAAGAATTTTATTACTGATAGTTATACATTACGAAGCTATTAATGACGAGAATAAGGTTAATTGATTTTTCAATATCGATATTTATTGATTTTCTCGAAATAAGAAGTGAAACTTTTGAATATTTCCTATAAAAATTGTAAAAAACATTTAATTATTATAAATATTTCACAAAACTGTCATAAAATGTAATATTGTCAAGTACTTCGACGATATTGATTTTTCCATAATTAATATTTGAGCTAAATATATAACAAAATAAACAGTTTAAAAATGAAAACCCGACTGCAGGCAAAGCTGTCCCGTCTAAAAATCCAGTAACAAGCCTCTATTTTTGTTCCCTATTATAATTACACGCTGGTAATTAACGTTTAAATTGAGTTTTAATATTTAGTAATTTAATTGCTTAGTCGTTGGCGAGACAAACACAACAAATTTTATATGAACCATATTTTCGAAATATATGACACAAAGTATGAACCAAAGCTGCTCTTGCTTTTCTTTAGTTGGGTAAAAAGGAAAATTTAATGGAATTATTTCTTTTGTTATTTCTATATATGAAAGTATAAAAGGTGCCATCGACTTTGCCTTTAGATGGAGGATTATTAACTCAATTTTAAAAATATATTCCTAAACAGCATTTAACCTTTTTGAAATTTAAATTACCGCGAATGAACTTGATCGAATTTAGGAGCGAAGATATGTCGAAATTTATTCCAATAATTTTAAATTAGCGCGGCAGCTACCGTTACATCAGTATCTATATATTCAGTTGAATATATAGATACGGATGAAACTGTAGTTATTTTTACTAAAAGGAAAATGAAATCGAATCCTTTGAATTTCGAAATAAATATTTTCCGGTTCTTAGAATTAGTTTAAATTAATATTTCATGAAAAGTTTTTCAAAAAATTTCGTATCAGTTTGCCAATTATTTCAACATTATAAAATATTGTTAATTTTAGGATATGAAAAAATAATGATGGCAATTAAGCGATCCGAGCAACGTCTTTTAAATAAACAAAACTTGCACAATACGTGAACAGTATTGCTTTAATTAATTATGGCATCAGTTAATATATGTGTTAATTTTTGATGATGCAAATAAAAGATGATACCAAAATTTAAGTTTAAAATAAATCATCCACTTATTGCCACTTTAACACTGGTACTTACCTGACTTTATAATTACTATCCTCAACTCCTATTGAATCACTTTCACAATTCATTCTTTATTGATAAAAAAGATCGTGTTTACTTATTTACGTGCGTTAGAAGTTGTACTTCTTTGGCAAAACATAAACTTTATTTAGCAAATAAATAATTAATGGAAATAAAAGATTAAACGGACTGAAACGTGATTATAAGTACGGTTGATAAAATCTAAATTCAATAAAATAATTAAATCATAAGAAATTTAATTAAGACTTTATTTAACAGATCATCGGTCCCCCATTTCATTTTTCTGCTGGCTTTCTATTGTATATCAATCATCCGCAAGACCGTTTCCAAATCATCGCTTTTCAACTTTATTATCTTTTAAAAAAATTAAATTTAAAAATAATTTAAACAATTTTATTAATAATTTTTATTAATTGTTAAATGTATTAAAACAATCTATGTAATATTTATTTTGGAATGACAATAAACGAATATGCTGAAAATTTATTGTAATTTATTCCTTTTTTAATATTTAATAAGTATAAAGTAATAATTTAAAATACAAATACATACATACACAATTGGAAATGGTCTGACAAATTATTGGCTTACAATAGAAAACCAATAGGATAAACACGTTGACATATGCTGTAGCAAAAGTAACGTTCGAAAACTTATACTTTTTTCGAATTAACTTTCATTCGCCAAGTGCGTAACGTGACATGAGGAACTTCGTTCCAATCGAAACATGTAGACAGTGTGACATTGTTTGCTTTCGCCAGAAGTATAGATGCAATGCACCATTATAAAATAATCTACATAAATATATAATATTACAGAATATTGTGACAAAGCTAAAATAAACATATTGAACAAATGATTAACTAATATTTTAAACAATTTAAAAATTAAATATTTGGTTATAAGCTTTCGAAGGCTGATTTAGCAATAACCTTGTCGAACATGAATTGCATTCGCACTACGAGGTTTCCGTATATATTAATGCAGTTAGAAACATTTGAGGGCACGTATCATTTCTATTAAACTATTTACAAATTTTTGCCAATGTAAATATATTGGCTACATGGTCTTTCGCAGGCGTAAACATGATGCGGTAAAGCATAACCACGGTGCATATTTCGAAAATGATAAGATCTAAATATATATATACTATATCGATATATAGTTTTCACGTAATCTTCTAGTTAGATTTTTCATAACTATTAGTTCGGTATTTTCAGGATAATGCTTTATTTCCTAGTATTTTTTTTAAATATACTTTTAAACGCGCAATTAAAAATTATGACAAATATATTTTTTATATAAAACTAAAAAAAAATCGGGCAGTTATTCGCCCCATATTCATTTCTTGAAGATTATTTAAAAAAATATATTACGCTAAGCTACTGCAAAATATGTGAATTAATTTTATTGCTCTGCAAAATTTGAAATTTCTACGTCGCATAGTTTCTGGGAAAATCGGCTGTCAATACGGAAAAATGTAAATCACTCACCAAATCTTTCATAGGCGTGGAAACATGGTATATATTTAAAAAAAGCGTGGGTTTCTAAAAACTCATATTTCTTTCCTAACATTAGGTTAAGTAATTTCAGCAACAAGGGGGGATATTTTTTTTTATATTTTTTCGTATATCTCTGAAAACATAATACCCAAAATTATGAAAATTATATTTTTGACCATTTTCGTATGATGATATATTAAGTTGAATATGAAATTTAAAAGGTTTTTTTCGGGTATTTAATTGGCCGCTCGAATATTCCCTAGGGAATATTTTTGAGTTTTAGATATTCCCTATTAAATATTTTTGAGTTATAGTTATACGGGTTAATATGTTTTATTATTATGCCAAATTTCAATTTTCTATATCAAGTAGTTTCTGAAAAGGACCTGTGATAGACAGATACAGACAGATAGAGACAGACAGAGACAGATACAAGTAAGTGATATCGTAAGGAAGATTTTAAGGCACGGAACCTTAAAAAAATTATCTTCCTTGTCTTCACAAACAAGTAAGTCACTTTTAATGAAGCTTTTAATTCAAACCTCATGAGCGTGTAACTCCATCATCGTTATAAAGGGACCGTACTATTTAATCTAAGCGCTACTTTATTACTTTTTTAGATATTTTGAACCAACCTGAGAACTTCAACAAAAATGTCTTCGAGTATATTCGTATATGAAATGCAGCTTATGTGAGTGATACAAATATCGAAAAGAGGATTTCCTTTAATTTTTTGCCAATTGGTATTTTCACTAATTTTGAAGTCTGGCAAGTGTCTACAGTCGAAACATTTCTCGTCATTTGCAAAGCTTTTATTATAATTTTTCTATACATCCTATTTTAATCTCTATTATAAAAATGTCTTTAACTTATAAAAAAATTGACCTTTATATCACACCTGGCATAATATTTTTTTTCAATTTTATCATGGTACGAATCTATTGCGGCATATTCGTGTCAGTGGTAATAAAGGTCAAGAGAGGAAAGCATTGGAAGGTCACACATTGTGCTTTGGCTATAAATAGAGCTTTGACTAGAAAATATGAGTTCTTATCTATAGTGGTCACGTGAGCGCGGCGTTTTGTAGTCACGGTGTTTCATCATTTTCTTTTGAAATACATTACTTTTTTTCTTTTATACAGAAAGAATTTACCCCCCCCTCCTTGCTCCGCTCACAAGTTTTCGCCAAATACAGCAGTATACATCAATGTAACAATACCTATGGTCGGTCGATACATTAATCATACAATTTTATTCTCAGAAAAAAGAAATAATAGTGAATAAAGAATAATTTCTATAGACTCAATTTAACTGGATGGTACCTACTATACTAGGAAAAAAACTTTCTGATAAGCACTTCGAGGTATTTTAACGTATTTTTGGCAGATTTCTTCTTTCCGACTATTAAGGTTCATTCTATTGAAGAACTAGACAAAGGCAAATGTAGGATCTCAGATTTACATAATAACCATATGCTAAAGGAATTTCGGCGAAGTTTCACTGGTGGATTCTATTGAGTCTACAAATACCATGTTATAATATAACCATGATATAGTATAAATACTGTCCCGATTAAACTGCATATAGCTATGTAAGTATAACCATAACCATGTACGCTATACGTAGTTTATTTGAATATTCAAATATTTATCTACATGCAACATATATGAACTTATCTAAAATTATAAAATGTACGTCAATATTATTTATTACCAACTCGTTATTGGCAATAATTAAGAACTTACTACCTATTATTTAGAACCCACTACCAGTAATATTTGGTAATTTTTAAGCAATTTGAATGAGATCGGTATAAAATTCTGCGTAAAAAAAATTAATTGCTGAACTAAAAATATTGATATTCTATCAGAATGCCTTACGAAAAAGTATAATTTTGAGATAAAGTAAATGTAGCAAGTTAATGGATAATATACTGTTATTTTAAATGGAGAATGTATTGTTACATTAAATTAAAAAGACACAGGAAGAATAAAAAAAATGTGTATATTGAAGACAAGGTGGTAGAAAAATGTGTTTAGAAGATAGTAAAACAAGTAATCATTCAAATTGAAGCAACAACAAGACTGGGTGAGACAAAAGAGAATTATGTAATGAAGAGATGATATTCCATAATTACTAAGTTTATTACAGGATATAATGATTAAATGATGTTAAGGTATAAATGAGTAAATAGTATCAACATTTGTTACGATATCTTAATATCGACACTAATTTGTTTTGTAAAATAGTAATGTTTAAAAACTCAAGTTGTGACTAATATTAGCACAGATAGTGATAATATATAAACATATAATAATATAAATGTAAACCAATATAAAAATTAAGGCCAATAAATATGACGATTTACTTATTCCATACAGGCCGTACCGGTAATTTTCCTTGAAGTTTCAATTATAAATCTTACCATTTTGTTGCTATTTGTTATATGGCTTCAATATTTTTTTATTGTATCCATGCTAATAAAACGTTTAAGCGTCACAAAAGATGAAAATGGCTACAATTATCAGCATCGTTCAATTATGGCATAAAATAAGAAATTCCTCGAAACATCTTTACATCTTTAACATTAAAAGCTGGTGCTCGTGTTAATAACGACGGTAATGGACATTTGACTTAATATTATACTTGTTTATAATTCAGTTGATTCTATCGTAAAGTACTGACGAAAGTACTCGAACTTCGGCATATAATTTATTGATCGTATACTACCTACTCGTACTTATATTGTAATATTGTCGGTGCTAATTGAGTTTTATTTGAAATTTATACATACAGTAAAATATATGTATTTCAGTGTAAGGGGGGATATTTTTTTGCGCACATAGACAGATAAATTACAATACACAGACAGATAAATTGACCGAGGTTATAAATCCTGAAATAACGCAAAGGATGAAGTGAAAATCATAAGACTGCCTTAATTTTACCTTGCTTTTTGAAGCTTTTTGAACTAATTGTATACGATCAGGTTTTTCCTCCTGTAATAAAACACATCCTAAAATTAACATCGTTTCTTTTGTAAGAGTTTGGTTATTCTTAAACTCTTGCAATTTAACTCAGTGTGTATTAAGAAAAATAGAGAGGCGCTATCAAGTTAACTTTTTTATTATCGATTTCACAAAAGTTTTGATAAGTTAAATATTACATTTTACTGAAAACCATTTCTAATATTGTTTATTTCGTTGGTTTTCTTCTTATGTTAGAAAAAGGTAGCTTGCCCTAGCTACTGGAGGATATCATTCCCACTACTTTTATGTTACCTTAAGGGTACCTCATGATTCTCATTTTGAACTACTTTTCATCAATATTCATATTATATTACTACTTGCTTTCAGCGTTGTCAATATAATTTGTATGCTGATGACTTAAAAATATTTTCCAACACAAAGCGCACAAATCAAGAAAAACTTTAAAGAGAAGACAGATTGCCTGACTACTGTAAGAGAAACGAATTATATTTGAGCCTTAAAAAGTGTAGATTTATTCATTTGATGCATAGTAAATATGTTAAAATGTATCATTAATATAGGGACGGAACTAGACTAGAAATAGTAATTAGAATCAGGGTGTTATTCTGGTCAGTAAACTATTTTTGATCAACACATTGAAAGTATCGCGAAGAAAGCTTACCGAGCTACTGGATTTACGACTCGCAATTGCAAACTTTCTTATCTACCAATACCTTAAAAATGTTATATTGTCCATTAGCAGTATCATAACTTGGATCAAATGTGTGGTCTCCTCACTATATAATTTACAAATCACGAATAAAATGAGTCGAAACCTGATTCCTAAGACAGTGGGCCTTTCAATATCACGTTTACATTAACAATGCTGCTGAACTAATATTTCGCTTTGAACTTCCTAAGTATATATAAATTGTTGAGATTTGCTTTCTCTCATGTCTTTGCGAGTACCCAAACGAATGACTAGATCTACGTCCGTATTTCAAGTTCGGAATACTTATATTAAATATGGATCTAACTAACCGTTGATATAGACAACGTCAACTTACAAAGCCCTTTTTATTAATTGAACGTGTTTAATTTAGAACTAACTAAATTTATTACACTCGTCACAGATATTCGATTAAAAAAATGGCGCAGAGTATGAAATCGATAATTTAGAAAACCTATTCACAGTTACTACAGTAAAAGTATGCAATACACATTCACGCATACAACCTATTTAGTCATCACCCCACGCAGCCCACGTCAACACATAATACACTTACGCAGAAATATTTGCAAAACGCTTTTAATAAAAGCAGCATAACCATGAAATATAATTACAATAATGTTTTATTTATAAGTATGATAAATTTTTAAACCAAGTACTTGGTATATTTGCAAAACGGCTACGTGAATTTTTACGATTACTTTTTAAATGATTATATTTTATATGCTTTAATTTCTCATTAATAAACAAAAACAAAACATACATCACCAGATAATAAAAACGAAAATATTTCTTGCATCATAAAATGTTTCAAGGTCACTTTTATTTCTATTCTCATGGTATAATTCCAATATTTTCCATTCAGATGATCACATCATTCATATGGCGGTCGAATTAAAAGTATGGTTATAATAAAAACACTTATTTAAATTTTTATGGCGTGGTAATTTTCCGAATGCAGTTTTCTCTACACAAAAGAGTGAAGCATGATATAAATTACCCAGGGAGCAATTCATTGAATTTAAATATTTTACAAATGCAATTTTTATTACGGTGGGAATTAAAAATAAAATATAGTTTTCAAAATTGTCATCAGTTATTTTATAGTTTGTATCACAGTTCATCACAGAAAAAAAATTGTAAAAATGTAAATTAAACTTATATTATAAAATTTTAAAGAAGTGTAGCTTCCAAGAATGATTTTTTTTAATTCTAAACGTTTACCCGTATTGGTACTAAGAGTAGAATTAAATTATCACTTATTAGGCTCTTCCGAAAGTTTCATATATAAAATTAAACTTTACGTAATTTTGAAACACGACGATTGCGATATTATTAAGATTATAGAAGTTTTGTGGAATAGCATGACATGCATTATTTAGGCCTGAGTAAGCTATATGAATACATTGAAAACCTGTTAAGCATGAACAAAACCGCACTGCGAGTACATTGCAAAGTTTAAAAAATAAATCTTACGTTTTATTTTTATGAGCCAAAATTAATTATTTGTCACCATTTAATATTTTTATGAGCCAAAATTAATTAATTATTATTATTTAAAAATATATTGTATAGTAAATATTTCACAGGCGGAATATTGTGGCGAATATGTTAAAAATTACAAAATCCACAATAGCTGTATTTTTCCGATGAAATTTAGATCCATTTTTAGCAACTGTATTTTTTCAGAATTTTAATTTAAGCAATTATATATATGAGAAGAAACATATGAGTATATTCTTATACACGCATATCATCTGTTTTTTAGTAAAAATCTTTAGCAGTATCTCTACAACTGTTTAATATAAAACTCCTGAAAAATGATAACAATACCAAATTGCTCAATTCTACAATTTAACCTTTTACTTCAAAAATTTTCTTAGCTTTTATGAATGGAATTCCATAAAGGTTTAGTTATTTTTATTTGAGATACAGAGATTAAAAAAGTTATATGTGAATATTCAGCATGTAAAATTTTTAAAGTAAAATGATAATAAGCTTGATATTATTTATAAAAGATAAAAAATACAACGTCAGAAGCTACAAAGGAAACATTAAGTTGATTTAATCACTTCAAACTGGTGTACAATAAGTACTTTATTAAGAAATATTATTTACAAAAGAATGAAATTTTAGTAATATTGTAAACTTTTCTTTAAAATTCTCTGAGGGAAGATAGTGGCGTGGTAAATTAAAAAAAGACCAACTGCTTATGAAAATATGCATAAAGTGAGGTTCCTAATTTTTTTATATCTCTTCCAAGCATTAATTTAAATTAATCGAAATAATTTGAATTGAAAATTTTCAAATTTGAATTTTTTTAGTTCAGATTATAAGATGGAGCGGGATATATTAGATTAAAAAATTAAATAAGAAATAGTAAGGAACCTCATTTTGATTTTAAACTCGATGAGATGTGCGAATAAGAATTCGCTTCCGTTTTCATTTATACATAAACCAAAACTATTTTTTATTTTGTTACATTTTATTCGAGAACTGTACGATGTGACACTTTTATCATGACATTTTTCCGATACAAAAGTATTAACATGAAAAATTTCATAAACATCGATGTAAAATTATGAAAGTTTTCATGCCATTTTTTTCCACGTCTGTTCTAATAGAAGTCTACGGGTAACGGTTCGAAACTTACAGTACGTAGAAGAATTAGCGACAAATACAAAGTTTATATCTCATATCCTAAAAGTGTGAAGATTTACAACTCACATAAATGTAAAACATTCTTCTAACGAGTGTACAAATTTAATTGTTTCAAACTGGAAAATATACGGAAATTTTAAATGGATCCGACAAATACACAAATATTTGTAGATAGGATAAGTTCGAAAGAAGGGGATTGAATCCTCATAAGGATAATTTACTAACGTAAAAAGGAAATTATCTCGTCATTATGAATAAAGCCACCTGTGAAAAATAATTATTATTTAAGTCGTATGGAGAACATAGGCCCTCTGCAGCACTACGTTGTGTCTGTGGAAGTGAAATTTTACGTAATTTACCGGATATTTTTTAGCTTTGTGACACGTTTACAATCAAATAAAGCTTCAGAGAAAAAGTGGTTCACCGCACAAACAACTATGAAGAACTCACACATTTTCGAATAAAGAAGCTATGTTCTATTTTAGCAAACAACTTTTCTACGTTAGCTGTAAAACTTCCTGTGAAGCAAGTAAACACGAATAAGTTTCATGTAGATTTGTACGAGTTTCATTTCATTATGTAGATGTGTGAGTTAAGATCTTATTCAAGACATAAGCAAAACCTTATAAACTTTTTCAATTGAAGATATTCACATATTTCGAATATCGGAAAGAATATCTTTTGTAAAAAATAAAATCTCAAAAGAAATAAGATGTAAAGTAGAAAGAGTATTTTGCTTTATGTCTTATTTCTTATGAGCAAATTGATATCTTAGGAAATACTAAATATCACTTGTTTGATTTGAATTTCATTATGGTGTCGACTTAGTTTTAGACTTAATTCATGTTTTAAAACTACATTTTTATTTTTTTTCTTGGTTACCGACTTAATAAAGTTTACCATTTTTGAAGCTATAATTATAGTTTGTAATTAATGTAACTTAATAAACTTATGTACTTGTGCATAACGTTTTTCAGTTTATGACAAAGCTCTTTGGCATTCTTTAAACTATAAGGGACTCATTGGAAACTTATAAATATTGCAAATTGAAATGTAGATTTCTTATTATGGTGCATTTCTCTTGTTTTTACATAAAACCAATTTTTGGGTTTTTTTAAATATTGGCTTCAACCGGCACCACAATTGCCTATATTTCATTTAGTTGTATGTCCCCAACTTCCTTATTTTAAAAATCATTCGATCTATTTCAGTAATCATAAGACGTAACTAGTTTATGTAATTCACTCGTGTAAAATATTGACTCTTTGGAGCGAAATTAATTTTATTATTTCCTATTCAACGTACCTCAATTTTCTTCATCAGCACTGCAGTCTAGAACAGACTCAATACTTCTCAGGAAATTTGTCACTGACTTGTTTGGAGTAGAGTTGTCCTCATATTTTTATAAATATAAGTAGTATATACGAATTGTTAGTTTTATTTCATAAAACTGTTATATCAAGCCACTGAATATGAAACATTTCATACAGATAGGTCCTTTAAAATAATAATTTGTAAACCTCAATTATATCTACTGGTTTACATCACAACTAAACTCCTACAGAAGTCATTAAAAATCTCAAATAATTAAGTCTTGTATTTTTCTAGATAATTAGAAATAAATTCTGCAAACTAGTAAGATATTCCTTATGAAATTATATACTTTCAAATAAAGATATAATGCGTAAAATAATTCACAGTTCTACTTATATTGCTATAAAAATAATTCCAGATGCGCTTAGGTGTAGAGATAAGTGATTATATTTAAGATGAAAGCAAACGCAACATTTATACAGATGAACGCTATAATTAAAGACTATAAGGTTTAATTTGCGGAATATGGAATAATTAGTCTTTGAAAACAATTTCCTCTCAACATTAATGAATGAAGGTCGTCTTAAAGGGTACGTAACTCGCCCAGGGGGTAGTGACTGCCCTCTGGGTACATTATCTAGGATGTTAAAGGGTCAGAAAATTGCTCACGCTATTGCAGCTCGGTACTTAGCTATCATAAAATGTAACATTTCATGTTATTTAGAGGATTGTTTTCTTTTAATTTTGTGAAACGTTTCCAACCAAACAACTGCCTTTCGTTTTAGACAATAGTGGTTAAGAGGAGAGGTTTGAGGGAGAGTTTATACCGTAAGAAGTACCCTAGTAATCTTTATTAGAGCTAATAAAACATATTTTTTCGGAAATGTAAGTTCTAAGAAGGAATCTTTCGGCTGAATTTACTTTACCATTTAATTAATTTGATATATATACAATTTTAGAGAAAATTTACTCTGATTTTACATTAGGTTGGCTAGTATATATGTTTATATATACAAGGATATATATATATATATATATATATATATATATATATATATATATATATATATATATATATATAATAGTAGGTGAGGTGAGTAAGAATCGGACTAATTTGGAGTTGGTGAAAGATATCTCTTTTAAGGTAGCTAACTCTGATTCTTTTACTTGCCAAACTATGACTTCCCAAACTATGACTTCCCATTTATAATATACAGGAACATTTTTTATATTAAGTTTGTACTTTTCAGATATTGCGTAGTAGAGTTAGAGTTATTTTTTCTGGGTTTAAAGTTTTCCGGCGGTAAAAATAATAATGCATGTAATAATGCATCAAAAAAATAGTGCATTCGGAAAATTTTATTATCCTTTTTTATTTTAATGAAACAGAGTCAAGTTGCAATATATCAGATAAACTGCATCATAGGTATAATCCAGATATAAAGGGAAAATAGATTATATGCAATCTTTTGAACGAATTGCATATAATATTTACGTGTTGACCGCTTTGTAATATTCCAAAATTAGAGATTCATTCAGATTTAAATGCGGGATCATAATAATTTTGAGGCCCAGCTTACCAACAATTATACATGAATATTTAGCTGATAGTTTTAATTATATTCAGGCGTGCTGTCATACATTATAAATAATTACCACGTATATAAAAACTCATAAATTTGTTTTCAAGTTATTTTTCCCACATCGATATTCTAAAATTGACACTTTCATTTATACAAATAACATTTTTGTCTTTTATTAAGTTTTATAACCACCTTGTTATGTTGGAATGTAATTTTAGATTTGTCTTCAAATTTTTCCCAATAAAGGATTCTGAATAATCTACACCATCAATCATGGTTAAGGCAGATACCTAACGGCACCCTATAAATTATCAACTTGACACAGATACAAAGCGGAAGTTCAATTTTCACCCTAAGGTTGTCGAAACCGTAAACTAATTTTCGCTCAGTTCTTGATATTCGGCTCATCGTTGTGATATAGTTCAATAACACTTGTTTTGCATTCGCAACTTATGAAATATACGATTATCATTACTTTGTAATCACCGCTCGCATAACAAGAAATATCGAATTTTCTTAATGCATAATTTAATATCCTTTTCAATATACATACAGATTGTTCGCAGTTTTTCGTAATTTTATTACGCAACATTTTAGTCATGGTTGAGAAGATGTAATTTCAGGTGCTAATATAATATTTTATTTTAATAATTTTCAATTGCAATGAAATATTAGCACGTAAAATTTCTTATAATTTATGCTTTTCTTCCACATAATTACTTACGAAGATATGTTTATCGGTTAGTATCGTAGTTAGAGTAAACGATAAGGTAATTGGTACTCATTTTATTAGTTGATCAATGTCTGCATTCAATAATTTACATTTAAAAATAAGATCTATAGGCTATCGATCAACCAGAGCGGTTAAGCGGTCTCGAGTCGAAACTAAATTTGTATCAGATTATTTCATGTATCTCTACGAAAAATACATTCCTTCTACATCATTATTTCTTATTCTTAATTAAAAATTTAATCATTTCTTAATTTAAAATTGAATCTAGTCTGCAAAAATCTAACATTTTAAGATTTTCAATAATTATGAATACAAACTATTGTGAATTTTATTATTGATCGCCTAGCTGGGAAGAAAAATGTAACAGTATGCATAAGCGAAATAAACGCTTCTCTGCTTATATTTTTTTGTAATTTTATTTGATGCTAATATATTGAAAGTAGCAAGGACTTATTTTGTTTATGGGAATAGTTCTAACTAAAAATATTACGTTTTTATTGCACATTGAAAAATAACGGACATTGCAGTGAGGAAAAATTATGAAATTTTAATGTAAGTCATAACGTAAGGTTATATCTCCATTTTCTGACGTTATTTTATATTTCTATGTTATTTTATATTTCGAATATTTTTGTTGTTACGAATCATACGTATAATTGTTAATATATGCGACACTGAAACACTAAGCGTAGCTGAGTCATCTAGTAGCTGAGTCAGAACGATACCAAGTTCCTCCTACTTCAGTTTAGGCAGTGCAGAATTTTTTTGTAACTATATATAAAATATACAAAATAAATATTCTGTCTGTGTTTGTCCCCGTTAATGAAAAAGTAAAGAAGATAAACATTTTAATTACCATCATTTTAAGGAATATTTCGTATTATCGTGGTCTTCTTAATTAGATTGAAGTTTTCAATTTAATGTTTATAGTTTACAACGTGGGAAATATTAAGTTTTCATTTAATTGTCCTGTTTATGATATAAAGACGAAAACAATTTTGATAATCACTATAGAAGAAGAAGCATTCTACACTTATGTTAGCCAAAAACTAACTTTTGAATTTATGAACAATTTGCGAATAGAAGTTGTGTATTTCTACGAAATAATACTGCGCCGTTTAGTTAGTTTCCAGCAGAAACTTAATTAGTGGTTAGTTTTGTTATACAATATTATTTTCGAATTCAGATTTAATAAAAATCACGTAACTCCTTACAACACTCTTCCTTAAATTATAATAAATTAATCAATAATTTAGCGAATTTTTGTGTTGAAATATGGAAAAGTACAATTTTTCTAAGGTATGGGTGCCATAATTACTGCCCCAGTTTTAAAACCATTGGACCGATTTACAAACTTAACCTAGATTTCGACTTAAGTTATTTTTAAACAAAGTATCAGCACGATTAAAAAACAGATGTGAGTTTCAGTACACAAAAATATAATTTTGAAATACCTATATTAAACAAAATTCAGGTGAGGGACGTATCCTTCAGAAGGGTGTATAGAATATAAAAATTGTTCTAGTTTTCATAGGATTCCAGTCGTAGATTATGATATTAACAGAATATTTGTCTTGCCATTCTCTTCCTCAGTTCTAAAATCTACAAGTTAATTAAATTTTGACTGTATAAATAGCAGGTATTAAAAAGTGAAGAAGGATCAGTATCCCATTTAATACTGCTTGTTGAAACTAATTATTATATTGGGAAAATCAAGAGAAAAATTTGTATAAGGTGTAACCATAAAATAATAAGTGAAATTTACCACTAAAATGGGCATGGGATAAAAAATATAACTACACTTTTTTTTAGTACTCAGGTTATTGCTGGATGTCATCCGTGACAGCAATTGCAGCCAGTGAACATTGAATTAAAGTTCATAAATTACTAGCTTCTATCCTTCATGGATCGTTGCCGTAGACTACAATAATATAACTCATACGTCTACTCCAGTTATAAGTTATTTGTTCTATTTTTTAATAACCCGTTCGCATTCCGCAGTAACGTTTATACAATTAACGAATACAATTTTCTGTTATCCCAAGGGATCCACATTCGGATTTGAGAATTCGAACTTCACGGTATGTTTGATTTACGAAATTTTCCTTACAGACAATAATACGGGAACAAGTAAAAAACTAATGAACTTCATGAAATGTATATGGTATTTCACATGAACTACTTTACGTTTAAAAACAATTATAGCCAATCCATAATCTATTTACCTGCCAAATTTTGTGTTAATCCGTTCAGAAAGTATGGAGTTAAAGAGAAAAAACATCCATCTTTCTATCTATTAAAAACCTTTTCGAATTTTTGTTCTTATTCTTAAATTTACATCTTTTACCACTTCGAGGGACGAGTACGATCGATAAATAGGTAGAAAAATACATACAAAATAAATTCACTGCTCAATGGATGTAAGATAGTATTTGCTACTCCTTTGACCCGAACTTTAAATATTTTCTTACTTCGTATATTGACCCCACCAACACTGATATAGTACAGTAGCTACGTAGAATCGTTTTCGATTGTAAACTAGTTCTAAGCCTCGACGGCGGATTGTACTTTGAATCGAAGCCCGTATTGAAAGAAATGGCTCCCCCAGGACCAACACGCACTAAATTTGCCTTAGGAAAAGAAACAAAATATATGTTTGTGCCTTCCGCGACGACTGAAAATGTTTGCTTTTTTCTACATTTTTTTGGTAAAAAGTAGACATAGTTTTGACGCAGTGTGCTGCCAGATAATTGTAGGTTTTGAAGGAACAAATTCATCAAACTTTGTATCTTCTTGTTATCTCTTATCTATGGGAGGTGGGCAGGGATATTTTTATTTCTTTCGATTGATATTTGCTTCGTTTTACTCATTCTCATAAATACTTTTATTATATCTTATCATCTTTTAGATATTGGTTAAGAGTATCAGCCGGATTTCATATTTATATTTCACATAATGTAATTTTATTCAATTTTTTCTGTCTATACCATTGCAAAATCATCCCAACTTTAATTTATTTCCCCTTTTTTAAACAACAATCAACCTCGCTTTTTTATTGAACATGTGTCTTTTGATGCATTATATATTTTTTTCGTACATTCCGCATTTACGTAATTTTAGCTACGTTATAATAATACATTTAAATACTTTTTTTTTGTTAAATTCCATACACAATTGATTGTGTTAACAACTTATTTTGCAGGGCTATTTTAGCTTATTTGAAACATTTTTATTACTTCTCAATTTTATAAAATTATTTATTTTGTTAGCTCTATACATTCGTCGTTTCAATGAATTGTTAATCTTTTACGGTTTCGTAGGTATTTTTTTTTCAGTTAAAAAATAACTTTACATCTAATGCGTACCATTTATAAATTGTAACGTCGAATTTTTCATCGTGTGTCGTGGATTTTTTATTTTTAAGAAAATTTATTTCTATAGGTCAACTAATCAAGGAAACTCGGAAGAATTGAGATATATCTTGTTTAATAGTATGCTCCATCGGCATAATTTTTGTGGAGTTTATGTAAAGAATTGCTGTAAAATGTCTAATATAGTTTCAGGTAATATACAATTTCTAAAATTTAAATACGTAATCAGTGTTTTGTCTTTTTGTCATTAATTAAACAAAAGTCGGGCAAATGTGAATCGAACTCCCACATTAAGTATTGCCTTCGACGTCGCATTCCTCATTTCTGAAGGTTGTGTCCGTCCTGAAAAATCCTAGTGGTTTCGTCCCTTCATTTTTTTTCCATTCAACCCTGTCCTCGGTTATCCTAATAGTAGTTGTGATTGGGAGGCCTATGAGCGTATTGACCTTGTCAATTCATCCGTTAGGAAATCTACCGCGGTTCGTTTACCATTGACTTTCAAGACAACCATTAGCTTTTCTAGGTTATCTGGTTCCCTGTGTACAATGTGACCAAAGTAGTTGAGAATTCTTTGGTAGCAGTTGGTAGACAATGTGGTTTTGATTTTGAGTTGTTTTTTAATCGAAATGTTCGTTCTTCTCTCCGTCCAAGGTATGCGCAGCATTCGTCTCCAACGCCACATTTCGAACCCGTCTATCTTCGTGTGCTCCACCGATCGAACTGTCCATGATTCAGAGCCGTACAGGAAAATCGGAAAGACTAATTTACTTACTATTCTTATTTTGATATTGATAGAGACTGAATATAGTACCAGGTTTATTAACTAATTAACTTAATGTTTCGACCCATAAAAATAATTTAATCTGATCCATATCTATTCATAGAATAAAATTTGCTAATGCTTTAGTGCACTTTATTATTGCTATAGGAAACTATACATAACATATACCTTTTTTTGTGATATTTAATCGATTACTTACTTAAGTAAATAATTCAACACTTATTTTCCACCTTGAAAAGAAAATATCTTTTGAGATTCCGATATAGCGAATTTTCAAGTTTCTCAGGGAAATAGCTGTTACCCATAGACAGATAGATAAAATGGTTTTTTGTTCATAATTTTGGAACGAAACTCTAAAAACTCAAACTCACTGAGTCTATAACATAATGAAAACGTTTTAAACTAAATGTAATAAGTCTAATCGCGTTATTTCTATGTACAACCGACTACAGAAATAAACTTGATGACGTTTAAATTCGAGTACTCAGATGCTTTAACGTCAAGTATTTATTTATTTACATATTAACATGCTTTAATTTATACGATTAATACATACGGTGGACTAATTACTACGAAAGCAATCTCTTACAGCCAATTTGACAACTGATCCAACGCCACTCGATGAGTGGCCGGGAATCGAACCTATCTTCTCGCGATGCGACGAGTTATCAACCCAATACACCACGATGCCGACCTTGGTGCGTTTGATTGATCACATTTGAGGTAGTAAGCAAATATGCCTGGTTAATCCTTTTGGAACATTTTTATGATGAATTTCTAGCCGCAAATCTCAAAATAAGTTGAAACTCTAAGAAATTATTAGAATTGATGGTACGTGCGTTTATAATAAAAATCCTAAAATTTATTAAAGTCGTATAAAAAATAGTACTTAAAATGTACGATTAATGTACTCACTTCTTTCATTTTAGGTAGATGGAATTAACTCTGTATGAGACAGAGATTACATTTGTTAACGAAGCTTCTAAAAGTTCTCTGTAACGAAACTAAAACGAATCAATAATTTATGGATGCTGTGTTGAATTTCCTTTCACGTTCATGAATTTTATATGCAAGTCAGAGGACACTTCGTGTGCCGTTTTCTATCCTACAAACCGGAATAAATATTAAACAGTGTTCTTTGCTCGCTTACATTTTGCCACTACCTGTTAACCGATGACCCAGATTGTGAATTTCTTTTCAGAAATTTTTATCGTTTTAAAGAGATAAATGATATATTTGGGTAGTCTAGGGGTAAAATAAATTGACTTATTAAAATATATTTTGCTTCAACTTTGTTAATTCTGTCCTACGGTTGGTAGTAACTTGTCCATTATTTTAATTTGTGATATGAATTGAATGAGACTTTTAATGCATCAATTAAATAAATATATGAAGTAACTCAGAATGAGTAACATCGGACCAAGTCACGTAGTTTGAGAATCATGTAAAGTATTCAATTTAAATAAAGTGATATTTCTTTAGGCTATATTGGAAAGTGCCTAATGATTGGTCTTTAGAATACTGGCATCCTTTATTCAGGTAACGCGAACATTGAAAAAGGGAATGCGGCAAGGAAATTTATCGCAATCATGTGTCTTATCTCATCGAGATGCAGGTGATCTGGAGGGTGAAAATTGAATGTTTCTCTTTTAGATTTGATCTTGCCAACTCAAATTGCGCTTGTATTTACTTCAGCAGGTTGTGTTGACGACTATGTTAGTATAAAAGTTTATGGATTAGAAATAGCTGTTTATAAGTATTCTTAAACTGTTTTTTTTTAATAACGTAAATTATGTATGTCTATATATATTAGAATTTTGTTTAAGACAGTTACAGAGAAATAGCTAAAAATTTCTACAAAAACCTGTTTCCCACATCCATCATCTCTGAAATTGTTAAAAGTGAAATTATAAAAAAAATGTATTACCAGAAATCTAACAAAAAGAATATTAAAAAACAAAAAAATTCCGTTATTTACACCTGTGAAACTTATATTAGGGAATAAATTTTCATGGTGAAAAATCACATGTACTGAATGTACTGTATACGCTTGAATTTTAAAACTTTTTATGTGTCTAAGCATATAATGAACTTTTACAGTGTGTATTCTTTTTTATTTCAGTTAATATATTTTAAGATAACATTTGGTCGAATAGTACGTTCCGAATAACCCTCAAAACAAGGTTTTGTTGTATTCAATTGTGAGTACATATACTGAATAAATATTGGTTAATTTGTCTGTGGCAGAGTTTCACATCATACGTTAAATTTAAATCTAGTCCAATAAAAAACTTTATTTTATTTATTATACTTTTTACGATATTTTTCTAAATAGCGAAGAAAAAATACATTTTTAATTTACGATCTTCCTATATCAATAAATATTTTCTACGATAATCATCTAAATAATATTTATATAAAACCCTTCACTGTAATTGGCCACAATTACGATTTACTCTGATAAGATTGTTTCTCTTCCTTTTTATTTTGTTATTTGGGTTTTTTACATTTGATTAAATTTAGAGTTCCCTTAAAGCGGGATTAATAACGGAAAATTTAACTTTCATACTACAAATTTTAAAATATTTTGATATACCAATTTGATTTGCTAAGTATTTTTCTGTAAAGACGCAGATTCTGAATCCACTTCTTTCAGTATGTATGTTACTTTATAATGTATATGTAATTATGTGAAAATATTGTATATGCTCTTAAAATTTTCAAATAAGTAAATACGGTTACTCTAATGCCAAAAAATGATTTTGTTTAATCATTACAACTACGAAATTAAAAAAAAAACGTTTAAATTTACGTTTTGTTAAGAGCAGAAAATAAAACGTCTGTTCGTAAATACAGAGAAGAGGGTTCTTCTCAAGAATAGAGTATAGAGTCCGCTAGCGACGGACAACGGACTCAAGAATAAAGTCTGCTATCGACTAACAACAATACTTCAACAATTAACATTTCTGATGTTATTACATTTAGAATAAGTGGTTCGATGTTTCTAAAAGGAGAGACTACGCACAGGCGATTCACTCATATATCCTATAACCAAACAAATGGTTAAAAAAGGACATCTTAACTACACAATTTAACAAGTTGACATTTGTTAAATATTTTAACAGAAAGTTTTCGTTAACACTTAAGGAAATACTTTACATATGAAAAAAGGAGAGGCCTTTATTTAGGCGTATGTATGATTTTGTTTGTGTACTTACATCGTTTATTCGAAAGGATGACCTCGAACCGTTTTATGTAATATTTATTTAGAAGTTGTATAACGGATACAACACCGTTGAAATATTGTTGTTTTTTTGTTTTGACTGGAATAATCACTCATTTCTATGTAGTATAATTAAAGGATCATTTTATTTGTAATCTATGACATTTTAAATACTACATTAAGTCTTATATTCGTGAAAGGTTTTAATCAGAGCTGTATTTGTCCAAAACTAGAGAAATAAAATGAAAAACATCATTCAAAAAAAGAAATTACCGTAGTATAATTTCACTCACAAAATTTGAAATTAAATTAACGTAGTTTACAGCGAAGTGCTATTTCATAACCGACTCTCAATGTTTGATATAATCTACTAAATCAGTATGATACGACAATAAAATAGTAAAATTTTAACTTGGTTAGTTAACAACAATACGAGTAGACAGGGTTGAGTTTACTCTTTCTGTCATAAACTCTTTTTATTACAGCAGTCAAGGGAGACGTCATCGGCTCGATAACGACAACGATTTCAAGGATACAATAATTTATAGGTATATAAACAACGGTAGAAAACGTTTTCAAGACAAGGGTGGACAAAAATGTATGATTAAATTATTATAGTAAAATGAGTAATGATTTTAAAGTGGAAAATATTTTCCAACATTTTTTATATTTGACTGTAATTTATAAAAATGGATATTGCACTTTTTTCAATTATTTATAGCACAAAAGTGCAGCAAATTGAGAATATATTGGAAGATTTTCTTATTTAGGTCATGCTGAGATAAAAATGTACATCAAATTTATAAAAAATCTAAGAATAAAATTTTGAAGCCTGAGTAAGTAATAATATAAGCATTTTCATAATAAGTAATAAGTACTATTAAAAGCATTTATGAAAACGAGTAAACGAAATATCAATTGCTAAATCTACATGATACTACGAGAAGAATTATTTCAAAATATTGTACCTAATAGATTCACGTTTATAATCCTCCTAATTCCACTTCCACAAAAACACTTTAAATAAACTATACTCCATATTTTATATCTAGGAACCGTTTGGGGTGAAAATTTTTTGAGTCTTTTGTTAGGTTAGTGTTTAGGGAAGTGTCGATAAATATTAAAATTATTGATATTTTTGACACGCTTTTATTAGGTCGGCCAGTAACTAAATATGTAACCGAAACTACGAAACTATAGTTTGCGCACCGCATTAATTTTGCTTCTCAAATTAATTGAATTTTCGTAAGATTTCTCAATTTAATATCTCTCTGCCATTATTATTTCTTTGAAGTTATAAGGTCAATTTGAAAACAGTCTATAACCTTATTAATCAACTTTACCTTTCTTAGCTATCTGCATTTTTCGCGTAGCTTTTGAACAAAAATATCGAACGTCCAAAGTACCAATTTAATTCGTTAGTCAAAGAGTTTCTCTGGATTCCGAACCACGTTGTTAGCGGTTTTTATGCAGAGATTTAATAGATTAATCTCCATAATATGGGTATCACTAATAATACCTCCATTAAATTTTTCTCATTACCTAAACCAATCTAATTGATAAATTACGTCAAATAAAGAACACCAAAGGTATAAATTTCATAATCTTGTTTAAGTTGTCTGGTAATCAAATTTATTTGCCAACATTTGAATCAGTAAAATCCTTTTTTGAGTAAATTTTTCATTGCTTGCTTAAAAGGTAATCTGGTGAAGTGAGAACAAGCGCAATTTGAATTGGCAAGAAGATCTTACAGAGAAACATTCAATTTCCACCCTGCATTTCGACGAGATAAGACACAATATGAATGTGATAAATTTCCTTGCGGCATTCCCTCTTTCAACGATCGCGTCACCTGACTGAAGAATGCCAGCATTCTAACGAACAATCATTAGCCACTTTCCAGTATCGCCTAAAGGAATATCATTTTATTTAAAGTGGGTACTTTACATAATTCTAAATGTACGTGAGTTGGTCCGATGTTACTCATTCTGAGTTGCTTCAATTGTATTTAATTATTTACGCCTTAAAATTTCCCTTCAATTCATATCACAAATGAAAACAACGGATAAATTAGTACCAACTGTAGCAGCAAAATAAATTTTAGTAAGTCAATTTATTTTATCTATAAACTACGTTAATATATTATTTATCGCTTTAAAATGATGAAAATCTGCTAAAAAGAAATTCACAATCTGATTCATCGGTTTACAGGTAGTTGAAAAATATAAGAGTAACAGCGAGCAAAGAACACTGTTTAATATTTATTCCGGTTTGTAGGATAGAAAACGGCACACGAAGTGTCCTCTGACTTGCATATAAAATTCATGAACATGAAAGGAAATTCAACCCAGCATCCATAAATTATTGATTCGTTTTAGTTTCGTTACTGAGAACTTTTAGAAACTTCGTGAACAGAAGGAATCTCCGTCTTATACAGAGTAAATTCCAGTTACCTAAAATGGAATAAGTGAGTATATTAATCGTACATTTTAAATGTTATTTTTTATACGACTTCAATAAATTTTAGGACTTTTATTATGAACTCACGCACCATCAATTTTAATAATTTCGCTGGAATTTATATTGATATTCACAGAAATTAACCACAAAAATATCCCAAAAGGATTAACCAGGAATATCTGCTTACTACTTCCAATGTAATCAACGAACACAATAAGGTTATCACAGTGGTGTGTTGGGTTGATAACATATCGTAATCTTCACGGCTCGGCGCGGGAACATAAGTTCGATTCCCGGCCGCTCTTCGAGCTGCGTCTGATCAGTTGCCAGGTTGCCTGTAAGATATTGCTTTCGTAGCAATTAGTCCACCATATGTAATAATGTATGTCCAAGGTATGCGCAGCATTCGTCTCCAACACCATCTCTCGAAGGAGTCTATCTTCGTTTGCTCCATCGATCGAATTGTCCATGATTCAGAGACGTCAGAGCCGTATCATAAATAAGTTCTGCCCTACCGTTTCCGTTATAGAATTAACGACTGGTACTTTGAAATTTGAATAAAGAAGCAGTTTTAACGAGGATATTGTGTGAAAATTACAAAATGCCGTCTGACAAGACTTAATAAGCATAATAAAGTAAGTTGATTGATGACTCCATAAATAAACTTTTGTCATTGCGCAAGCATTTAAAACGAAAGCATTTTTTGTACATATGTAAACAAAAAAATACTCAAAATAATTCTATGACTATTGTAAATGAATTTTTACGGCAATACGTTTCTTTTACTTTCTACTAAAAGGGAGAAAGGTTTAATAAGTAATGATTTAACCAGCTTATCTCAAATTTATAGTCATTGCTTGAGTCAACCTTGACGAAATTAAAATTAAATAAGTGTACACGAGAATAAATCGAGAGAACTATTAGGTTTTCTGGACTGTCTTGATTTTAAACATAAGGACAATCCAGAAATGTAGATTGTCTCACACAAATCAGAAATTGTTTCCTGCGTTTTAAACTATAAACATTCAATTGGAAAATTTCAGACTAATTAAAAGGATCACGATAATATGAAATATTCCTTAAAATGATTGCAATTAAAGTGTTTATCGTCATTACTTTTTCACTAACGACGGCAAACTTAGGTAATATATTTATTTTATATATAATGATAAAAATATATGTATATATACTGCCAAAACTTCATTAGGAGGAACTTGGTATCGTTCCGACTTAGTTACTAGGTGGACGCTTAGTGTTTAAGTGCATATATTAACAATTTCATACATAATTCGTAACAAATTTGTCATAAAATATTGGAATATAATAAATACTAAGTTTCTGTCACGTTATATATTATATACGAATTAATCAAAAGTTTTATATTAATTCTAATATTATTAGGATGCATGGACATAATTGACAGTTTCTAACATTTTTACGTCTCTTTTTGATAGCTTTTACAAAAAACAAAAATAAAAAATCGGCTTTTTTATTTAAGATGCTATGGAGCATATTTTCATTTCAATAAGACTATGTTTTATAAGTAAAGAGCTTCAATCGACATAAATTTGCCATATTTAAACACTTTAATACAATTTTTAAATTACTTACAATTAAATGAAAGTACGTGATGTAGTATAATTTCTACTTTCTTTAAGTTCTTCACCACGACCTAGGTTTCGTTGTATTTCAACATCTTCAGGTGAGCTATTAGCAAATATATAATTGAATCTTTGCTAATAGCCCACCTGAAGATGTTGTGATACAACGAAACCTAGGTCGTAGTAAAGAACTTAAAGCAAGTAGAAATAATACTACACCACGTAGTTTCATTTACTTGTAAATAATAAATTTCTACAAAATTGACGCCACATATATTCAACAATTTTTAAAATCATGTGTTAGAGATTTGTGATTCGCTAAAAGTTCCACGAAATTTTAACAGAGTATATACTTTCCCCCGTAGTTTTCTCGCTTAATAGAATGCAATGTTTACTTTATCAATAAAAATGTTCGCTTTGCGCTTACCAGTTATATAATTACATAAATAAAAATATGGCAAAAACAGCTTCAAATATTTACACCTGTCTAATATTTATTTGAGTAAAGTACATAATATAAACTATATGTGTAATTTTACGGCGAATATCTTATCAAATCGTATATCAAAGATTTCTTCCACATAAGTACATAAAAACTCGTTTGCCTGAACAGAAATGAAGGGGAAAAAATGAACTCGCTGAAATAATTTCACTACGAATGAAATACGAACGCGACAGGAAAATAAATTATACCAGTTGAAGATTTAACTAATCAATTCTGTCATATTATACGATGGAATGCAATTTTATTTTTATTTATAGACGTAAAAATGTAAATATATTAAATAACGATTGCAGTGTTTATTATTAGTTACAGAAGTACGTAGGCAAAATTTATTTTTTGTTTTATTTTATGTGTAACATGTTACAGGACTCCATTATTTTTTGTGTAGAATATTGAAAGTCACCAGTGTAAAATTGAAAAAAAAAGTAATAATTGCAGAATTCCAGTATTCACAAGAGGACAGTATGTAAGACGTGTACGACGCGCAATCTACAACAGGTTGCCTCTACGTATGTAGAAATATGACTAATTAAGAAATGCCGCAAATCCTGTGCTGCAAAATAATACGCCCATTATTTCTTGTCTGTCATTTTAGCAGACAGATGTGCTTAATTTTTTTATGAATTGTAAAATAATATCATAAAGTGTAGATATAACCTTACGTTATGACTTACATAAAAAAAATCATAATTGTTCCACACTGCAATGTTTATTATTTTTCAATAAAAACGTAACATTTTCGGTTAGATATATTCTCATAAACAAAATAAGTCCCTGCTACTTTTAACATATACTATATTATATTTTTATATGATGTTATATTTTTTCCCAACTAGGCGATCAGTAATACATAAATTCACAATAATTTCTATTCATAATGATAAAAGACCATAAAATGTTAGATATTTGCAGACTAGATTCAATTTAAAATTACAAAAGAGTATTGATGTAAAAGAAATGTTTTTTTCATAGAGATATATGAAATAATCTGATCTAAATTTCGTTTAGGTTTATAACGTAAATTCCGAAAACTTTTTGCAATATTGCGTGAACTTTAATCTATCTTAACTGCGCTGATTAATCTATAGTCTATAGATGTATCTTCATAGGTAAATATGTGGAACAAAAGCACAAATTATAAAAAAAATACGTGCTAATATTTCATTGCAGTTGAAAATTATTAAAATAAAATAATGTATTAGCATCTGGAATAACATCATATGCCCATGATTAAAATGTTTTGTAAGAAAATTACAGAAATCTGCGAAAAATCTGTTGCAAATACGAAAACTAAATTAAATACAGAAAACAATTTCAGTTTTTAATTTGAACAATAAGAATAATATTATTAAAAGAAAAAAAAAATTACGTACATATATATATATATATATATATATATATATATATATATATATATATATATCTATATCTATATATATATATATATATGTATATGTATATGTATATATATATATATATATATATATATATATATATATATATGGACACTTTGGTATATTCTCGTGGGTATTCTAATCGTGTTTATTGCATTTTTTTTTAATTTGTTTCTCTGTTCAGATACATTTTTGTTCTTGTTGTGCTACTGTCCTTTTCCAATATAATTTATTTTACGCGATATTAATAATCAGTGTTCGGTATTGTAAGAACGTGTTGCTTAAAGCATTAAACAAAATGAACACTGTAAAATATCTATTGCATTACTAATTAGAAAGATATCTAAAATTTCATATATAATTTATATATATACGTTGCAAATGCAAAACAAGTATTATTGAAATATACCACAACGATGAGGCAAACATTAGTAGATACCGAGCGAAAATTAGTTTACGGTTTCTACAAACTTGGGATGAAAATTGAACTTCCGCTTTAGTTTCCGCTTAGTGAAGTTGATAATTTATAGGGCGCCGTTAGGTATCTGCCTTAACCATGATTGATGTGTGGATTATTTAGAATCCTTCAATGGAAAAAATTTGAAGACAAATCTAAAATATAAATTTCAACATAACAGGTAACAAATCTGAAATATAAATTTCAACATAAAGCTTAACAAAAGAAAAAAGTTTGATAATAATAAAGGTAGCAATTTTAAAATATTGAAACGGGAAAACCATCTAGACAACAAAACGATGAGTTTATATTGCTAGCAATTATTTATAACGTATGACAGCATGCCCGAATATAATTAAAATTATTAGCTAAAAATTCACGTATACCCCTAAGTTTGAACTTAAAATTATTATGGCCGTTAACTCTGAATGAAACTGTAATTTTACGATATTACAAAGCGGTTAAATATTATATTCAATTATATTAGACGTAAATATTATATGCAATTTTTTCAGAAGATTTCTGTATGTCTGTGTTATGTCTATTACGCAATTTATCCGATATATTGCAACTTGACGCTTGTTTCATTAAAATAAAAAAGAAAATAAAATTTTCCGAATGAAAACACATGCATTATTATTTTTACCGCCGGAAAACTTTAAATTCAAGAAAAATAATTACAAACCTACACAATGTGTGACAAGTATAAAGTCAATATAAATGCGAAGTCATAGCGTGGCAAGTGAAAGAATCCGAGTAAGCTACCTTAAAAGAGATATCTTTCACTGACTCCAAATTAGTTCGATTCTTATTCACCTCACTTAATTATATGGTAAGATAATTCACCCGAAAGATTCCTTCTTAAAACCTACATTTCCGAAAAAAATATTTTACTATCGGGGATTGTTTATACTCTTACAGTATAAACAATCCCCCAAACCTCTCCTCTTAACCACTATTGTCTAAAACGAAAGTCAGTTGGTTGCAAACGTGTCACAAAGTTAAAAAAACAATCTTCTTAACAACATGAAATGTTATATTTGCTAATAGCTAAGTACTGAGCTGCCATAGGGTGAAAATTCTGACCCTTTTAGTATCCTAGATAATGTATCCAGTGGGCACTCACTACCTCTGGGCAAATTACATATCCTTTAAGACGATTTTCATTCATTAATGTTGAGAGGAAATTGTTTTCCACGACTAATTATTCTATATCCCGCAAATAAAACCTTATAGTCTTTAATTATCGCGTTCATTTGTATGAACGTTTCGTTCGCTTTCATCTTAAATATAGTCACTTATTTCTACACCAAAGTTCATCCAAATGAAGTTTTGTAGCAATGACGTCAATATAAGTAAACTGATATCACACCTACAAATATTTGGGTTTTTGTCGGATCCACTTGAATTTTCTCGATATTTTTCAGTTTGAAACAAGTAACAATTTGTATAATCGTTAGAAGGATGTTTTACATTAATGTAGGTTTTAAATCTTCACCCTTTTTAGGATTTAAGATATAAACTTTGTATTTGTCATTAGTTCTTCTACCTACTGTAAGTTTCAAATCATTACCCGTGGACTTCTAATTAGAACATACATGAGAATCATACTAAAAAAAACCACAAGAAAGCTTTCATAATTTTACATCAATATTTATGAAATTTTTCATGCTGATACAAAAGTATCAGCATCAAAAATTTCATGCAAATACTTTTTTACCTGCATGAAAAATTTCGTTTGCAAAATACTTGGTTTAAAGTGCCTTGCAACAAGGGCTCCATCTTATAATTCGAACATCATGAATTTCAAAGAAAAAACTGAAAAAATTCAAACTTTAAAATTTTCACTTCAGATTATTTCAGTGAATTTAGACTAATACTTGGAAGAGATATAAAAAACTACAAAACCTCACTTTATGCATGTTTTCATAAGCAGTTGGTCTTTTTTTAATTTATCACGCCACTATTTTTCCTCCAAGAGTTTTAAAGAATAGTTTACAATATTACTAAAATTTTCTTCTTTTGCAGATAATATTTCTCAATATAGTGCTTATCGCATACTAGTTTGAAGTGATCAAGTCAACTTAATGTTACCTTTCTAGCTTGTGGCGTTGTATTTTTTTTTGTTATACATATGAAAGAGAAAAATAAATTCCGATTTTCATGCGAACGAAGTCGTGGGCACAGTTAATTTAAAATATTTGCAAACAACCCGACATTGTCTTATTGCTCTCTAAAACCAATTTAAATTTATTGTGTCAAATGTTGATTAATTTTTAAAGCAGGGAATAGCAATTAGAAAGAGATTTTTTTGTAAAGGTAAATAAAACAGGAAAACATAAAGTAATTGAAGATGATTTAACAATATTCGGTGTAACCTTTTTCTATCGTATTGTGACAGAGTTGTCGAAAATCCGCGTTTTATTATGTGATCAGATAGAATTTGAACATGATCCTGGATGAGTTGGTATCTTTTCATATATCTTGCATATTACTAATTTTGCATTAAAGTAACAGGGTAAATGATTATCGAAAACATGCCATAGATATGCACCTGTATGTAGACGGAGAGTATTATAAAACTCTCCGTCTACATTTTTTAAATCTTAACCTCTTCATAGCTTATGAAGTAGATATCAGTGTTTGCATAATCGTCTTACCAACATCGACAACTCTAAGTACGTAACCTCCCGATAAAGGGAATAAATTAAAACTGATTGGCACAGAATGAAGTTGAGATAATTAAACCACCCTAATTTAGAATCATTTCTGATATCTCTGTGTAGTATATCACCTTTCTATATACCTTTTAAAATAACTTTTTTCATTTCATTACATACATTTCAAGCTATTTAAGCATTGTTAAATCAACATACATGCGCACAAATTGAAAAGCATTTTTTTTAAATTTTTAACCATAGTGCATAGAAATGTTCGTTATATAATATAGTTTAATTTATATAGTAAAATAACAATTTTAAACTGTTAAATATGGTGGTATTACAATGTTTAGTTAAATTTAAGACGATTTCGTCTGCTATATTTTCATCTAGAAGAAATAGAGTGACAATGAGGAATCGTTTGGCGGTATATAATTAAGGCATTGAAATTTCTTAGTGGTCATTTTATATTACAAAGAATTACCTAAATGGTTGCTGTTACTTACACAGCCCTAGTTGTACGAAGTTGCAAAATAATTGTACACAAAAATAAAATTCCACATACTGGAAATTTGAGATCAGCTATTCTCACTTTGTGCATAAACGTACCTATCAATTACTTACATGAACAAAACAAATTTTAAGTACTACTGCCTCTACCAATGCTACTCCACTTCGCTGCCTTTGAAATACCTCAACCTGCTCCATTAGTAGCCCTCACTCAGGTCGTTCTAAAGCACGAAGTTTCCAACTCCGGACTTTCTCCTCAAAAGCAAGAACGTGTCGAGTGTTCATGCAATTTTTTTGCTGTCTATGGAAAGAATAATGATAAAATGTTGAGCTAAATTTTTCGAATTTTAATGAATCCAAACAAAAGTCCAGTGTAGTGATAAAAGTACCCATCTACCTAAGCAGTTCAACGAGTCGCTGTTGGAAGGAAGAGTTATTGAGACAGTTTCCTAAGAGACACTGCTTACTGGCTTCAAACATAAGAGTGTTTCTATAGCCGAAGAGTGCTACACTACTATTCTGGAGCAGCTTAAAGAACCATTGAAGGAGAAAAGGTAAGAGAAATTGGCGATAGGTGTGCTGCTTTTGCAAGACAATGCATCTATACACAAGATTCATGTTACGAGGGCTGATCTTAAAAAGTTCTGCTTTCAAATGTTGCGACACACACCTTGACTTGACCTCCTAAGACTATTATTTGTTCCCTAAAGATAAATGGAGCTTCGTGGAAAAAAAAGATCAGTTAGGGTACCATTTCGATTTTCGAGTGCTCTATTTTACCTTTTTATTTTTACGCTCTTCTAACTGCGTATCTAAATTATTTCTTGTCTTTTTCACTTATCACAAAGCGGCCAGTTGTGAAATTTTTAATATAATAATTTATTTCACTGATATAAAATAGTTATAATTCTAGACAAAATGTACAGCGCAATTCGACTGGGTGGTTTTCAGCAATCCTAATAATATCATTAACAAAAAATATTCAGTACATTAAAAAAACTACAACTTTTCAATACTATTGTATATACCGATATAATTATTGTTTAGGAATTATTGGTGTGTATGTACATATATATATATATATATATATATATATATATATATATATATATATTATTTAGAAATTATCTAAATATTCGATACGTTGTACTAAACTTAATGTTAAATATTTTAGTTTAATATTGTCGATGTAGAGAACGTCACTAAATATTTCATTAATTTTAAATGGTAGTGAATTATTTACGAATAGTATATATAAAAACAAAATAAAAGTGGATTCACTTATGATAGATGACATCGTTCCTAAGTTCACTTGTCTGTCCGTACTTTTTGACGGAACGTGTCACCAATTTCGAAGAGAAATAAATGTATTACACAAAAAAGAAGCTTTTTTTCCCAGCTAAACTAACATTAAAAGGTGACAAGATGTGATGTAAATTCGCTTAGAGAAATTATGTCAAAAATTGATAAGCTCTACATGCGAAGTATGGGCGTATGAACTCTCTTTCAATTCGTATCTCCATTATTATAACAGACATTCTGTAATAAACGCTAATAAACTTTTAAAGGTTATAATATTCAATAACCATTCAAATTTTTTGTAGATTTTTATATTTTGTAGACTGTTTGACATTACTTGAATGCAGCTAGGATATTTTAAAAGCTTAATTTAAAAATACAACCAACACTTTAACTCCCTTTACTTTCATTGTTATTGTTCGCTAATCGGACTCATACAGTATTGCACATCTTATATTCCTCTAAAAAAGAGATTTCCTTTGTACTTTAAACTAACAAACCAAACACAAATAGAGGTCGTAACTTTTTTATAATTTTTTACACGAAAAAAGAGAAAAAGACTTCAAAATAATGAGATAAATAGGTTTTCTTCATTACCTAAAAATCAACTTCGAAGAAAATTGAAAATGTAGGAATAAAAATATAGTATTTAGTCTTTATGAAAATGTTTATTAATTACTAATTTTTTCTTTAATAATCCTTAATTATAATTGAGCCTTTCCTTGAAAAATTGTATAAAAATGAACGAATCAGAGAGTTTATTCATGTAAGGAAATTGGAAATAATAACATAATATACCCACAAACTAGACTCTTATTGGAAAGACAATTAATACATTTTTTATGAAGTAATCTTATGGGAAATCCGACCATAGAGTATCATTGTAAGTATTTATTGGTCAATAATTGATAAATTAAGGAACGAAATGAATCGAAAATTAAAGGGTATCATGAAATTAAAGTGTGTCATCAATGATGACACACTTTAATGAATCGACAATGAATCGAAAATTAAAGTGTATCATGAAATTAACGAAAATAAAAGTGTATCATGATGAAAAATTATAGTGTATCATGATTAAATAAGGTTTAAGAGACCAACAAAATAATAAAATATAAACTTCCGATATTTTATAGATGTGATATACTTATTTGGATATTTGAATTTACCTTATAATTATTTGAAGAATAGTATAAATGTCCAAATAATGCAAGTAATGCATTTTTTCGACTACGCTAATTTGGTATAAAACAATAATACTTGAAAACAGTTGAAACACAAAGAAACTTTAAACCAAAACCAAACAGCTCACTGGAATAAATATATTGACAACTGTTTGCAACAAATTAAAATTAGTTTTTCCAAAAATAATTACCACCCAAATCAATGTAATACAATTCTCCACTTTCAAAATCTTAAGTATCTTACTAACGTTTCCATTTTTTTTCACTTTGCCTAGTTTAAAAATACTCTGTGTATGACCTCAAAAACATTGTTTTAAATCAACGAACATCAAACAATAAAGTTTTCTGTCTAAAGTCGTAAACTGGAAGAGACTAGTTTCAATGCTAACCTATTTATTCTTTTATCTGTCTATCTTACACTAAAATTTAGAATAAAAATACAAAAATTAATACCTAGGCATAGATAAGACGATTATTTACATTGTTAGTGCAGTTAAATCAAGACAAAGAACTCTTAGTGCGCTACTATGTATTAAACATATAAATTATATTTACATCACTTTTTATAATAAGAAATTTCTAGTCGGACGAGTGCCTATGTGTTTAATTATATTTGTTCCACTTCTTGTACCATGAACTTACAACTTCAACTTTTAGAGTTCCATATCTCAAAAGGAAAAACGACACTCTTATAAGATCAATCCGGCGTCTGTCGGTCCGTCCGTCACAATCGTTTTTCTCAGAAAGCGCCTGATGCAGAATCTCAAAATTGGGCTCAGTAATAAAAAATAATTAACCCGCGTATATCTTAATTGCTAAAACTCAAAAACATTTGTTTGAAAATTTTAGAGCGAGCATGTTAACGGGTCAATTTTTTTATTCCTTTTTATTATGAGGTATATGATTTGAAATGGTTAGTACTAAGGATCTCAAAAATTTCATAATTTCTGGTACTGTATCTTCAGAGGTATAATGAAAAATATCCAAAAAAATATGTTGCCTTCCCCTCACTCTTATTTCTGAAAATACTCAACATCAAATATTAAAAAAATATGGGTTTCTAAGGCAAAACTAAAGTAATGATTCTACATGTCATAATTTTGTTTTCATTTGCACCACATTTTACACCTACGGAAGATATATTAAGCAATATATTTATGTTTTTCGATAGACAAAATAGTTATGTTTTTTCGATAGTCTCAGTTTTTGAATTAAAAACAGGATAAATAAAAGTCTTTATTTTTTTCAATTTAAACATTGTATGGGATATTATTTCAAAAGGTTTGTTATGAGTAAAACAAAAACAAATCATAATTTAGAATTGCATATTTAAAATTATATTCCAAAAAATATACGAGAATACAACGTTTTCCACTTTGTTCCAACATTACTGATCCACAAATCATGAAGAGAACAGCGTTGGTAAAATTTGACTAAGATGTAGCAGAGAATCTACAGCGATTTTCCTGGATTTTAACATTTTTAAAAAATACGTTACATGTTTTAAATCTGTGAAAGATATAATAGGCAACATCTTTAAGATCTGGAAAATTAGTATTTGCAAAATTATTTAACAGGAATACTATGTATCCTTAAACTTTGCCTAAATAGAAGGGAAAATTTTTAGTGTTAGTTCTATACTTGTTTCACAGATTTTTAATCTTATTATTATCTCTTCCATAAGCTTGATGGGTGAACACGGGAGTCGGCAAAAAATTTTGATCATTATATAATGACCACTTATAATGACCACTATGTAGTTTTAGTTCATTTTTCTCACAAGTTTGTTTTCTTATTTTTTTTCTAATATATCACCTGATAATTCTCCTGTTTCTTTGATCCCCCATGAGATCTAACAATGTATCAACATCACTGCGTTCTTTTTATAGACATGTTTATTTTGGAAGTTAGGAAAAGGAAATTATAAGACATTTTTCATCACAAATAATTTTCATGTGACATTTGCCATCAACATTTAATTTTAATGAATTAATTATAATTATTTTTTTAATTTTCTCTCTTTTGTGATGACTGTATAAAAACAAAGGCCGTGAAAAATAATTAGGTCCTCACTCTGATTTACGATAAGAACAGTACCTTAGAGGGACCACTTCTTAACAAAAACAATAAAAAAAAAAAAAAAAGTATATATATATATATATAAAATATAAAAAATCAACTGCGTAAGGATTTTATTCATAAGTTAGTACGGAAAGTTGTATTATTTCTTTCAAAGCTTCCTCCCTAGCCACGACTAAACCGGACATATAAGTGCATCAAGTTCCTGCGGCGGAAACCCTTCTTAAGTAAATTGCCTATCCTTCCAAGAAGCTGAATGTTATTTTCGTAGCAACCCTTCCTTTTTTCGTATCATAACAATGATTTCACTTTTTAAATATATAACAAGCGCGATACCACTAAACCCACATGTTGACTTCGCTTTAGTGGTATCGTGTCGTTACATTTTATACCTTAATAAAATTCAACGATGAGTATTCTTTCATGTATATATACACATATGTAAATACATATACATACACACACACACACACACACACACACACATATATATATATATATACATATAAATACACATATATATTTATATAATATGTATATATTTACTTATTAGGAAGATAATGCCTATACTTTATGGGAATAACTCGTTAACAAAACAAGTCTAAAACTTGACCTCCCGGGTTTGACATGGAATAAGCTTACATAGTTTAGTGGTCATAGAAGGGTGTCCTCCACAAATTGTGACCCACCGATCGCCACTGGTATATACAATAACAGAATTCTATAGTGATTTTTTGTTTCAATTTGGGAGCAATCATACTATGCAATCGATTCGATTCAGGTACACGAGTGTATCAGATTGTGTTCTAACGGCATCTAAAGTGTACCTACACCAAATACATAATAGAGGAATTATATTACAAACTTTGTATTTATAAAAATCATTTAAATATACTGGAACACCGTTTATTTAATTTTTTTTCATTTTTAGTAAAGGTTTTTTACTAAATAAATGAATGGTAAATCATACAACTGCCATCGAGAACGGATATATAATATAAGTCAATGACAAAAATGACGATTACAGATGGTGGTGTACTTTATTTTAAATTAACGTGCTAAATCAAAAGAAAAAAAATCGATTGAAAAACATAGCAACCAACCTTATTAAGTATAAGAATAGTGATTGAGTCCTCTAAAAGTAGTTACTATGAAAGGTGACAGACAGAAATGGTGACAGGTTGATTCTTCTTGTTGTTATTTACCTAAACCTACATCTAAAGTTAAATAACTTAACCAAAGCTGAAAAGAAATTAACCATAACAAAATGTAAGGAAATAGGAATAAAATATACACAAGTTTTTTATAATAATTATTTAGCCATAAACAATTATCTATTTTTAATCACTTGAAAATGATACTATTACACCTTCAAAACGGTTAAGTAAGAAAGGAAAAAAATATACGTGGGCTGTAACAAGTTGAGCTGAACGTTCGTAAGTCCTAAAGCTTCGTGGAATAAAATGTGGGTACTTCTACAACAATGTTGCGTATTAAATGCTATTACAAAAAAAACATTAACATACTTGATTAATAATTAGAAAAGATTCATAACCAAAGTTTACCCCTTAAATGATAGTAAATCCCGCAATACAAATTATGATATTTAAATTGAAAAAAAAACACTGCTTTAATGTTAAAGTTTGTTCCAACTTATTCACACGATCGTTATTTGCATTGTTACCAAGCCCGTCAGTGCCAGATGTAACTTTTGAGTTATGGCCAAGGCAGCCACTTCACCGGCACTTTTCCTCGTTTATAGAGTTTTAAACATACATAAAATTGTACCCGTACTCCCTGGGTCGTGCACTTGAATCTGTTGTTTCAGGTTAACTTTATGTGCTATATTATGTGAATATATTGCGGTTATTTACGAAACGTTAACTGACTTGATATATGACGTATTTTTTGAAAATTTATAAAAATAAAATCAGTGGTCTGTAATTATCTTCATGTTCGCCGATACTTCTATAAATTTCTTCAATTATGTAAATTTCAAAATTGATAGTGTAATGCTTGGAAAACTAATATTATTCCATTCAATCTTTATCTAATCTATACTTAATTGGCTATTCTAATAAAATTATACAATTGTCAGAATCAGTGGTATGAAATTTATGAAAAATAAAACTTGCTCTAATTCAGAATTAAAATAGGTATATTACGAAACTTTTAACTTTATTTACTCTTTTTTATAAAGACAATATATTTTGATAATAATAATTATGCGAATGTAATGCATTGTTTGATAAAATAACATACAACACCTACTTACTTCGCCAACGTTGTCAAGATCGATTCGATATCTACAAAAAAAGAAATAATACTATAAAAATTATGTTGCTTTGACAAATCCAAGAACAGATCACGTATGAGAAGCGACTGAAATTTTGTTTAAAAAATTAGAATAAGTTATTCACGAGGTAAAACATAATTAGATCAAATCAATATTTTATCTGAAAAAGAGTAGTTATAAGTTATTAATAACAAAAGGGTGCGTTGTGTTTAAGATAGCCACGTGTAACCATTAACACTTCAAATACGATTGTTAAACTTAGAAGTTATTTCACAGGTTAAGTACATAAACTGATATTGGAAATTTAAAAAGGGCGCCTCTCGTTAAAAATAAAACCCCTCAAATAAGAGGATTGCATGCAGAATGTAGCAAAGTATAAAATTAAATGCAATTTACGACACATCACTTTAAATTTAAGGATGGTGATAAAACAGCTAGGTTTATCTTGCATCTTAATATCAGAATAGAGTCACGTGGAGCTTTAGAAAGTGGTATCTTTAGTCACTGAGACTTGGTTGAGAATGGACCGATCTTAGAGTCATTTATTTCTGTTCGCTAAGTGTGTTCTCGAAAAGATGAGATTATCCGAAATTCAAGTCCTCGAATACAAACTTAATAAAAATATATTTAGGTGTTTAACTCACGTGTGTTCGAAGAAAGAAACCGACTTAAAGCCAAAGAAACGAAAATTTTAAAACAATATTTTTTTGTCCTATTATTATATTTCCCTAAATCATTTTTTATGTAAATACTTTTAATGTGCAAATAGCCCAATTCTACAGTTTTATTAAGTACATAGACAATAAATTTAATAAAAAATTAGGAAACAATGTAAATTTATTTCAAATACATACAGTATACAAAAATTTACTTAAATTAGATGGACTATATATTTGGGTAACTATAATTATGCGTGGAGTAGCTAAAGATTTCTTTGCTGCTATTATATTAATACAGTGTAATTGAATTTTCAAAAGCAATAAATTCGCATATCGTTTGAATTTCGACGAAATAAAAATTTTACATGGTGTTTTTCAAATACCTGTAAAATTGCTCGATGCAAAGTTGAAAGGGGTTGATAACTTAGGTTATTTAAAACATTCTGAATCATACATGTCTTTGACGAAGTGTGATTATTATTTTTATTCCTATTACAATTTTTTTTTAAATTAAATATTTAAAAGTTAATTCCCAATAGAGTCCCAGTAAAAGTTGCATGACTATACTTTTATATTTTTTATTTACGTAACAATTTTTCGACTTATAAAACAAGAATTTTTAATACCGTTTCTTTTACTATGACAATTTTTTTGGAAATATCTTATATGTATAGGTAGACTAATTCCATTATTTTAAAAACTCGAATGAAATTTTCACATAATTTCATTATATGTGGAGAAATGTAACTGATTTTTTTTTAATAACGAAAACTATAAAAATTTTACCATAATTTTTAACAAAATAAAAGAAAAGAAAAAGCCCAGCAGATACAAACATTCGCGCAATCCGTAATTACCACTGGATTAAAAGTCAATTTTGCTCTTGAGAGAACTAATTGTATCAGTCATTCTATGTATCTACTTTATTTATAAGGTATTTCTAATCCGATTTTGTTTTTATATTGTACATTCTCTAAGAATCCTAGTTTTTTTACCTAATTACTTCGAAATTTTCAGAAATCGGACAAACCCAGAAAGGAAAGCGTTCGTTTGACGTAAGTAACAAGTTATGGAATTTCCAACTTTCCATTTTTTACTTGTACGCATATCACATTAAAGGTATTAGATGGATTTGACTTTAAAAATTCTTCTGTTGTACTTTTGAAGGAAATTGTTTTTATGTATTGAGCGTATTTAAAGTATATGCAAGTTGCCACCCCGATTGTATATTTTTTCCTACTCAAAAGAAGTGGTTATATTATTATTGCAAATAATAAAAATAAAGACAAAAAATATACAGCAAATCAAACATCAGTCGGAAACCAGAAATCATCTCTGTGAATCTAGTCTGAAAGCGCTCAATGGAGCATTCAAAATATGAAGAGAGTCGAAAGACGGAAGAATGATGCAGGAGGTTCATGCGCTTACAGAACAGTTGAATTAAATTAAGAATCTTCATCTCTTATCTTCGCAGAAACATGAAATGCTACTAAACTCAAGGTCGAGGGTTTATCACTCTAATAATTTAATAACTGAAAAAAAATACATGATCAAAAGCAATTCCATCTGAGTTGAATCTACACCCTTTGAACATCCGACAGTGCCCTTTGTAAAATTTGAAGGAAATAAATAAGGGCTCATATATTTTATCAAAAAATGTAACTATTGAAGTTCTTCAATATTTTCTCTAGCATTAAGATATAAGTATACCAGACAAACGAATGCGTTTGCAGAATACTACGGGCTAAAAGGTTGAATAAAGTCACGATACGTTCAATGTTATGAAAATCGTGGGAATACAATATTATCATTTCTAGCACCTTATAGGTTTCAGTGACATAACAAATACGAGGTGATTATTCATAATTATACCGAGATCTCAAATGGTTGAAACAGCTCCGATCGTGGCTCCATCTAGCTCATAACTGAAAAGTATATGTAAGCGGGAGCATGTTATTATTGCTAATTAGTATGTAGGTTATGTTTCATTGCAAAACGGAGTTTGATAGCTGGTTCGAATAGCTCATTATCAAATTGGTTATTGACATTTGAGAAGAGAGACAGAAACTAACGAGCCGGGCTGACAACTGAGGGCAAGACGTTTATGTAAATAACAAACAATCTATAGTGAATCTCGATCATTAACTCGGCTTATTCCAAATCGATAAATATAAGGATAGGATTTAAAATTTCCAAACTGTATATATTATTTTCGAGCTTGAAAGTAGTTAACTTACATTTTATTAGAACGAAACACATTCCTGCCCCCCATAATTTCAATAGAAGAATGCCATTGTCGACGCAATCGAATGCCTATTTAAAAAAAGTAATAAATTAGTTAGAATAATGTTTACCCGGCTGATAATTTTTATTAGAGTCAAGGAAAAGAAATTACCTTAATATGCTAAGAATTTTGTTAATTAAAGGAAAAAAAAACACCGATCTACTAATGATCACATGATTGATCATCGGTTCACATATTTATTTGAACATCAATTTTTACAGTTTTTGTAAAGTATTATCTCAACTAAATTTGGAGCACTACCATAGATTTTAGAGAGAGGTTAAAACGAAATAAAAAAAAAATTGTTAGCCCGATATAGTGAAAATAGAAACAATATATTTACTACTTACTCCGCTTTGGTTGGAGATAGTCTGATGCCGAATATATGGTACACAATTGTAACTAAACCTACACGTGTGCCGTATATGTGTTCCACTCAAGCTCATATTAGTTTGGGAAAGGGTTTGTATTTTCTTTTGTGCGAGTGACACAAATTTCTTTGCCAATATCGCTGCTTGTTAGTGCAAAAAGATCTTGTTTACGAACTTGAAGGAAATGGTGGGAGTCTGGAGCTAATAGATGAGCAGGCGAGTGGAAAAGCTAGAGGGTAGGAAATAAGAGAGGTAGGAAGAAGAAAACGGATAAAATTAGGGCAAGGACTGATTGAGAAATTGAGATTGGGAGTAAGACTGATTGAGAAAATAAGAGAAAAAATATGTGAGGGAGAATGAGAGTGGGCGAGAGAGGGAAGAATGGTGAGAAGGAAAAGAGAGTGGAGAGGGGGAACTAAAATAATAAACGGTTTAGCAGTGAACAAAAAACAAGAAGTTTCACTTCTAATGCGTGTGTCGATAGCGCTTCCTTTTTAGGGTACCTGTATATACAATCTTTACGAAACTCTATTGCTCTCACTTCTTTGTACGTTCGTCTGCATGTCGCCACTCTTTAACTTCTAAAGTACAAATGCTGTATGCTGTATAGCACATATTTTGTAAAATGGTAACTTAATTCCAGAACCAATTTTGTCGTGGAAAAAAGCAGGCAGAAGTGTGTAACATTGTCGTTTTTCATATTGTGAGCGTCGGAAGATATGCTGGTATAAATCGGTAATTAATTTGTTAATGGTTATTAGAGAAATATTATTCAACAGTAAATGTTATGTAAGATGTACGTGAACGGTAATGTTAAGTGTAATGTAACGTAATCTCTTCGTAATTAATTTTTTTAATTGTGAGAGTCGAGCAATAGCTAAATCCCTAATTTTTATTATTTTAGAGATAAATATACATGTACTCAGGACTTAAACTTATAATTTTGGTTATGTTAATTACATAAACGAATGATTTGCTTGATTTTCCCTCAAGCGCTAGTCGATATTCCAGACATGACATCTAAGACTTTGAACATAAATTAATGTGTAAAAAACATTTTGAGCTTGTTTTTATGACGTCGTTTTTATGATGATATATGATTGTTTATGTTAGTGTTAGAATTTGTTAAAAGAGAATATATTCCTAATTTCAAACTACTGGTATTTATTTATATTGAGTTGTAAAAAAAATCATTTCATTTTTGGTATGTAAGAAAAAACTAGTACAAATTTTAGGTTATCCCACTTAAAATTCAATCGTTGTTGCTCACTGCAAATTTTGCTAAAATTATTTTGTATTAGAGGCAAGTTAGCTTTTGATATAAAACATGTCTCGGTGTAAATTTCTAACTACAATTAAATTTTCGTAAAATTTTCGTTTCATTAACACCCAAAATTATCTAATTCTAGAACTACATCAAATAATTACCACGTTAATAGATATCGTCCAAAATACAAAATGCTCTGAAAAGAAAATTCTTTAAACAGAAAAGTAAGGCTCCATTGTTTAAAAGTTCAATATAATTTACTAATTATAATTATGGATAATTACTTTAAAAATTTAAGGCTGTTCGTTTTCGTGAATATATTAGAGTTAACGAGTATTATCTTCGAGAGCTTCGAACGTTTTTTCTTATCGCTGATATCAGGAAGGATAGGAAGGAAACAAATGATAACTTAATATTTTATTGATGATTGGTCTGTGATATGAAAAGGATATAAATAACATACACGTCATTTGCATGGTCTCGGTTGCCCACTCGGCGGACGCACCCGTAACCTCATTGATGCAACTGGACGCCACGACATTTTTATGTTCCTAGCAACGTTTCACTCGATCATGTGTGGAATTTCAAAGATGTCACTCGATTGCTTATAGAAAACCTATATTTCATTTTAATTTTAATTGCATTTTAATAATTAACTTAAATTAAAAAACCTAATTTGCATTTTAATTTAGCGTTTATACGAGATTAGGTCAACTATATGTTGATTTCTTATTGTTTTGAAATTTAATCACATGCAATTCTACAATAGAAAGTAAGAATTAATATTTTATACACGCGATGTATGATCCTAATAAGAGCTGTAGAATTGAGACTTCTAGCTTTACCGCGTTCAAATTTATACAACTTGGAAATTACAAGACGCTTAAAAGCAAATATATAATAGCGATAATCTCCCTTTTCACCTATCCCCACGCTATAATTTTGCGTCTCTATTTTACGTAACAAATTTTTCAATGGATCAACCATTGGCTATCGAATAGTATAATGTAATATTAGATGTAAATAATGGATTTGGAGTTGCAATGCGAAACTTTATCTCCCGATTTTATTATCATCAAATTTTCTGAATTGGATTCACTATCCTAATAAATTTAAATACCTACTCATTCAAACATATTTATGACACACAAACGAAATATTCGAAGAAAGCGTTTTAATAGTATCAGTCAGACAGTAGGTTGCATTTGGCTTTTACAATTTAAAATTAGACACCTCGATATCAATAAATACATAAAGATTCAAGGAATAAAATGGGCTTCTCATAAGAATAGGGCTTCTCATCAAAATGCATGAGGTGAAATATGTTTCAAAAATTATGGTTAAACCTATTTGTATTAGACAAAGAGGTAGAATAAAAAGAAATTTCTATTCACAATCAGTATTGAAAGTGAATACTTCAAATATAGGAGTGAAGAAGTGAAGAACTATCAATACGCTCATTTAGAAGGCCAGAGTGCAAGGAAAAGCGGTAAAAATACTTCCTTTAATTTCTTCGGAATTGAAATGATTTAAAAATTGAAATGGCATTTCACCAAAATTGTTTGAGTGTTAAATTTTAGTCTCGCTCCATTTTTTCTTGTTAAAATGTTAAAGTATTTGTCATGTTTGTAATTATAATGGATTATTTCTTTTCACTTTAGTTTTTGTGTACGTCATATGATTTATCAAAAATTTAAAAAAAACACTATGTACAATTATTTTGAATGAATCCCTTAATGTCTTCCTCTTTTTAATAAATCAAATCGCAATGTATAAAATCGGAGTGAAAATTTGAAGAATAATTTTTTTCAACAGACAAGAAGTCCAATTGTTGCTAAACTGTCCGAGAAAATAAATCTTCTTTTCGAGAATTTTAGGCTCCACATTTTTTCAGACAAAATATTATAATTTTAAAATAAATTAGAGTGCGATCCTACGATTCCTACGTTTTGGATTTCTTCAAATCATTTTTATCAAGGTTTGAGTCTAATGCTTCACTCGTGCAACTATTCTAAGAACCGATAAGTACGGTTCAAAGGATCATAAGTCACTCGTTGGAAAAAAATTAAGTGAATTCTAAAATTATCAATCATTATTTGAAATAAAGAGACCTATATTATATATTTTCAGCAGTATTTACCTACTATTATTTTGAATAATTTTAATCGCTATTCAGAAATACTAGCCTTTGGCTAGATACTGAGTAAAGACAAACACTACTAAAATTGTTTCTGATTTCGAATTATTATTAATGGTTTTTTTATTGTACCCTTTCCATTTGGTAAACAGTTGAATTTATCCGGAAAAATTTACTTAAAAAAACTGGTCACTTATATGATACACTTCACACATTCTTTATTGCTAAAATTTCAGCGGGATTTCCAATCCCACTGACTGCAACTGCTAGATACCACAATACCGCTGGTGGCCCACGTTCTGGTTAATGGTTTATAACATATATTTAATGTCACGTTCGGGCACCATTAGTCATAATTCATTATTATTTTCAATATAAAGATTCAGATAGAGTTACAATGTTACCATTATGTTAATTACTTAGTAGGTTATGTGTGACATTAGTGAGTTCAGCTTGATTGGGGAGTGAGGCGATCACAAATAAATGGTTAGCGGCAATAATATGGGCATACCGATGTAGATATTTCCACAGGTTTATAATAGTTGTAGCTCATTTCTTTTCATAAATTGAGAGAATGAGATCAATTTGCATTTAGACGAGAAATAATTTTTGATGAGAAATAATATTTAATATATAAGTATCCTTGCAATAAGAAACTGAAAGTGAATTTAGAATTCGTGAAAATTTAAAGTACGAAATAGGATTGAAGATCCAATGGTATATCTTTTCCAACTCAATTATCTTCATTGTGTATCTTTGGAATTGAATTTATGCCTGACGCGACTTGTTCGTTGTGCGTCAGCATCGCCTGAATTGAGGCTTACAGAAATGCATTAATATCTTTTAGAATTGTTTGCATTCATATGAATATTATTTTTAAGCCATCATAAATATTTGGGAGATGTTTAGTTAATTTAATAAGTGCACAATATTATTATTTTTGAGCTCGTGGTAATAATCATTAAATTATCAAATAACAATCATTATAGAAAGAAAATATACTAGATTTCATCAATAGCTTTCTTTGTTAATATAAAACATTTTTTATTGATTGATCTGTTTACATTTTAACGTGCTTGTTGTGCCCAAATCTGCGATATCTTGAACAACCACATCTCTAATATTTTAAAATAATACCCGTGTATCTTATGGAAATAAGGTTTTTATATTATGTAACAAGCATTTCAATAAAATTTAGTTTCATTTTATTTCCGTATCCAAGCATCTGAATTAGTAAATATTTTATAGAGCATGTACGACAATCGTTAGGACGTTACATTAAATAGAGTGAAATATAATCAAAAGTTCCACTTTTTCTAATATTAAAATAGTAAATACAATTTTTTACGCTCATATTATAAGTACAATAATTTTATTGGATATTTGTAATTTACATCACACTATATCATTTAAAAATTAATAGATGCGACGTGTTTTTGAATTATTAAAAGAGCAAAAAACTATAAGATAAAATATAGAATATACATGATTTCAAAAAATTTAAAATATACCGCCTGTTCATAAAAACTATAGATTTTGGTTAATTTATGATAAAAACATGGTTAGACACAATTTTTTTTGGATGTGTTAAATTAAATCCATGACAGATAAAGTGACTTCATTTTACTGATTTTTTTCGTTTCTTTCATAATGTATTATGGTGAAAAGTTGGTTTTGAACAAATATTGTATTTGAAACCATGCATTAAAAATATTATAATTTTCTTACAACAAGTACTAAATGAGAACAACATTAACACAGATATAGTATAAACAGAGACAATAGAGTTCACAAACTAAGAAGTTGTTGCATATTATACGTAATTGTTTAAGCAATGATGTAACGAACTTAAAGACGATGCGTTTATGGTTTATTCATATTTAGTGACTATTATATGGTGAGTATTTTGAAATTTTATTTAAAAATACTGTAAGATATGCGTATCTTCCATTAAGAATTCATTTTATCTACTTATATATTCAACTCATTAGATCAGAAGCGCCTCGATTGTCCATGCTCAGCGTATATTATGAAAACCCACACAAACAATATACGCCATTTAGCTGTAGAATAAATTATACACTGATAAAAGAAGCAAAATTTTTCATAATTTGTTATCATAAATATTTAATGTCATAGTGCCCTAATACAAGAGGAACAAAAAACCGAACTGTACACCTTTACGTCTACCGTTTTTCTTTTACTCTGACATAGAAAATTAAATTTGATACCGTGATAAAGTATTTTATTCCATGTATATTCGAACAGTTAACACTCACAAATATTCACATAAATTTTTTTGGCAAATAAAGACATTGATTTTATATAAATATATATATATATATATATATATATATATATATATATATATATATACATATATATATATATATATATATACACATTTATATATATATATATATATATATATATATATATATATATATATTTTTTTTTTTTTATATAAAATCAATGTCTTATAAATATATATATATATATGAGTGTTAAATAAGTCCCCATATATTTCTATATGAAATATAAATAAATATAAATATTTTTTAAACTTCTACATCGTGTGGAAGTATCAATTAAAATCAAAAGTTATAAGGATTCTAAAACTTTTTTGTGCACCATGAACACCATGTCTACAAAAATGTGTCCCCCTCATCCCTCTTGTCTTCCAAACTGCTACAGTTAAAATTATAAAAAACAAAGAGTGTTAATCGGAATTTACCTAAAGCTTATTGGGAAACTGTAGCAATAATTCTAAATTACAAGTTGTGAAGAAATGTAAGATATTTTTTTACCTGTGGAGAAATTTGTTCATTTGGAGAAATTTGTTCATAAAAAATGTATATATAATCCTTAACTCCTATTAATTACATTTTTACGTCTTATTAATGATTAGTTTTGCATGCGGGAGAACAGACAATTTTATTAAAAAAAACTTTAAGGTGCTATAATGCATTTAATCTCAATTTTATTAAGAAATATGCAAGTACTTTTGTGGTGCATTTCAAAATAAAAAATGTTGATATACTTATCAAAATAATTTATATTTTTGATGAACTCAAAAACGGAAAAATCAAAAGAAAGTTGTGACATTCGTCGTAAAAATTTATAATAAAATTGTTATTTTAATTTATTGGTTCGGTAACCCAATTAGAAAATCCGCTCTTAAGAAAATAGTCCAAGTGCGAGTCGAAATCGCGCACGGAGGGTTCCTTAGCGCCAAATAATATTGAACATATAAGTTTTAACATTAAAGATGTAAAAATAAAATTTTTTACTGCGGTCGGTATGGAAATAACCCATATCTTAAAAAGTACACCCCATCTAAAGTAATTTTCGTGTGTATCCAAAATGTATCTAAAACAATTTTCCTTGAAAGTTAATTTTTATTCCTATTACCTTAATTTTTTTTAAGATTTTACACACGCTAATTAAAAACTAAGAGTGGGAGGGGAGGAGAAATCTTTTTAAAATTTTAGAAGCGATATCTCACTAAACATTGACTTATATTATAAAAGTTATTTTGGAATCTCTACGTCATTTTTTAAGATCTATGTAACGATATCCTCACGCTTGTGTGTACAGGATTTTTTTTCATCCCTCAGTTACATGTGTAGAATGCCATCCTATTATTTTTCTTCATGATTCTTCCATTTCATTGTATGGCGGTTCATAGAAGGTACCTCTAACATCCAGGTTTCATTTATATATTGCTAATAGTCTCCGTTAAAATGGCTGTGACATACGGATAGATACACGGACAAGAAGAAATTATAAGTGATTTGTTTTTGCCATTCGGCTACGAAACTCTAAATAAGGTGTGTATTAAATTTTTCTTACATCTCGGTAAATGCAAACCTTAGAAAAATTAATGTGGAAGTTTTTTGTAATTTGGGAGAAAAAATAAAAATTTGAACCACTAATTTAAATTAGTGGAAATAAATTTAAGAACAGTTTTGTGTAAACTTGTGTAAAATTTTCTTTTCGTAATGCTCAATAAAAAAATATTGACGTGCTTTTCCATAAAATTGCAAATAAATACGTTAAACTGAGTTATTCACTCAAATTTGTTGTTACCTGCTTGTCATTTTAATGTCTGTATGTGTCATTAATAAAAGTTATAGATAATTAGATTTTCAAGAAACAGTTTAGTTACAAAATTTTGGCCAGACTTACGGTTATTGAGATATAAGGAAAAACATACACGCTTTTAATGATATGGAGAGAGGGGTTTGGCAACCTTATAAACTTGTTTTTTTATTTCTAACTAATCATTAAAACAGAAAAAAAATTGCTGTCTACCCGATTTCACAATTGAACACCCGACTGATTAATATCGTGGGATAGCTACCGCTTGAGTTGACTTTTAATTTAAAGCCTTCTGCTATATAATTATACATATGACGTTAACTTCGATAGACTGGAGAAATTCTGAATGTTGATATATTTTATCAATTAATTTTGATAATTTTTATTTGCTTTATAAAAATAGAAATGATATAGTAAACAAATCATTTTATAATTTGGACGGGGCTAAAGTTTATGCCTCTTATATTCAGTTTTATCACTACGTCTATATTGTATTGATTTAAGCAAAATTTTGTTATTAGGTGTAGGTAGGTTTTAGGTATCAACATTATGTCAAAACGTAATTAATATAAGTTATAGAAAAATTGATTTCTAATAAACAAGCTGAACGCAATTTTTTCTTCAGATTTATGGTTAATCAGACAAAAGAAATAAATAAATACACTAATTTTTGCAAATATCGGCCAAACGGTGCGACTAGCACTCCTAAACTTGCGCTTCTAATAAATTCCTTTAATCGTCGAAAAAAACTTGTTAACTACCCAAAATGCAAAATTTGTCTTTTTATGGACGATTTGTTAAGTTGGCCAATTTGAACATTTGTCATGCGTTGTGGATCCCAAACCAAGAACTCAATCCAAGTAGTACTTGTCATAAAACCTTGTGAAATGTTGGGTAGTAAGTATTTAAAATTATATATTACAACACTTGCATCAAAATGCCATGACTTTATAATTTTTAAACAATATTATACATAAATTAGTATGCTAACTTATTTTAGTAAACACACTGCTAGCATCATTGGTAGACACACACACACATATATATATATATATATATATATATATATATATATATATATATATACAATTATAAAATCCAATGACCAATTTTTGTTCAATTAAATTTTTGCAATCCACTGCTAGCATCATTGACTTTCTTTTCATATCCCGCTTCAAAGAAATTCCAATTAGCTGCACAGAACATGACGTTCAAAATAAAAGTGAAATATTTTTAGGATGATTATATATTTTTATACCCTCAAAAAATGAATGAAGGTTGGGCCAAATATCTGTTGGATAATTGGAGTCATATTTTACCAAAAGATATTTTGTTCAACCTTCATAGTACAAGATAGAGCGAAAAGCGTCTTATATGAAACTATTTAACTTACTATACAAGTTGTTCTTTAAATAGTACTTCATATAATTGGTATAGAGGAGTATAATTGATATAGAATTGAGGAAAAGCCGCTTTTGAATTTTAATTCTTCGCCAAGAAACTGTTCTCGTGTTTACGAAGTGATTTTAAAACACTATTTTGATTAGAAGAACATTTCTTAGCAATTTATTTTTAACTAATTGTTACTTATGATTTGATCAAGTTCTTACTTCCAGGCTTTTGGTTTTAAAATATGAAATATACATAGTATATATCGTATTTCGCCACCCTCACTTAGTGAGTCTAGGTTGCGTTTTTATTATTTTTATTACCAATTTTCTTTTCACGTTGTACCTGATTCCTTGTTTTTCTTTAGTGATTGTTCCCTTCTACAGAACATTTTGTTTCTACTCTTATTTTTTTTTATCTGTATATCTAACACAGATTTATTCTCATGGCAACTTTTCGTTTCAGAACACATTTAAAAACGTTAACAAAGTGTAATGGTAAAACAATCGATTTCTGGAGACATAATTGCCTATTTCAAATAATAAAAGCCTTTATTACCTTAAGAAATAATAGACTTTATAATGAAATAATGTTTTCAAAATTAATTTTCTACATTTTAGTATTTTAGTTTCTTAGAAAAAACCCCATTTCATCGGTCAAACGGTATGTGAATAGGAAATTAATTTAATAATATAGAAAATTTCTGAGTTAGCGCAAGAGGTTATTGAGCAATTATAATTTTATTTACAATTTATTAATTTATAATCAACTTAAAACAGTAAACTTCTAAATATATTATACAAACATATATATATATATATATATATATATATATATATATATATATATATATATATATATATATGTAAATATAGAAGTTTATAATTATTTGTTGTTCCTAATCTCTAAACGAAACAAATAGAACTCTTATAAGATACTCACATGTAGGTCCATCTGTTCGTCTATCACAATGCTTATCACAACAGTTTTTATTAGAAAATATTTGACGGCTAATTTGAAATTTGGGATATAAAGTATACCAGCCGCATATATCTTAATTTAACAATCAAAAATATTCACATAAAAATTTTAGAGAAACCAATATTGCGCCTCATTTTTTTAAATTTTTCAAATGAATCTTCTTTAGGCGCCCCTCTGCACTTCTTCTGAACAGTGAACGAAAGTGAGCCGTCACCCTCGGGTCGGTGGCGCGTCACTCTCAGTTCGATGATGCTGATTCTGGTACAGAGAATAATTTAATATAATACGCGTATATTATATTTGCTTTTTTTTAAATTTTTGTATTGAAAATTTGCGATATACACAGTACGGTTACATTGGTTGCCAAAGTTTTCACTTCAACAATGTAATATAAAGCACACCATTTTTTTTTGTACCGTGCGGAATATCTATTGAAAGAGGTATTTATTGGGATTTGAAGTATATATACATATATATATATATATATATATATATATATATATATATATATATATATATATCTTTATATAACTTTTGTAGTGAGAGTTCTACTTATAATTGTATATTATCCAAAAGGGCTTTAAGAGAAGGTATGAAAATCAAACAACATATAAATTTACAACAATGTTAAATTTTATCGGTTAGTTTTTCGAAATTTTTATGGCAATATTGTGAATAATTGCTAATATATTTAAGAAATTAGCTTATACGCAAGTCACTTAAAAATAATTTTAAAAATTTCGTGTAAAGTGGTGTAACCAATATAGATATAATATAGAAATTTTCTGAGTTAGCACAATAGGTTATGGAGTAATTATAATTTTATTTACCATTTATTAATTTATAATAAACTTAGAACAGTAAGCTTCTAAATATATTATGCAAATTAAATTGATATTAACATTTTTGTACTTACTAAACAACGACTCATAATTGGTCTTTAATTGTGTGATCCATAATAATAACCAAAATTTGCTAATGATTAACAAACTAAAGATAAAAAAATAAATTAGTATTAACTTCTAAATTTCCATATCTGACATAACATATATTTTATTAGACTTATTTAATATCCGGAACACCTAGCATGATAAGTATTGATATCTTAATGAATAAATATTTAAACTTCCTTGTCCAATTACTTGTACTTTGAATAAAATTTATATACGGGCTACTTCTAACGAAATTTTTGTATTTACATAAAATATCTCGACGGCGAAATAAAAAATTCTTCTTAATGAATTTGAATTTTACTCAATTTGCTTTTTAGTCGAGGTGGGATTTATATTGTGTCTCATTTATTCCGTTATTGATTGTTAGTAGAGTATTAATGTAACCTAACGATTACATTAATTCTCTATTATTCGGGTTTCCAATACATTTAACAATATGAAAGTCAAGTTCGAATAATGCAAATAAAAAATCAATGCGATGTTTAGAAGCAAAGAATTATTAAATTTAAATTCTTTATTTACTAAGAAATAATCTATGTTCTATACTTATCAAACATACTTATATAAGATCTGTGTAAACATTGTGATGCCTGGTAATTGACAAATGCAGTAAAGTCTCATTCGGATTTAGTTGTATATCTCCGAATTAGAATAACTCTTTGTCGTTATTGAAAATATTATCATTCATTTTAAAAAAGGGGCAGAATTGGGGAGGGAGGTGGGGGTTAAGGAGAAATGAATTAGTTGAATACTAATTTTAATCTACATGTATGGATGTTATTTTAGGTAGAATGAAAGTTTCTGTTTTGTATTTAGTGATACAGCATAAAATATCTATGTAGATTAATACGTGTAACTACAAAAAGTTTCATTCAGCTATATTTGACCATAATTTTGTTCCCGTGGTTTATTATTTAATGGTCTCGGATAATTTTTTACTTAATTATTTTGTACCCTTAATTTTGCACATAATAAAAAAATACTTAAAAAAACAACTGTACTTAAGAAAACGAGGATCATTTAAAAGAAAAATAATAATGTTTTAAAATTTTTCAAGGACACTGGAATTAGATACGGACAAGTAAATTCTACAACAAACTTAAAAAATTGATGATAAAAACGTTCGTGGTAGATAAATAGGTAGACAGCGAGCAAAGTCTCACCATAGAGCATGAGAACCTGAGACCTCTCAACATAAGAGTAAAACCTCCCTTAAAATTTAAGTACGGAATTCTGAAAAACATTTTCTGTTCGACTGACTAATTGCATTTTTATATATTTATTTATAGCTTACGGATTAAAGTACATTAAAAATTGTAAATATTTTCTCTTCTTTGTTGGCACAAAATGGAATTTGCACAAAGCATTATCTTAATTTTTTGTGTCTCGTGGAAAGTGGAAACACACATAAAAGTGTTAGCAATAATGTGAATAATTTATTTCCACTTATAACCATCCAATTTTTTTTAAACTGCTAAATTTTAAAATCCGGCTATCGAAGAAAAATGTATATAAAATATAAATATATGGAATATGCCGGAATAAAAACTTGAATAGTCAGCTCTAGTGTGAAATGCATCATTTTATCCAAGGGTATATTTGATGTTCGAAAATCATTATGGACCAATGAAATAATAAATAATGTCACATCTCAAAAGTTAACTTAACCTTTAATATGTTTAAATAAATTACTGAAATTAAGATGTTAGGATAACCAATTTTTTCGCCAAAAGCAACTTAAGATAACATTAAGATACCTTAAGTTTTATACATTATTACCAAAGAAAAGTAATAAACAGTTATTGTCACTCTCTTTATCATAATGGAAATCACTTTTTACCTTAACATAACGTGGCAGAAATACGTCTGTGATATAAAGCCTTGAAGCAGAAATACGTCCGCGATATAAAGCAAGCACATCTTTTCCAGTTTCTAATTACTCGGTTTGAACGACCTGAGGCTACGCTAAGTAAATAAATATTTTCATTACTTGCTAGATGTAAATTGATCTCAGGAACAAATTGTGAACAAGTCGATGAGGAAACTGTGGGAATTTTTTGGGGAAGTATTAAATTACGTACAAAATTATATTTTGGAGACAGCGGAATTCATTTTTAGGTCTTTTTTGTAGCCTTCTTGAGGTTATTCACGGACAGGGAGACATATTTCTTTTTGCTTCTTTTTATTAAGATGTTTTATTATATTTTACTTTTACATTCATCTCTACGTCATTATTTTGTATTTATCCAAAAGTAAAAATTTTGTGAAGAAAATTTTAATCTCAAGATAGATGAAATACTATTTTCGGGTTGGTCTCGTAGTTTTTTTTGTTCATATAATTACTATATGTAATTACTATAGCACAGGGACAAAGGTGTTTTTAAATATGAGGTCTTATTTAGTAATATAAATCAATGTTTATATCAAAATACATTAACAGGGTTTTAATACTCTGAAGGTATTCTAAATATTGGAAACAATCATTAGCAATCATTTAATATTGGAAGCAGCAATTTGGAAGCAATCATTAAAACTTCATGGAAATATGGTGATATACTATTATTATTTCGATAAAAGGTGACGTGAAAGATTTTTTGGAATAATACCTCCTTTATTATGGTCGATAAATTCATGTGTTGAGAAATGAGAACATAACTAAAATTGAATGATAGATAACAAACTACTAGCAAAGTGTACATCGCTTCTTTTGAAGAACTTGCAGGTATAAATTTACAATGGCAGATTGGTGGAAGGTGAGAAAAATTAAGGGAGGGTTGAATTTGAGAAATGATAAGACAGAGGGAAAATGAGAGTAAGAAGGTAAGGAAGGATGAAGAGAGAAGTATTGAGACCGAGAGGGAGAGTGAATTCTATTTATTAAAGTCATGCGCTGCTTGCTGCTCCCTATCTCAAAATGACGTCAAAGCGACTCTTCAACTACTGCAAATCTTACAATTTAAAAAGGTTTTACATCATACCGCATCGTTTATATCATATCACACGGCCGATATCCTTTACTAGGATCGTGATATCAGTATTCATATGAAAGAAGTATTAAAAGATATCCTGAAAATTGAAGAAATTTATAATGGACAAGAACGAAGAGTATTGTAAAAAAGTGTGTAAGTATAAGAAAGTATGCACACAATAAAAATCGTTCCTTTCCAAACAATTCTTTTGGAATGATCAGCTCAGTAGTAATTCTTACTTTGTTTATTTAAAAGTGTAACTACACTATAAAATATAATTTTAACTACAATAAACCTATTGATCTAGTGATATGAGACAAATCTTCGGTGCGTGTGACAACCATACTTTGACACACTTTGCACAGATCAGCATGAATTGTGTGAGAGATAGGAGATACTCAAAGTGGAAAGTTATGCTTAATCATTACTGGTTATTCAACAAATAATATGACGGAATAAATAACTCATGAATTGCTTGGTAAGTATTTCGTTTCATAAATGAAGTCTTTGAGTATATTTTATATTTAGTTATACACAAAACCCAACTTATTTACACTCATGCTAGATTTTTATAATTGTTTTTTGGTATTGTTTCAGAATGTCCATTTTCTAGCAGTTTTCATTTTTATTACTCAAAAGTAACCATATTGGTAGTGAGATTTCATTGTAATTTTATTATGTTAACATCAATATCCTAATCACACTATGTATTCCACCTATCTGAAATTAATGTATAAGATCAATAATGAGGTAAGACTTCTTGAAATATTTTTAAATTATATCATATCAGGTTTTTATCAGGTGATAGGTCCTATCTACTTTTCGTAAAATGTACATACAAATGTATTTTGATTTGAAACAGCAAAATTATACTATTTAAAATCAGGGTATGGCTTATAATGAGCCATCCACTTCATTCCTTCTCTAAATTTGAAAAATAATAAGTGAAGAGAATATAAACGAGTGAAAGAAATAAGTAAACAAATCCTACGATTTCCCGCTTTTAATATAGTTTATACGAGGATGGATAAGGGGAAAGGAAATTTAGGCAGAGAAATTTTTTTTCAACGACATCATGTCATTATACCCCATGAGAAAACTATATAAATAAATAAAAATTACAGTTAGTACTTTTCATAATAAACGAAAATACTTTTGAAATCACTGGTATAAACATAGAAATCACTGGTATCATCATTACCTATTCCTAGAATACAAGAATACGTGATGATACCATTATAAAATTACACAGATGATTGAAAGGGTAATCAAAAATAAATTTCCATTATATGGTTTATATTTACCTACAGACGATTCTGTGACCCGCTTAAATCTTTATTTTTATTATAATGATTTCAGTTAGATTTCAAGAAAAAACTTTGTTCAAAGATATTGTGAAAACACTTGTACATATTAAGTCGGTATATAAACTATGAATTTATGAAAACGAAATAAAAGTTTATTAAGTGTTTTCCAGTAATATTTTATTTATGGCCTGTAATCGTAAAGAGTATTGAAATATACAGATAAATATTTGATGTTGATAGTTAACAGTTTTATATATGGCACATGTAGAAATACGTTTGTGTATGTATTTCTACAATGACATAATTATATCTCGATATAAAATTACCTACAATATCATAACAAAAAAGACATTGAGTCTCAAATATCGTATAAACAAAGAGGCGATTTTTCAGTAGATACAAAAAACTAAGATAATGAAATGTGTTTTTATTTTATATTCTAAAAGCTACACAATTTTCACTAAGCAATTTAAAATTCTCAGAATTGTGGGCTGCCTAATGTAGTAAAATAATATTTTATTTAAATTTAATAATAAAAAAAAATGCCGTGCAAGAGTCTTAGGACATAATTGCCCACTTATGAGATATCATTACGCAATATGTAATTTAAGAGATAATTTACATTGTAAAAAACTTCAAATTAGTAAATACATCCATCTAGACCTTCTCCTTTCTGTTCTTACTTCTTTTTTCGATATATATTTATAGAGCCATACCCCAACCCCTTCTCCTTTCTGTTCTTTCTTCTGTTTTCGATAGATATTTATAGAGCTATACCCCCCTCCCCCCTATTTAGAACCTCGTTTGAAAGATTTATTTAATTGTCAACACTAGCGGACGTATCTAAATTGGAAACATAAAGAATATATCCAACTTGTGTTGCAGAAATACAGGCAGTCTAATATTACACTTCCGGTTGTTAATTTCCTTATTCTATTTTGGTTCACGCGAATGCATAAATACAAAGAAAATACTATTAATATATGCCTCATAGACGTATATTCAAAAGACTATTAATATACGCCTCATAGACATATATTAATATCACCCACAGCGCATTAACGATATATTTCGGAAATGTCATTTTGTCTAAGAAGTTACAATGCGTAAAACGGAAAATCAAATGGTGGAAATATGGAGTTTACGGCTTAATTTAGTTACGTTTCCGATATTTTTCCTTAATGATTTGGCTCATTAAATGCATATTGAGAAGTATTTACTTTTATGCGTGTGTTGGTGTGATAAAAGGTGATTCTAATGAACAAAAGACTGGAAAATCAGTCCCTTCCATAGCTAAGAATATAACATTAAATCCTATTTAATTTCTTTCCAGTTAGTTGCATGTTAAAACGAATTACATTTTTTTGTAATCCTATTTAATTATCTAGAGAATTTAATTAAAAAGTCGGGGAACTTTTCTTGGATAAAATATCTTTTAAAAAACCAAAAATACTAAAAAAGTAAAAAATACTTAAATCAAAATAAGTACTTATTTGTAATAAATAACTAAGTTAGTAAAAACTTAAGTAGTTATTTTGCAAAATAACGACTACCAGTAGCAAATATTTTGAATCATGATTTACTGCCATTCGTTGAGGAGTTTCATTGTCCAGATGTTGTAATCAGATCATAATCATATTTGTACGGCACCACACCTATAGCACCCTCTTTCAAATAAAAGAATCATAGAAATTGATCCACTCGGTAAAGAATTATCGCTGAACGTACTTAAAAAAAGATTCCGACGAATTGAGAACCCCTTCCTTTTTTTGAAGTCTGTTAATAAAAGGAAATACCTTTTTCGGTTTAGCAATTATATCGGCTCAGCAGGTTTTGGAGAACAGTAGGTCAAATTATAATCTTATTTTCTAAATGTAATAAGTTCGGAGATAATAGGAGCAAACGAATTCATCCAAAACAATAACTAAGTACATAGAAATGCTTACTTAATCGTAAGTTTTAATTACGGCAGGTAGTTGGGTAAAAGTTTAAACAGTCATTACATTCACGGAAGTTACAATTGAAGTATTGGATAAAACTTGTTCATCCTAATAATCGTAGTAAAAGCTACCATTCAATATGTAAGTATTTTTTACACAGTGAGATTTTGTGCTTAAGTGTGACACAAAGGAAATAGTTTATATATCGTTTGTCGTATTTCGGGAAGTAACATAAGCACTCCGTAAAGTAAAACCTAAACATAACTTAAATTTATCAAACTAATGTAACAAAATTATTCAGGAACGTTAACAGAATATAACTTTTTTACAATATACATTTCAAAATCGTTCTCTTGAGAAATTAATAAAATGTATTTCCACTGATGTATTTAGGAAAAAAAAAATTTCCTTTAAATCATTTGCAAAGTACTAGAATCGCAACCTATGATGTCGGATCACAAGTTGCGATTCTAGTACTTTGCAAATATAAAAAAAAATCTAATTCTAATAAAATAGTCTACAAGTTAAATAACAACATGTTAAATAGTCAAGGTTTAATTATATAGTCCACAAGTATAGGCAACTTTTATGTCACCATATTTAAATAGCATATACGAAGTCAGTAGCAATAAGTTGTAAGCAAAAAGAAAATATCCTTACGTTTGTATAGGTATAATGGATTATATTTTATAACGTGTTTTTGTTAAAACTCCATGATTTCTGAGATTATGCTCAGATTTTCAAGTGTAAATTTGTTTTATTTGCCATATTATTACAGGTCGTATGAGTCAACAGACATTTCTGAAATAAGATATTTATTTCAGAAACTGAGATTGTAAATTCTAAATATGATAAAAAGAACTGCAGTATGCCTTGTTATTTTTTACTGTTTACCATCTATTCAATTCTGCTGAATCAAATTCATTGCAGGTTTCAGTGCGGATTCATGACATGAATGCGGATTCGGAGTCTAGAAAGAAATTGATTTCCATTTTTCACATTTCCTTAAGGATTTTGAATCGACAGAGGATAAAAACTGAGTGATACTGAATTAAAATTTAATTTACATCAAAATTTGCTCTGCGATCTGCAATCATATTTGAACTTGTTCGTTTCTGGCCTGGTCTATTTTTTTTATTTCTTTTAATTGATTTACTACATTAAGAAGATAATTATGACGTATTTGAGTAAACGATGGTTTAATTTGTTCATATTATACTTTTTGATTTTGTATTTACCATGACAGAACAGGTTAAGTAAAAGCGAAAAACTTTTATACAACGTATGTACCTAGGTGAAAAAAAAATGAAATCTGTTCGTAAAATAACATAAAGCTTTTAACACGTTTATACATATTGCATCAAAAATTAAAAAATTATCTTGTAAATGTAAAACAACTCTTGTAAATGTAAAACATATTGAAATCGCAAAATTTAAAATAGAATGCCGGTTGAAATTGCTAATCTAAAACAGGATGCATATTGAAATTGAAAATTTAAAAGAGGATGCATGTTCAAATTGCAAATTTAAAATAGGATGTATGTTGAAATTTCAGATTTAAAGAAAATGCATATTGAAATTGCAAATTTAAAACAGGACGAGTGATAAAATTGCAAATTTAAAACAGGATGCATGTTGAAATTGCAATTATAAAACAAGATGCACGTTAAAACTGTAAATTTAAAAATTGATGCATGTTAAAAAAATGTAGCAGAGTAACATGCAATGGAATCTCTTATTAAATCTTATCCCTATTAACACGATTTCATAACTCGAAAGAAAAAAATATAGAATATCTTGTAAAAGTACTTACGTGTCGATGTATCTGTCCGTTTATCATAACCGTAAATATTTCTAAGAATTTTATGTAATGTAGTTTCACAAATAATTGTCAATAAACCAGTCCCATCTATTCTATATTCGAATATGTTAATGTTTACCTAAATTCTAAAATAAATGTGTAGCGATGGTTCTAAACCTCATAGTTTTTTGAGGAACTTACAATATTTCTTCTCTGGAAACGATGTATCAGACACGATGAAAAGTAATTTTAATATTTGTAATAAGTTTAATAGAAATATTGCATACCATTAAATGTCCACATGTGTTTCGTACCCGTATTGAACAGTTTAAATATTTTTATTTTTGAAATGTTTTTAAACTAATTACATGTTTAATCTGATTAATTTTTTAACATATTTTTTTATTTTTGAGGCTGCGTAACCACTATGCTAAAAACGATTTTGAGATGGACCTATATTTCCTAGTTCAATGTTTCGAAATATTGGGCCCATTTAAAAAAAAATTTGAAAAATTGTATAACACGAATGCAAAATTTGTTTTCTACTATATTTAGTGTAGTCTTAATTAAAAAAATATTTAATGAAAAACGAACACAATGAGTAAGTCAACTTCTTAAATTAACAAAAAAAATACTAAATTATAAAACATAAGTGTTTAAAACAATTCTTTATATATCCATACTGAAGATTTGCGTATTAAATCATATTTCACACAATATGTTAGTATCAATGCGACGATGTCATGATGATGACTTGAACAGTAGAATTTTATTTTGCTTGTGAAGGGTTTATATACTCATAAAATGTTTAAATTCATTTGGAAAAAGTAAAAAGAAATTAATTTTTTGTAAAAAATTCGATTACTTCCCTAATTTGCTAGTTAGGTGGCGCAATAACATATAAATAAATAAAATGACAGAATTTTATTAACGAATAACTTTTTCGTTTCTGACATTATCTTGGAACAATATTCCTCCGCCTTTATACACAATTTCGAGCAATTCCAAATCATTTCATTCTCGCAATTTTTAATTCTCATTCTGCCTTAATGGCGCATCATTTATTTTTATGACTCCATTACTTATCGCAATAATTTTGCCTCACCTCATATCATGAATAAACCTAAAAAAAGTAATGACCCCATTAACCTACTGGTTTTATTTAGTTTTCGTCAGCAGTATTGAACTATATTATTGATATCATAAAATTATCTCTACAATAAAGGATAATGTTCATTTATTAATGGTTCAGACGTCTATTCACATTGCGAGTAGCGAGAGTTAGTGATATGAAATAACTGCTGAACCAAAATAAAACCGTTTATTTATTACGAGTAAGAATTTGGACGATAATATTTTCTATACTTTGTATTTACAGGCTAAGCTACGTTTCAAAAATGGTTGAGCAACAAATTTTTAAATAAATGTCTCGTAGTTCTCAATTTTTAACGTAGATTTTTGTTTTATCTGTTTGTAATTGTGTCATGCATACTTGACACTCTTTTTCCACGAAATGGTTTCTTGCCGGGTAAGAAAATAGCTTGTGGGATCTTTTTTATAAATTAGTAACGAGTTTATATATATATTTTTAAGAAATCACCTTTTACAGAATGAACTATTATTTAATACATGTCCATTTGCGGATGTATATAATATGTAAATAAGAAAGATGACTCGAGCACAAACGTGAAGTGAAATAAATCAAAATGTAATTATTTTCGGGACACATGGAGGGAGGTGACAAGTATACAAGTGTGTGACTACTGCAAAATTGATCAATAGTAAAAACGTACATTAATTTCAATAGGCATAAGGTATTTGATAGAAAATTAGCTAGTTAAAACAGTAAAAAAATTCCGTTGTCTACAATTAATTCTGTGGTCGATTTTTTTAAGAATTTTTGCGTATCTAATGTAATATCTTTGCATAAAACATCTGTTCTGTCCTACATGAACAAATGTAAATATACAAAGTGGGATAAAAAAAATATTAGTAAAAATTCAATATACTATCTTATAGCAGCAGTCATAAAATAAGCAAATAAATAAATACTAGAAAGGTAGAAATTTTCACAAAAAACTTATACCATTCCAAATAGTATAATCAGCAATAAGTAATAAAACTTTTAATATTGGAAATTATATATTCAATCACGTATTTTAACTCCTAAAGTAGTAAATAAGTTAGATGTATCAAAGAGGAAATAGCATTTTAAAATTTTGATGAGAGCTGAAGTTATTTTTTTCCATTGTGTCAATAAAATTACTACTTTATATTTCTTCTTAAATATTAAATAAAGAAAGAAGCCGAAAAACTTTGTTTATTGAGTTATTTTTTTAACAAATCTTCATAATTTTTTTTGTTTGGTTATTGGTTATTGATATATAACCATAAATACATATTTCTAAAGATCTTCATGAAAAACTGAGCACTAAGACAAAATATTGAATGACAAAAAATATCAGTTACAAAAAAATGCTCACAGCGTTGAAAAACGTCGAAATACCGTAAACCTTTACCATCTCACAGTAATTCCAAATTCAATGGAAGGATATATTTTATTAAGTGATAAGCCATACATCTGCGTCAAGAGAGAGCACTGTGGTAAGAGCGAAATCGACCGTCCCGGATCTTTTCGATATCTATGCAAGTGGGCGTACTAGAAAATTGATTCATTCGTTATCAGAATTGAAAGGCGAAGCACTATAGTGAGCAAGGCTCTCACGCGGTATTACAGTACCGTAAGATGGGTTAAGGTTGGTCTAAACCATTAAGTTTATTAATCTCGTGCTTCTTTATAAAGGTGACAAGAAACGTATTATTTTGTTAAAAGTTAGTTTTTTAAGCAGTATCGGAATTCACCTATTCACAGACTCTACTGAATATATTGGATATGATATATCATTCTATATTTTGTACTTAGTCATAATATATTTATATTGTTATTGCACATGGGACAATTACATGTAAAATAAAAAGTGAATATTTGAGATTTGTTTTGGCAGTTGGTTTTATTCGAAAATTATAATAGTATACCTAATGGCAAATGCAGTATGACACGTTGTCATTATAATACGTTAACGTGAGTTATTTAGTACCGTTTTTTGATTAATCGTACATACAAATTTGCTCAAGATAGCTTTGTTAAAGTAGTTCAAATGTCGGTGAACCTTTTCTTTTTATTCGCGTGTAATCAAGTAAAATTAAATTACACTTCACTCTTTTCCCATATATTTTGTTGGGATTTGGTTTATAATGTTTAGTTTAAATTTCGTATTTTTTTAATAAATTATCAAAGCAGTTCATTATCTTATTAAAAGTATAAAAAATTATACAATTGCCCAAACAATTAGAAATATGCTAAATAATCAAACTTTCTGGAATTTCATTAGTTTTTATACATATTATGACAGCTAATTACATGAGCATAACCTGGTTTTCATGTACCTAGTCCATTCATTACTTTTTTTATTGCATTTCTAAATTCTTAGATTTTACGCTTTATCGAAGGGTTTATAGCTAATATGTAAATCTGTTAGCCAACGTGCAATATGATTTCCGTATCTGATGTCCGGCAATTATTGACTTTTCCCGTTCAATAGCAATTGTCTTTTAGTTTATAAAGATCCAGTATTCCTTAGTTTCCAGTAGGGGATTTTCAGTTTAAGAACCCTCATGTTTATTTATTACCTTAAGTTTTAAATCATGTTGAGTGTCGTATTAATCGGATTGTCGGATAAATTCAGTGTTGAGTTATAATCTTTGTAATATCAAACTGAAGGCAAAACGACCTTGTTAGCACTAGCTTTTTATGCCTTCAGTTTGATATTCCTCAGCGGCTTTTGATGGTCACATCGCTGAAACAACCTGTTCATTCTGACAAAATGATCTCGGAATTTTTTATTACCAATCAGCATTCTACTTCTTATCATCTGTCAACACCTATGTGACGAAAAGATTGAATTAATCTGGTGATGAATATTAAATGCTATTAAACTTTACGAGCAAAAATTACATGAATACAAAACTGAATCAAAGCCCAAGAAGAAAGTCGACTTTTATTCGTAACTTGGAAACAATTTTCTTCGAAATGAATTTTGCAATTCGAACATATTGCGTCTCTATGGAAATTATTTTTCCTGTGTGTCGCGCATGTTCTTTAACTTTGGCATCATTTGGAAAAATAAAAAGGTAATAGTTTAAAATCTAAAAATATATCGAGATAACATTAAATTTTAGATATATTTCAAACGATAATATCGATCTTCGTCCATCTGCCGTGCCATCCTGTAGCATTAGCTGACAAAAAGTTTGAAACATGTTGAAACAGTAATAAACCTATCAAATTACATAAATTCAAAAATAAAATCTTTGTTTGTGCTATTATTTCCACATGCTATTACTAAATAACTTAAAATTTTGAAATGGTTTTGGAACGATATTGATGCACCGCAATCATAACGCGACTGCTGTAATGTCCCAAGGGTGATTGCGTAAATGCCTGATTTATACATCAAGGCGACACGCCAAACCTCGACACGGAATGCTCATCAAGGCAACGCGCCACGCCCTCTTGCCATATATCTCTTGATATGTTCTTATATTTGTTGTCTATATGCTTGCAAGACTACGCATAGGATTCTCACGTTCACCGTATGGTACAAAATTTTAAATACAATTAATTTGCAATTGATTTTTGACCATATTTGATGGTTATTTTCTTAGTAAACTATAAGAAAACGCACTTAATGATTTGTTTTTGATTTAAATTTATAAATCTTCATACTTTTTATGTAAAATAGAAAGAAAGCATCTCATTACAAGAACGATAAATTCTTTAAATTGTTTTTATTATCCGTATTTCACATTATATTATCTATATTTTTACAACTAAATTGTTGGACATCGTGAAATATAACAACTTACACTTGAGAAGAGGTTTTTCTAAGATTTTAATTGTTTGTTTTGTCACATAAACATATTGTATTTGACCATAATTATTACTTCGAATTAAAACGTACAAACAGAAGGAATGGTGACATTTTATTGTCTTACATTTATAAATAAATATAACTGCGATTCTTGATATTTCAATCTGTTAACCGGTCTCTATTCACATTTTAAAAATTGCTATCGTCTTTATTTTGATAGCTTACGGTCTATTGGCATAGTCTAAATATGTCGATTGATTACTGTATTCGGTTTTATTTAAATTTTTATGAACATAATTCTTCTATTTTTAATGTTCACTATCAAAATAGGAAAACGGAACCTTAATGAATACTTACTCAACTCCATCTATACGTGGGTCAATCCCAACTTATTTTCGCAGACCACGCAATATACATAATTGAATTTTAATACATTTAACAATGGTTATGGGATTTTCGGCATATTGGATCTTAGCTAATCACGAAATTCACTCGCATTAACCATTCAGTATTTTTAACTTTTTTGTAATACAATTTTAAACTAAATGGAAGGAAAATATATTATTTAAGTCTTTTTAGGTTGGTTCTATTCAACAATAGCCTATTTTCGAACGAAAATAATAAGAAGTACATATACGCTATTAATTGTGCAACAGTTAATCTTGATTTGAAATTGCACCATAATTATGCGATATATCGCAAATTTTCGCATTTCAAATCAAGATTAACTGTTTTTTGCTATATTATTTGTTTCACTTTTTTAATACCTTAGAACCAAAACAAACATGTAGAATTTCATAGCTATTACTGTCAAAATAGTTTCTAATAATTAAAAACCATGACATTTGATAACGTGACTTTTTTCGTCAACCGATTCTCATCTGTATTTTACGAAAATCATTTTATAAAAAGATTGAGGATAAAATTTTGAAAATATGTGGAAGCTTTGAACTAAGTTTAGATAAAGGTGAACTTGATGATAAACATTCAACTTAAAATTAGATAATGTAATAGAGAAAGTTGAAAAAATAGGATAAAACTTAACTTAATAATTTATTTAAAGAAATAAAAAATATATTACGTCGATTACGCATTTGGATGTTTGATATGCTTCGGTTGAGGGAACAATATATTTTCGATTGTGAATAGTTTGCAAACAAGGTCATCAGATATGAGTCGAATAAATTAACAAAAATATGACAGAACCAGGGTGAATGAGAAGTGAATTAATCATATTGTAAGAATAAGTAAGGTAATTTTTACTTATTTATCTAGTAAGTTACGACATAACTTAATTAAACTGAAGTTTTAGTTTTTAGTATTGAGATAATTTGAGATTTTAATGGTAAATTTATCATTGAAGGGTCAAATATTATTTTTTTTAACCTTGTAAATTATAAGCAAATTGATTGTTTTAAATATATTTAAAAATTTATTTTTATATGTATTTTATATGTAATACGTACGAATGTATTTTATTTCGTGTAAAGTAACAGCTCTGAATTAAAGGAAAAACTAATAACTGTAGAATATTATATATCTTTGGGCGGACTAGAGAAAAGCTACTTATTTTTTATATTTTCTCCAGACAGCTACGCTCCCGGTTATGCTATCTTGGAAAATATATAAGTCGATCAAAAAGAGATTAGTGAATCTATTTGAATAGTATATTCTCATTAAATAGAACCGGTTTAATAAAGGCAAAAAGTTATATGCGAGATGCTGTGCATAGACGTATCTAAGATGTTCATAGAAGACATGCTCATATATTCTTAAAGAAGGGAGAGGGGGGTGTCTTCCTCCCTTTTTTACCTATTTTTTTAAAAACCTGACCGAATAATGATAGTGCTATAATCGCATTTTTCCTTTCTTTAGTTGAAATAAAACTCATAACAAAAACGTTTTGATTACTTATAAACGCTGCTAACATTTTATTTAGTAAAAACCTCAATTTATAAAATTGGTTTGCCACCGGCGAATACGTCCAACAAATGTCAAACTTCAAATACCATTACTTGCAAATGCGTGCGTAGTAAAATTGTAATTTGTATGATAAACGGTTTTAAACTAATTTTTTTAATTATGTCTTAAGCGGTAATTAAAATTCATTAAACACAAGTCTCCTTTTAAATAAAACAAAGGGAATAGTGAAAAGTCATTTTCTAAAATGCACTCCTCACACTAGGAAACCAGGCGTTTTGTTATAAACGTGTCTTACATACTGTACGATATAAATATCTACGTTATTTGTTCCTTCGTCATGAGTGTGAAAAAGAGAAGAAAGAAAAAGTCCAGTGTGTGATGTTTTTATTGATTTGTTATATCTAACAGTACTATATTTGTATGTATGCGTGTGTTTGTTCACATTTTGTTACCTAAAATAGGAGCTATGGGCAAGCCTAGTTTTTTGATATTCAGGCTGATCCCGCTAATGAGTATAAAATGAAGTGTAAAAAAATATGATAAAACTTATATTTGACCGATTTCTTCGCAATTTTTTAATCAAAAATATTGTAATAAAAATATTAAAAGCTGCTTTTTATGCTTATATTACATAAAAGTTTTTATCAGATTTGGTTTACGAATTGACATATATTTAGATAAAGTTTTTTTAATTGTTTTCTATAAAAAATAAATATTGTAAAATTACTCAATGGGTTGAACTCTATTACTTCAGATATATTAAAAAAGATCATTTTTAGTTAACGTGAGCGTAAATGTGAAAATTATGGGAATGGAAATTTGAAACAATGTTTAATTTGCTCTATTCTACTCTGTATCCTTTCATATTTAACTTTAATTCAACATTAACTTTTCATGTTTAACTAAATTAAAACGGCTGAAGCAATTTGGAGGTAGCGACAAACTGAAAATTTTCAGATGATTCTTACAGTGCAAACATTCACAACGGTTCTACTTGGTAACACAGACATGACTGTATTATAGAGCTAGTGGTGCGCTAATTTCATTATGTTTTTTCTATGCCTTGTGCCAAAAATACTGTTTAAAGTGATACTTACTTAGCATTAGATTTGGGTTAAGTGTTACGTGAAGATTTTACAGAGAAAAAAATCAAACTATTTATCAGTACCATAACAATTTATCAATGTCTCCTTCTGTGTAAGCCAGAAGTAATATATTTACGCGCATTTCTTCAAACGGGATTTAATTTTTTATCTTTTGAAAAAAATAAGTTTTTTTATTTCGAAGCCACATTTTTGAAATATTAAGTTTTGAAATGTTTCATATTGTGTCCACCCTGGGTACAATTTTTTTCTCCAGATGGAGAAAAATCCTCTTAGTGTTTATGTTGTATGGTTTTGATTGAACATTATGGTGATATAATAAATTTAATTAAACTTATTAAGTGCTTATCTTTAAATAATTTGAATTAAGGCTAAATAAAGCTAAATTCGATAACGAAAACAAATATTGTTATAATGATTTTTGTAAGGGGTTAATAAGGAGTGAGTTTTGAGTAGACGAGAGTAGGATATATTACATGCAATAGAAGGGAAAGGCTTTAACAATTAGTTTTAGGCATTTTTTACCAACAGACCAATAATGTTGTATTTTTTAAATTGATATGGAAATCCATTTATTGAATTATAAATATAAGAAATTTTAATGAAATATTGCACGCTAATAAGTCAGTAATTTTCAATGAACACTAATGTTAAAGAAAATATTAAAATATTTTACTTTAAACGTAAATTTCTCACCATCCTTCATCTCTTTACTTATCAAGATACTTATAACATTGCGTAAACTTATATCAGAGATCAAATCATTAAATACAGTTTGAATTTTTTATAATGCCACTCTTTATAATTGAAAACTCTCTATAACATACACACTTTTGGATTTAGGTTGATTTGCTTTCTAATCCATACTCTAATGGGCCCTTTGCGATGAACCCACCGTTCTCTATTACAAAAGTAGATAAAAATTAGACCGCAAATGTTGTTTGTTGTTTATTATCATGAATGCATTTATTACCATTTTTTATGCATTTATTATCAATAGTTTCCCATCGACTCCAAAATTAACTTTACGAATGCCTATAACTCTAAGAACGAATAGACACAGCTTTATTGCTGTTATTTTGTACAGTCATTACTGTTGTTTTTATTAGACATACGTGTTTACTGAGTAAAATTGGCCCTAACACATTACCGCTTTCGAATATAAGAAAATAAAAAATATCTATTTGAATAGCAAACAAATTCAAAATTGACGGATTATTTTAAATAAATATAATAAAACCTAAGAAACAAATGTAAGCTATAAAAATAAGCGAACTAATTAAATATATTCGCAAATAAAACACAATAAACTATTTCAAATCTTAAAAAATATGTAATTTATTTATACACTCCATAAAGGGAAAACTCTATAACGAAAGAAAATGCTCGGTTTCTCGAGATTCAATATAAAGAGTTTACACTGTATACTAACTGATATGCGATTCTGGATCAGTAAAATATAATAAGATTGTGTAACATCCAATTAAAATATAGTTTATATACTTTGCACCAACTATTTGTATCTTACGTTATTGCTTTGTTTTTTTTCTGTTAACGTGGTAATGATGTACTACCATTATTTTATATTTATAGGTCGTCATATACGTACGTACAAATATTCTGTTACGTATCTCTCTGGTAGTTCGTATATAGGCTTTAATTAGCTCAATAATAGGGCACAATCGATTTACGGCATGATTCCGAGAATAAAACCTTACATTTTATCAGTGTTAAAAGAAAATTAATGATAGATATTTAACTGATTTTCTTTTATTTTTTTCTAATAGCGAAAACCTTCCTTATGGGTATAATAAATATATTCAAAATGGATTGAGATAATTAACAAGTTCATGTTTTATTCAACAAAACGCATTTCTATTGCCCTTTGATATCCTTCAAACGTCACGTAGATCTCACACAAGCTATGGTGGGAGTCGTTTGTGTACCTCACAAGAGGGTACGTTCGTGATTTATTACTAAAGATATCGGTATATTTTTACGAACAGTTCTAGCGATACTGCATATTTGTGATAATAAATCTACGATGAGAAATTTCTTAGTTTGACTAACTTCATTGACTTACTAATGGTATTTAGATATTATACTAAATACTTTTTTTATATTTTAAATATTTTGATGTATGGTTTTTCATAGCCTCTTTGAAATATTCTGTCGATTCGTAAATTATTCTTAGCTTTCTGTGTCCAAACAGTCTTAATTAATTTCCTTGTGTTTTTTCAAATTGCGTGAATTTTCTTAATTTTATCAGAAACTTATAAATATTTGTCAACGATTTTATTTGTATGAAGTTTAAATTCTTATCAAGTTTTTTATGCACAAGTAAGTGCTAATATTTGTCCACAATTAAATGAAACTACGTGATATAGTAATATTTCTACTTTCTTTAAGTTCTTTACCATGATCTGGGTTTCGTTGTATTGCAACGTCTTCAGGTTACTAGCACTTTGCTAATAGCCCACCTGAAGATGTTATAATACAACGAAACCTAGGTCGTTGTAAGGAACTTAACGAAATAGAAACTTAATAGAAATAATACTACATCGCGTAGGTGCATTTAATTGTGAATAATGAATTTCTACAAAATTTACGCCAAATATATTCAACTAATATTTGTTTTTCAAGTTTTATTTTATTTATCAACCGGGCCATTGAAAGTTCGTAAAGATTATTATCAATTAGTCCACATCAATATAAATATTATGATATAAATTGGCCTATAAATATTATAGCGTTAAGCGTATATTATAGCATCAAATAGTTCATATCAACATAAAACACATAAAGCTAATATATATAGATACTAGTTCTGTAACCACTATTCAAATTGCACGTTGATAATTTGAATAGTGGGTAACAAAAAAAATTATAATAAAGGATAAATATATGTTTGCTTCCACATATATTGCTGCTCGTTCAACTGGAAATTTCAAAAGCGCAATTCTCTTTTTATTGAAAGTACATTTACTTTAGGGTACATTTTTTTACATTCTTTTGAATATTTGCTATAGTAATGTTATGCAGCTATAAAAAAATTATAATATTTTATGTTTCCTTATGTTTAAGAATTTTTCATAAAGATAGTGTCTTATATCACACACACACACACACACGCACGCACGCACGCACGCACGCATGCTCGCACGCACGCACGCACGCACGGACGCACGCACGCACACACACACACACACACACGCACGCACACGCACGCACGCGCACGTACACGCACACACACACACGCATACGCACACGCACACGCACACGCATATATATATATAAATATACATATTTCATGTGCATCATGTTAATGTTTGAAAGGTTTGCATGCGACAACCATTTGATTGTCGCATGTAAACATTTCATACACATAATAATGCAATAATTATACATAATAAACTGTATATTTGGCGTTATTTACGAGAAAAATGGTTTATGAGAACATAATAAAAAAAATAGAAGGAAAAACATATTTTTGAAATTTTTGTCTGTCTGTTGGAAAGTGCCTCAAGTAAAAACTTCTCATGTAAAAAGTAGTTCCAACCTTCATTTCCGGACCTCATTATCAGATCATCATTATCTTATATTGGACCACACCTATGGTACCTTCTTTCAAATAAAAAATGAGTCACCGAAATCGGCCCACTAGATAAAGAATTATCGCTGAACATACATAAAAAAAAATTCCGACGAATTGAAAACCTCCTCCTTTTTTGAAGTCGGTTAAAATACATTTCTACTGTGTAAAAAACAAAACTGTTTGGAAATTTTATAAAACAATCAGTTCAAAATGTTTTAACTTTGTTTTGTTTCAGATTTTTTCTGTCGAGTATTAGTAATTATCATCAATTTCAAAGTGAATGGGTCCAACATAATTCATTTTTATAATATTTTAATTCTGACCTGAAATAACATTTACAAAAAACGGACAAAATTGCATATTTTATTTATTGTTTACTATCAAAATTTTATATTTTCTGTAAACAATTATCGGTACTGAACGCGTTACTCCTTGCATGTTCCAATGTTCGTTCTTAGTAGGGAAGACACCTAAAAGTATATTAAATTTAGGGGAATAAATATCCACATTCCTTACGGAGAATTATTTCCTCGCCCACTTTCGGCTCGGCAGGCGACGGAACGTATGTTTCCCAACGAGAATTTACCGGCAAAGTGTTACCGATGGAGCGTATATATCAAATGGATTTTCTTTTTAATAGTCAATTTCATTTTTGAAATTTGTGGCGACAATGGCACATCACATAGCGCTCTGAAGTTCACTAACTTAATAGCTAGTTCAATTTATGAAAATAATGGAAACACGTTTCCAGATATGTAGCCGTCTTTCTAACATTCATTCAAATCTTGACGGGGACGAGGAGTGCAAGGACTGTATGGTGTTAGGAGTTGCTGGGTCTTCCTGGTCGATTCTTCTGTCAAATCCGTTGCTGGTCTTTAATCAAAAAGTGCTAATGGCAGTAGCAGCATGAACGATTCAATGAAAAAATTTACTGTCATTACTAGTTAGGGTGATAAGAAGAAAATTGATCTATTATCTTGTTATTTATTTGATACCAATACGCCTTTTAACCATGTAGAACATCAGCAGTTCCTGAAATTAATGGAAATTTTACGTTAAAGACATAAACCTCTAAACCGCAAATAAGTTACTGGTGATCTACTCGATGAAGTTCAGAACTCAAATCAAGAAAATGTAAAAGGTGTACTGAAACATAAAATGTTTAGTATATCAATTGATTGTTGGAGTTATGTTAGGTACGACTTGATAGTCTCTGTCTGTATCACAGATGTTTTGACCAACAGCACTCATTTAATAGACACAATAGATACGGACGCCAAAAAAAACAACTAATTATTTTTTGAAAATAGCAATTTCATTAGTAAAATAACGTAAAAGCTTGACCTGCAATGTTCGAAGCATCTCAATAGAAAATGCGGCGAACATGAGCGGAACACGAAGAGATTTAGCTTAACAAGAAGAACTGACTCCTCACAAAGACTTATTAACTTTTTGTTCATTTCAAATCTCAAACTTCTTGGCGTAAGATTTTAATGGAAAGAATACTACTAAGTAGGTCAAATCTATAATGCAAAATTTTAAATATGCATATTTTGTACCTGCCAAATTTAAACAAGCTGGAATGAATTATTTTTGGAAGATTTGCATAATATGTCAGAGATATACTTATATAATGCAACTGCTATGGATGGACAAATTTCACTAAAAGTGAATATCATGGATACTAAGGCAACAATCGCAAACCCTCTACAGAAACCTGGAAAATATAGTTTTACCCTCGATATTTCCAAAAAAAATATGTTATTGTATTGGCGAAGAGACTGAAGAATAGATAGAGCTTAAAAATACATTCAAAAGTATGAACTTGCCGCCTCGTGAGGCCGTGTGTTCATTGAATGATTTAAGGAAGCTCAACTCTTCATTTCAAATGGAAATCTCTCCAGCTCATTTTACAATAAACTTACTGCATTCTGAGTACAGAGGTGAAAACCTCACTAATGAAGATATCTTTGAAGCTTAATCATATTGAAGCTCGTCACAAAGAGGTGAAGCCCTATGTTGTAAAATACTGGTCAATGACAGTTAAATTTTGTCAGTTTCTATTTAAAGATCGTGTAGCAAAAAACGTCGAACCTTTAGAATGACGCCTATACACAATGGACTTAGTGACAAAGTTCCATACTGTTGTTGCTTTAAGTATTGGAATTGAAAGATCATTTTCAACATTTGGTTTTATTCATTTCCATGTACAAAATAAACTTGGTATCGAGAAAATTGCAAAAGTGGTATTTAAATATCTAAATAAAAAAAAATGGGTATTGTCTTGCTTGTCTGACAAACAAAATTGTTATTGTTAATTAACGATAATTACATTGCAATTAAAATTTTAATTTGATCTAATAAATTTAGTAATAAAAACTGATGTATGTTTTAATTATAAGTCTTAATACAATTTCTTTATAATTCCTAATTTAAATGATGAATAGGACATAGACCAAACTATTAATTTATTTTAAGTACCAAATACATATTGCTTTTTATTTATCTCCAGGTCATTCGCAATTCAAAATACTCAAAACTTCGTTTTTTTCATGTACTAAACATTGTTTGAAATTAGTTTGAAATTATGCTTTTAAACATTAATAAAATACATTGTTTTTTCAAACTGTTTTAAATTCTATTCCATCTATACATTAAAATCCATCTATACATAATACATTAAAATCTACCATCCCTGCTTAGTGCAAAAAACGTGCCTAGCTGCTTATCGCGCGCTTAGTTATTATACAAATGTAGTGTCTACGTACGTCAATAGAAGGCACTACGCATATTTTAATTGTGTAATGTCATTCTCTACTCTGACAAACGGCAAAAGAGGCTTGGTAAGAGGTAAAGTATGGAGAGGTGCCAAATGTGTGGTTAATGAAGTAATAATGAACAAAAAAAAAATAAAATAAAAAAAAAGAAAAAAAAAGAAAGAAATATATATATATATATATATATATATATATATATATCAATAAAAATGCCAAAGCATAATTTAAATTCCACGATAAAATTTTCCATTTGGACATAAATTGGCGAAATGGACGTGATCAGAAGTAGGGTGTGGAGTGTGAAGTTAGAAGTGAAGTACGGGAGGGACAGGTGTTTACTTAAGCAATCTGAATGCGGATAGAGACATGTCTTAAATAAAATTATTTGATGATTAATTTATTTCGCATAAGCCTACTTTTTCCAGAATCGGTTTAATATATGAATCCATTGTCAATATTTGCAATTTACTTACTTTAGTAAGTTTAGTATTAGGCTGTATAAATTTGGTTGTTATATTCTTTATTACAGACAGATGTAATAAAACTTTTTAATTGGCCGGCCCGTATATCATAAGTACTTCAAAAAAATATTTAGTGGAACCTAATATAAGTAATAGAGAATATAAATATTGTTTTGGAATTGTTGTCTGTTCATGTATTTATTTGTGTGTATGCATCACGTTATGTGTTGTATGTTCACGCATCACGTAAAAACTACTGAATAAATTCGGATGGTATTTTTATTGAAATATAGACTCAACTAGAAATACCGTTTAATTTTCATTGCAAATGGTTCATTTTCGTTGTAAATAGTTGATTCCATCAGAAGAAATGCAAATTTAATATTTAAAAAAAACCATTTATATTTCATTAAAACAATAACAAAGATGTGCCTAGCACTTTACGGGTTGTAATTAGATAAAAGTATAGTATAACATGCACATCAATAGATGACACTACGTATATTTTAAATCACGCAATGAAGTTCTTCATCCGGGCATACGAGTAGATTGGGGAAATGCACGTGGCCAGATGTAAAGTATAGTGCGATGCGAGAGGGGCAGGTTATTGAGAAACAACTCGAATGCGGAGAGATCCATGAGAGCACATATGATTTTCTGTCATCTTTTGTAAATAATTTGTTTTGGTATTTTATGTATTCATTACACGCTTACTACGTTCCCTCCATTTGCTTAAAATTGCAATATATTTTCAAAGTTAGTTTAGAAATTTTAATTGTTGCATCCTTTTCCTATACATATAATAAACTGTAGAATTGATGCAAATGTACATGGAAACTATTTAGGAAATGAATTATTTAAGGCGACATAATAAAGGCAATAGAACATAAAATATTGTTTTCAAATGTTTTTCGGTGAGCTTATTTTTTGCGCATCAAGTAAGAAGTTATTACTTTTGGATACTATTTTGTCTAGGGTAACATACAGGCTACGATTAAATGAAACTACATGATGTAGTATTATTTCTACTTTCTTTAAGTTCTTTATCTCAACATCTTCAGGTGGGATATTAGCAAAGATATCTTTGCTAATAGCCCAACTGAAGATGCTGTAAAACAACGAAACCTAGGTCGCAGTAAAGAACTTAAAGGAAGTAGAAATAATACTACATCACGTAGTTTCATTTAATTGTGAATAATTAATTTCTACAAAATCAACGCCAAGTATATTCAATACAGGCTACGTTTTATCTCAATTTATCAACCTAAAAGAAGATGTAGCAATTTGATATTTCAGTACAAAGTGAACTTAATTAAAAATACTCACTATTATAATTATTACAATAGATCGCGTTACGTGTATTTATCTCGCAATTAACTTAATACTATTTTCTCTGTGCTTTAAACTAGTACAGAAATGTCAATCATTTAGTATTAACATGAAACTAATTTCGCTTATATCACACCGTGGCATGTCACGTATATATGTATCGCTGGCGGTAGCAATTTTAGGTTAGTGACGGGCATATCCACTTTGCTCGATATGCGCTTGGTGCAAGTTTCTTTGTTACTTAACTGTTTGCAAAAATTGAATCAAAAATATGAAAAACCGCAATATAATGTGATAAATGAAAGAAAGCAACGCAAAGTAATTGTACAGTATGCATCCACATTTTTAGTAAAATAATTATTATTATGAATAAAATTTAACTGATCCAAAAAGTGAAGAAAATAATTTATTTTCAAATATTCTTCCGAATAATGATGAAAATATTTCTTTAACACTTTCGACGTTTATGATAGCAAAGAATAAAATTCAGTACTAACTCCCTACAAGATCATTGCAGTCAATTTGGTCCAATGGATTGATTAGTTGGCACTTTATGATAGTGAAGGGGAACTCAAATATTTAAATGGCACCAAGTTATATTTTAGCAACTTAAGTTATAATCAAAAGATTATGTAGAGCATTTGGCATATCTCGTTACTACTATAATTGCAGATAGAAACCTAAACCGGTGATGGGAAAGCCTAAATATCTCTGTACGATATTAGAGTGAAATAGAAACAGTAGATTAATTTAAAAGTGGTTTATCTCCTAATATCGAACGGGAAATGATGTTTGGAAGTATGGAAATGCCGTGTCGATACGAACATTTAAAATAATAATCTAATCTTAATTTGATTAGTATATATATCACCTTAATGAGAAATAGCACGGAAGAAGGTATATGTGTCTGTCTTTTATGCAATACCTGCCTTTTGTCTATTTGCGCAAACAATTCAGTCGTTTATAATTAATGAGATATACGACAATTATCTTCACCATACGTATGATACTGATAAAACAAACATTTTTTAAACCAAATCAAATATTTTAAAAGATATTAAAAATAGTTCGATAGTAAAATGTTCATTTTAAATAAACATACTTTTAATATTTTGTGCCTGTTTTCACTTGTACGTCAATCGTGCTGCATAGAATATTCCTTGTAAGATACCTTTTTGAGCATACTAATGTAATGTTGCTAATGACCCATTAGTTTTCAACAGCAAGCTGTTCTGGTATTTAATTATAATTATTATATATTACGTCCAATAATTTTACTTTTTCTGAAAAATATACATCATTCCAGAAAAACTTTTTCAAATTTATTAAAGTATGGAAATTTCACTAGATATTAATAAAATCCCTTATTTAATATCAAGTATTTTTCTGTTATGTGAAAATGTTATCCGACCCTCTTCTTTTTCTTTTAAAGGGAAGCTTTGGCGAATCACCTTTCATAAAGCCTTGTGAAAGATTTTTAAATATTCAGACTACATGTGTTTTAGACAAAAAAAATAAATCAAATAAAATAAAATATATTTCTTGTGTAACTGTTATAAAGACAGAAAAAGTAACATGAAAGAATTCTATTCTCTACCTAATAAAAAAATAATTATTTCCAAATAGATTGGGCATTTTACTATGACTGGTGCATAAGTGAAGAGCATTTGCAGACAGATTTTGGACTTGCTGCCAAAACACTTCTATTTCCTTGGATAAAGTAAACGCTAATAAAACTTCATTACTTATAATCCGCTTTCTGCGAGACGTGGTTCACCTTCGCCAGTGTCCTCATTTTATTATTGACGCGATAAAAGTTCGTACGCTCTTCGCCTCTGTAAATGGCTATTAATACGGTCTATATTCTTGTAACATCATTATTATTTTGTAGCGGATAATAATGATATTACAAGAATATAGACCATTTATACTCCTCATCATTTTATACTCCTTTGTATGACTTTTATAAACCCACATTTTAGGGGTGACAAATAAGACATTTGTCCACCGACTATTTTTAAAATAATATGGTATCACATGTCAAATGTTGAAAACGTCATTTTACTTTAGTGATTAGACTTATGTAATAAAACCCGCAATAAAATACAATAATGCCTTTACCTATCTTCTATTCACAGTTTATATGTGCAGTTGAAAAAGTCACGAATCTTTTAACTTAATGATCTGCGAATAAAACACAGCAGCTAACGATTTATTTTCTAACTAGTTTCGCTTTCTTTAGAAAAAAATGTAAAGTTAATTGCAAGGATGTATTAAATTCGTAATGCCATCTATTATACAAATTACAAAAGCAAATTTTTGTCTGTATGTATAATTTATATTCAAACGTAAATTTGCCACATCTACTTTTTAGCTGATCAATTATGATAAAAGATAGCTTATATATTATCTAAGAGTCAATAAAATCCACCAGTAAACATTTCATTAAAATTTTTAGCTGCTCTTGCGCGGTGCGTGAACAAATAAACAGACGTACACAGTTTAAATGTTAATATAAACTTTTTTTTCGTGAATATTTTCAATATATAGGCGGACCAATTCTACAGTTTTATTATTTTAACAAATTCATGCTAAAGTATACTTTTCTATCCTTGTTTCACGTCCCAACGGTGCAAGGAATAGACGTTATATTTTATACATGGACAGACTGGGGGTGAGGAAATAAAATATGATACTTTTTAATCACGAAAATAGTTTTGTTTGAAACTGAAAAGTACATAAATAAAAGTGGTATAAAGTGAATAAGGAAGCAGCGTCGCAACGGAACAGTGGGTCATCGTGATTTTTTTAATCGTTATATATTCAATATATAGGATCAACGGAACAAATCAGTTTAATCCCTAATTTAGAGTCCTATAATATTATAAACCATTTTTTTACATAGATATAGTCGGCTTACCGGGAAATGACATAGGCTGTTTTTGTGCCGAAAAATCTCAAAATAAAGTGAATGAGGAATCAGCGTCGCAACGGAGCAGTGGATCATCGTGATTTTTTTTAATTGTTATATATGCAGTATATAGGATCAATGGAACCACTCAGTTTAATTCTTAATTTAAAGTCCTATAATATTATAAACCATTTTTGTACCCAGATATAGTTGGCTTACCAGGAAATGACATAGGCTGTTTTTGTGCCGAAAAATCTCATTACAACTAAAAATATAATCCTAATTAAATTAATATGTGTTTGTTCCCCTTTCATATCGCAAAATAGTTACAGTTTGACATGATTTTTATACACAGATGATTGACTAGCCGGGATGTGATATAACCTAATTTTCACTACGGGAAATCTCACTACTTTGGGAACATTTTTATTTGAAACAAAAAAGTACACAATGGGAATAACGTCACAGATAGACGTGATTTTTGAAACACTACATGTCCAGTATAAGGTAGTAATAGAATCACTCCATTTAATATTTAATTTAGGGAGGAATAATTTAATTCCCATTAGCATTTGTGCTATAGTCACGAAAAAAGGCAGAATAAAATTAATTTTCTTTAATCATTCTAGATGGCGCTGCAAGTTTCAATTTCTCTCTACAAGTTTTTAATTATAACAACGTGAGCAAAGCCTCTGGAAAAGTTAGTATTTATAAATAAAACGGTTTTTTTGGACGTTTTATTTATAAATTTTGAATAAATATTTGTTATTCAAGAATGTTAGTGAATTTTTTTATGAAAAAACGGGACTCGTGGCTTTTCATTCGTTTGCACGTATTGGAAATTCAAATCAAAACTAACAAAAGAATGAACGAAATACTTCAAATAAATCTTAAGTATCTACTTACTAAAATCATTTACTAGAATGAATAAGTGAAAGGCATTACATAGTTCAATGAAGGGAATGAAATCGAAACTAATAATAATAACGCTGAAATATGATTAATATCGTTATGAGTATAACGCTAGAATGACTACGACACAGAAACTTTCATATTATAACATGTACATGTATTTACATAAAATTCATAAAAATCAGTCAAGCACGAGTTCAACTTGCGTTATGGAGTTTCCGTATTCATTTAAGCAGTTATAAACATTTAAATATACGCAATATTTCTATTAAACTATTTGATAATATTAATTTTTACATCCCTAATATATTCAGTAAATTCGTAAATAAGAGGAGACGCTAAATTTTCGCATATTTCTAGAGTATATTTTTCAAATAAAGATTTAAAATATTTGTGTGTCTCCTAAGGATATGATACCCCTAAGATATATAACATTAAAAAATGAAGGCGTTTATTTATCCCATCTTTAAATTTTATATTTAAAAATGAATGAAGGTTAGTTAAAAATATATAGGCTGATAATAAATAACAAAATATATGGCATTACTATGCCAACTTAAAGCTTCTATGTCGCATGACTTTTGAGAAAATCATTTTAGAATGTAGAAAAACATAAATTTATTGCCTACTACCGGTTCATGGGTGTGTAAACACTGCGTTTAATTAGAAATTATGACACCTGGCAACATGGCTTTGGCTTTCTTACGGCATTTGCATGGGTTCCTAAAAACTCATATTTTTGATGATTTTGGGTTCAGTAGTTTTTGAATTAAGATGCATTATTTTCAATATATTTTTTCATATTTCTCAGAATATCTCTGAAGATGTGATACCTAAAATTTTTAAAAAACATTTGACCTTCAAATGATAACCCACACTATGCAGGGAATTTAAAAAAAAATATGTCGTATCCACCCCATAAACACAAATACAGTTATCTAAGTGATAAACAGTTACCTAAGTGATAAAAATGGTTAGCAACATTTTAAATACTTCATACAATATGTATACTTATTACAGCATTGTATAAATTTTTCCATAAAACTTTGTTGAGAACCAATGCGGGCAAAGTAAATAAAATGAAAATGTGCATTGTCGAAAAGACGAAAATCAACAAAGAAATACTCTTATTGTCAAAATATCAGTGACTCTTTTCATGGTTTAAAAATATATAATTAATGATTTTTAGATAATTCACGCAAAATATTTTTACACATTGCAGCAAAACAAAATACCTAATTTCATTTTTTAATCAATTAGATTAGAGATTTTAGCTGGCGATACATTTAGACCTGAAGCTTAATATTTTTAATCATTCATACATAATTTAACGTAATAACTGTCAATTTATTTAAATTGAATTGGTCTAGTTCAAAGTGACGTAAAATTTTAATTATATGATGATAAAATCACTTACTTTCTAAAGTGTAAGATTAATGTAAATCAGGATGCCAATAAACATGGACAGGAAAATCCGCCCCGAAAAATAAAAAGTATGTCGGTAAAAGATTTCGAAAACTAAATAAAGTATTTAGAAACTTGTATATATTGTGATTTTATTAATTAATTTTTGTACTCACAAACTCAAAGACCATGGGCAAACCACGAGTGCACTGTTAATTAAAGCATTAAATTTATTGCATTAAGATAAAGATAATAATATTTCAAGAATTTTAAAAAAGATTAAGTATATTACCATTAGTTACTAATCGTTTTTAATATGTATTTTTATATTATTTATTAAAAAAAGGCTTTATTTCCCGTTACTCTATGAACTCCAACGTCGTTACCTTGTAAGGACGTGTTTCCACACATTATTTTTTTAAACGGTAATTTTTCTGTGCTTTGGTTTTTAAAAATGTACTGATGAGTATGATGGAATAACAGGAAATCTTAGAACCAAAATAAATTTATATTTCTCCATCTGCCTGTCACTTAAATATATCGCAATAAATCAAACACTACTAAATACAATATACAATAAATCAAACACTACTAAACACATACATTTAAAATTGAAAATGTAAATATAAAATGTTCATAGGTTTGAGTATTTAAGTGATTAAATATAGTCACGGCATATAGTTTTTAACACAGCCTATACGTGAAAGACACACACGTCTTTTTTGGTAATGTAAATCTACTATTTTGTACATTATTAAAATCTTTTTCTAGTCTGTAACAAATGAGACAATCTCAAGTCAAGTGGAATATAACTACAAAGCATAAAAAAAGAATAAAACTACAAAGAATGACAAATAATGTAAAAGAATTGGTTCAGCGTATTTCAAGGATGATGATCTTATAAGCAGTACAAACGATTTTGCAGAACTATGAAAACAGTAATACTTAAAGTTGAAAATCTTAGTAGATATGTATCTACGTCTAAGCATATGAGTGGATGTGTATACGTGAAGAACACTAATATAACTAATTTTGGAAATTACTGCTTTTTGCTAAACAACAAAATCGACCAATCTTTAGATATTTAACCCTGCAAATAATATTTATTTGAAATATCTGCAATCAATTAAAATTGTCTTATCGCTTTTTAAAACCAATTTCAATTTATTCTGAAATATTCAATTAATTTTTAAAACAGCGGAAAAGAAATTAGAAACTTACTTTTTTTCTAAAAAAAAATAAAATACGAAAGCATAACGTGATCCAATATAACGTAATAATACCTTTGAAATGTGTTGCGACAGAGTTGTCATCAAAAATTCAAGTTTCTTTATGTGGGCAAATCGAATATTAATATAATCCTGACTGAGTCATTATATTTCTATACATCCTGCACTTTATCCGTTTTGTACTAAAGTAATAAACAAATATTTTAAACTAAAAGAATGTAAAATACGAGGATGGGATAAATGAATACCGCAAAAAATGCCGTTGATGTGTATTTATATGTAAACGGATAGTATTGCAATATTATAATATTTTTAACTTTTTTAAGATATGTTTTATTTTTTTAATCTAAACATTTTCATCGCCGGTTCTTGTTTTTCAACACCCACTACTATAAGTAGGTCATGGAAATGGATTGGAGAAAATTAAAAAATGGTTACTACATTTCATTGTACCGATTATATTTAGCTATACTTTTTACTCCTGTGTTCTAAAAAATATGTCACACTTGTACATTAAAAATATATTTATCATTATTCCTAAGATAATAAAATGATAATATTTAAATGTCAATTTGCGCAATGAGATTTTTCCCTTTTAATAGTAGCAGAGGTAGAATTTATTTTCACATCGCGCGAGATGGTATTTTGAAGTGGACAGTGAAATATCTATTTCAGAAACCACCTCCCGAGGGAATAAACTGAAATTTATTTTACAAAATGGAGATGAAAAAATTAAGCCATCTTATTTATTTAAGTTTTTGTGACACGTCTTCATAGTGTGTCTCGTATTGTCTTTTTTGATAGGAAACATATAATGGTGAGTTTAGATTGAAGATAAAATGTTTTGATGGCAAGACGCCTCATACCATTCGACAAGCTTTGTGTACTATCGGCTCTTTCCGACTTAATTTGGCTAGCTTTGCGTCTTATCTGCCATTTGATCAACTTCACGTCTTGTCGGCTCTTTCCGACTTAATTTGGCTAGCTTTGCGTCTTATCTGCCATTTGATCAACTTCACGTCTTGTCGGCTCTTTCCGACTTAATTTGGCTAGCTTTGCGTCTTATCTGCCATTTGATCAACTTCACGTCTTGTCGGCTCTTTCCGACTTAATTTGGCGTGCTTCGCGTCTTCTCTGCCATTTGGTCAATTTCGCGTCTTGTCGGCTCTTGCCGATTTAATTCGGAGAAGAATTGTTTCTTATTTACTAACGGAATTTTACTCGTTTAATTGATATATTGGATTAAACAATCTTAAAACATTAAAAGGGTTTTTTTAAAAGAGATTGTTAAGAAATATATCTGTAATAAATTGTTTCATGCAAATAAAATAATAAAATGAAATTAATGTTTTATTATTACCAATCACCTGAATATTTCTTTGTTTTCGTTTTCACTTTATTCAAATAAACATATAAAAAAATAAATGTTTTACATCTGCCAGGCGTTTCATGATGGCTTACAAATTTTTTTATACAAAATTACTTTTCGGTCGTATACAGACGGTTATGTGACTGATGACGTAGTTTCGTTTAATTGCAATATATGGCACACATGAAATGGCGTCACCGTTTCTAATTGATATACACTTTTAACCGTATCTTGGTATTTAAATCAATGATTGAGAAGAGGAGAATCCATCTGTTAACAAAACAGGAACGATTTAGTAGTATGTAGCATTGCTAAGTTCTTTTCGTTTTTTAAAAGAAGCAGTTGACTTGTAAAGTTTTTTCCACCGGTGCTGACATTCTCCCTTTCATTTAGAAACATGTAATATTCCGTGCGTATCCCACCAGCAATAGAGATTACGAGAAATATAGATTATTAGCAAAACTATTGGCAATTGGATTTCTTTGTCTGAGGCGACGGTTTTTTTATTGAAATTAGCTATTGGTCCATGTTCAGTTTTTGTTTAAATTCCAGTTCTTATGGCTATTCAAAAGATGATTCAGAAATAAGTGATGATGAATTGAGAATGAGAATGTCTAAGTTGAAAGAGCAGTAAATGGGTAATAGATACGCGAGCATTCCGCTTAGCATAAATTGGTTTGTGAATTTTAACGGTCAGCTGTACATATCTGGTACGCACAAACGCTCTTCTATCACTAGTTCTGAAGCCAAATTTATATTACCCATAATGACGAGCATTTATTTTTTATTAGTTCTCACATGACGACATTCGCGTGCAGCTGTTATATGTCAAGCAAATCATTATCATTCAGCTCGACTGTTCATCCAGAAAAAGAAAGAGAGTTCCTCGTTTTCAAAACAATCGCCTCTTCGGAATCAAAATAAAGGAGTTAGTATGAAACAGATTTTTAATTGGTTGATGGAATCCTCTATTACGCACGTTGAATGTTATTCTTTTCCTGCCTCGTGCTGCTGCCGCATCATTATCCCTAAAAATTTATAGGTCGAATACCGTGTTAGTAAATATCGATTAAAATTACTGCTTTGGGCGCTTGCGATAACTTTTATACTTCCTGTATGAAAGATTTCTCAACTTTGTAAATATTACTGACACTAAAATTTTTCTAGAATGTTTAAACATGGAAAATAGGCCTTTAATTTAATTAATTAATTTTAATTAATTTATTATTAGGCACAACAATTCTCAACCGTTATTCCCAACTGGTATTATATAAACAATTTACAAATTATTGTATCTTCTTTTATTCTGCGATAGTCAATAAATTTATTGTCAAATCAGAAAACACAATTGCCAAATTAAAATAATTGCATATATAAAATTAAAATATGTTGACATTATATTAAAAATTTAACATCGTCGGCTTACGATGTATTTATGGATGATATATTAGTAGTGAGACTGAAAAATTATATTTTTTGGATTTATTTGGCAATGAGATAATGCATTTATGAATTTCGCGCATTGCAATAAATTAATTCCTGTTTTATTTTATAGATAACCCTCCTGAATTCTCTATAAACTAGTTTAAATTAAGATCTCTACCATTATTTCCTTTAATCAGTTTAAAATAGTAATTGTTAATTTAAAAACATTTTGTATCTTTGGATATTAGATCAGAATACAAGCGTAAAGATTACCAAAAAAACAATAAATATTTCAAATAGTAGCCTAATGCAAGTTAATCAAACAATAAGCGGAATAACGCGATAATTAAATTAGGCGGAAACAGGTGGAACTTGTTTCCCTGCGGATTAGACGAATACAGGTGGAATGAGTTATTGTTTGCGATGTATGTAACTTAAGCCGAACGAATCGAGACTGGGGCTGTTATTTGTACTCACAAACGCAACTTCACAGATAGCTACCGCCACTATGTAGAATTAAGTGGACCTGGCATGCTTATTTTTCATATAAGTTAGGTTTCACTTAATCGTGTATAGTTGATATGAATATCTTATTATATAAAACTCCTTATTATTCAAATTGATTTCAGGTGCTGAATAAAGTTGAAGATTATATGGATTCTGCTATACTAATATAATAAAAGTATAGTTTATAAGTTGTAAGATAATTTGAAAACGACCTAATTTGGTTTAAACATTGTTTTACTAATGGAAAGATGATAATTTGCATTCTAATAAAGTCTAATTTTACCCGGTTTTATATAATGCGGTAATTGTAAATAGATTAAAATCATAAAAAAACGCCTCCATGTGAAAGAAACGTTTCTGAATTATGTGCCACATTAAGTTTATATTTGCGTAGTTATTTTGGATACTATTTCAATGAAAATATTAAATGTGAAATCATTATTCTAAATGAAGCAGTTTAAAAATGTTATATAAAAAAAATGTTATATAAAAAGTGATATATCTAAAACAAAATAAAAGGAGCTCTATGTAGTGTAATTTTATAAGTTTTATTGTAAACTAAAATTATCAGCTGGTTAATTATCTTCGGCACATTCGATTCATTTGCAAACAGCAAAGGATGGGCCGCCGCGTATCTGTGATCTCGGCTACGCTTACGATTACCGGCAGCGTTGCCGGAACTGGGGGAATTACCATAACACAAATTCCGCGTAGCCCAATGATATTGATCGATGTGCCAACCGCTTTCAATACTTTGTAGTTCCCGATGAAATATCATTTGCTCTCACAATAAGTAAATTCCAGGGACACATTTTTAGAATGTTTGAAATAAATTTGTTGTCAGTGTTTTTTTCGTGGGCTAGATCACCACGTGGAAAGCACCATGTCGGGTTATTTAGAGTGAGAACTTTAGAAAACCATTATATTATCTAATACTATCATAAAATAAAAAAAACTATAAATACAGATTTTGGAATTTCTTATTATTAAAAATAAATACAACAAAAACACACTTAAGCAGACACAAAAATTTAAAAGAAATAAAAAGGATAAATAAAATGCAAAGAAAATTTAAAAAATAAACCGGCTGTACTTTTTCCATTACATTCCATCCAAATATGTCATATAATGTTATTTACCTTTGTATATTTATACAGAAAATTCCATTTTTTCCATAATTTTGGCCATATTTTTTAAGACGGAAAATGAATATACACAAGCAACGGACAAATTTTATTGAATATTAAATATATTTTGTTTATAGACATTCCTATGTTTGAAAGTGGACTGTATTTTTCAAATAAATCATGTTATTTTAAAGTACATTAAAAACAAACTCGCCTCTTAAAAACCAAAACCTTTAATCAAAGCGTTGAATTAATTATTATATATGTGTGTGTGTGTATTATATGTTTAAATATACACACACACACACACATATATATATATATATATATATATATATATTTATATATATATATATATATATATATATATATATAAATATATATATATATATATATATATATATTTATTTACTTTATCATGTGATATATGTCATTGAAAATATTTTTATCATTACTTTAATTTAATTTTTTTTTTCGATATACGTTAACCTAAATGTATTTGGTATTTTTTTAATTTTTGCAAATTTGTTAAATATTTCTTATTTCAATAAAAGCAATTGACTAGTATATTTATATTTTTTCTTAACAAATAAATTAAAAAGGAACGGTTTTTTCAAGGTGCTTCTTCGAAAAGGATGAAGTAGAATGAAATTCCTATCACTTTTTATAGTTAATTTATTTCCAACAGTTTATCTAAAAAATAGGGAAACAAAAGAACCTATCTTTGAAATTTCAACATTTCTTTTGTAATGATATAGCCGATAAATGAAAAATAGAAAACAAGTGAATAAAAATCGAATTAATGAAGTTTCCTTCATTTTGAAACTTTAAATGAAATAAGTGTCATTAAGTGGCCGGCCCATAATATTTTAATAAATCTTAAATTATAGGTGCACCCCACGTATTAAGAAGCTGTACGATTGCAACGAGCTGCAAGCTAAAGGTTTACCAGTGAATCTCAAAATCTACGCAACGATGTATATGCAGCATCTACTCCCCCGTATTTGAAATTCAGCTTGAGTATCTTGCAGATTTTCCGGTAAGTTTTAGATATTGCATATGAAAGAGAACACGAACACGATAATATCCACATTTAGTTAACTCGTGCGCCCTTTAGTCTGAAACCATTACTCTCTGGGCCCCACGCGATGCAAATATGCATACAATTTCATTTTGAATGTATTCTCCACGCGAGGTATATGTTGGTGCATGTATATTTGTAAGTTGCTTGTCAGACATAAAGCCGATTAGTTTTATTTTGATTATGATACAGTTATACAGGGAAAACAATAATTAGAAAGTCACTACAGATCGTTTTGATCTGTAGTGACAGATCTTGCTGCGAACTAAGAATTTAGGCAGATAAAGAATAATGTGATAAAATTATTATTGTATTGTAAAATGCGTGGACGCATATTACAATACGCATTCGAAAATTTAGAAGATCTAGCGGGATATTTGAGCAACGCGATAATGAAAGACTTTCTGTATTGAATCTTATAACCAAATTCGGTGCAATGAACAAATACCGATATAATAATTATGGTACAACTATGATTCATCGTTGAGTAACATCTGTTGAAATACATGAATTAGTATTATCTTGACTTCAATAAACAGGTTATTTCAAATGAAGTATATAACGAGTCTATTAGGGCATTAAAAAAAAGTGGATGTTTTGTAAAATCTCTCCTAATGTAGTATATAAAAATGAACGAGGGTGGGCAAAAAGCAGCGTTCGGTAGTTGTATGTATCTCTTTAAATTGTAGTTATAATTTTCTGATACTTTTATTAATTTTTCCTTTGGTATATTTTGGGCGTCGACTATTTGTTCATTGGAATAAAATTAAACGTATCTCTTTTGTTCTTCTTTGAACGATATATTTATCAATGCAAAAACAATTTTAATGAAGCATTTACTTTTGTCTGTCTAATCATCAACGGCTTATGTAATTTTAAACATACCAAACTTATCGTTGTAAAATTTGGAAGATATGGAAAACTTATAATTATAAACCTTAGGTGCTTCTTGGAAAGAAATGAGACTATTCGGTTAACATTTTCTATGTAAGTAGAACACTACGTAATAAGATAACAATTATAAAATTAATAATGGAAGCATCCACGTAATTGAATATTAATAATAATGATTATTAATGTAGGCAATCCATTGCAAGTGCAGTCCAGTAGTATTCATTTAAGGGCTTAAAACGGTTTTGTAATTTTAAAGTGAATTAATTCTCTGCAATAGCTTAAAAGTTCCGGAACAATTTAAAATATAAATTATTCAAATCCTATAAAAATTAGTCTCGTTATAGCCATTTGAAATAAGTGAAGTAGGTAATTGACGTTGCACTGCTCATAGCAATTTTAAAAGCAATTATTGAAAGACTTTCTTCTTTAATCTTTCTTTGTCTTTGTCCATTCAAAGAGTCTTGCTGTATCCTGGAACGTATTTACTTAAATTTTTAGATAGAGTTTATTATGGGACAATAAAATATTAAAAATAGTCCATTAATGAAACGAATTTCTATTTCAAGTCTATGAAGTTAATCGTTATTCTGAAAAAAAGATTTTACACAATTTTGGAGAAAAATTTATTAAAAATTTTATTTATCGAATATTGATAAAATTATTTCTAATGGTGAATACAAAAATGTATTACCGACGATACAAGTTTCGATTTAATTATGTGCGAGCTTGTCTGTGTTAATTATATGTTTATAAGAAAACATAAAAGTTAGAGGATATACGATTGAAATGAATAGCTTAAACGAGTTCAATGACAAATCAGGCTTCGTTTTTCAATTATAGTCTAAATTTAATGTTACAATAAAATATAGTAAGGCTTTCCTAAATGTCATCATGTAAAAATTACAATGTAAACATTAAAAGTTAACAACTAAAAGTGTAAAACAACTAAGTAATTGCCATTGACGTAGAAAAAAACTTTTATCATTCTAGTCCACAAAAAGTACGATAGTTAGGAATCTTGAAACTATTAGCAAATCGTTCAACTGAGGGTACAAAAAAAGCTGAAAACAGGGGAGTGGGAAAGAATAAGTTGGCATACCCAGCTACTTTTGACACAAACGAGGTTACATCGATGAAATTTTCTCGATTCATCATATCATGCAAAAATAAACAAGATACGGCATTAGGCTATTGATGATCCACGATCTCTCCAGACATCAGTCCTCCAAAGGAACGTGATAAACGTAAATTTCTCCAACAGATCATTTTGGATCTGTTTTTGACTGATGGACGTCGTCTCTCCAATATTGTTCAATATCATAGTGGACAACATATGGCAATGGTCCTTCCAACGTCGACTGGAAATGCAGTTTTTTGAAAATTATCACCTACTTTATCTCACGTTGATCCGAGGTATAGCATAGAATGATGCAAAAGTCACTTTTATTCCGTATAGCATTCTCTTAATCGTTATCGCATACGGTCTGAAAATCAACATAAAGAAGACTAATGTGCTCACAACATATTTGTAGATCAGTACATCGACGAAAACCAACTCGAGTAGATTCGGGTTTTAATATTATGTATATCGAATTGTTAGCCCAAAAGAAAAAAAATTGTTGTTTTACGGATACACTTTCTTTAATTAGCCAGGCAGCGGCTGCGTTTGCTCACTTAAATAATGCTTAAAATATCACTGTAGTGGTCAGTTAAACCAGATATTTGCAGAATCTAGGTTTTCCAAATGAGATATATGCGATAGATCCTAAAAATTCCGATCAGGGCCCGCATCGCCAAAGACTCCACTCGATCACGACGTTAAAATCAACCAACCGTCGAGGACAGATTCAACAACGACGACACTGTGGATGTTTGGGCATGTATGCCGACTAAACGAGAACAGAGTGTCTTGCTTGCTTCTCTGGAAAATTCTATCCAATTATCAGAAATTTCAGCACTTAGCATCAAGAAAAGCTTGGAAAAAAATTAATGATGAAAAATTAGAGGAATGAATGGATCAATATTATACTAACAAAGGCAAAGGAAAGTATGGAATATCATCATTAAAAAATTTGCAACAGCATACAGGTTTTGAGGGCAGCCTCAACTAGGTGTTAATTAGAAACCAAATAAAGTAGTACAAATTTAAAAAATAAAGTGACTGAATAAGTCCTGAAAAAAACTGAGAATAGTAATACTTCAAACAAGATTTTTTTTATAATTGCAAATCGACTTCTATTTTTACAAATATATATTTCTTAGAGGTAACCTCTATTAGATATATTTAATAAAAAATAGCTTTTAATAGAAGTGATTTCGTTTTCGTTTGAAGATTCTTTATTTGTTATACAGTAATAATCAATTATTTTGCTATTTTTTTAATGAGCTCATAAAAAGGTATTCTATTACTATAAGATTATGTGTTTAACATAAATAAAGTAGTATTGTAAAAACAATTTTATGCATTTAATTTAATAAAAAAAAAATATTTTTGACTAGTAGGCTTACTGGAGTGAAACTTATTAAAATTATGTCAACGTTACTGTACCTCTATGTGGTCATTGCTAATCCATTGTCTAATCGCGTCCGATGTAACTTTAGTTCTGATGTATAGATGGAGACGTATCTGCTTTCAGTTTGATTTGCTTTACTCGGTTTGAGTTGCTTTATTTTATTTAAGATTGCTGCTAATTTTATTTTAAATAATAACTTGTAGGTGTCTACCATAATTGGAAACTAATAAACTGTTATTGAAGGCCTTTGACCTATAAGGCTGCTATTAAATGATAAAGTTACTTACCATATTATTTTTTTTCAATCAACGTATTTTAAAATATTCGTCAAGTTGAATAAATATATTCTTTTGGCGAGTTACTCCATTTCTTTTATTTAGGTTCGATCAACAAGTGAGAATCACTATAAATGTCTACTTTTAAGAATACTATTAATTGTCAATTAGAACGTTATGTTCTTAAATTCAAATTGAATTAAAAAATAATCTAATTATGGGATTATACAATAGCAGTATAAGTGTATTTTTAATGTTATTAAGCATTTTCCCTTTTAGGACTCGTTGTTGTAAGATAAACCCTTGTGGTTAGGCTTCATATTTGACTACCATTGAATTTGTTTGTCCATTAAAATTTAAGAGATTAGGAAATATTTTATTTTTATGGAAAATTTTAAACGAAATGGGCGCCTAGAAGAATTAAAAAGCAGATCGACAGAATCAAATGGAGTATTATATGAAATAATTTTATTTGGACGTACCAAAACTTTCAGTTTTCATTTTAAGTCGCGTATTTATTTACTTATTATCAAAAATGTGAAAACAAGAACCATTACAATTCTTCTCCTGATAGCTTCAAAGTTTGCAAGTGTAAAAATCTGATAACAGGAACTGAAGTTTAAAATATATGTAGTATCAAAAAAAATAAATTGTTTCTAGATTATAATTACATAAACATAGTTATATTGATAGAATACAACAAGAACAAAATAATAATTCATGAGAATATGTAGTTTTTAAGTACAATTATGATTATGGTAACCAGCATTGAGTTTTCGTACTATTGTCGCGTTTACTAGGTGTGACTTCTTTTTATATCCGGTGTGTGGCTATGGTTTGTGACAGCCACAGGCTAGAGCCACACTAGAGCATGGGGCGAGGAAGCGTCGTCTATATGTGAGGAGAAGGAGCGGCAATGTTATCGAGTGAGGTATCTGAATGCGAGCTGATATGTTGCATGTGAAGCATTTTTTATATCTTATCGGATGCTCAAATGCAAATTTATTTTTAAATTGAGTTGTGTTTTATTGTGATCTCAAAATGTGCGGAATGACAGGCAGTACTCAGAGTCCCATATTTGGCCGTTGCTGGACCGATTTGACGTTCACTAGATCTAAATCACTGTTGATTATGAAGCCATGATGAAAGTGTAGTGATGGGACGGGAGGCTATGCTTATTGGCAATTAATATTAACGATTTAACTGATGTTATTATTTTTAATAATTAAAGTCAAAAGATACATTTTAAATGAGAAATGCTCTACATACAGAATCACTATTATGATACAGGATTAACATTATATTATATTACTTAATCAACCTAGAAGTAAATATTTTGTAAGTATTTACAATTGAATTTAAATATTAAAATTGATCTTGATTAAATAAAATCAAAACGGTTATTTTGTGGAATTATACGATATTGTTGAAGTAAACTTCAAAATAAATCTTACGTATTTTTACCTTATTTTCAAATTATCTCTTCTTTTGTTTGCTAAAAATAAAATGAGCAAAAAAAGGTAGAGATAATGGAAGTAACGTAAAAATAAGTGAGATATATTTTGAAGTTTGCTGCAACAATATCGTATAATTCCACAAAACAACCATTTTATAATTAGTTTCTAATGATTTTTAAGTAATTGCTTATCCGGTAGTACTTTCTTTACTCTAATTACGCAGTTTCATTTTTACTTGTATTGCCTACCTAGGAAAAACAACGTCTTTTTATTTGAATGAATCTGCGAAATTGGATTCTTCTGAATAAATTTGAATCAGTTGCTCATTTTTATTTAACTAAAGAAATTTAACGAAGATTTTTTATTAAAATGTCCTTATTGTATTTTTAAAAACTTGGTATACACATGAAATATCTCCAAAAGCTACTTTAATAATAATCCGCATTTTCTGTTTATTAGTTTTATGTCAATCGGTAAAATTATAAGTAAATAGTAAAATGATTATAGAATTAAATTTTCATTTTAATGTTATTAAAAAGTATTCAAAAATTGATTAAAGTACAATTTAGTGAAAGTGGTATATTTTATTAATGATTTGATTCATTCATAATTTTTAAATTGCAATCTTTCTAATAAATAGTTATATCCAAAATCTGTTGATTAAGTATCCACGGATTTGATAATGTTGGTTTTTGAGACGAATGTAATCCCTGCAAATGTAGACCGTTGATCGTATTAATTTTTAAGATAATATTCATCTCTTCAAACATAGAAGTCGATTAATGAAAATAAAGAAGTTTTGTAAGGAAAAAACAAACTGAAAATTTAGTAATTTTGCGAGAACTCTATAAAATTTACAATTTAGTAATATTACACAAAATTACTGTCCTCAAAGGGCTAATATATTAGACATCGGTGCCAGTATATCCCACCGGTAATTTCAAGTTTCATCGTTTTCTCGTAACATAAACATTAATTTTGCAATATTATTGATAACTGCAGGCTCCCTGGGAAATGAACATTGCTTTAAATATCTTTATTTACACACAGAGCTGGGAAAACTGATTTACTGTGTTTTTCGAGAAAAAATGCATACCTAACCAAGCTTCAGCGTCAGGTAAACTATTCTCTATTTAGTTGCATGGAGTTTTTTACCCTTAGAATGCAACTATCATTTATAATGTGTATTTCGAGGAACCTATTAAAATGAAACCATATAAACTAACTATATAAATGGTAAATTAAAAATAACTGTCTTTAACCTGATCTAAAAACTGTATTTTCCAATTAACATATATAATTAACGTATATTTTTAGCAAACTTTATGTGACAAATAGACCTCGGGTGCATTTAAGCAAAAGCTACATTAAAAATAAATCACTAATAAAATTTGACGATGTCTTGGGTAAGGTCATCTACGAATAGTTCCTAATTTATATTTTACCACTTAAGTAAGACGAGGGTTAAGCTATTTAAAACCAACGATCTCAAAGCTGTGCGGGTCGAGAGGGTTTTTGGTTTCAGAATTTTATACCGCATACGTTAATTAATGTAGCTAATTTAGTAAATGTCGGAATCACTGAGAGTAAGTAATTACGTTACCCTGTAGGCATCTATTTAGTTTATTTCGTAACTGATAACAATAATTTTGAAAATTGGCATTATTCCGGGGTGTTGTGGCTCTACAAGGAACCTAATGTTATAGTGTTAATTTTGGTTTAATTTACTGACTAATCCTGTACTTTTTATTCATACAAACATTTTGCCATTTTTATTTATGTGTTTATTATATTCTATTTTTTTAATTAATGAAAACCCAAAAATTCTCGTGATTAGAGTTTCATATCTCTTTTGTGATAAAAGAGATATGAAACTCTAATTTATCTAATTAATCTAAGCTCTCCGTAAATCCTCTCGACTATTCCTTTCGTTTATGTCGAAGTGATTTTATACAAAAATTACCATGTTATTATAAATTATTTTCAAATTTATAACATCTTCACCTACAAAACAAACGTAAAGTATCGACAGAGTAAGTAGTAAGAAAACATAAACGTCAGTATACTCGTAAATTAATGTTATTAATATAATAGAATAAATGTTATTTTTATTTATTTGGAAAATGGAAATATATTTATTTTTTAAAACGTTTTTGCATGAACTCATGTCACTGTGCTTTACGTGAAAGTATTTACTTCAAAATTGTGAGAAATTTCCAAAATATTGCAAACATTTTAAAAATTTCTCACAATTTTCAAACTGATGACTGAAACTCAAGTTTTTATATTCAAAATTAATACAAAGTCCCAAAAAAAATGGGGTCCACCTCGCTTGGCTACATTGTAAGTTGACCTTGTGAAACCCGATTTAAATTGAATCATTGTTTCACGAAAGTGTTTTTGAAAAGTTTAGTTAAGAAACATGTAAGACTAAAAATGTTCTAATATTTCTAATGTAGATAATTGCAAATATTATTGATTTACTCAAACAGCAAGAATTTTGTTTCGTATTGAATATTGGTATCACAACTACATAGTGAGGGTTGATAAGGACTCAATCAGTTTGATAGAAAATAACTTATTAATTTCATTTAAAAAATATTGCAAGAATTTAAAAACACAAAGTTACTTAATACAGTATTGCCTGCATAGTAGAAACCGACCATCGCAAAATGTTTGTGTATTTTTGTCAACCTTAGTAAAATTCTTTCCTCATTCGTTCATAATATTTAATACGATCTCATTCGTGGTTATAAAGTAACAATTTTAGGTATGAGATGTTATATTCATTATAATCATTGCAAAGTAAGCATAATGGTAAGCTAGGGGCAGTGGAAATTTAGGTACGAGATTTGTTTTTTTACATCTATATTTGTACTAAGTTCATGAATAATAAACCTTTTAGATACGAGTTAAACTCGGAATTCGAGGGTTTCCTACATACGAAAGTAGATACATAAATACAAAGACAAATAATAGTTCCATTAAACTCTCCAATCTACATTCGTAATAACACCATTTTTTACCCGTAACATTCCCCACGTATATTTTTTCTTGTAGTCCATTTTTTCTCCAGTATAATAATGTTTTCAACTCAAAAAACTCTTAACTGGGATGACCATATTTCATATCTTAGCTTAAACCATAAGCCGAAATACTTTAAAAGGTTTGACCATTTCTATCCATTCATTTTAACCCAGTCCACTTGGACTTATTATAAGAGTATTAATAATATAATTTTCCATTTTCTAGGAAATATGTGATAAAAGAATAGCTAATATTTTTTTAATAGTTCAAAAATAACAAAAATTGTTTTGGAATCTTTATCACCTTTCAACTAATACACTACGTGAAAGAAAGAAAACAAAAACTATTATGTGTATTTTTTCAAACTGAAATTTTCCTCCAAAATTCTAAAAATAATGACGTTTTATAGTTCATACTATTCAGTCCTACTTAAATATATGAATCGATAAGTTCTATTTTTGTGTCAATTCTTGTTAATGTTATAATATTTGGGTTCGAATTTAATAAGATTTTGGCCAATTAATTTAATAAGATTTGCGTTCATTGACCACGAGTAATAATATGTTGGCATGGTGGCATATGTTTATATACAGATTCGATTGATATTATTCTGTTAAAATATTGACACACCAGTTTGTCTCATAGTAAGATGCTTTTGTAAATTATACAAGAGCATTGTCTTGCAGCATATTTCATGCCAATTACTGGACAATACATAAATAGTGAAAGCATACAATTTGATTGTTTTCATTTTGCTTAGTAATAGTATTTCCATATGTGAATGTTACCAAAAACATCTGGTTTTATTTTCAGTAACTAGATGTCGTGACCAACAACAAAATTTTCATATCCCGACTTGACTTCGTCAGGTTCGACAGTAGCTGGGTGGAACGAAGTAAGCCGTTTAATCTATACTACTAAGTATGAGAAGATGTAAGTTGTAGACACCAATTCGAAAGACGTCTTTTAAATCGAATATCTATTTATAAAGACGATTTAAGTAATCTTATAATTCGATTTTTATTTTTATGCAGAAAATGATAAATAACATTGTAAAATGTTTTCTCACTTTAACCAATGTTATTTCGAGCAAAATTCCAGTGTACATACCATTAGCCTTCATCCATTAAAGAGCTGGATATAAATAATTAAATATTGGGTTGGTAGGAAAGTATTAAGTATTATAAATGCAAATAATTTTTTTTTAATTTCATTCTAAATAGTTCTTTCACTTTATAGAAAAAAAAATAGAAACGTTCATTACTTTCCTGCCAATTCAATATACAAAAATATAAATTTAGTCTGTTTAAGGAACAAGATTTCTCTTTTAAACAAATGTCTAATTAATGATATCCTATTGCTTTTTGAGTGACTACAATTTTACAAGTGTATGATATTGGTAAACTTAATAAAAATAGGTAGGTTTTAATAACTTATAATTTTTCTTTAAAAGATTCTCCATATTACTGTACTATAGATAATATTCGGAGCAATTTCAGGAGTACTGGTTTTGTGTGTCTGCCTTTTTGTCTGTCAAAAAGTGTTAGAGAGGTTTAAGAGTGTTTTTGTAATATACATTAACTCTGTATAATGTATATAATTTTAAAAGTCCATAATCAAATATTGTGCCTTCTAATAGCAAATAAACTATATATTTATTGAAGCGAGACTTCTAAGGTCACATCACAAAGTGAAAAATATATAGGCGATAGCGACACGGCCGAATATGCCTACATGCTGTCAATTGTCGGGCGTATCCGTACGTTTTTGCTCACGTCGTCTTTTTCACACGATACATTTTTCTCCCACGTCACGAGAATTTGAATTTTTCAGATTATTTTGTTAGTAACTTCACACCATTCATCTATTTTTGGTAATTCCTTAAATACGCACTTCTGTGCATTGTGAATTAAAGGGTCAACGTTAAGTTTTGTCAATGGAAATAATTATAATTCCAGTAATAATGCAAGAAATTAACTTCTATAATGGTTTTGGAAGTGAGAAAATAAAGTTCTAAAAAAATTAAACAAAAAAATGATTTTATCGTAATTTACTTTTTTTATAATTATTTGTCCTTTTTTTATAATTATAAGTCCTTTTCCAACAATTCCTTTTTTTTCCTACTCAGAGACTTTTTCCAATCTTTATTTTTCCTACCGAACCACAGTTTCCTGATTTCCAACTTTTGTCTTATCTCTGCTCTCTGTTGTTTTTATCTTTTGAACATTTTAATTTTTTTTTGCATTAAGTATGTAATTGAAAATGTGATTTTTATTGATTTTTGTCAGATTACTGGTTGTAATTTGTTAACGTAAACTCATCGTACTTCATAAATATATAAATAAAACATTCCAAATTAAAAATATTAATAAGGTGTGCACGTTCAGTTTTATCGACGATTTCATTTATAATTTTGGTTTATTACTATATCTTCAAGCATATTTTTTTGTTTAACGCAAACAAAATGTAACAAGTTTCACTCCGATTGAACGTCTTCTTACATACTTTTATAAAAATTAAAAAAAAATCAATACGAAAAGATTTTTCAAAACCTAAAAGCATTTATTATTTTTAATATTAAAAATATTAGTTAGAAAAATGGAAGTAATGCCGGAATATATCTAAATTTGAACTGCACATTTAAATCCGTATGTATGAAAAGAATGTATGAAGAAAGGTATGAAGGCATGAAAGAGAAATTAAAAAAAGGCTTGTTAATAGCGAATAGCATTGGTTTTTCATCGTTGCTAATTTTTCATTAAAATGAATATCAGCCGAATGCGTATCGGAAGGGTTACCTTTTAAATTTGTTAATACAATTTAACCAAAAAAATTTAATGAAAATTTCTAATTTTGTATTAGCGCTTAGAATGTTTCTAGTTTTTCATAAAATATTGCGAGGATAATTTGTACATCACTCGGAAATATATTTCAGGAAGAGGGTTTAAAAATGAAACAAATTATGAATTAAACTTCCCTTAATAAAATTGAAGTTTTTTCGTCTTATTTTACCTTTTTAAAAATATTCCACTCGCATTCACTTGCACAAAAATATGAACCCACTTTTAAAAGTATGTATATATATATATATATATATATATATATATATATATATATATATATATGTATATATATATATATATGTATATATATATATATATATATGTGTATATATATATATATATATATATATATATATATATATATATATATATATATAATTAGTCACTGATTTAACTGATAACTGACAAATTTTGTCTTTTCAATGTTTCTTTTACGCAATGTATTATACATCTCACTATCTTCCGTCATTACTGTTGGTACTATCGGACTATTACAATTCACTTGTAATGCCTCTTTCAAAATCCATTTATTTGTCAGTTAATTTTTTATAATTAATTTTTTCTGCTACTGCAATGGTTTGCTTATGTATCCATTCGTCTTTTCATATTTTATAAATCAGTCGTATATGTATGCAAAATCATTCAATCATATTCCATAATTATATTATTCATGAAAAATTTGTTAAAATTAGACCACTATATAACTTGGCAGTTCCAGGTTAATAAAAAAATCAAAATGAAATGAAATAGTTTGACACAATTTGTATATAAAAGATCGTGAAGTCCAAAGTTGTGTTAAAAAATCATGATATGAACGAATTCCATGCGAATCGATTTTTAAATAGTACTTATTTAAAGGTAAGCCCAATTTGACGTTAAATTATAATTTTCTATGATTTGCGATTCACTTTCTTTACTTTATAACTAATTATGATTCCAATATTTAGTTAACATTAACATATTTGATTATACTTTACTATTTTTTGGTAAGTAGGTCTTTTACATTTTTTGAAGTGAAACTTCTTACGAAGAGACTCATCATGAAAAAAATATGGGGAAGGAAAAACTGGGGAGGGCGACACGGCCGGTTGTTGCGAGTAACTATTAGAGATTGAATGCCTCCATACTCCTTGGTTTATTTTCTGATTTATTGTTTCATATTTTTGCATCACTAGATTATTTCTCAATACTGTAAAATTATATTTTTTATCGTGTGATTACTACCTTCCCAAACAATTCTTTTTATAATGTTTTTTTTTTAATGTTTATAATTGTCTTCCCAATTGTTTTTATAATATGCATAAAATGGGTATAGGTATGAAGATTGGTTTTAGCCTTATTAAATAATAACTGTGTAGTACGTCTAAGTAATAACTCTGAAGTTTGTTTTAAATGCGCAATGTTTTAAATGTGAATAATTCATTACAATATGCATTAGATCATTATTCGTTACGTTATTTGTGTTGCTTTATTCCCCAAATGTATTATTATGTTTTATTTTTACAAATAAGACGTAGCTGTAAATGTCATTCTTGCCAGTAAAAACATCGTTGTACTGATGGTACATAATCATAACAAGATTGCTTTAATATTGTATTTCAATTTTATTCCATGTTGGCAGATATTTATTTTGTTTCATCATTTATCAAAGATTTTTCTTGTTTAACCTATTTTAAACTGTTAAGAATGAATATATAATTAATAATTGAGTTTTAGTGAAAAAAAAATACTTGAGTTTTAATGACAACAAAAATATATTTTGAAGTTGTTTGTTTTTTTTATTCACCACGTTACAGGAAGTGATGGATGAAAAAAACAAGTGACTTGCGATTATAGAGGAAATAAAATTTCGTAACATACTATAAACATGGAAAAGTAACTATATTTGAGCTGGGATATTATAATATTTGTAAAAAATTGAATACAAATACTAAGTACACTTAAATGTTTAAAAGTACTTAAATATGTATGGAACGATTTTATATATAGGAACTTAGGCTTGTCGGATTAATATATATAAAAGTTTATCTAAACGCAAGAATTGAAAGAATTCGCTCGTAATACCAACTGTGCAATTATTCCCTTTTTTTTGTTCCTGCAAATAAACGGGCTATTGATCAAATGGCGTGCCACGTAATTGTGGTCACATAACTTTCATGAACTAGAAAATCAACTGTCACGTAAGCTAGGAAATAGACTCATGTAACTGTCGTATCATGTAATAAGTAGTGATCGCTGCGTATCGACTGTTTTGTCCCCGGGCCATTTCTTGATACAATTGTTTTTATTGCACGATTTTGAAGAAAATATTTTGTGAGAAAATGCAAATGTGCTATTGATAGCACGTACTCATGCGTATGACATTCTCGTATATTGCAAGCATGTAATCATGCGTATGACATTCTCGTATATTACACAAATCAACTTATTACGGGTAAAATACGTATGTATTTATGTGTATTCATTCACTCTCAAGCGTACTTTTGTTATTGTTATGTCAAGTCATTGAAGTTGCGTTACGATTTCTTCTGAAAAAGGTGCTTATTTCGTGAGAGTTAGTTTGTTAGAAATAAATGCATATAGTTTATTTAGCAATGCGTCAAATAGAAGAAAATTAATGTCCATCTCTGAATTATGGATATCGTTGGCCTTTAATGTTTATACTTCATTTATTCCAGTCGATGCAAGATCTATTACCTTTCTTACCTCATTGGTTACTTCATAATTTCATGACGTGAAATCAAGAAAATCCAAATATTTTTACGTTTCGTTTCTGTCACCACATGTCCATTTCATTATCAACTGGGCAAAATCACTGAACCGTTTGTAGTATACGTATGAACCATCGCTTAATAAGCAAGTTAAAGCAAGAAAAATAAACAAATAAAAACATACGCAGCACACACATACACGCAAGCACGCACGTAGGCACGCACGCACACACGACCGCACGCACGCACATACACACACACACACACACAACATTTTGTTTCAATTTTTTCTTAAAATTATTAGAAGCAATGGTTTCTTGTCGGTTTTCAACGTTTTTATCGTAAAAACAAAATGGCTTCGATCTTCTTCATATTTTATTCGAGTAGTCATATACTGGCCTACTTCTTGTTCACGGCTTGATGTCGAATTTCGAGACAATTATATTTGTATGTACACACACACACACACACACACACATATATATATATATATATATATATATATATATATTTGGGAGCTTTCACTGTGAAGAATGAACCAAGGTTCGAACAGTCTGGTCATTAAGGTAGGAGTGACGTGAATCTTAATGACCATTTGCATTAGGTCGAGGTTAAATTATTTTAGACGGAAGCAAATATTATTAATAGAGACTTTTTTATACGTTGGAGCAAACATGCAAGTAATTGGTTACCAGGATTAAAGGTTTATTCTTGCAAAATGTTTGAAGAACAGTTTTCCTGTCAGTTTTGTTCGGTTTATAAAATTAAATTGCCGTTCGGAAAATTAAATGAAAAAATTACATTAGTACATGATTCATATTCGCTGCTAGAATTAGTTAACAAGAACTCAAACTTTCTAAGTATTCCCTTACCACATGACTGCAAAAAGTTAGCCACGAATAAAATCTAAAGCTGAAATGCACACCTTCAGCAGGTCAACCCTTCCGGCCGGCCGACTAAATAAACGATTCACATACCTTTCAATGCACTCACAATCATCAGAGGAGTGAGTGCACGGCTAGAGTGTACATCTGAATACAGTCACATAAAATTGAAAGCTAATTACCATACTATATTCAGAAATGGCAATTTGTATCCTTGTTTAATCTGCAATATCTCTTACAAACGAAAAGAGCTTCTTATTGTTACAGATATAATTCAACAAAAAATTAAACTTTTGTTACACATTTTTATGGACGTTCGACCAAAAATGAAATCCAATTATTTGGTCCGCATGGATGTTTTTTAATACTATCTTAGTTCGATATATGTTATAGTTAGTACCAGATTTTCTCTATTGATTCAACTTACTATAAATTATTTCTTGGCTTTTTAGCAAGGAAGAGTTCATAGTTTCCAAATGTTGATTTGAAGGCATCGATTCAGTGAACGGATATACATAGTTTTACATATTGAAAAGAACTTGTTTGATTTCATTGTCGGGAAATGAATACGGGAATAGATAAATGTTTCAACCGCACAAATTAAGAGATTGAAGCTGTTGGTATGCGAGTGTAGTATTTATGTATATAAAGGATAAAATAAATGGAAGAAATGTTTTACGCGTTTTAAAATTTAATCAGCCGCAGTAATGACTAGAATTTATTATATTAAGATTGAATGAAGTACAAGTTCACTCTTGTTATTAACAAGTGTTACTATCCTGAAAATACCTCGAGCACCAAATTCGCCAATACGGAAAAAAAATTGTGTGCGATTCGATAAGATACGTTTTGAGGTTTAGCTTGTTAAATCATTTTATGTTTATGTTGTGTTATGCATTTTTATTTTTCTAAATTCCGTAACTTACCTTAATTTTTTTGAAAAATGATACTAAAATACATCCTTTTCTGCGGCATTCAATTATTATCTCTGTAACTCACTATCGTTTCATTTATTCATTTAAAAGAAACTAAAAAATTTAATTTTTTCAAATTTTTTTCTTTTCCTTTGAATGTTATAATCTAAATTAATAAAAAAACCAAGATCTTAGGAAAGTTATAGTAAAATGTATAATATTTTTAACATAATATATTTTGCATCAAATGCTGCTACTTATGCAATTGTCTAATTTTATTTTAGTTAATGTTCTGTTTGGTGCTCAACATCGTATATACCAAACAAAGTTCTTTAATTTTTTTGTAGGCGCATAATGCAAGAAATATTAGATGGAGTTTTCAGTATTGCATTTTTCGGTGTTATGAAATTAAAACGAAGTATTGAAGTTATATTATCCTGATACAACATCCAAAATTTGAGAACTAAAGATAAAAGTTTCATCGGTATAATAACTTTAAATCGTTAAATTAATCGATATTGTGAAAATCGTATTGTGAAAATCTGTTTTTTAGAGTTCTTTATTGTCTAATTATTTTTATGGCTAAATTTTTATGACAGTACAATTTATTTAGTAAATTTTTAGGTTAGTAAAATAATATTTTAATATAGCCTTTGAATAATTCCAATATATAACATAAGATATAATTCATCTAACGTTGTTTATTAATAGTTTATGAGATTTGATAAAAAAAATAATAACATTAGGTCAAATACAAATTGGTCAGAAGAAATTAGAAAAAATTTAAAATAAAAAAAGACAAAAAATCTCCTGTGAAAGTTTCTTTTATATGTATATAGGGGTTCTGAGAGGATAGATCGAGATTATAAAATTTTGAAGCCAGAAATGTGAATTTAAAAAAACGGGAACTTATAGATATTTTCTCGAGGTATATATTTATATTTAAAATATTAATCATACACATAAAGACAACGAATATGGAGTGGCTATGCAATACCTACTATGAAATACGTTACAAATAGCAATAATGAAACATTGTTTACGTCATAAAATTATTTAGAATATGGTGGCTTGGATACATCTCTAGATGTAATGATGCGACTCAGCAAAAAAGTATCATTATACCAAGCTCAAGATGATAGCAGAAAAGAGAAACACTGAATGAATTGATTACAAAAAAGACGTAAAAGTTATGTAAATTACACTTTGGAAAGCTGTTGGGCTTGACAGGATTGGATGGTGGAAAGTAGTTGAGACAACCTTTGTATGAATTGGTTGTAATACTTAAGAAGATAGTTGGTAACTAGAACCCCATATTTTATGAATTTCGTATATATTTTATGAATTCTTAGAATATTAGTGTAAACTAAACACCAATTAGTTATAGTTTTAAATAATAAACTTTTCAGTAGTCTTAACTATTGAAATATAGTTTTCTTTCAAGTATAAAAAATATTTAATTACATCAAGACTACAATTAAAATATTGTTAAAGGAGAAGAAAATTCCAAGGCGTAAATTTTTCATGGAAACACATTTCTTTGTACTAATTCTTTGGATAAAGATGTCATTATTGAAACCTGTTTCATTAACAGAATTAACAACAAAAATAATTAAATCATTTCAACTAAACATGTCGTTACTTCTTATAATTCAAACTCTTTAGTAACTTATAAATTAAAAGTAACTAATAAAAAGTAGCTAATTAGATATGCTTAGTGTTAATTATGGTACAGAAACTGTAATAACAAAACTATATAAGGATTCCCTTGGCTTTTAAAGTGACAAAAGTACAAATTATGTTTCAAAACTAACATAAATTAAATACCTGTATGACCTGATTTCAAAAATATATATGACCTGATTTCAAAAATATCATTTTATATCTATGTTGTAATGGTAAGAATATCAAGTATTACTAATCAAAGTGAATGAATAGGTGTTTATAATTTGACCTGGTTTTACATTTTTTGTCCTTCTGTCCGAATAGATGTACTAATTTGTGTAAATTATTTTGAATTGTTTGATATCTTCATATAATGGTGGTCATTTTGCATCATCACATATTATAATGGAAGGGTAAGGAAAGCAGAAAATTATTGAACAGACCTTTACATTGATCACGTCTTGGCTTACGCGTAATTATTTGTGTTTACTTTTTTTATTAATAATACTAACAAAAGACATTGTAATAATAATTTAACACTACAACTAGTACATACATACTTTTTACAGTGCACAATTTTTCGGTTCATAAAAAATTTAAAAAGTTTTAAATGTAATTTCCAATATTTTGCAGTTTCTGTTCATATTTTGATTATATCGGTAGAACAATAAACAAGATACAAAAGTGAAATTCTTAATAATAATAGGAAGAAAACTTAACTAGTGGAAGGGAAATTATTAAAGTATGATCTTTTAAATAAAGTCACCAGACAAAATAGTTCAGTTTGTTTGTTGGCAAAGACTGTATAATTGAAGTGGGAACTAGATAAGAGAAAAACGGGAACTGTGGTGTGAACTTAAGAAAAAAAACGAACAGTCATTATTAAACAGGCGTCGCTCGGTCGAGTACTTATTAAACTATTTCAAAAAAATGTCCATCCATTTTGTTTACAAATATAAAACAAAAACCCGATAAATATGATAAGAAATATTTAGATGTTTGAATATGGTAGTTGACTCATTCTAAATTTAGAAATTTAGATATTTTTCGTACAATATTGTATTTCACAATATTGTATATAAGTTAATTGAAAACCAGTCTTGAAAAAAAATAAAAAAATGATTGAAAAATAAGCCACTTGTAGGCTTTTAAATTTGAAGATACGGATAGAGTTGGGTATATCCCTGTCTCTTTTCCTCTCGTAGAATATAATGCGCAATATTAAAAATGACCTCACAACACAGTATTGCCGTCCTTCTCTAAAGGTTAAATTTAAACTTTTATAACTCGGTCAATTTTTAAGAATAATAAAAAAATTTTCACTCTTCATCAGCTTGTACCTTAAAATTATGATTAATTAAATAAAAAAAATTTAGTCAAACACTCAATTTTTAATTTTAAACATAGTTTGAATAAACGTATTCATAAACATCATCATACTTCTGCTAAATATTAGATTATACATAAGAATAAAGTATAAAAGGCAAGTTAGAATAGCATGATGCCTTTTACACCGTCTATAGCCATATCTACCTGTAATTATTGATGAAGGTGTTATTTGTTTTACTAAAAGAATACTGGTTTATGTTTTAACAATATTATATTATACTTTTTAAATTCCCGTAATTTTTAGTACTTTGGTTTGCTCTTTTCTTATTTTTGGTTTGTTTTTAGTTCATACCGTATATAATGTACCAGTACAATTTTTTATGTATTTCGAAATATTTTTGACTCATTAGTTATTTTTCTACACTTATTTTATATTATCCCTTTTGTATATGAAAAAAGAATGACATAAAAAAAAGAATGAATAAATGAAATAACCAATTGTAGTAGTTTTCTGCATATAAAAAAGCCGAATACCACTGACTGATTCGTCATGAAATGTCCAGAAATTTACAGCCTACATACTATTTACAGCCTACATACTACATATATATTTTACGTATATTTTTGAAAGTATAACAACCGAAAATATGAAAATAGGGGAGGATTATTTAATGAAAATTTCGACATTATTAGAGTTAATTATGTTTTACATCTAGACTCTTAAATAGAATAAAAAAAAACGCTGTAGTATTTTTGAAATATTAGTGACAATAAAGCATTATAGTATAAGAAGCGACTAAAACGAAATGTAATCATAGTCCCTTTTTGCCCTAGTAAACCCGGGAAATGTAGTTAATGTTTAGATAGTCATATCTTTTTAGTAATTTAGATCTTCATTTATGTATATTTTCATCATTCATATTATTTTTTTCATGTACCTTGGAATGATTTACTGGAAGACTATAAGTAATAAATATAAAATTAATTCATTGCGTAAAATTTCGATCAGCGTAAAACTATGCTGTCATTCTTCCCTTTATAAAGCGGTAATATCTGTCAGTCGGCCGTTCTGAATTTTACTGCAGATAAGAATATATACCGAAGCATCTGGTACACACTTATATCTCAGGACAATTAGATAATTGTCATTTTATTGAATCACAAGAAATAATATATATATGTGCCAAAAATGAATACTTCAACACATTTCATAATTTATTCACGTTGATACTTATGTAGTTGTTTATCGAATTATTAAAGAGCGTCTAGTTGAATATATTTTCATATTAATAAGAGCACGGATTAATAGGTGTTGTTACTTGCTTCCGATGCGTTTAATAGGTTCTATACGGATTAATAGGTGTTACTTGGTGCCGACTTCTGAGACAATAGGTTGAAGCAATATATACACGACTTATATTGATATCCTTTATCCAATAGGTTCCGAATCGTATTGGGAAGTTTTCATCCTTCATTAAATTTATTTATGAAAGCGTACCAGTTACCGTTACGGTAAATTTAAATGAAATACTAAATTGCTTTGGAAAAGTTCCTTTTTCTACCTGTCTATATATTTATTGTCTATAACTCGAAAACACGATATAATTCAATATAATCAATTAATTATAATATTAATTTATTATTCAAATCAGCTAAAGCTGCCTTAGAGATAGAGAACAACAAAGAGACAGAGAGAGAGAGAGAGAGAGAGAAAGCGAGAGAGAGAAGGGAAGGGAGAGAGGGAATACTGACAAAATAAAGAAATAAGGACATATAAAAGAAGGCAAGAGGGAAAGATAGTCGAATGAAAAAAATGTTTGATTAATTATGTAGTAAGAGCACAAGGAAAAAAGTGAAAAAAATATTTCACAAGTTAACCGAAAACAAAAAGTAAGTACGAAAACACAGTTCTTAAGGAAATTACTGTTATTTTAGGGCAAGAACTCTTTCTTCGTAAAATAAGTTCGAATTAGTATAACTGATGTTAAAATGAGTTTTAAAATAAATTTTTTATTTTGGCAAATTTAAATTAGATAAATATATCAAAACCACGAAACTAATAATATTTAAAACACACTTCATATTAAATGGAAATCTGGGAAAATTATTAAATTTATAGATAATTTATTATAAACTATTACTAATAGTAATCCGTTACCGTTAAATCATAAAATAGTTAGTAGAAAAATTATTGCAGTCAATTTCGCAGCCAATAGTCATTTTCAAATTTCAAGAATGTTCTATATTGATTTTATATGTTAAGTGTGACAGAGTTTATAGATGTATTTTCAAGTCTACCTACTTTTTTGGAGGAATTTATTTGCATCAAGTGGTTTTCCCTACGTTATTACTAAAGTAATATTACGAACGTAATGGTAGAAACGTAAAACTTTCCTCAATAAAATATTCCTTTATTTATTGAGATAGTAATAATATGAAAATTCTTTCAGAAAATTTTTCAAACCACAGATAGATACAGTACACGTAGGCATACGAATGTAATTTATACATTTACATTGTACTCAGACTGAGACTTTTTTCGGGCTAGGGGTTTACAAAACGACGAAAAAAGTGAACACTAGCTGAAATAGATATAAAATTGAATATAAAATAAAAATCATAATATATTTTTAATCTAACTCTCAGTTCATTGCCAGGTCTTTGAACTTATCAGTATTGAAGTCGTACTGAGACAAAACAAACGAGGGTAAACTTAATGTATCTGATGTTTAGCATTAACCAGTTTCATTGTCCACTTTTAATTTGATTACAATTTTGTCACTATGTATCTAAAACCACTTGTGCTTTAGATGTTCAATACAAACAGGATTTCAATCAAATGAACTCAAATTCTTTATATCTGATGTTCCAAATCGACAAATTTACATATTTGTAAGATATTTTGATGTGAAATTATTATACTAATCCTTACATTTATGACAGACAGATTGAGGAAGGTAATAAAATATTTAAACAGTTTTGGTCTAATGTTTATATCATAATAAGTTTTGATATATAAATTTATTACAAGGGAACAGAATTAGGAATCTGTTTCTTCTTCATTCAAAAAGAGTTTTTAAAAAAGTCATGAACACCGTGCTAATGAAAGAAACAACCTTAAGTACTTCAATATACAAATAAATGGCTTTGTGACGGCAAAGCGAGACGGGCTTCGCACAATAAAGAGTATTTATAATTTTCACAAAATATTATACTTGAGTTTTCAGTCTCTCAACTCTGATTATTTCGTTCCTGGAAATGTTAATTTCCTAAACCAAATTAAAGCGAGGTGCTAATAAAAGTAAATTATAAGACTGATGAATTTTTTTAACAAAAAAGTCCTGTATTTTCGTTAATAATTGTGCTCGTAGAATATTTCTCTAAGAAATAAGGCACACTAAAAGAGAAATTATGAAAAGGATCTTTTTTAATGTTTATTTATCATGATATACGTAATTTCTTTTTATAATTTTTTAATAAAATATTCCTAAGACTTAGAGTGGTAATATAGCCATTACGACTGTATTTTGCCTACGCAAAAAATAGTTTTGTAGTTTATTTTAATATTAAGAATCTGGGTTTACTGCCATGTTCAGAGTTGAATTACTCCATACATCACTTTTTAGACAAAGCGCTACGCAGTTATTTTGAAACCTCCATAACTTCCGAAAATCCTATAAATCTGACTTTCAGGAAATGGGGATATGAATACCCATTATCCCAAACTTCAAATTTGTATTTATAACATTGTCCGAGGTATTTGATGTAAAAAGCATATCCATCCACTCTTAGGCACTGAGACAACCCAATAGGTCAAATGTTACCTTCGGAAGACTTAAAAACTTTAAATTTGGCTGAAGAGGTAAGAAATTTGGAAATTGTTAGAAACAAAGATAAAGTTTATGTTAATGTACCTATCAAATTTCATATACACATAGTTTACATATTTCTATACGCGTATTGTTACAATAGCTTTACTTCATCAAGTTTCCTTCAACGTTTTATACATTGAGGATCTTATTCATAAAAATACCTCAAACCAAGGGTTAAACTAAGCCTATCTAAACGTGGATATAAGTTCATTTTAAAAATATTATTAATTAACACCGAGTAACGATTGTTTAGCTATACATTTCTTAATCATAACTTAAAGTAGGTTAAATTGGCAATTATGCACGATTTTAAGCGATCGCCAACATAATAAAATAAAAACTAGCATCGGTACGTATATACACGACCTTATAATTGCTTAACGCTGCTGTCAGATTGACATATGGTACTGGTAATTTTTAAGATGAACCATGTATATTATTAAAATGTTTAATGAAAGTCAGAAAAGAACGGAATCTGTTAACTGGGATGAAGAAGAAAAGATGAGAATAATTAAATTTTTCATAATTAAATTATGGATAATCTATATATTAAGTAATGGTATTAAGAAACACGACATGTTCTTATAGAACACATTGAATTGATTTCGAATAAAAATTTGGAGACCAACATTAACAAAATTAAAGCAAAAAGCACGGACAGTCTATTGCAGATAACTTATTCGAAATAATATAGTTTACGGTCTCTTTTGCCACACTTGACAACGACATCGGACGCTAGTTTATATCATTCAACTGAAATTTATTTTTCATAATTTTTCAATTTATTTTCAGATTAAATAGTTCAAATGTAAGGAAAAAACATTAAAACAAGTCCAAACGCAGTGGAAAATAATGAAAATGGTGAGTTAAAAATTTATTTTAAATTTTAATTTTTAAAATATTACAACAATCTGGAGGCGGCCCCAACTTTAAAAGCCTTACTCTGCAGAATCACTAGGACATGAAATGAGTTCGATTCTGATGAAGATGTATTATCTAATGTTAAAATTAATGTTTTATTAATTAACCATTAAAATTGAAGGCCAACACTATATTTATTTAATAACTTAAAGTCTTATTATTATTGGAAGTAATTGTTGTTTGGTTTTTCTGCAGAAAATAAATAAAATGAACAAGCAAATATCAAACTTGAAAAAACTATAGGTATAATATATACAATTATTTGTAACGTTGTTAAAATTTGCATATCAGGTGAGGATAAAAAAATCTAATCTGAATTGAGTAGATCGGATTTTCTTGGTTGCTTTAGAACAATTGAAAAATTTTAAATCGTTATTTTAGCGAGAAAGCAGTTGAATGCTTCGCGTTACACCGTAGATAATAAAGTAGATGATTAGGAACCTATGTAGTTAAAGTTTTATGACATACTTAATTAAATTGGTCCTAGGTGTTCTTGGGAATTAATTCATATTAAGATATTCTAGGACGAAATATCTTTCGTTTTATCAGCAATTTTTAATTTTCTAATGCACATTAAATTTACGTATTTTTGAAAGTTACCTAGTTTCTCAATATTAAGGTCTTACACCTTTTATTAAAGTCAAATTTTATTTCCTTAAGTTGACATTATGTAATATGTCTTGCATTACTCTCGTTTCAGTAATTTGTTACCACGAATAAAATATATCATACAAAATGTTGTAATTAAAGAGAATATCCTACAGATATTAAAATAGATATTTTCTGAAGTATTAAATTTTACGCAGTTATAATATCGTTCTATTCAATGAACGTTTTTATATTTAATCAAAATTAATATAAAAATTATAGGGTTATGTTAATGATATGTTCACTGTTCATCTATATCATATTCAAGAAAGTTGATCGACTGCTGTCACTGTTCATTTATAGCGCATTCAAGAAAGTTGATCGGTACTGCCAAGAACAATTAATTGGAGACCATTTAAACGTAAAAAAATTAAGTATTTATATGAAAATTATTAGAGAGTTAGCAACAGTGGAATTTTTGCTACGTTTAGATGATTAAACGTTTTTGAGAAGTTTTAAGCGTAGATTCAATATTGTTACACATGCATAATAAAAGTTACTACATATTCGCAAATACCATATTATGATTAGAATTTAGAATGTACAAGATGAACAATGACAGCTATAAGATATACAAAAACCAGAAATCCTATGTGCGAGTGAATTATTTATGTGTAAGTTAAAAATGCTGTTAAAAGGTAGACGTACGTTAAAAATATCGATGAAATGTGATGTGTATATTGAATGATTGCAGTGTTCTAGAAATATCAAAACGATATTATGTTTGAACTAGTTTAAGGAAGAAGAATAAAAATAAAAAAAATTTAATATGATTTAACAATTTGTTTTCATATTCCAGTCGGAGATCAAATTAAATTTTAATAATAGATACCATAAGTAGACACCTATGGTCATTCAATGAGTCCTGATCAAATACATGATATTTTAAACGATTCAAATAAGTTTTGATTGTTTCGCTGAACATTCAAAACGTTTTCGGTAAAAAAGCGCTCGTTAATATATACATTTTTTAATGTTTTCTAGAAAATAATTTTCAGAATCACAACATAATTTAATACAATGTTCACATACAAACGTTTTTTAGGTTTTTTTTTACTATGTAGCCCAGATACATATGTGATAATCATCATATAGATGTTTGAGACAAATTAGCGTTATTGTTCAAATTCGTTGTCTTTTAAGTTTTGGACTTTGAAATTATTACTGTCCTATAGAATATCACTAAAAATTTTGTTATAATGAATTGTTGATTTTTTCAGTTTTGGAAAGGATACTACTGGAAAATATTTCATTTTTTCCATTTCTAAGTAATTTCCATTTTTTCTGATTCTAATTTTTGCATAGCAGAGCAATCTTTTTCATGCCGCTGTTGGCTGCCTTTTATCTAATAGCACTAAAAAAGGTTTCTAGGTGGTCCTGTGAGAGTTTACACGTTGAAATAAATTTAGGTGACATTTTTCTATAAAATTCAAATTCAAATATTATATCGAAATAGTATTGACCAAAAAGACCCAAAAACTTAAGAGCCCCGGAGTTTCTATAAGAAGCTTACCACGCTTCACGCTTGAGTGACTGGAAGTATTTACAAACTTCATCGACTTTATCAAATATTTATTGTTCATTACTCTGATGCAATGCCTTTTGAAAACAAAGTTAAGTTTCAAGTGTTGAAAATATCAGAAATATCATTAACACAAAGAAGAACTTCAGTGTTGCTTCACGTATCTCGAACCAGGCATTTTGAGGTCTTTATTACAAACGTCGATAGCAACAGCCACAGACCTACTTAGTAATTGCGCAGCCAACCTCACTTTAATTTTTTTATGTTTTGAGGTCTACATACCTTGCAGTCAACTTATTACAACATGTAAACCTTCGTTTTGCTGTAATGTTTTAAAAATATTTAAGTAAACTTAAATTAAATTTTGTCTCCATTACTATCATATAATATTTTATGATCTGCAAAACATTTTTACCAATTTTATTGGATGACATGCGTCAAATAAAATATTATATATCCTTCTTTTATAAAAAATAATGGTGAGTAATGATCTGAATTTATGTTAGACTTTGAATTTATGTTAGAAAACTATGATTCTAATAGTTTTCTACCTTTCTTTTTACCAAATTTCATAATTATATGTTAAGTAAAAGTTCTCTATAGCTTCTGGTTTATTTGAAAGTGTCGTAATTTGCAGCATAAATGGCTGCATTTTTATTGCGTTATCTTAAAAGCCTAATTCTGAAAACTTTTCAACAATCCCCATAATAGCATAGCATTGAAAGAATTGAGCGCTTAAGAAACATGTTACGTGGATCGCACATCGACGAAACCGAAGAAAGGCCAGCAAACGCAGTTAATTTATATCAAACAAAAATATTTATTGCAGCGTCCCCTGACGAGCTAATAACATTACACCTAACTAATAACCTTTGTCCTTAAATCACAAACTTTTTATCGAAAACCGTATCTAAATCGGTCAAACCATTTTGGAGATAAATGGGAACATTCCTTTGCAACAGAACGTTAGAACCCCCTGGTATGCTAACACCACAACACCTATCTGAGAATCATCGCCGATTATTAAATATTTTGTAAAAAACTCTATGTTCATGAATAATGTGTAACTTTATATTAATGTATAAACTAATATATCAGTAGCTTATGGCAATCTTGATAACTTCGAATTCTAGTCAATCAAATATTAGTCTGGAAATTGAGCGTATTGTGGCAAACAAATTATAGGTAATGAAACTTTGCCATGCTTATTTGTTCAATGTTGTCGTTTCTCTTTTGCTATAATTTTTCTTCGTCTTCTGTTAGTTCAACGCACGTGATATATCCATATTCTCTCGATTTATTTAACAGAGCTGCCTTTTTTAGTAACGTACACATATATATGTTTTAATAAGACTCGTGGGAATTATTATTCAATATACTCCAAAAATGGCTTTTATAAATATACTTGTGGTAGTGATCAATATTCTTAGAGGATTGATAATGCAAGGTTTTTAAAAGATATGTGATTCTCCATTTTAATGCATTCATTGACGAAAACCTCGCTAATTAATTAATTAATGTGTGTATTTTCTTGTGTGGTGTATATACACACGTCAACTAAATTAAATTCGTAGATAACGTTGTATAACTAAACTAAGCGCTAATCAAGTTTTCACTAGAGGATGGCACTACATTATTTATGAAATAACATAAAATCCTAATTTTATTAAAAAATAATTAATTAAGTTTCTATTAGTAATCATCTAGGTGGCGTCGTATTGTATACGTTTATAACTGAATGTAAAACATTTGTTATGAAACAACTTAAATATAAATTGGTCTCTTACACAATGTTTCCCCTATTTTTGAGTATATTTAACGTGAAAAAAATGTATTGCGACTTGAGTGGCTAACCATTAAAAAAATGTAATATTTTATAAACATTTTAAAATTTTACTCTCTTTTAGACAAAAAATATTATTTAAATTGCACAGCTACGTATAATAAAAAAAATAGTAAAATGTTCTTAATTACTCATTTATAGAACTAGAAAATTTTAATTTTACTAGAGCTCATATATTACTCACACATATGTATATGAAATTGGGAAGTGATGAAAATAAAACCAAAAATTAATAAAAATATCCAATCATTTGAAATTGAAATTGACATCTATTGGCCCTAATACCAACAATATACCGTTTAATAAAATACCATTTAATACATCTTGTAAACCTGGAGATACTGATGTCTTGAGCTGCAGTATAAGCATGTTCACGAAAGAGAAAAATCATCCGTAAACGTTTTCGTTCATGTAATAAAAATAATAAAAAAGTTCACGGAATATACAGACCGCAGAAAATCGCAGATTCACCTCGATAATTAGTAATATCCCAAGAGATGTATGTAATTTCTATTGGGTTCCCATTTATTCGTTAGAACCATAAACAAATTGTTTAAATTTTTATCAATTACATCTTTGAGCATGTTATCTTGCATAAGAACGTTCTTTCAGAATCAGATATGCAATCAACGATTCAATTAAATTATTAATTACGAACTTTATTAATATTATCACTGTCGAAATAAAAACAATTATGTGTGTCACATAATAAATGGACTACGTCATCTGTGTACTGCTCTATAAACTGAAGGCAATTGTAAAACACAAACACGAACCTCGTGTTAAATACAAACTCTGTAGATATTCGAGCATCTCCTTACACTAAATAAGGTATTTTTTGTCACATATATGAGATTTAATAATTTCTACGAGATTTTATTGACTTATGCTGTATTGAAAACTATATTTCTTTCATTTTATATTTTATCTATTTTCATAACTTAACAGAATGACATCATTATTTATTTGATAATGTCTTCTTGAAATTACCTCTTAACAACATTTCGTTTATCTTTTATCCTTGAATATATTAGCATCTCATTATAAACCTATTATTTTTGACGATAGCTGCTGTTGACGTATTGGAAAAATAACAAGATGCTATTATTATATGCTGAAACAATCCATCAAAGAGTAATTTGTGAGACAATTGCTGGATATTTATGACCATCTATTGAGCTTACAGATCGATATCAAGTTATGTCTTGAGTTCATATCAATATACAGTACGCCATAAATATTCGGCAATGGAACGTAAATTACTTTCGTATTATTGGTTTATACATTTTAAATTCCACGTCCATTTTTGAAGATATATAATTATATATTTTGACTTTAGCTAGTTCCACGTTAGAATCTGCTACGTCATTTTAAATTATCTGTTAAGGTAAATAAATTAATCACCAACCTATCATTCAGGTTAATACAAATATTTACTTTTTATTGAAATTTTCATAAATTTTATATAACTACATCATCTGCTTGTAGAGCTTTAATTTTAATCAATAAAGTAGATTCAACTAAACATCCCGAGTCACGGGCTGCATATAATTTCGAAACATCAAAATGGCGGATTTTGGATGTCAAGTTGTTGATAAAATAACATTAATAAAAATCATTTTTAAAATTTTTGTGGTATTAAATTAAGGAACTTGTGATATTTCGTTCTTTTACTAAGCAAACTAATTTGATGAGATTTAATTTAACTTTATATTAAATGAGTACATTATGAACGACATCATTAATATAGGCACATATATAATTTGCCTATATATTTTGTAATCTATCGAATATATTTGGCGATAATTTTGTAGAAATTCATTATAATTAAATTTTTCTCAACTAAATGAAACTACGGAATGTTCTTTTAAATTTTTTACCACGACCTAGGTTTCGTTGCATGACAACATCTTCAGGTGAGTAATTTGTAAAGATATCTTTTATATGTATATATATATATATATATATATATATATATATATATATATATATATATATATATCTTTACAAATTGCCCACCTGAATATGTTGTCATACATCGAAACCTATGTCGTGGTAAAGAATTTAAGTATAGTAGAAATAATATTGCATCACGTAGTTTCCATTAGTTGACAAAAATGTAAACTTAGTGATCGATAATTGCTTTATAAGAAGAAATTTATTATATTATATTTCATTTAAAATCAGTACAAAGAATTCTTACCAATGTTGTAGAAATTTTAAAGTGATCATATGCTCATGTATTACATAGACTCTAATAAAAAGTACCGTTAATAAAAACATAGTAAATACATTAATCAAGATACGCTTAAAGGGACATTTGGTCAAATAGAAATAACAACGCCAGTTTATATGCGCCATCTATTACAATTAAACGACACTATTTTCAGCAATGTTATCAACCACATGGCTATCCACATGCGTCCGTGCATGTATCCTTTTCTTGTCGTATGTCTGACTTTATTACTTTTTAACCACATTTAAAAATGAAGCAAGAGAAATAATTTCTCAATTTTCTTTTTGTGTATATTCGTATGACCATGCCTAAATTACTTTAAGATTATAAAGTAATGGAACAAGTGCTTGTGAACTCAATTTTATAAGAGAGGGCAATTAAGATAGGTAAACACATTGGTAGTATAGGACGTAAATATGACACTAACGATTCAAAATTAGGATAGCTTAATTATTCCTATTTAATAAGTTTCAATTTATTCTTTGTATCGGGTGGTTCTCTCAATTCTTTTTTCATAATTTCAAAGTTTTTTAACGAAAAGCCTAAATGAGTTTTTTACACACACAAACACACACACACACACACACACACACACACACACACACATATATATATATATATATATATATATATATATATATATATATATATATGTCATTCCTTTCTCTTAATATTCAACTCCACACTCCTTGACGAACTGGAAAATGATTTTATTAACCGACAACGTAATAAATTGCTTGCATTGCTTGCATGTGTGTATATGCTATGACAAAAATATGTATGTTGGCTACATACAATTACTGAATGACACAAACTTAATATACTATTATTATCTGCTCTAATATGCATTACAATATGTGCACCATCTTTACTAATTTCACTTGTGTAGAAATTATTTTAAAGATATAGACGAAAGCCATAGATATAGCCAATATACTTATGGAAATTAGGAATATATGAACACCTTAAAATTTTACTCTCAATCAATTATTATCTAAATTGATGACCCCATTAAACCCATTAATGCCTTTCTTCATTTTTAATAATAATACTTTCATTATTATTACTGAAATTTTAAATATCTCTTTGGCAACTACTATCTTTCATTTAAAGGGGAAAAAGCCTAGATTTTTTCCGTCCCTAAAATTGTATTTTCCACACAACCTAAGGCTTTTCGGCCCATATCTATTCTACCGCTTCGGTCCTAAATCTATTTTTCATGGTCAACTCTTGGTTATGGTTAATTTCCTCAATACTCGTAAGTCTCTAAAATGCTTTTGCTAAGTTTGCTGATGATATTACCTCAAGTGTCTCTTGCAAGATTGCTGAGGATATACGCTCGGCTATGAATAAAATAAATGCGTCACTGGGCTAGTGGTTCTTGATTTTAGCAGAGCATTCAATTCTGTTGACTTCGATATTTTTCTAGCACACTTAAATTATCTTAATATTTCCGGATATTCACTTGAGTGATTAAGCTCACGTCTTCGTGAAAGCTGGCAATTTGTTGAGTCGTCAGATATGTATTCTAGGTGGTTGATCGTACAACTGGTGTGTCTCAAGGAGGAGTTCTATCTCCTCTCCTCTTGTCAGTATTTATTCATGATGTTGTTAAGAATATACGTAGCAAGTATCATCTCTACGCTGATAATCTACAAATCTATGCACATTCGGACATTCTTTTCTTATCGAAATGTACAGGGTTGGCAAATAGGTGTAACTACTTTATTGATTTAAAAAGGCATTTATTCCAGTTGATTTTACTCTCGTCTAAATGCTAATGGAGATTTGTATATTCTCCACTTCTTACTATATTTTTAACCAATTACACTTACACGTTAAGTAAAAAGATCAGTAATCAAGGTGATAATTTAGGTATTTTTATATTAGCAAAAACAACTTTTTCTTGCCAGTTTTGCTCGTTATCTTCCCCTCGGTGACGCTATGAAATTCTTCTTGAATGTCAAACCTGGTGTGATTGTAAATTTTCCACATCATGAATGCACGTAAAATTTGCAATATTTCTACAAATTCGAATAGCGAGATGTCACTAATTTCTGAATATCCAATCCACTTTTATTATTAGGGCGTTTTAGTATTGATTTCTGCAAATGTCTTCAATGTAGTGTTGATGTTCGGAAAACTGCGTAACACGTGGGTCTCTAAATATGTACGTTTTTAGAATACTCATCATTTATTTGATTATTTTCTAATTTGTATATTTATTAATTTATTTCTGATTTCAAACTCTGTAAACTTTGAAAATGGGAAAAAATTTGACAAATGGGTTTAAAATTAAGTAAGTTTTTCGCATTTTGAGTTGTGTATATCTAAAAAGGTCCCTATTTTTCATTTGAATAACTTGACATATTGATGTATAATTACTATTTGTTCACTAATCTAGTAATAATTATAGATAATCTTCTTCGCAATTTAATGTAATTTTAAAATTTATCATCACTATAATTAGATGTAATAAATTATTGAATATGAATAAGATATAAATTTTTACGAAATATTATTTCCAACCCACAAACAAAAAATGCTGTTAAATTTACGTCCCCAGACACATATTTTGGGTGGGTTGATCTTACAGCTGGTGTGTCTTAAGGAGAAGTACTATCTCGGAATTTATTGATGATGTTTTTAAGAATATCTGCAGCAATTATCATATCTACACTGATAGCCAAACAATTTATGCACATTCCAATCTTCATTCTTTGTCAAAGACCTTCGATATTCTTAATCGGGGACTAGCTTCAGTTGATTAATGGACGTGAAATGAGTCTTTTGGTTAAGATTTTGTCGTCATGTTTTTAATAGAATACACTCTTTGAAACGTCATCAAAATTTCCTACCCACTTAAACAAAAATCTACTTTTGCATACATTCCTACTACCGCTAATTGATTATGGAGACGTGTGCTAACCTGATTTTAATGAAGAGTATTTACACAAGTTAGAAGGTCTTAAAAATGTATGCAACCGGTAAATCTTCGGCCTCAGAAAATATGGTCATATTTTTGAACACAAGTCACTTCTTAGATGACTGAAGATCTGCTATCGACGTCAAGTCCACATAATTCTATTTCTTTTTAATATATATAAAATTCTCCAGAACCCAAATTATCTTACAGGTAAATTTAAAGATTTGTCTGCTAAAAGCCTTGGGCTATAATTTGAATTTGTACTCATCCTACTTATTCCCAAACATGCCTCTACCTCTTATGAAAATCCTTTACTGTCCAAGCAACAAAAATTTAGAATCACCTGAAAAATTTCTACCTCACTTGAATCCTTTCCCTTTATCCTCTCGTACTTATTTTTCTTTCCAAACCCAATTCATGTCAATAGTTTACATTACAAACACTTTTATGACTTTTCGTTTTTCTTTCCTTTTAACTGTACTTAAATAGTTTTTATTGTAAAATATCTTACCAACCAAATTTCAATTTCAATTGTTTTAGTTGGCTGGAAGAGATTGCTTATTTAGCAATAAGTCCCTCATATGTAATATGCGTTAAAGTTGATAAATAACTAAATAATTATAGCAAAAATTTGAACTTTGTGCAATTACAATAGCGAATAAAAGAATCTAGCATAGTTCTTACGTTCCGAATGTAGTAATAAGTATGATTCAAAAATATCTTGAAAGTACGTGAGATATAAACGTCCGGAGAGGCGACTTGGACTTTATCTTTGGACAAGGCTGCTGTGAACGCCTTTTTTTCAGTTCAGTTTTTTTTAAGTATGTCATCAAACCACTTAAATTTATAAAAGTTTTTTCCTTTCCATCTTCTTTAAATTCTGAATTTTATTCTTCCGTTTAGAAGATTTCCCGGGTGCTTCTTATTCTCAAATCTGATTCTAAGTCCCATTTGAAAAATTATGGATATACAGTAGATTTATTTTTATTTGTAAAAGTATTCGAAACCTTCTGCATCGCCGTATCTATTGTGAAATCCATTTACAGCAAGGCCCTACGTCACTAATGTTGCTTATTTTTTAGATTATGTGATCAGTGAGTTGTATAAAAGGCGCCGATAGATGTGGCATATTTTTGTTTTAAAGAGACATCTGATCAAATCAACAATGACATACAACTAAAGAAATTATGAAAGACAGATTTGTATTGCGCCCGAGTAATTTTTTTTACATCAGAGCGTGGTCTCGATATAATAACGAATGATCCACTAACATTTCACGCGAAACTTTTCAAAAGGTCTAAAGGGTACTAAGAATTATTATACGTCATTTAAAAGATTTCCATGATATATTATCATAATTTTCTTCAACACTGAAAGTCTGCAATATCATTCCATCTTCCATGTATTATTTTAAATTGTTTAACCATTAAATAGACAATTCCTTGGTATTGAGTCCAGTAGCAGTTCCATTAATGGACAAAATCATATTTATTTTTCATATAATCTTTTTTTTCATAACATCATTCAAAAAAATTTATTTATTACCAATTAAGGAAAAACATAAATTAATATTCTATCAAAAACTATTTTCCTCTCAAATAAATACAAAAAATGTTATCGAATAAAATTTTCTTCACAATTTCAACGACTCATGAAATTAAATGTAAATTCAAGTCCAAAAAAGATAATTACTTTCCGCGTCCATTTTCCATTGGAGAGCGGAAAATGCTCGTATTTACGGTATTTATAAATTTCTCTAAATTGTTTCATCTGTAGCTCCATATACTGACTTCATATACTTCTTTGTCATAATTGTATCGAAGCTAGACTAAAAATCAATGTGTTTTATCCAAATTGGATTTCGTCATATTCATATTTCGGAAGAAACGATTCAAAGAATTAACTCAAAACAAGCTCTCGTGAGCACTTCATTTTCATGTGTTTTTATAATTATAGAAAACTATTGAATCTCATCCATTCACATTAACATTTTCAAATTAAAGTATAACAGATATAAATATACTTCTTGCTAAGTAACTATGAACACAATTAAATATTTTTAACCAATTCAGACAATACTTTTGTCAAAATAAATTACTTTCCCGTAAATGTAATGATGAATGTATATCAAATAGTTTATTCCATAAATATTTATGAGCTGTAATATTCCATAAATTTCTTTATTTAGCAAATTAAGTGCTACAGCAAAGTTACAATGAGTTTTCCCATAGAATTAGGGGCTTTAATATATAAGGTCACCAGTAACCTCATTTAACACTCTAACTGATATCGCCGTCGACTTTACGGCATCACGTGAATTTGGTTGGTCCTAGTGGAGTCCTCATGCGTACTCTATATTATCCTATCATTCTATAACTGACAAACTTTTATTGTAAACCAAAACTTTATCTTCTATTTAAAAATTTATTTCAAACTGAACACTAAATTCTCCAACAATGCTCTACGTTAACCACGGAAACTTTTATAATGTTGGATAATATTTTCTGTCTAACCTTCGATTAATCTAACTATAATCAAAAGGAAGTCACTATCCTTAGCAGTGAGAGATGAGTATAAATGCAATCGGCATTAAGTTTTTTGTTTAATACTCGTTTGGCGATTGGTAGGTGCCTAATTTACAAAATCTATTTTGCTACGACTCATTTAGATTTTTTCTGAAATCTGAAGTTAAAATGCCAATTTTTGTCCGGCTTTAGGGGGACATTTTTCCACTTCTATTACAAGCTACGGAGTTTTCCATATTAGTTTTACTAAATTTGCCTCGTAATTTCATCAAATGAAGTAATTTTCGAGAGCTTTTTCGCCACTTGAATTTTATTTTATCTTGTCAGACTGTAATTCTACGATATCTTTATAAAAGCTTAGTTATATTCTTCACTACGAAATATTTCTTTTTTTAAGAGAAAAAGTCGACAATTATTAATACTTCAATTGGTTTGTTATACTTTTAGATGTACTTCATAAAGTCATTTTAAATGTGATTGAATTTCTTATTAAATCAATTTAAACGCGAAGAAAAAAAGAGATAAATAAGTATAAAAAATGTACTAATTTCATCTGTTACAAATTTCCTTCTCAGCTGATTTAAATCAAATTTCATAAAAAGAAGTTACCAGTATGAAGAATCCGACAGAATCAAAGTTTTGAATATAATATTTCACGTATTTATTCACACTGTCATTTGAAAAAAATATACTATTAAGAAAATGGAAATGTCATAGTGCAAGGGATCTAAACACACTTGTATATAAAATTACAAATATTGGTGTTATATTTTGCCATGTAAATATATTGCCTAATAATTTTTTTCCTAGGTCTGGGAAAAATACCGAAAAGTCTCTTAATTACGAGTAAAACTTGCTCTGTGATAGTTTCATACACTTTCTATTGAATTATTTACAAATATTAATATTATTTCTCAACCTGGAAATGCATTTCTTAGCATAACTTTCTTGTAAATTTTTAAAAAATTATGACGTTTAGAATTATTGCTATATTTTACAATAAATTTTAGGTAAACTCCTTATGAAGCCCTTTTCCCCATAATTTTGACAAAAGTAATTTTGGCGATTGGCGGGGAGGGGGTATATTTTTGATAACATTGGTAATATTAGATGTAGAAATATCTAATACGAAATAAAAAAAAACTTATAAGATTCTCCTTTATTTGATATTCCATCCTACACGTAAAATATAAAAAAAGGTTATTATTTCATTTGCTTCCTCTAAAATGTTACCAAAAATATTTTTAACTAGTAAAACAACGCCAAATTTCAAATTTTACGTCAAACGATTTTTGCGAAAAACGGCTGTGACTGATGTATAAACGGACGAACATGTCAGTGACAACAATTCTTATGGTTTTAACTTCATTAATTTCACATAGGCCATAGGATGATTTTTAAAGAAAAATATAAATTTAAAATCCTTGTGCCTCGCCATTTTATTTGTCTAATGACAAATGAACACACACTGGATGAATGTATAATACACGATCGGGTACAGGTTTTTAATACCAAATATGCACTACAAATGTAATATTATCCATTTTATTTTGATGTGAAGCAAACAATTTTGGAAGTACATAAAATATATTTTAGAATTCTCCTCTAATTACATGAGATTTTGCAAATATAACAATCCATATTAGAATATATAAACGATAAAAACAATAAATACATTGTGATAAAAGACTATATGAACAACATCTTAGTAATGAAATAATAATGAAATCCTATCAGCTTGGAAAGTACTTAATTTCCCAGGAAATGAAGTATTGAAATTTTACTACTAATAAAAAATAAATCCTATTTCCGTTCCTAGAAACTATACAACCTAAAATGTTTAAGGAGTTCCTTCATTTATTTTTCGAATTTTAAAGAGATAGAGTGGAAAATCAATGTAATGAAATTAAATTAAATCCACGAGTAAAGTGAGAGCAGTGTAACATTGTTGATACGTATAAAGAACATTAACATAAAATAATGTGCGATGAAAAGCAAGATATTTGTGCAACATTTTAAGATTAAACAAGATTTTAAGTATATAATATCCATTATTTCGTCTACGGCGACGATTGATGCGTATTCATTAAAAAAATTTCACAAGTTTTATTTTATGACTAATTTCATTATTAATTTTTTTTATAACCTTTTCTACAAGTGAAGTAAGATTAAAGTGGTATTTTCGTACATGTTTTAGTAATATGTAAGGTATAATATAACTAATCACAAGCATGCATTGAAGTCAAAATTATTTTAGGTAAATAAATTTTCTGAAGCCAATTATCCTAAACATGGCAACGAATATTTCTAGTGTGTAAATTAAAATTCACTTCGAAATTTTAATATGATTCAAATGAGAAATGTTAAATAAACAATTGTTTTACCATATTACATTAACAAAAATAAGCTTTTATTTTCTTTCGACGTAAGTAAGCTATTTATGACTTGAGAATTTTACCACGTGTAGGATTTACGTTTGGAATGTTGATGCTAACAATCAGCGTGATTTAAAAGCATTTCAAATACACGTGAGATGTAAACGATTAGACAGATAACTTCTTCTCCCTGTGACTCAAAATTGTCTTAATCAATTCGCAAGCTTCTGTCTAAAACGGGTTTCCAGACCTGGTTAATTGCCATCGTACTTAATCAAAGTCTGTCTGTATTATTCATTCAGTAGATTACGTTGAATAATTTCTTTGTAACTCAGCAAATTAATTTCTTTCCAACTCCACTCCTTTGTAACACCCAGCATAAAATATTTTTATGGTATTTTACTTTTTCGTGTTATATCTAAATACAATGCAAACATTTATAAGTCGGTAGCAATGTGGTTTCCATTTGTAAAAGTGTTTATCGCAACGTTAATTTCAGCTTGATGGATTGCTAGCATGGATTTTATCCTGAGTGTCAATAGTTTAACTTACTTTTTGTATTATATGGCTAAAGATTTGGATAAAGGGTGGTAGGTAGACGTGGCTGGGTTAGATTTGAAAAAAAAAATTTTTGCTGATTCGACAACAATATTCTCCCGGAAAAAATATCGAAGGCAACATTATACTTTGCATCAGTAACTTGTTTTATTAATCACTTTTGTCTTCTAAAATAAGGGTTCATGGACAATTATAAATATAAAACAGAATTCAAAACGAAAATGTTGTCATATTTTAATTGGATATATTTTCTTTTTCCTGATGTAATGTGCTCAGGTAATGCAGTAGGTATGGCGTCATCATTGATACATTTTTATTATCATCTTTCGTATATATTATATTATATAAAAGCGATAGTTAATTTTCAAGATATGCAAGTCATTCCAATAAAAATAAGAGCTAGAACTAAAATCAAAATTAAATTGTTTGTATAATCGGCAGAAATTTTGAATATTTTTCATATCATAAAAATAAATATAAAAATTATAATACACAAATTAAGGGCAAAGAAACATAAACTCAGTAAAAAACCAATTACTTATTTTATTTCCGACGGAGGATGAACTTAAATCAATTAAAATCAATTAAATTAATGAAACCGAAAAGTATATTTTATAGGAAGTCGATTTCAAAATACTCTTAAAAAATTACAGATATGTGTATATCTAAAAATTGAAATTCCAAGGAACAAAACCTCTGGAGGAATAAAATTTGGCCTATCGATTTATTTGGATCATAGAAAATGATATAGTATTAATGCAAAGCTGCATAATGTTCGCGAACTAGGTAGATTAGAAAACAACCGGAGAATCATTAACTATAAAAGGGAATCAATGCGATTTCAAACAAATTACCTATTTTCATGGGATCGTTTGTCTTCCAAAAGCTTTAAAATTAAATTGTGGTAACTATATTAATATTTTATTGAGTTTTCCAAATTAAATTTTCAAAAACAATTTTAAAATTAATGATAGTAAAATATTTATTCAAGTTCACGAGACAATAGAAAAAAAATTTAAATATGAAAAATTGAAAAATTTGCCTACTTGTGGAACGCACGGTACACCTTAATATTAAAATTGTATTTTTTGCTATTCCAAATAAAAAGCCTTGTAATACGGATAACAGTATGAATAATTCATAACCGTGATTACTTTAGGAAACCATATAACACGGAAATTACAATATCTGCTAAATAAACTCCATAAGAAAATTAATTATTTAAAGCGATTGCCTAAATAGTATAATTGCAACATAATATAATTCACAAAATATTAACCACGAAATATTATTCAGAGTAAGCCGAAATAATAACGTTAATATGAAGTCCAATATTCAGCTTTCAAATAATGCTAATGCTAATATAATGGTAATATTATAATAATAAAACAATTCGACGTAAACAATTTGTCACCTCAATGGAATATGAAATAATTTTATATGAACCTAAAATTTTTTCAATTTCGTAATAACTCATAATATTTCGTAATAATAGGATGTAGTCTTCTATATTACGATAAAATAAATTATATTTTATCGGAATGAGATTTTTTCTTTTCCCTGAATTAACATTCACTTAACGATCAGCTTGAATAGGTGACCGAAATCGCTTAACGGGGCTAGTACTAATGATGGAAGGATGAGATCTCCCAACAGATCTCAAAATTATGTTAGTGGCAGCTAATTATCCTAGTTTAATATTTTGTCTCTCGTAAAGCGACAGTATTTTCCATATTTTAAACAATTTTATTAAATAATATTATGTTCGTTCTACAGTCATACATAACGTTTATTTTGTTAGAAAAATATAAAGCTTTCTGTGTATTAAAGGATTTAAAAAACATTTGTGCAAAAATTAGGCGTAATGAGCCATATGCAAGCAAGTCTTATGCACGTTATTCATTTTATGGTTCATGCTATTAAATATTTATTTAAAATAAACATCAAATATTTTATAAAGCCTTCCAGATAAAATGGTTTGCAGTAAAAATGAGACGCTCAAAGAAAAGACAATTATGTATTTTCGCTCGAGAAACTGAGGGCAGTCAAGTGTATTATATAGAGCAAAATATGATGTACTTTTATTCATAGTAGATCTTTTGACAAGTAACCACGCAATAATCTAAATGTGTATTTTCCATATAAGATTTTATATAATTTTCATTCGTTCGATTATCGATATTCAAGTATTCCTATTAAGTTGTAATATTTCATAATATTTGTTCAGAAACTAGATCAATGGATGGTATTCAAAAATATTTAAAATACTTTCTAGCATATCATTAGATTTCAATACCTCAAGGTGTAATTAAAAACACTTTGAGTATGGAAATCTGATGATGTTATTCTAGTTGCACGCGAGAATAGGATCACATATTGACTGATAAAAATAAGACGATTTCCCGTTGAGAACTTTCAACAAGTTTTACGTTAAATAAAGAAAATAAAATAAAAAAATAACTTAAAAGTTGAGTAGAATTTAGATGATAATAACAAATAAACAAAAAGGCAATAACTTCATTAAAAACACTGTTTATATTTTAATATTTTTTTAGGAGAAATATCACAAGCTTTTAAAGATTCTGCGATAGGGCCACTTTTTATATTTAAGCAAAGCTTATTATTCAAAGTCACCAACTATAAAAAATAACCGACATCTAAATTATGTTGTATAATTTGTTTAATTAAAAAATATTTTGTTAATAAGAAACAACGTGTTCAATATTCACTAAGTTTTATTATTTTTTACAGTTCATTGTCACTTTCAGTTCCTTCCAATGAAATCCAAATCGCTATTGAATATGACAAATTCAACAACATTGATAATGACTGTTATTTTTATTTATTTGCATGTGGGAAAATGCAAAAAACAGTCCATGTGGGAAAATGCACATTCTTAAATATATTGATTAAAATAATCTTGAATAAGATTTAAGCTTTTTAAAAAATATTTTATTTATTGATATAAAGATTAAGACAATAGAATTTTCCGGACAAAAAGTTGAGGTTATTTTTTTTATAAAATCAATGAGTTTTTAAAAAACTTAAAAACAAAACTTTACTTCATATTTGCTAAAACTCTCAAGCAGTGGAAAATTAGTGACTGATTCAATTAAATTTAAATGCCGTTTTACTTAGTGATACAAATTTGTTTTCAATGTTTTAAAAATAAGAAATATTTTTACATAAATAAAAATTATTTTTTCATGTTCTAGGAATATTAGTATTGACATATGTATAGCAATATTAAGTGGGAGGTTGAATATATGTATAGCAATGTATAGAGAGTTTTATATAAAACTCTCATCACATTTTAATAGAAGTCTCGTAACTGTAAGAGTGATCGATACTACATTGTAAAAAGTGACTACAAAAATACATATGATACCGGGTAGTAAACATTGTTCAGGCTACATTGAGTAAAAGGGATTAAACTTGTTTGCCATGATAATATACAAAAAGATGGTATGGTTTTTTGAAAACAATGAATAAAGATAAAGATGGTTTCAAATATCTTTAAGCCAACTGCTTTCTGTTGTTCACGAAAAATTAAGGAAATAAATTTTAGTAAAAAATGAAACCATGGTCTTGGAACGGCTGGGCGTAAAAGTTCCTCTTAAAATTTAAAACACATAAAGAATACTCAGCGAGCCCTCAAAATTGGAATAGCAATTTATTAATAAAATAACTTTGATGTTCCCTCAAATTTCAAAATTGACAATTTTTTTATTAATCATGAATTTTTGAATAATCGCCTTACCTATTATAATTCATGTAGACATAAATAACATTACGTACCTAAATACCCTTTATATATTTTTGTATTTTGAAGAGAGAATAAATATTTACAAAGTATCCTATTGAGGGTAAATTGCTTATATTTATCCGGCTATGGTTTTAGTGCAAATAAGTTTTTACTTATGGGGGCCATTACATAAAAATATTATGGATGCAAAAAAAAATTCAGCAATGTAATATGACTTAAGGTAGTTGTTGAGTGACAGAAAGATCCAAATATTATTATAAAATTTTTTGTTGAAAATTTTTTTTTTCCAAACAGTTTATTTATATAATATCATTTTAACAGCTTGGAAAAAAATTACTTTTGTCTTTCGTTTTTAAAAATAAATGAAATTTTCTTAATATGACATTTTTAAAATTTTTATTTCAATATACCATTTTTAGACATACCGTTTGACGCGTTTTAAAAAAAATTAATTGTGGAGAAATTACTGTAATGTTAGTTGTACAATTTTCGAGAAAAATTTTCATCAAAGCTGAACGGTAAATAATTTTCTTTTTTAAAATTTTAGTATAACATCATTTTACAGTGACTTAGTTTTTAAACAAACCGCTGGACGGGGTTTTTATTAAAATTAAAAATATGGTGAAATAATTACTTTTCCTCTAATATATTTTACATTAAAATTTCTGAGAGCGATTTTTATCAAAACTAAACGGTAAATAATTTTTAAATTTTAAATTGGGTTTGAAAATTAGAGTATAACAAAAATTTCTTCGTCAGTGCATTTTATACAACTATTACCATAACTTTTTCATTATATTTTAGAACAAATTTCAATATTTAATATATTTAACCTATCTAGCATCTGCGTGTTTAAGTAAAACATACATTCAGAGACTTATCACAAAATGGCGTACTGAAAGATTAGGCACGGTGACAACCCGCTCGGCGTCACCAGTTCTCGCGTTGTGCTGTAGTTACGACTAAGCGATTTTGCTACGTTTTCAACTATTGAGTTATTTGTTAAATAAGATTTGTTAATAATGATAAGTCATACCGTAATCTGTGGAGGCACTAAAACTGAAATGAAAACCAATGGATTTAGATTACACAGGATATGTGGTTGGCAAAAACTGAAAAGGCAGGATCAGTCAACAAAACTGAACAACTATTTCATTATTTTTATTATGCCTATGGCTAATAGTAGGTATTTTTGATAATAACGTTATTTATCATTTTTACTAAATTAAAATAATATCATATGATACTGTCGCGTAATAAGAGCAATAATAACATGAGTGCTGTTTCTGATATGAGGTACAGCCGAGTATCAGAATAGGTTGCACGAGTGTTATTATTGCTAACACGTGCAGTGTTATATAATACTTTATCTACGACCAATAATATAAAATGAAGTTTGAAGAAAATAAATTTTTTAACTATGAAAAAATATGTCGCTAGGAGTAACAAACCTGATAATACTCAGAATTTTATTTTATATTTATGTTTTTAAAAATGTTATCAATAATTTAATCAATGAGGTTTAATCAATAAAATTCTATCAATTTTTTAATACCTTGACAAGTAGGCCTAGGTGTTTCTTTTTTGACTGTATGTAATGAATGAAAAATTAATACATGCCTAACTTTTTCGAACGAAACTGCATTAAAATTTAAAAAAAAATTACTCTATGATACACTGTCATTATGAGACTCATTATGTAACTGACAGCAGCAGTTTCAAAATTAAAACTTTACCATACGCGAATAAATAAAAAGAAATTAGAAATAGATCTGACTTTTTTCTCAATGGCATAGATCTGGCTTTTCAAGAGCCGATTATCTGGAAGCACACGCTCACGGCAAAAACGACTCAACTTGGGTAAAATTTCGGTTTTCCCAAAATCATCGTCTCTATTAGTCTTAACTACTTTCATTGCGTAATCCGGACCCGTCCACTCAATATAAAGTTGACCCTGGACTTGGTAAAACTAATCATGCTTTTCATTCATAGCAAGATCGCCAGAATGGTTCCTATTGAAACGTTTAATTTTGTTTCTTGTAATCGCTTCTTCTGGGTCGACACCGAATGCTGAGGAGGGAAATTTAATCCCAACTAATCCTTCTTTACAAATACCGTTAGGAGAAGCTCCAATAAAGCAGTATTCATTATCGATATAGTGCATATTTTTCTATTTGAATATTTGATTGTACGCCCAGCAGTTCCAAGACCATGGTTTCATTTTTTGTTGCATGTCTGACGGAAGGTATATAACGACGGCTTAAATTATATCTATGCAAAGTATCTTTCACCAGTTGAGTAGAATTTTCGTTTGCACATCTCTTGAAGGTTATTGAAAACTTTGATTTTTTCAAAATGCATCTCCGCAGTTCTACCTATAATGCGCTTTCTGCTTCCAGAATAGTTTGTGCTCAATCTCAAAACGGTTTAACGTCTTCGCTTAATGTTGTTTAAAAACTTCTTTTCCTTGTCGAAGTAATTTTAGTTCATATCTGGACGTTGACGTTCATTGCAATAATGTTAATCAGTTTTAATAAAATTTTCTCTAATTTTACAGCGCTTTGGACGACTTGTGTATACTTTGGGCATGCCGTTTGCGTTTTAATTCCTTTATAGATTTTCCTGGACTCTTACCCCACAGTGTCTTATATAATGTGTATTGCCGTTTTCTGCCATTGAAAGCGACTACTGCTGCGTAGTAGCATGCTTAGTATGGTTATTTTAAAAAATAATTTATTCTCTTACCATTTTGGCTACGACACTATTAATTTATTTGGCATAATTTTTAGTGAAATTTCGCAGGAGGCTTTTGGAATTAAATACCGACTGAGATGCGTTCTTCCGTAATTTCAATATTAAGGTTTGTAACATCGAAACCAGATTTTGTTCCGCTTTCCGTTCTAGTGTGCAGTAATAATTTTTAGATTCCGCGTGGTCTCCAAAACATGACGTATTTTATTTAATATAGCTTTCTGCAAATTAAGTCCTTTTTTCTCTGTAGAAACATTTTCTTCATTTCTAAACTTACTTAAAGAGGGGATTTCAACACGTAATCTAGTAAGACGATCTCCTGTTAGAAGTGTAAGTTCACTAAGAGGGATCGTAGTATCTTTTTGCAATCGCATATTGTTACGGTTGTATTTCCTCAACAAATGGCTAGTATAGTTTATTTTTTACAGGTACGTCCGGATACAACCTGATTTCGAGAATGATCTTGTATACGCTTGCAATCGTGAGCTCTTGATGACATATCTTTAGAAAAGATGCGGGCGCAGACAATGCAATATTTGTTATGGTCTCTGATGTGCAGAACCTTTCCGGTATGTCCCCCCATGATTGATGCACATCCAGATAAAGCTGAATAATTAGTTTTATGAGATCGTTTGTTCCAACATGCATCAGATTCTACCGTTATCATTGCTATTCCAGCATCATTGACGTCACCACGAGATATTGAAGCCTCTCGTCTTTTTTGGTCGCGCCTTGCATTACTTTTCGGTAGTAATTTGCAACATATATATATATATATATATATATATATATATATATATATATATATATATATATATATATATATATATATATATTACCAACATCATCATATGTAATGTTGTATAAATGAAATCACATAGATCGCAAATCTATGGAGGTATTGAGTTCATTGAGACTTTAAAATCCAATTTCTGTTAGAATGGCTCCCGATACCGCTCCAGCATTTACATAAAATTTCGGATGAGTATCATTGTACGTTTTTAATTTAAAAATAGAACCGCACATGCGACAGTTAAAATTAAATATTTATATTAGTCTGTTTTGTTTTCTTTGCACTAATTTCATATTATGCAGTTCACAACCAAATTTCTTACTATGTCTCTCAATATGAAACAATTTATTTAAAAAGAACTGGAAATCAATTATTCTCCGTCCCTGAACTACGTAATTTTTTTAAAAATTTTTTTATAATATAAGATAAAAAGATCACTTATTAGCATTATAAAAATCAATAAGGCGGAATAGTTACTCTTTCTGAAACATCCCTATACATTACTATATTAATTGCTAAAAAGTAATACAAGAAAATAGGATGTAATAGATTTATTAAGGACAGATGTACCTCGCTTCATTTGGTTTTCTTAAGGTAGATATATATCTTTTCTTTCTAATGTAATAACATATCCATACATAGAGTCTTTTCGATCCATGCTAGAAATAAACATGACAGTCAGTAAGAAAATATTCGTATTAAAAAAGTATGACTATCCAACATGCAAGTTTTACGTATAAAATAATTTTATGTATTATGTAGTAATTAGACAATTGCAATTATGTTTATTTAAAATTAATTATTTTTTAGAAAGAAATGTCAAACTTTGATTTCTAATAAACTAACAAATACATTTACAAATAAATTTACAGTTAATTCTGAGCGTTTTAGAATTTTTGTAGTTTTGAATGTGATTTTTTCCTAGATACTCTACACATTTCAAAATTCCGAGGCCGCTATGAACTAAACCACTGTTTATGATATATTATTATATATTTTTCATTATATTTGCTTATGTACGGTAGTTCGATCTACGAGCTCAAAAATTGTCGTTGCGCATTTTATGAAAAACTTGCTTCGAAATTTTTACTTTATGTAAATAAATGGGAAAAAATTCCAAAAAGCGAGGCCGCTATTAACTATACTATTGTTCACCTTTCAATAAGTCAAAGTTGTCGAAGTCTTTCTGTTTCTTAGAATAGGAACACCAAAATTGGCCATTTAATGCAAAAATCACAATCGAAATATAATTGACCTCTTAAGGGAATAATAATTTATTTTCCTAGCTAAACCTGTGATATTCTGTACGCCTGCCTTGTTCTTTTATTGTATTGGTTTGAATTTTGTATTCTGAAACCGATTTATTTATTTAGATTAATCCAATAATTTGACAGATGACAAACCAGAGGTGATAATACCTTAAGTCTAAGACTGATTTAAGAATGTATAATGTTTCTATTAAACTATTTAAAAATATTAATTTTTCATATTGTAAATATATCGCTCCTTATATCTTTTAAACAAAGTGTCCATATTTAAATAATGTTATTTCTCACCACATAAATGCATAAATATATTGTCTAGTATATCTTTCACAGACGTAATGAATATAAATGTTATAATACAAAGTTATATTTGTAGCTGATTTAAGTTACTTTTATGTAGTTACTCTTAACTTTTACAGTCTCAGCTATATGTCATAAGCTCATAATTAGTCGAATAGTACTCGTAAATAAGTAGAACCTACTTAGTTGTGATAATTTTCCTTTTAATTTTGTTACATATATTACTTTGTGAATGCTTTTGAAATATTCAAAAATAGTGGTATGTAACTAACGAAAATGATCAAATTAAAGCTTAAACTTTTTTAAGCGGATCCCTATATCAAAAATTCCTGTAACTAATATTTTTAAAGACATATAATGATGGCATATATAAAAAATATGTAAAAAAAATCACCCTCGCTTTACATAAGGAAGGAAGTACCGTAAAAACTTCTTTACAAGATTTTATCTCTGCAGGGCGGAAATTCGGTACGTATATTCAATTACATTTTACGAGTGAGACTGCTTGGAAATTCAGATGGACAGACTTGACGAAACTATAAGGGTTTCAATCAGTTAGCCAATTTAACTGTATTTTTTATTTTAGTTTTTTTCTTAATTTATTATTTTGGCGATTCCTATCGTAATTATTTGCTTTTATAAACTTTGAGAATTTACTGGCTCCCTCACGAAAAAATCTCGAGTGACTTTTCTCCAAAAGCAAACACCAGTGTCAACAATTACGGCCCTTTTTGTGTGTATTTTCTAAAGTTTTAGACACAATTCTGTATCAATAAGTCTAGCTTACGATTGATGTATAAAGCTGAAAAATATTTTGCTAAATATATAAGGATGGCAAATAGTGGAACTATTTATTAGGCATTTAATCGGATTGATTTTACTCTCATCTAAACGCTAGTTGAGATTCCATACTTCTTACTCTATTTTTAACGATTTAAATTTGCACTTTAAATAATAAGATCAGTCACTTAAGGTGATAATTTAGATATTTTTTATATTAGGAAAAAAACTGACCTTTCATTGTCAGTTATACTTGTACAAAGCTTTCCCGGTTTTGATGATGATTTCAAATTCTTCTTGAACGTCAAACCCGATGAGATAGTAAATTTTCCAAATCATGAATGCACATGAAATTCGTACTATTTCTACAAATTCAAGTAACGAGATGTCACTTATTTCTGAATATGTTATTTATTTTTATTTCTAGGCCTTTTTAGCATTAATTTCTGCAGATGTCTTCAATGCAGATTTTATATTCATGAAACTGAGAAACACCTGTATGCCTCTTCATATGTACGTTTTTAGAATAATCATTATTTATTGATTTGTTTTCACCTAGGTGAACTTTAAAAACGGGAAAAAGCTTTGACTTTTTGATGTATAATTAAATAATCTTTTCACATATTGAGTTGTATGCGTCTAAAAATGTTGATTTTACTAGATTGATATATTGGGGTGTAATTACTACTTACTCACTACTATATTATTAGCCATCGGTAATCTTCGTCGCAATTTATTGTAATTTTGAAATTTATTAACACAATGATTGGAAATAATACATTGAATGTGAACTGGTTATAATTTTTTACGAAATATATTTTCCAACCCAGAAGCAAAAAATGTTTTTAAATTTAATTGAAAACTGCATTTTGTGCCTTAATTGCGGGATGTATTAAAAAAAAAATTAATAAACATATAAGAATTAGTGGTATTTATATTACGACTTAGTGAAAACTAAGAATCATATGTCAAATACATCAAGATTATTCGTACTACTTGAATAAAAATGAAACTACGAAACTGAAAAAGGAAAACTTTATTTATATAGAGAGGTGGATTAATTTTTTTTTAATATTATGCTATATTTCAACTGAAATGTCTATATGAAACATCACTCTCGTAAAATTTCATTAACATAGGTCTGAAACTATAGAAACAGCGACAGCATGATAGATAGGAGCGAACAGACAGGCGGGCAAGACGAAAATACAACGAATCCGTTTTTACCTTTTGGCTGCAAACTCTAAAAACTTGCATGCCTAAATAATCCATCTCAAAAAATTAACGAAGTATCAAAGAAATATAAGTATGCGAATACCGGGACAGTAACGAGTTACCCACGTGCGTCACGTTGCGAATGTATTTCCTGCATTTCGCCAGGAAGTTTCGTATTATTACTTACGTACGTGGACCGCGTCTAAATAATCCACATATGACCTTCTCCTACTTTTACCGTGTTGTATCTTTGTACCGTGTAATTACACTAGTTTTGGGTAATTTTATTTATCATAGTATACTTCCACTATATTTAATTAATACCACTTGGAGCTACCAAATAGGATTATCTAACGCTATCACTGAACCTATAATTAACGAAAATAATCTCATTCAATTTAAGGCGAAGATAATTTTTCCTTTAATCAATCTTTTACTTGAGAATACCTCAAACTTGTCAGCAACTCGCCGACGAACTTGGTGGTTGTGCTTTTATTAAAGAACGTCAATCTAGTAGCTTACAAAAAAATTAATAAATAAATACTTAATATATTCTGCAGCCTTAGACTTTGATTTTATATTTACAAGTTCTATCGATTATTTTAAAATGATACAAAAGTAATTCAGGTAAGTTTCGTAGCGTAGGAAACTTTCTATATTGTTATGAGTAGACCACGTACGTTCATTGAATTTGGCTGTGGTACTATTGTGTTTCAATTGAGGTATTATGATATTACAAGAATTATATTAGCTAAATTGAATTACCGCAGAATTACCGCTAGTTCCTAACAACTATTTATTATAAGCATTGATGCATTGCATTGATGTCTTTAAATACTACGTTTTACAAAAACAATACCATTTTAGTTAGGGGGTAAGAAATTTTTGTTCTATTGTTTAGTTTTTTAATTTATATGGATTGAGATGCAAACCAGTTTTTGTTAGAATAAATATATCTACTCTCTACGACAATGACACGCTATTAGAATTTTATTCAATCTGTTTTTAGTCCAACAATAATTCTATATAAATATATATATATATAGCAACTCTTAAAATCATGTCCCTGTTTTTGTTTATTTATTTAAACACACATTTTTGTTGGAGTCACAAATTATCATCATCTATCATTCACGGTCATCTAGTTGTACATTTTCCAGGCCAAATATATTATTTTAATTTCCAGTGTCCGTATAGACTATTATTTGTATTTACATAGCATTTCAGTTCTTCTTGTAAAACTGGAGACTTATTTCCTAAGTACGGCATTTCGTAAAAAAATCCGTAAATATTTAGTTTCCTCGCTTCTGATAAATATTTAGTTACTTTAAGCAAAAAGATATCACAATAGCGGAGAAGAAAATTTGGTTTATCTTGAAATTAGACTCGCATAATGCAAATGTAGGTGTAGAAACACCAGTAATTCAATTTGGAGTAATATACTTGTGGATGCTGTACATTAGGACAATTCAATTTATTTTATATTATTATGAAATTGCCTATAGAACAAAAAACACGGCTCTTCGTCAAAAACGTCTGTTCTTAAATATTTAATTTAGCGGAGTGCCTATGAAAATAAAGATTTATTAACTTTTTATTAATTGTACACACGTAAAGTGAATAACATAAAATGAATTAAGCATATTAAATGGATTGTTACGACACAGGTATCGGACAGTTTACTCATAAGATATGGATTATTACGGCGGTTTTAGAATGTTTACTTGAGATTCGTATTTTTATCATTATGCATCAATATTGCTGGCTCCGAAACGATAAGAAGAATTCCTGTTGTGAAAATGATTCAATATTTTTTTTTAACTTCATAAATAAGAAAATACTCAAGACGAATAGTATAAAAACTTTATTAGCCCCAAAGGTGTAAAAATTAATATGAGCAAACAAAAAAAGCAAACAAAAGTTAAATCAATTCTGCATTATGAATTTAATTTATTTATCAAATAAATAAACATTATATTTCAATGGATAAGACTACAACACACAATAATCAAATATTCCTATAAATTATTAAACTTCTTAAAAATAGCTATGTAAACTGATTATATTTAAATAATCTTATACGAATGGGAGAGTGGTAAAATGGAGAAGGAAATTAATTCATTCAGTTACTGCAAAATGTCTAAGGTGAATTGTTTTCCAGTTGTGGGGTGTTTAATTTTCCTGTAACCAAAAATAATTTAACGGCGAGTTGTTCAACCTACTTTTGACATGTTCGGGAACAATTAACCGCAACCGGATTGTAAAAATGTTAAGCATAATAAAAACGTAAATAAAGGTGCCCTTTAAATTAAATTTTTAAATTTTAATTAAAGGGTGTCGTGCCTAAAAATAAGAGCATCATTCACTTTCACTTCGACTGTAAAAGCCGATTTCCTCAAAAACTTGTCAAGTCACGGATTTCACACTTTTTGTAGCTGCATTATTAAAAATATTCATATAAGAATTAAAGAGGGGGTAAATCATCTAACCAAAAAAAAAAATTCTTTCATTTTATGTATCGTATGGGGTATCATTTTAAAAGTTTTGTTATGAGGAAAACAAACTTATTATTATAATTGTATATTTGCAAATGTTATAAAAAAAGGGAAGACCCCTTATTTCCGAACTTACTGAACTAAGATCATTAAAAAAATAGGTTTCCTATATTCTGATTAGAATATTACAGGAAAACTATAGCAATCATCCTAAATTTTATATTTTTTTAAATGTATAATTTTTTTACGCCTGTAGAAATGTAGCACGCAATATAATTTCTTTGTGAAGATTTAATATTAAAAAATAGTCTGATAGAAATACTCCGTACCCTTAATATTTAATGAGTGCCCAAATAGGTATGAAATCCTCGCAATGCGATTTCTACCTGAAAGGTTTTAAATATTTTTTTGAGTTACATTTTCCATTTTATTTCTCCATTTAACAGCATGCTTATTATTTATGTTATAAAGTTACGTTAATTAGATTAACATTGAATCGCAGATTAATATTAGATTAAAAAATAAAAGGAGATTTGGAAAAAAAATTGGCAATATTTTAGAATTGCAATAGTACGTTAAACAGTTGCAAAAAAAAATATAAAACAGGATGAAAGGTGCCTCAGACCCAAATAAAGAGTTTATAGCAAATATTAAGGTTTTCAATTTAATATTTTTTAATAATTTTTAAATATTTTCATGAAATATAGAAAAAATTAAATTAATAAGAGAAAAACTAAATACGATAAATATAAAAATATGAACACGGCAGGTGTAATGAGTTACACATTGATACCTATCTTTTCATTTGATGTGCGATATAGACTTCGTAGAGCGCAATGTTCTACATACTTATTTTCTATAATTTCCTTACAAAATAATTCGCTTAAAGTATCAGTTTGTTTAACTCCGATAAAAAATTTTAAAACTTTTTCCTTATCACATTCACTCAGTTTCAATCAACTAATACTAAGCTATTAAACAAATATTTAGTTTACCCAATAATATTAAATACCATCTAACAAAATTAAAACTTGATATAGAATGTATACAATATATGTAGATTGTAAAGTCAAATGGTTAAACACGATAAAGATGCTTTGTAACGGCTTTCTAACATGATAATGCATAGCTTGCCTATTTCATACAAAGATTAAATAATTTATACTGTCGATCCAAAAATATCCAAAACGCTACTTATCAAATAAACATTTTGGAAAAATTGTTTGAAAATGGAATTTTTAAAACTAAGTGAAATGTATTTTATGCTTGGCAGCGTTAGCTGTATCAAAGACTAACCTGTAGACGGAAATTTTTATTTCAAACATTGAAACTATTATTGTTTTTTTTTATTTACGGTTAACTACCTCGCATCTTACTTTTTAACCCTCTTAAACTTTTAGCGTCCCACCAAAGTTTTAACTTTTAACGTTTTTTCCACCGAAGGCTCCGCCAACTTTTGAATTCTCCCTTACCATCGATAGCTCTTTGAATTGTTACAAAAGCTTATCTACTTACTACTTCATTGCCCGTGACCTCAGGAGGCTTTGGGATCCACTGTTATGTTATCACTTCGTCTATTCAGTAAAGTTCCATTCTAAGTATAGTGGTATATTCTGTAATAACCAACTTAATACTAACTTATCATAGAACCGAGAAAATGTATATTGCTGAAATAGTGGGGTTTATATATGACAAATTCAATACTAAAAATATTGTCGTCTTGAAATCGTATATTCATATTTACATAATTATATCTCGTAGATCAGGTAATCATAGTGATGAAATTAAATGTAGCAAATAGAATTTAATGTAGCAGAGCCGCACCAAAAAAAAACAGGAAACGTGCAAATCTTTTTAGTTTTTTCACTCCAAACATGCATTTGTTACATTTTAATATATGCGTATTATATATATGAAAATAATTTATGCTGAAAAGATTAAATTAATTCTTTTTAATATTAAATATATAATTGTTCATAGCTTTCATCACGTTTAATTAATTTTTATCAATTTCTTACAATTTTTTATATGGATAAACTCTCATTCACAAGTTGTAAATGTTTGCCTCAAAATGGCGTGAAATATTTGAATGCTAACTTTCTTCTGCTGAAATGAGAAAAATAGTTTGAAGTGTATTCGTATCGTAAACCAGTTTTTTCCCACCCGCCCCCCCCCCCCTCCCCAATGCACTGGTCTAGTGGTAAGCTGCATGAGATTCTGAACACACTCAGAAGAAGGATAATTTGCGTGATCATTCCAACAGTTTATTAGGTTTTTAAACCAATGACAATTCAAGTCAATGGCTTATATATTTCCTGCCCCGTAGGGTTTCCACCATACGGAATAAGGTTTTGTGTACACATGGATTATGTGAATAAATTGATTTTCACCTAATAGGCAATATAAATACCATTATCATTTCATTAAATAATGGCAGCAAATTATCCCCTTTCCTTTCTAAGAAGGAATACTGATGCGTGCAGCGAATACTTTGCAACGAAAAATAATTCGTTACAGTAATTCATCGTCTAATTTGAGCAGGTAATTGGACAATGAATTACCATGCTATTCGCAATTTATTGATACGTTTATATAGAAGAGAAACTCTTTTCTATGCGAAAGGGGGATGCTTAATGTGTTCAAACCAATGGTAAAGTGGTTTGTAATATAGAACATCTGTAAGAGAAGGTGTGTCTGAAGCCAATTACTTATATAAGTAAATTTTCCAGTTATAAGTAATTTTCAGGAGCGGATGATATCATCATCTGTTAATTTATATCATTGCAGGGTGAGGCTTTATTTAAATCAATATACGTTTAGCAAAAAAAAAAACAAAGAAAATTATTTTAAAATTTTTAAAATAATAATTTAATTTGTCTTACTTTTCTAGCATGCGTATCCATATATTGTAATGTACTACAATTTAAAATTGTTTTGTCACTAATTTTAAATATCAGAATAGATAAAATGATTTCTGGAAAGAAAAGTCAGAGTACGTTCCACCCGCCAATGTTGCGGCTAAGGCCACGTCAGGCTATATACTATTGCAGAGTGTAGGTCAAAAATGACACGAACAAGATCGAGTAGTTTATGAAAACCTTAAATAACTTTTTTAAAGGTGTTCTAAATTCGTATCGCCTTTAATAATTTGAGTCGTTGTTGGTATATTATATGAGTTGATTTTATGACGAAAGTCATTTTTCTTTCCTTGATTTCTTGAGAATACTTATAATTATTTTCGTAGCGGAATTAAAATACCGCCGTATTACTTATATTAAGTCCCGTTATATCAAGTAGTTTTTATTACTTTTGTTCTTTGAATTCTAGGAGTTAGATAAAAATCAGTATTCAGTAAGTGATATAGCATCGAATTCTAATTTCTCGCTTTGCCTAAAACATGAAGAGAAATGAATGCTTTGAGGCATTTTTTTCACCTACAAGGTAGGTGAGTGTTACGATATGTGCTATTGGAATATGAAAGAAGCATAATTTTAATATGTTATAATAGGTGTACTTTAATTAATTCAGAGACAGAAAACATTGTTTTGTAATATCTGAACATTTTTCTTAAAGTTACGCGCATATTTTAAATATTCCCTAACTTTGCTCTTTATTTTTTTCAAAAGTCTGTGGTTTATTATTTTTAATTTTTTTTTAAATTTCTTCATATATAATACGTTCATTTTGGCCAGTTTATTTTCTTCATCTATAGAAGAAAATTATAAAAGACCTAGCGATAATATCCAAAACCGCCTTGGTCGAGTGTGGTTATTTATGAACTCCTGACTGTGTTGAATTCAATGTTGGTGGTTGATTACGAGCACGCTAATTTTGGCTGCTACTCGCTGTACTTGTAACCCCAACAGTCCACTTTTAGCGGCTTGTGGTATTGTTTTATTTAACGACTGTTCCTGCAAAAGCTTATATCCTTTGATCACATCGTTACGTAATTCATTTAATATTGTTCAGGAAAGAGTACCAACAATTATTATGTGTGAAATAGATATTTTATTGCATTATATTTGGAAAAGTTTAAATTATTTTACTAGAAACGGAAGAATTAATTGAACAACTCAGTATACTTGACAAAGTGAAGCTTTTTTGGGCATTTACACTTCAATTACTATACTTACAGTATATAATATACTTACAGTATATAGTAAAGGGAAAACGGCAGAAAGAAGGAGGGGGGGGGGGAGAAAGAGAATAGGCTAATTGTAAGTCCAAAGATTTTCCTAAATTTGTATAAGAATATTTTAGTAAATAAGAAAGATTTTAGTAAATAAAATATACGTAAACATCGATTTGTAATGACATTTTCTAATAAAATCATTATCTATTAAAATCACAAATAAAAACAAATTCACTTTAATATGTTATTTACTAAATTTAATATTTACTAGTTATTTTTAATAGAATAAATTTCTTGTGAAGTCTTTATTTCTAGTAGCTTGTTACGAATATTTTTTATATGTTCATACGATAATTCCTTCAGAAGTTTTATTAGAATTGTTTATGTCGGTATAAGTTTCTAAAAGTCATTTAATGAGTTGTCACATTTTTTTTAATAATAAAAGTACAAATAAACTGTTGGACAAGAAAAATGTACACTTAGTAAAAAAATGGACATACAAAGTATAAAACTTACAAAGTTTGAGCTTCGGGATAAAATGTGGGGTAGAGCGCTCCATCCGTGCAAAGACTTATTGCAGTAAAATTGTCTCTTGACGTGGGAATAGACTTATATTGTCAATTTTATAGGAGTGTTTCAAATTATTTTTGTTAATAGCGTTTCTGAGAAAATGGCATGGAGTTCATTGGGTCCTGGTGTATTTCTCTAGCCCATGAAGTTTCTCTAGCCCATGAGTCTAAAAACAAAACATTAGCCAAGTACATCTTTTGTCCATTCTGTTGCTTTCGTAAATGTATTTTATTAGCCCATAAAGTGACATGATGCGAAGTCATTAAAAGGATCACAGAATGTTGGACCAGACTTTAAAACTGGAATTTTAGTTATGTATTTAGATAAATATTTCCAAGAGAGTCTTCATTATTAAACTTGATGTTAAAACTGAAAATAAAATAAAATTTGAAAATATATCTTTTATAAATCTGTAATATTTATTCTGGATAAACCAATAGCATACTGTTAATTACTAATACCAACGTATTTAAAATTAAATATACCTAACAGGAACCGTTGCGATCTACTTCATTTACTTTAAATTTTTTAATGCGGTTTAACCTGCCAAAACAATACTTTAAGAAGTTTTGTCTGTTCGCCTCTTTGTACTAACAAATTATCATATGATTATTATTATTACATCACTCTCTCTTACTATGTATGTAGAAAGAACGACTATACTTAATATCAGAAAGCTTTGGGTTAGAATAAAACTTTTCCGACGAGTGTTGCACTTGCGGTGTCATATTAGTCGACTCGTTAATAGTCGTTCCATCGATTTAAAATAAAAATACTTCGTAAAAATTATTTCATCAAATTATTTTAAAAACTGGGAAACCATAACTTTAATGTATAATAAATGTTTATGTTTATTTAAATACAAAAGTAAATATGAAAGAATGGAGTTTTTTCTAATACTTTATTTTTACCTCTTAAAACTATTTATTCTTTTATACCGTTCAAATATTAAGCCCCTTCAACATTATCAATCTCATTCCTTTGTGTATAGTAGTTATATCAAATTGTAACTACATATAAATGAAAAGTAATAATAACTTCATAACAATTCAATAATAATAACTTCAACATAAATGTACGAATTATTCTTTTTTTTACCTGGATATAGAACATAAATAAATTGCATACACCGATAAAGATAGATTTATTGAAAATTCTAAAAAAAACTGAACAACATTGTGCATGGTCATTACTTGAATGGATAAGAAGAAAAGCTATTTTCCTAAATTACTTTTAATCATAGCTAATATTATAAAGATAGAGTTACTTGATGTATTTAATCTGAATAATGGGCTCTAGTTCAAAACATATCTAACTAGTGAAATTGTGTAGAGTTTAGAATCCCTTGAATTTCTTGTCATGTTCCTGCTATTGAATCCTTCAACAAAATGCTCGTATTAAAAAGTTATTTATTTTAATTTTCATACAGAGAAATAATTATGAGGCCGGGTGGTGCGTTTTCCAGTAGGAGATACATTTTTCTTGCATAACGTGTATAAATTGAGAAATGTATTATCAAATTTGCCAAAAAAGATTTTATAAATTTAGATTATATAAAAATATTTAATTAAGTATTATAGATAAACCAGAGTCTAGAAATTCGCGCAGTGCAAAAATTTTGTTTTCAAATTACAAGACGATTGAGCATCGTGCCCATCGAATCCTTTATTTTGATACGTGGTGTATAAATTTTATTCTTTACCACTTTTTTCCTTACCATTGTTTTTCCATATCACTCCATTAGTCAGATTTTCATGATATAGCTTAAGAAGTGTTGTTGTGATTTCATATTCTATAGTGAAATAAAAGTATTGAGTGGTCAGCCACCATCAGAGAGTTGGCCATTTGCATTTGCATTGATCAAAATGAAGGATTCGGAAAGAAAAAATAAAATATTTTTCCACTTTTTTTACGTATGAAACTCGAATATTTTTGTGTGGAAAAAAGAGCTCTCAGAATATTTGATAAATGATCAAAACGTACGTTGTAAATAAGTAGATTTTATTATAGTTTCCTATACACTTAAGTTATCAGGAAAGTTCAAACATAAAAGTGAAAAAGATGATTAAAGAAATGTTAACGCATGGTGCGGCTTTTAATGGTGTATTTTCTTTTCAAATTATATATTTTTATGTTATCTAAAATATTAAAACATATCGTGTTATGCTAAATATCCATTTTCCCTTTGCACAAACTTTTTGGACACTTATTTTTTTTGAAACTTAAGAAATCTACGTATATTTTGAAAAAGCAAGTAAATCATGATGAAATGTAGTGAAATATTTTGCAGTGAAATAAATTGGTTACAGCCAATTGAAGAAGCAGTTGTTTGAATAAAGTAGAATACAAGAACGTTACTCTAAATGTGTTTACTTGAATTATATGAGCATTATTTAAATAATGTGAACGCTTGGAATGGGACTCGAAGAAGGAATGGTATCTTTTTAGAATGACATTTTTCTCTACGGGTTATTTTTAAGGCCTGGTTATACGGGACGAGTTACTGTTATGTCAGTGGGACAGTACTCGTCCTGTTTACTCGCATGCCTCGACTCACCTTGTCCGGTCACACACGTGTGAGATCCTGGCATGAAAGTAGACAGCTACTGTCCTCTCGCATTCAATAGGTGCTAAGCTGATCTACGTGAACAATGTTATTGCAAAATACACAAGTGGCCGTTGTTCATACCGTAACCAAAGCGGTTAAAAATATACCTTGCGCTGAAATACTTCAAGCTGAAAGTGCTGGATACAAAAAAGAAGAAAAAGAGAATGATTTGGGTCAGGAATCGGATGCAAAAGAAAAGGGCAACACATGAAACATTTAAAGAGGTACATGATGAAGATCCCCGAGAATATAAAGCAATAATGAGAGTGACGCCTACACTTGAAATACTCTTAAATTTAATATCTCCAGAAATTCAGCATAAAGATTCAAACATGAGGGATGCTATACCTGCAAGAATGAAGTTGGAAATAACTCTGGTTTACCTTTCTTTTGCAATATCGTATAGGCTGTTGTCTATATTTTTCAGAGAGGGATGCGAGCTATTGCCTGAGGTGTGGTGGGGGAAGGCAAGTGGCGAGTGAATACAAAAAACTTTGTAGTGACTCGCATGCCAGTAGCTCTTCCACTCGCATATGAGAGTTACTTTTATGATGTGGTCACACGGGGCGAGTAGCTGCAGGCAAGTAAAGCGCCTCTAGTGTAGCTGTGTAAGCAAAAAAAGTTAAGAAGATATTTGAAAGAAAGAGTAAATAATATTAAAATTACCGCTATAGTATTGTTACTGCCGCAAGACCTGTCGATGGAAGAAATTATACATATATATATATATATATATATATATATTTATATATATATATATATACATATATATATATATATATATATATATATATATATATATATATATATGTATATATATATATATATATATACACACACATATATATATATATATATATATATATACATAGTCGGCAATGAAAAGAAAAAATTCGAATTAAATACAACATAATAAAAATTCAAAATTAGAAAACAAAGCATCGTATTGGACATAAGTGCTTCAACTCTCTTCATGCCTCCGGCTGAGGTGACATGGAGACGTTGGAATACAATTCAGCAAGAAAATCGAAAGGAACTCTTTTTGTATCTTGAATGAATATGGAAAATATTATGTTTGAAAGTTTGTTTAGACGATTTTAAAGCTCAAAAAAGTCGAGTGGGGCTGTGTCAGTGCACACGGCTGTTGGTGTTAATGTGAAACTTCTATATCAGCGAGTCGCTATTAGTGTTAAAGATTGAAAGAAAACCAGATTGACTTCGTTCTAAATATTTAAATACAATGTTACACTTAACAGTACTGTACAGGTTAGTACAAATAACATGCCATTTAATATTCAACAATGATTTTGTTTAACATTGGTCCGTAGTATTTGAAATAAGAAACATAAAGTAAAATATCAACATTAATATTTCTGGTGAATGTGCAATTTATAGCGGTATTGCCCAGTGTAGTCGGTGTTTTTTGCACGTAGTTGAGGCCGAATTCATTCTTCATGAAGTCAACAAGCTAGTTGTTGTGTCGTGGATCATTACCGAAATCGCCGCATAGAACGATTGGAGTCTCCAAGTCTGGTTGAGAGCTCGGTAATAATTTTGTCATGTTTGCTGAATATGGCAGAAGTGATTGATAAAGACATAGCTTAACGTTTTCCGCTAACGCCTTAGGATGTATATATATACGGCACAGAGGACAAACAGCGTACGACCTTTGACTTTGACGTCCACCACGCATATGTCGACGACATTATGTCTTCTCAAGGCCTAATAGCATTGATGATGGTTTCGCTGCAGCCTGTGGAGTTCTGTAGGTTTATGTAGATTGCGGAACCTCCGGCAGTAGAAACTCGCCTCAGCGGCATTTCAAAGAGGTAGACGGACGATCTGCACGATATTCAAGTGCAGTATTATTGCTTCCTCTTAGTTCGAAGCCATTGAGCTTCACAGTGTTTGCGCAATTCACCCAAGTCTCACTAATTACCATATGATCGGCCTTTATGAATATATTATCGCTCTGAATATCTCCCGCATGAGCCACCAAACTTTGTGCATTGAAAGCAGATACGACCAACACTTGTTGACTTCGTCGATGTAGTTCGCCGTCCCTGTCTTCATCGCCTTTCGAATATCATTTTGAAGCGTTTGTCCGCTAAACGCCAATGATTTTGCATTGCATCACTTCGATTACTATTCATGTGCCTTAGTTCATTAACGAGTTCAATAGACGTATAGGTTGTACTTTCATTTATTATGTCTATTGGTATAGGTACACTAGCGGCCGCAGTGCTCTCGGAGTCGGTGTTGTTTACTAAGCATGCCGTGCCAGATTCGACAGATATATGGTTGGTATATTCACTCGTTATGTCCACAGGTACAAGTACAGCAGCGGCATCGTTTACTGAAAGAGCTTTCGCAGCTTTGAGACGTTCCCGAAATCGCCTCGCTTGCTCGGCGCCGTACATTGGGGTACCTATGCGTGACCTATAACCCCCTCTTTCCGACGATAGTCGTGTTTTATATTTCTGGCTGGCCCTTGCACGGGCTGAGGCCGACATATTGATATACTATTTTTAAATACAAATATCGTCCAAGTCACATTTATTATTTAAATCGATTGGTCTAAATAAACTCTATAAATACACGAAATAATCACCGCACTATCATGTGTGAGTCGAGAGTTATACTGAATAGAAACCAGCGAGAGTGTCGGTTTCCGTTATTCTACGCAGTGCTTCTGTTAGATAAAATAAAATAATTACCTACAGATTATCTGTGTTAATATATAGAAACCTAAGTTTTGCAGTATTTAGCACTAGTATCCGAACGTATTCGATTGATTTTATTTAAACCATTTGTATACATTATATGTACACACACACATATATATATATATATATGTATAATAGTAATTTTGATACAATTATTTTATCGATTATTTTTAAGGAAATATATAATTATTGCGTGCGTTACGATAGATATATTAAATCGATTCATAATCAATTCATTACAAGTAATTTGTACTAGGGCTTAATTCTATGTTTATTACATAAAGCTTTTATTAAAATATCTTCAGAGAGCGTTGAGAACTAAGTACTAATATGGAAGGTTGACCATAGAGCAGCGGCGCGCATTGCCTCATAAATAATTAGACTTAGCTCGTCCTAAGCATTTAGCATATATACATCACATATTTAAGAAAATTTTAATATTTTTAGTTACCAAGTAAATTCGATATGAATGTCAATATATGATTTGCATTTCGCATGCACGAAACGAACGTACCGGTTCATGGAATTTTAGATAAAACCTACAAACTTGATTCCTAAATTATATCAAATTACAAAAACTTCTCGAGTCAGAAATGGTCCATACGAAATTAAAATTAAATACCTCACTCAATTCAGTAAACAAACAATGACCACTATTGAATGTTGCTGTGTTTATTACGTGGAGTTATAAATCCAATGTACCCTACATTGGATTTTCCCAGTAATTGTTACTATTAGTATGGGTAGCTACTCGGAGTTGCATTTTAAATAAAATGTTTTGCTGGCCCTGTTTATTATTTGGGTCTGAATTTATCAAATGGAATAAAGGTGGTTTTGATAATGTAGGTAAAATGACAAATTTTGGTAAAAAATATTCTGAAAACATTCATCGTGCACAGTAAAAATAATCTAAATTAAATACGAATAATTTGAAATGGTTAGTAGATACTATTGTACTTTTAATTAAGTAAGAATTAGCTTTTTGTAATCACGATTAAAATCATGGTTAGATAAGTTGGGTAATTACGTCGAGACATTATCGTTTTTGAGTTTCTACGACTCAACTATCGAGATATATTTTCAATCTATCACACCTTCAATGCCGTATTCAGGGCTATTAGGGACCTTCACGGGTATGAAAAATTACGTGTGTATGTGCGTGCATACATACAGTATGTGTGTCTATATAATTGTTTATATGTCTGTCCCTTCGCAGCTCGCTCTTACCAAAAAGCACTGCACGCCACTGCAATAGAATAGGCTCATCCCATGTAAATCGACTTGACATTGTATTCAAGTTAAATAGAGTACCAAAATATTGTGCATGCGAAATTTAAACCACTTATTTTGTTGCAATAAATTATACATGTATACACATACATATACACGTTCGTATGTAATTATATATAGACACATGTTCGTATTCTGAATCAATTTCACGTTTTCAAGGTTAGCTCTTTGTAACTTTTGAAAGGAATAAAATTATTCGTTTTAGTTTTTTTGTCACGAAGAATTTCTTATCCGATATTATTTAAGATTTCGCATTTATCATATGTAATTAATTCTTCGATAAAATTATTTTGTAGTAATTTTTTTTTGCATTGATACTATCTAGAAATGGATTAAAAACCAAATTGTTCAATTAAACTCCTTAAACAAAATTGCATTACGACATTAATGATAAATGGAAATGAATTACGATAAATGGAAATGAATTTATCGAATATTGAAATTATAAATCAACGTCGCACCAAAGTTCTACGGAAAGTAGCGAAGAAGTTGCTAACCTCTCATACTGTACGTGCACATAAGGGTGTAGCGTGTTTGTGAAATGGCGATGACCTTCTTTTATCTTCATTACTTCGTCCTGATCAAATACACACGATAATCACACAAAAGATATGAAAAATAAGTGATTTGTTATGAGCTAAATGCCAGTTTTTACCATTTCATTCTTTGTTATTAAGGCTTATAATAGCTACATAGTAATGCGAGTACTTATAGGCGAAACTGTAAAGAAAGAAATACAATGAGATTTGTTTAACCGACCTTGCAACTTATTATTGTAAGCAATTGTAAAAAATCTATTACCAATGAAAATTATCTATTACAGCTTGATTTTCAGCCTGAATTTTTTTTAACTTTCATAAGTTTCACTTTTGGATAATGAATTTGAAAAGCGCCGAAGTGCATAAATGGACGTGACTCAAGCCTAATATTTTGTCCGAGAGTATAAATACCAAAAAATAAATTACGTTAGAAGAAAAATACATTATTAGTAATTTTTTTTAGTTTAATTTAAGGTACTCTTTAAACCAGATAGCATTACTCTATTGCAGTTTACATGTCAATCGTTTAAAACATAAAAACATTGACAGAATAAATTGACAGACTTATAGCCAAACAGCTGTGAAACATTCAAATTCACAAATATTAATTTCATGAGACGTGGAAACACGAGCAATAGAAGAAAACCGGCAGGTAACTTTGTCTTATATTAAAGTTATATCATTAATTTCAAGCGGGATGGGATCGACAGCTCGATAGAATCTCGAATAGAATCTAGAATAAGTTTGAAAACAAGTTTATTTTAATATCAAAATGCAATAAAACTATTATTAATAGAATAGATTGGTCTGAAGGCTATTACGAATACATATGAACTGAAGGTGATATTGAAATTATAATTAAATATTACGAAAATTATTTTCCTGGCCTGATTGGAATTTGAACTAAACTCCCTGTAAAAGTTCATACGCTTACATTTTGTTCATCACCTTTTAAAAATTTTCTTAATAAAATAAAGTTATCTCAATTTAAGGCTTAAAGCCGTAGCTTACGTTTAATCAAAAGTTAATCCCTTAAAAATAAGACTACATCAGCAAGATTTAGAGCCATTCTTCAGTACTAACTAGTATTCTTGATCTTCTTAAATTTGGTGCTGAAAGAATGAAGAAAACCGATTAAATGGAAGATTCAAACCCAGAAATATAAATATAATGACAAAAATGAGAAACTTGACATTATTAATAAATGTTTCATTCATTCATAATTAATAAATGTTTCATCAATAATATTTGACAATAAAACATTTAAATCTTATATTTAGGGAGCTTTTTTTCTTAATTTTTTTACTTAAATTGTTTATCAAAGATCCAAATCTTTATTAAAGCAAGATGGAAATTTGTACTTTTTTCACTAAAATTTAATATTTCTGCTAATTTTTTTTTAAATCTGGGGTACTCTAAAAAAATTAAAAATAATTATGTTTGAATGTAGGTCAATTTTCATTTTGATGTATATCAAATGGGTACATGAGTCTCATTATAATAACAGTCCCCATAATAATTACATTTTTGAGGATCGTTTTCCTAAAACAATGAAAAAGATTTTCTCTTAAAAAGTGCATATACCTATATAGATATTTAGAAGTTAATTATCCCGAGATATTTTATGAATCTCATTGGAACGGGAATAAATATTAATGGACGAATGCCACTTGTATATTATTTAAGCATATCTTCGATAATGTTGATAACGTTCTCGACATGGAGGCTATTTGGCAGCTTAACATTATCTTTGGATACTGTAGAAGATGTTCCACAAATAGATAATGTGTCTAATAGTAACGGATTATTTTGTAAAGCCTATGTAAATGATTTCCTTTGAATGATTTGCAATGCAATTTCTTCTTCACCTTCCAACCCTTATATTTATTCAAGACAGTCTATAAATAGAACGTAAGATTGGTCGCTAACATAAAAGTCAATGTGGCGATTTGTGATAATTTCTTCTAACATTCATATTTAATACTTATTTATATACACACATTCAAACAGGAAAATAAATTGAAAATGTCAGGGGAAACGAACTCTTGTTATGAAACGTCAATCAAGAAAATGACAAAAATAGGTCAGGGGTATATTCGTGTTTAAGGAGTGTTAGTATCTAGACACCGAGTTTTCAGTTTGGAAATGGGATCAACTAGAGACATTATATTGAAACTAATCGTTGAAACTAATTGTCATTTTTTGAAACTAAAAAACTAATTCATTTTAAAACACATTTCTACGCTTCCTATATTGAGATTCACACTAGAAAAACTTTTCAGCTTTTTCATTTGCATTTTGAACAATTTATATTATTTTTTGAATATACATCGCTGAAAATTTATGTCTTTAAGTAGATAGAAAATATTATCGTGGATGAACTTGCAACTGTACGATAATATTTAGATGAAAGTGCGATAAAAATAAAGTCATAACTAAATATTATTGTTCCGTGAAGGATTTTACAAAAAAATTAACTAACTGGTTCACTTTGAATTTATGAATTTGCGATTCATGATAGAAGTAAAGATTGAAATTTTTGTGATAATTAAAAGGGTTAATGATAAAATAAAAGTAATTTATTAGCCTTTGGTTATTTTATATAGATATTTGGAAGTCACTAGTTCATAGATAATTTTTTTCTATGGGTATTCGTGACGCTACTAGTTTACAAATAAACATATAATATTTGAAATGGGATGCAAAGTTTGTAAATAATTGTAATACTTGAATATTATACTTGATTATTGTAATAATTGCTGTCTAGTTTGCAAATTATATTTAAAATAATTTAAAAACATGAGTACGTTACGATCGATTCTAAACGAAACCCTGCCTCTTTCATTTTAGTGGCGAACGATTTTTATTAAGTGGTGTAATAACCACATATAATTTAGGTATATCCAATATTTTTACTCACTTTCGTCATGTAAAGGTGCCATTAGTTATAGTTTTTCTATTATGTTGACTACTCTTAATTATGTTTGCATTATCTGGCGCTTGTTCCTACTTTTATATGCATAAAATTAACAATATCTACACATTCGTTTTGTATTCTTTTTAAAATTTGAAGAAAGTCCGTAGATCAGATTTGTTTTAAGATATGAATTTGGCTTTCTAATGTTTCGACCCCTCCTTCTTTCACCCTGAACGTAAGATTCTCACTCTATATACTATTAATGTAATACTTACTAATTGAGCATAATATAATACATTCCTTAGCAATAAACAGGCACTTATGATTCTTTTTCATTAGTTGAAGTAAACGTGTAAGGAAATTAGATTTTATGCAATTAAATGAAATAAATATTATTTGCTAAGAGTAAACAATTTTTGCTTGTAAATTAGACTTTCGTAATTGTTTTTTTTGTATTGTTTTCAAATTAGTCATTCAAACATAAAAAAAGTGGGCCTTCAACTGGGAACATCTTTTATTTAATAAAAGTTACGAAAGAATGAGAGAAAATTAGTATCGAGTGTAACCTCCTTTTGCTGAAATGACTGCTATAATTATTCGTTGCGTGCCCTGGATGAGGTTTTTAATAATTTCTTGGGGAATACACGCCCATTCGGATATAATAACTGTTTTACTTCTCTGATGTTCCGTGGAGCTGGATGTACAACTTGTCGTTTTAAAATATCCCTCAACGGGACTTAAGTCGGGACTTTGTGTTGGTCAATCTAAACAGCAAATCTCAAACTCAGCCGAGTAATTGTCTACTTTACCCACTCGATGTACTCGAACGTTATCATCCATGAATATAGCATCGGATCCTGTAATGGCGAGTGCTTGTTGTGTATTAGGATTTAGGATTTATCATTTAATATATTTTATATCATATATATTAATACTCTAAGGGTAAGATGTTACTCTCCCTTTTTAGAAAAAACATCACAACTAATCCACATAAATTATATATCATTTTATAGATAATTGCTTGCTCTATCGGCATCCACAACTAAAAAAATTATTATTGCTATTGTTTTTGCAAATTAATTATTTATTAAAATTATATACACAAAACAGCAATGCTGCCATCTAACGGCTCAACGTCAATATGATTGACGGTCGGTAAAATTTTTGTTTAATTTCAAAGCCACTCACGTATAAATAAAGTGGCGCTTTAGCTCAATGATTTTGATACTTGTGCCTCTATATGTCAATTTTAGTAAAATATTTGTTTGATCTGTCATCTGAGCTTCATAGTGAAATAAAAACGTAATAAGCAGTGTGCAAAATTAGAAATGAATTGAATACCTGCAATCAATTTTGATTTATTAAATTGAGTTGAATAATTTATAATGCGAAGACTTCGTACGTGTCACGCTAGTATTTTTTAATAGTGCATTCAGAGAGCTATTTTCAACAATAACTAACGCCGTAAGGTGTACCTAATCTATTCGCATCATACGTTTACTTAACACTTTCCAGGTCTTCTGACCACTTTGCTGCTTTGTTTCTCGTCAAATGAAGAGATTCTGTCCTTATCGTAAAATAAAACCCTACTCCATTCCACATAGTTCCATATCACACAATTTTGGGCAAATGTCGACTTTTCAATACAATTCCCACGGAGTAATTTAGGACTCTAGCCAGTATTCGGCTGTGGATATACTAGAAAGTCTCCTTCTAAAAAGGAGATTTTCTTTCTTTTTTTTTCGTAAAGTAAAGATATAAATGCCCGTTTTTTTGCAAAGAAGTGTACTAAAATTAAGCATAAGTAAATTTTCAGAGTAAAATCAATTAGTTATAGTAAGGAAGTTTGTATTATGCAAACAATAAAAACAGTGAAAGTTATAAACAGTTTTTTTTATATAATTATTCGTTTTCAGTAACATTAGACCAATTAATCATAAATAAAATTTCGAAAAAGTAAACGAAATAATACTTGTTATTTGTTAAGCAAAGTTAGAAATTATGATACGACATGGCAGTTTAGAAATGTATATAAATACATTTTCACGGTCTTTTGAATTTCTTCGCTCTAAATTTTAGAAGAAAAAAATTATAATTAAGTCCTTAAATCATGTTCTATCCACAAAGATACTTGATTTCATTGCTTTCTATCAGTATAAAAATTTTCCCCAAAGTAATCTTGTAACCAATCTAATGAAAGCGGAAGTGGAAAAGACTAATATTCGTTTATTTTAAATATCAATACACCATAATTCTAAATTGATGAAACATCAACTTAAAAAAATACTTACAAATATTAAAAATAATTACTTAAAAAAATATGTATGATTTTCTGGATTAAATATTTTCAGATATAATTTGTCAATATATCCCATCGTGAGCAACAATAATTAAAATTGTTTTGGTCATACGAACCTTACTTTTTGAAAATCTGGTACGCCTTAGAAACTAATAATTTTTGGGTGTTATATTTTATTAAATGATGTTTAAATATAAAATGTTATCTTCTATTATTCATTTCTAAATATTACTGTTTAAAATTAGTTTTCCATAATTAAAACTAAATTAAATAATAATAATTTATCTAAATGATTACGTCGCTTTAGTTCGATATGTATTGAGCGGTTGATATATGTACATACAACACTAAAATATTCGTTGCAAGCGGGATAAGTATGTGTAAATCAAGCGTGCGGAAAAGAGAATACATTTAATACCTCCATGATATTTTCAACAGGAGCGGGAGCGTAAGCCGCAATGTAATTGGCGCGCTTGAAATTAATTTCTTTCAAATTGGCGATATATATTTTCATAGTGTTCCCAACATACTGCTTTTTTATGTTCTATGTCTTTATAACCTAAGCTAAATTATTGTACTGACTGAAATTTATCTTGGCATGAAAGTCAACCATTTTATTTGGCTTTTAGAAGTTAACAAATAATTAAAAGCTTGATATTTTTTTCGAAATGCTGATGCCCGCACAAAAGGAGGTGGCTGTCGCCTTTTTTTATTAGAATAATTTTCTGCTTCCCCGAATTCTTTTAATAAACGCACATTTTTATTTCGAAGAAAAATCTGTTCCCAAGAGTATATATCAAAATTGTTAACTTAAAAGTCAGTGCCATCTTACAACTGAGTAAATTATAAATATGATTCTAATTAACTACATTAATGGCTAATGAATTCATTACTTTAATTAGGCCCGGTTACATCTAGTTGCAACTTACTCAAGTTGATTTTTTTATGAAGTAGTTATATAGTGGTATAGTCAAGACATGGATTATCTTTTAAATAATTAAAATAATTATCTATAAACTGTAGTTATGATATATTCAGACAATTAAAAGTTTTGGCTATTTTAATTTCTAAATTAGAACTGATCTTTTGAAGATATTTTATGTCTATGACATGCCAAGACCAAGAGCGCTAGTAGCTAAATATGTTGCAATAATTCATTAAGGTAACTGAAATAAAATTGGACACACATCTAAAAATTATATCAACATAATATTTATGGCGAAACCTAAAGAAAAATCCAATACGTCATGAAATCGTAAATTTGTTTCCTAAAAATGTACTGCCTTCAATTTATATATTGCGTAATGATGTAGAGTATAAACTGGCAATTTTATATTTTAGAGACTTGAAAGCTCATGTGAGCAAACGTTCTAAAAATTGACCCTAAAAATAATGGAAAAGAACATTTCACAACTTTCTTTCATACGGCTTAAAAATAAGTTGCTTTTTCATTTCCCCCCGCCACGAAAAACAATTTAAAAACTAACAGGATTTTAACGCTATTAGCGAAAATTGTAAGATAAATACCTAACTACATATTACAGCAAGAGACGGTACTGTAATATTTAGTTAGGTATTTCTTTACATATATAAAAAATTATTTTCCTTTATTTACAATTGCAACATGAGAAAAAATGATCGGACTAATGTTGCTAACAAAAACACAATAATGCAAGTGTATCTATATGTATAAAATATTCTAACGAGGTTGCGTCTGCATATTGAATATTCTAAAATAAGTGTTTTCTTATAATGCAGCAGTACGCTCTCGTCCAGTTATTGTTGTATAAATACCGCATAATATTAAATGGCTCGGTATTAAACCACGTTGTTTTATTTATGTTATTTTCTTAAGTCAAGTATTAAAACTAAATCACCTTTTTATTACTATCTATAAAGAAAATGTTAATTTTTAAACGTATTAAAATGATACGTAACATTTTGTCAGACTTTGTTTTTGTCATCTTTTTATACTTGTTTCAATAAATCATATTTAGTGATTTCAATATATAGGTTACGATAGTTCATTTTAATACTAATACGTACTAATGGCATGATAATTTTCAAAGTTTGTATATATTAATATAACATCAAAAGTTTTTTTAATCTATATAATTCCTTTTCTCGCTTATAAAGAAAAATATTAATTTTTTCAAACAAAATTTTTAGATGTAATATATTCAATTTAAATAAATTTATTTTGTAAATCTAAATTACATATTAATTTAAAATTGGTATTATTACCTAGAGTTTTATTTTATCATGAATTTTGAATTTTTAATTTGAGTTTTAATTTTAATATTTGGAGAAAATTTGTTTTATAAAAGTTATTTTTAATAAATGCATTATTATTAATATTGTTACCTTTATTTACTTTATTTCAATTTTAAATATTTCTGAAAAATAAGTAATTCCTACCTTAATATTGAATTATAAGTTAAGGATGTCATGTTAAACGAATTGAATCTGGAATAAAGGGATTTATTATTTTATTTTCGCATCTCTAGTCAAGATCCTTCAACTAATGTCTTGACGAAATATTTATAAGGTGAGAAGCCCCGGGTGAATCAAAGTTCACACGTTGCACAGGCTAATGAGTTGCACATAATGAATGTAATAGAACACAAAATAATGTATTTGGAGTTTTAGTCATATATTCCATATTTTAGCGTTTAATACTAGCGCCACTACGGATCCTTATTGAGTAAGAATGTTTCCCCGTCAGTTCCAGTGTAACGTTCGACGGGGAAGTTGTTTTGCAGTCAGCTCGCTTGGCGTACATAAAAGCATCGTAAAGACCCGCTTAATATCTAAATAGCTGTTGGCGTCGCAAGTAACGAAACAAAGCATTTTTTAATCAATTTTATACTGTTATTGTATGGAACAATTATATATGTGTATTTATATATATATATATATATTATATATATATATATATATATATGTATATATATATATATATACAAATATATATATATATATATATATATATATATATATATATATTGGTAAGTAGTTGTAGTATTTTATTTTAAAAGATATAGAATCATTTACAGATATAACTTTAAGAGTTTACGTGTAATTAGTGAATTAATTAAACATATATATACGATACATGTAATTAGACCATATAATTGACCTATATGCAGAAATCCTAAACATCTTCAATATTCAGAAAAAAATATTAGGAATAACATAATAGGAGTAGTATTTTTGCCTCTTTGTGTGTTAGTTTTGTGTTTGCCTTACTGTGACCAACCCACTTCAGATGCAGTTTTCTTAAGAAAAACTTATGGTTTGACTCAAAGTAACATTTTTATTTTTGTTTTATCGGAATCTAATTGACTCATTCAGAAGATTTGTGATTTTTAAATTTTTACATTGTAGTAAACGCAAAATAGTGCCAAACTAGTCGACGCGTAGTAATTATACAAATGTACCGTACATATATATACATAAACATATAGAGCTGTGTATCGCAATGAGATTTTCCACTCGGACATACATTAGCAAAATGGGCATGGTCAGAGGTGTAATGTTGAGTAACGCAGAGGAAGAGGAGGAGAGACAACCATGTACGCGGTTGTCTCTCCTCTTAATGAGCAACCCAAATACGGATTCATTCAATTATTAACGAGTTGACATCATTCCAAAATCCATATTTTTGTTTAAGATCATTTCGTTGTTTGAAATTTTATTATACTGAAGTAATCTCCATATTGTAAGTCTAACTCTTTAGTTTTCACAATTATAATTATTCTGAAAATATTTCCGAGTAAAATTTAAATTATTTTAAACGAGTTTTAAAAGTTAAAAGAATTGAAAACTCGTATCGTCTTATATATTTTAACAAATATTCATCGTGCGTAAGCATATTAACAACCTAACCATTTATTAATAAGGTTGAAAATTTAATTGGTTCAAAAGGATTTCATTTGTGGCTTCGTTTTATTTTAAATTAAGAAAAGCATTCTATTTTAGACATTGACTACAGATTCGATCAATTTTAATTATTTATTGCAAGACGATTTTAAAATAATACGTCGCATTGTTTTATAACTGTTAATCATTCTTCTGTTTTTTATCTTGTTATCCATGCGTAACACCATACAATTTTCAAAGGCGAGATTGGTATTTAAATATGACTTCACTCTTTAAGAAAATGGAACATGGTATATCGTAAAAAACTAGTATGGAGCTTTTTGAAAATTCCAGCATTTATAAAGGCGTCTAATATTGATACATTTTTTTTAATGCCATCGTCAACGAATTTTTGTATTAAAGTTTTTCATTAGCAGTTACGAAAAATGATTATATGATTTTTCATCCAGTCATATTTATTATACAATAATTACGAATGCTTTATAAAGGGGAAAAAAAAATTTTATCGAACAATTTAATGAATTTAAAATGCAGCCCAAGTTAAAGTGTCCCAAGTCTGTTCACCTGAATATGTTGAAGGTAAAAAATAAAATATTTGAAGACAGATAGGCTGATAAAATTTACAAGTTTATTTTAAGCATGGGTTATTCTGATAGTAAAAATCTCAACGACAAATTTTACGGCCAATACTATATTGATCCAAACTTTACTTTTATAGATCATATATATATATATATATATATATATATATATATATATATATATATATATATATACATGTCCACATTGAAAGTATTTAACTATTGATAACAATTAGCACAGGAAATTTTAATTGATTTGCTCGACTTTTTAATTATTTATCAGTATACTCATACAGCGGTTGCTACTAATCAAAGGTCGAGAAAGTCAGAAAAAGAGTGCACAGCGATTCGGTATTATTGACTTCAATTTTAAGAGATTGTCTAGTTTTTTAACTGTCTTCAAAAAAGGGAGGAGGTTCCCAATTCAACGGAATCTTTACGTACGTTCAGCGATACTTCTTTTTTGAGTAGACAGATTTCATTGATTCTATTTTTATTTATACGAGAGTACTTTAGAGGTAGTCCCTTATAAATATAATAATGATCTTTTGATGAAATCCAGAAATTAATGATGGAACTCCTTAAAGAATGGCAGTAAATAAACTATGATTCAAGATATTTGCTACGAGTAGTTGTTATTTTGCAAAGTAACTATGCCACTTACCAGGTCAAGGTCTGATGATAAGTTTTGGAAATAAACGATGGAACTTCTTAACAGGTGTTAGTAAATAAAACGCGATTAAAGATATTTGCTACTAGTAGTTGTTATTTTGCAAAATTACACCGTCGACTAGGTTAGGGTCTGATGATGAATGCTGGAGATGAACAATTGAACTTCTTAACGGATGGTAATAAATTAAACATGAGTCAAGATATTTGCTACTGGTAGTTGTTACTTTGCAAAATAACTACGCTGTTGACCATGTCAGAGTCTGATGATGCGTTCTGAAGGTACACAATGAAACTCCTTATCTGATGGTAGTAAATCAAACGTAATTCAAGATATTTGCTACTGGAATTTTTTACTTCACAAAATAACTGCACCATCGACTAGGTCAGGGTCCGATTATGAGTTATAAAGATGAATAATGTAACTCCTTAACGGATGGTAGTAAATCAATCGGGGTTCAATATATTTGTTACTGGTCATTTGTTACTTCAGTTATTATTTTGCAAAATCTGATATTAGATTTCAGATATGGAAAACAGAACTTCTCAAGTGATAGTAAAATTTGATATTGGAATTGGGATATGGAAAACAGAATCTGATTTTGGAATTGGGATACGGAACTCGTCAACAGCTAACAGCTGACTACTAGCGGCTACAGAAGTTTAACTTCTGTGTCTTGATGAGAACCAAATTTAGACAAAGAGGAAATTATCTATATACTAGCTTTTACCCGCGACTTTTAACAATTATACAATATACTAAGAAAGAAAATAATTTAATGTTAGTTATAGTGTGATGAATAATATTATTTATCATCAAAACGTCAAATATAAAATATCCTTTAAAAAACCGACTTCAATAAAAGAAGGTACTAAAAAGTAAAAAATAATTAATTCAAAATAGGAACCTACATATTCGCAACAAATAAGTACTTATTTTTTAAGGCGATGCCAGAATCGTCGAATCTATTTTGTATTGTGAGTACATTAGAAGTTAAAGTTTCAAATTTACATTATATATTAAATTAAATTATTATTTTATTTAAGTTGGTCGAGAATGCTGGCACCGATTTCAAAAATAAGTTACTTTGTTGTTGTTTGTTTTGAGATAACCATTTTTTTATTTTTAGTACCTTCTTTTTTTGAAGTCGGTTATATAACGATATTTTATTCTTAAGTTCATTTTCGTCTATCAACGGGTTTGTAGTGGCCGTGTTTGCGTACATTTTTTTTTATTTTAATAAAATCTATTTTTTTGCAGTGAAAATTAATTCATCTTTCCTTTTCTAGTGAAAATCTAAACAAAGTAATTAATGTTTTGATTATCACTTCCTGTACTTGTATAAATATAATTTTTAATTTCTTTACTTTTCTTCCGCGTGCTCCATTAAATTATTTTTTGATAATTAAATTTTATTAATTTCATAACTATTTTGAATCATATTAATTTTTTATTTTTATGAGTGTCATTATACCACTATAATGACACTCACGTTTTAATTTCATAAATACGAGATGCGCCCAAATATTTATGCTATATAAAGAATACAAATGTAATTGAGCAGCGATCTGACAATTATATCCTTTCCAGAACGTCATTATCCAGAACGTCGTCAGTCTGTCAATTCCAATTAGTTATTTGGAATGCAGTAAAATATTTGGGAGGACATCGGATAATTTTCCCCAAATAATATTAATTCGTTTTGATTAATTCAGCACGGGTTTGAGAAAGAATTTAAAAAGTTTTCGAGGTGAAAAAAATGTATTTAAGGTATGGAATACGTAAACCCCAGAAATCCCATTTTAAGACGAGTTCCAATCAAAGTGTCTATAGGTTGTCTGCATTCAAATCAGCACTTATGGTCAATTGACGTCTGCAAATTTAATCTAGAATTCAGATAGAATACCGACTCGGGTCTTGATTGAGTTTCAGTACGTATTTGAGAAATTATAATTGACAGATAGACAAAACTACATTTAATCAAAATATAATACAACACTAGCAAAGTTTGCGCGACTGTATAACAAATACATTTGCCTATATTATATATATATATATATATATATATATATATATATATATACATATACATATATATATATATATATATATATATATATATATATATATATATAATTTAAATGAGAAGTTATCATGTAGCGAATTCCCTAATCTGGTAGAGTTCATTTATCGACAGCTATTCAACAACATAACGGAATTTTAAATACATTTTATAGGTACCTTTTATTCAGGCATTAACAAATGCTGACCCTTAAAACAAATGTAAGATTGAATTTTACATGCATTTATCTTACTACAACTTGGTGTAAATTACATAAAGGAACCATAAACTGAATGTGATGATAATGGCCCATAATAAAAAAATATGATATGACGTTATATAGATACGGTATCGACAAACATAAAAGTGATGAAATCAGCATGTTGTCGTAATATTTACACGTATACAACACAAATAGTTTTCGCTTATATCCCAAGTAATATTATAAAGAGGTAAAGTTGTTTGTTTGTTTGTAAATATATATGTAGGTTTGTAGAGGTTTGTTTGTTTGTAAATATATATGTACATAGGTTCATAGAGTTCACATAGGTTTCACATAGGTTTCTATTATTGTGTTCAGTATTTTTTTGTTAGGAAATAACTAAATTTGTAAGTAAAGTCGATGACGAATGAATCGATCGGCTGCTTTATCGGCATGCGTTGACCAAACGGTTTGATATAAAAGAATATAATGTATTAGAAAGATATTATTATTTAGTAATTCTCCAAAAAAATTCTACTTTACTACATATCTAGCTTTTATATTTAAAACAAAGTAGCGGAATTATTGAAAAATAAAATAAACCAAAAGTAAAAACAAATAAAAAATTCTCTTTAATATGAAACTCATTTTTATTTATTTTTTTGATTTATGAAGTCGTCTTAAGTAATTATTTAAAGAAAGCCCAATATTTAATAGCTGTCATCTTAAACTTCATTGTGCATCGTTTAGTTTTGCAATGCATTATGTAGTTATAGCTTGAAATGTGACATTGTGCTACTGAACTTTTTGTACATCGAACTATAAATTGTTTAATTAGAGTACAAGACAACTGAAAAAGGATGTATTATTTATCTCTAAACGTTTATCCTCTCCTAACACCTGTAAATTTGTATTAACAACAACATACCTAAATGATAATATTAACAACAACATGTCTAAAAAAATCACAAATTTCTAAACATGCATTCCAGACGAGAGCGGATAAAGTACGCTGACTTGAAGTCTACCTCTTAGAATACACAGTGTCTCGCAAATCAAAGAGAGTTTTCGTCTCAAGCGAAAAAAACTGAGTCTGTACATTGAATATATTTCAGTAAAACTAAATTCTACTTACTAAGACAGGCAAATAAGCTAAATCAATAGTTTTGTGTTTGTCTGTCTGTCTGTTTATATATTTGTCTATGCGCACCTTCCTCGTGCGCTGATCTCAGCAATGGCTGATTTGGATGCGGTACTCAATGATGTATTTAGATTAGCATGGGCTAAACTTCAGGCCCGGTTCCATTTCACAAATAAAAAATATAAGTTGATTTTTAATATACGTTCGTCGTGCATGGTAATATCAGAATCAGCCGAACCGATTTAATGCTAACATCATCTGTTAGCGTTTTTAGTAAACTTTCTGTTTATAGATTTCTCAGAGAAAAAATAAAAAACCACGAAAACATTTCTATTAACTTTTCTCACTCGGAATTCTATGCGAACAAAGTCGCGAGCACAGTTATTTTCTTATTTAAAGTAACCGTCTTGTGATTAGTTTTTAACATATGTCCTGAACAATAAAATTAATATGAGCTTACTAAAAAAAATTGTAAATATTTTATAACAACTTCAAATAATGTAATTTCACGAATTGTAATTAATATAACAAAAATTTTAGACGACGTCCCATTAATTTTGTCCACCCGGTGAGTTAAGGATATTGAAGAGTTTTCCCTCAAATTTATGTTACTAGAGACAAAGTTTTAAATAAAGAGGAATAAAATTTCTTTGCTATGGCCGGCCCTTGATTAAATTAATTAGCATCAAGGAGGACTCTCTGCTTCAGGTGTCGTCAATACTTTCGCCGGCCCGGTGATTAGGGAATTAAATTTTTAAAATTGTGTTTTGTATTAAACCAACCCTGCATTACAGTAATGTATTTGCTTAGTTATGTCTTTATTTATACATCTGGCCCATTATCACGATTTGAACTTAACTTGTATCTTTACATTATAATCAGTGTTGTAAAGTAATTTTTTTGTAAATATTACATTTAAATATTTTGAAATCGTATTTGTATTTGTTCATTGAATTCATTTTTACACAAGATGAATTCAATGAACAAATACAAGCGATAATTTTTTTTAACACATATCAGTTCATGGACTTAATTTATTGTATATTTGTACAATGCATTTCAATGTCTCCTTGTTCTTTTATTTTTTTATAAATGCTTGATTTATTTATTCGCATTTGAAACCTTTCATAAATTTCGGTTTATTAATTTGTTCCTCAGTCACGCAAAATTTACTGGGCCACATCTGATGAAATTTTGGTACGGGTATCGGTTATACCTTTGAACAACATATAAGATACTGTATCTATTTACTTAATTTCTATTCAAAACTAAATTAAACTACGTGATGTAGTATTATATCTACTTTATTTAAATTATTAACCACGACCTTGGATGACCTTCAGTTGGGCAATGTGAACGAAACCTAGGTCGTGGTTGATAATTTAAATGAAGTAGATATAATACTAGATCACGTAGTTTAATTTCGTCGTGAATAAAAATTATTTCTGAAAATTTTGGTAGTTTTTGTAACAACGTGTTTCTTTTTTTTTAATATTATAAATAAACCTTATGGATGTTGACCAGGCTATTTATTATTACATAAACTTTTTCTTTTAAAATAAATAATCCCTAACAAACATCGATAGTATTCAGGAATACCAAATTTCATGAAATAATTTTAATGTATATAGTATTTCTTTTTAAAAAAAGACGTTTTATTGGGTCCATGTATTTCTTCCAAACGACAAAATACCCTTTTACGATGAGAAAAGCCAAAATTTTGTTAAACAAATTGTTACTTGTCCGAGATTTATCATCATTATATACTATCTCGTATTCTATTTAGAAGCTAGATTTTTAACATTTGCAGCCAGATTTATAATTAATAATGAGAATGCACAAATAATTTTATTTAACACCCGTATTTATAAACATAACTGCGCGAGTGTATAGTGCCTGTGGTCACAATGCGCTGTATTCTTAATACATAAACAACACATAGCCGCTGTCATTTCATTGCATTCATTATGCGGCTACTTAGAAACGTCAAAACATAAAATGATGTGTGATGGTATTTTAGTGAACGCATAGTATTGAAAACATGTCAACATACGAAAGCGAAGAAGAATTTTATAGATATGTGTGAGGATATTTGAATCAGGAACCTCGATTGTTATTTCGGCGAGTTATATGAGACTTTCACAACTCTTTAGAAATATATCGTGATGTCGAATTTAGAAAAAATATACTGATTTCGCAACGATATAGTTCTTGAAGTTCTGATGCCCATGGTCTATGACCAACTTGTAACGAATGATTATCAAGGCCTGCCTGTGACTCCACTCTTTCAACTAATTGTAGCTTTGATATTATGCTAAAGACAGCTTTCAAGTAAGTAGTTTTAAAAAATTACTTTCTTTAGTTAGGTTTTACTACCAAAATTAGCTCTTAGAAATATGATAATTGTTAGCCTACTAGCTGAATAATAGCTGAATAATAAATATAAATGCCTTATTTTCAAGTATGCATTTTAGTAAAAAAAGTTTCAAAATGTGTTTACTGTCATATAAACCGATATGTTAAATCCCATGTGAACGTTGAAGACAATAAGGAAAAATTTTACGAAATAGCTCACTTTCTTGTAGTAATTACTTGTACAAATGGCAGTCATGTAAAAATTCTAAGTCCCGGGGGACCATATGGTGAAGTTTTCAGGAACCGTAAGCGATTTTTTTCACTTAATGTCCAAATAGAAGCAATTTGACCCTAAGTTTGATATTTATGATATTGTTGGCGAAAGACCTGGGTCAAATAATAACGGCCGCAATTTTGATTGCAGCCGTTAAAAAAAAAATTGGAAAATGAGAAAAATCAATGGTATTTTCTTTGGTGACTCTCGTTACTCACGTAAGCCGTATTTGCTGACTCCATTTCAGGAAGAAAGTGGGCCTATTCACGCACGATATAAAGTCTCACATATATGCACTAGATATAGTATAGAAAGGGCTATTGGACTATGGAAAAGAAGATTTCCTTGTCTTAAAACTGACATGGCTACTCAGTTAAGCACAACAATCCATACCATTGTCGCTACAGCCATTTAATTAAATTTATTCTTCTTTTTCCAGTAATACTTTTTGTCTTCAAAGTGTGTAATTCTTTCTCATATTTCATGTTTTGTGAAATTATTTTTCTTCTAACATCACTTTCATTCATTATGCTCTTGAGCTATGCTGGTTGGCTTCAATCTAGAAAAAAAAAGAATTTTATAATAATAGTGGCCGTACAATTTTCAAATTGAGAATTGCTTGAACTTATTATTGCAATGCATTTATTTTTACTTAATGGTAGAATTTTATGCACAATTTAATTTTAAAACTTGTACTGTATTTTAATTAATGGGTATATTAAAATTTCATGTATATTTATATTAAGATTATTATTTTTTGATTGTCACTATTTAGCTGATGTATTTCTTTGTTTTGCTTTTACTAACATTTTGAGATAATTTTAAATCTCAAGTTTAAATAAATCAGATGGATTTGTATTTTTTGCCAAAATATAGTTTTGTAATATAGTTTTTAAACAATGGAATATATGAATGCCAGTCATAATTTGATAAGTAGAACGAGGTGAAACTCTGTAATAGTTTTTAGATGGTACGGCATATTAATATAGTTGAAAAATTATAAATAGATTACATTGTTTAAGTAAAAATAATTTTGCTAAGGCATTCATCGATGTCATTTAATATCTATGAATACATAATGACACAAATTATTGTGGTATTTATTATTTAATTATAAGTGTGCAGCGAAAAAATGTTGGATCCTATTTCCATAATGAGGGAAGTTATTTGTCACAAGTTTCAAATGATATAGTTCTGTGTAAGTACAATTTTTTAATAAATAAGACTTTCAGGCGAGTGAAGCCGTAGGCAAAAGGGAGTATTAAATAAAATGGTAAGTTCCTTTTATATTATTTAAACTGACATTTTTGGCTGGTACAGTATTTTTTTCCAATAGTTTAGAATCTTTCAGTCTATTTTCTGACTGTTCAGCTTCTGGTCTTTCAGCTACATTCATCGTCGATGGTCCAACTACCTCTTCTTTTGACATAACTTTTTCTTTGAGATATTGCACACTTACCACCTTGTTATTTAGTTTATATAATAAAATTAACAACATTTTGTTTTCAATCAATTTATTGAAGTGCACATATATTTCTTTCTATATTTAATACTGATTTAACTCATGGGATTAATAAAAATATTAATTAATTTTATTACTTACATAATAACAAAAAATGAATTAAAATACTTTCATTTCTGAACAGTAAGGTAACTTTTGTTGGCAATAACCTACCGAACAGTCAATTATTTTTACAATTTTATTAACCGGTATATACACACGTACACGCACATACATACACATAAATACACACTCACACGCAACACACACAAACACACACACAAACTTTCATAGATATGTGTGTGTGTGTATGTATGTGCATATAAATAAACAGTATTTCCTTTTTTTCAATCCGTAAGTTACGTCAGGCTGGTGGTTTATATTTCTAAAACCAAAAACAAAAGGGACCACTTTTATGATTTTTTAACGTTAGGACACGTTACTTCTTAAACTATTAGGTTAAATAGACCAAGTATAGTTACGTTTTATTGTGCGAAAATAACGCAATAAATCTATACAATTTTACTGTATACACAAATCATACAGCAATGAAAAAATGAAAACCTCCAGTAATTTAAAAAAAACAAACCGGTTTAAAAAAAATAAAATTTGATCTACCGGTGTTCCTTATCCTAATTCATACATCCGATTCGAGTGTTAGCAAAATTCCTCTAAAAATCTGATACTATTGAGGCCTTCCTTGTGTCAGAATTGGGCCTTCTTACACACAGGTTTGCTTGACTCCATCTTAGATAGAAATATTAAAGGTGATTTTTAGTTTTGCACAAACAAATTTATAACCTGTGTAACGTTTGAATTTATGACTGATTACGTTTGGAAGGTATTTCTACCTGTTTTGATTGGAATACAGATATACAGCATCGTCACAATAATAAAACTATTGTTTACCAAAACCTTTCTTCACCTGATTTATTTATACTCGTATAGAATTTATTCGACTATCATAAAAATACAAAACTGTAATATTCGTTTTAAAAAAATGTATTGTTTTATTTTAAGAATTAATTTTAAACACGTAAAACACATTTTTTTTATAAAAGTTGTACTCCTTCAACGAAAGTAGCATTTTCCCCCATATAATGGGTAAAAATAAAAGTAAAATTTATTATATGTAGAACTTACTATCTACTTGAATCTTACTTGAATCCATTAATGTAATTATTGAGGTAAAAATATTTTTATTATCTAAATTCGTAATAGAGGTCTTGATATTGCGCCATTATACGGTTTCACAGTTACGTAATTTCATATGTCAAATTGATGTCAATTTTATCCACAATTAAATGCGTAAAGTCAATTTTATCGTCAACTTCTTCATCCGGTCACAAAAATGTTCGCATCTTTTGAATTACAATCAAAGAGATGGATTCATTACTCCCGGATTTCCACTTGAGTGAGGTCACAAAATTTCATTTAGTATTGCGTTGTAGTAAAGTTCTGATGTTTTTTGTCAGAAAAATTTCTAATTATCGACTTTTGTTTTCAGTCTGTCAAGATTTTATTAGCGCAATCTTTGGAAATATAATATATGAGTAAAAATACAGATACAATTTTTTTTACAGACAAGTATGCCTATCGTTCAATTTGAACCGATTTATCGGTAAATTTTCAAAATTCTTATTTCGAAACGTAAAAGATCAAAATTAAAGAAAATTTAAATTGCAGAAAAATATTCCAATACTAAGATTTTTCCTGTCTTCAATTTTGTTTTGTATTTTTTTTTGTTTGATAAGTATTAAAGTAGCTTACCCGCCTGAATGTTTATTCGTATAAAATTTATGATTTACAGTCGTAGTCTAACTAATAGAGGGGACACAAACAGAAATTAAGGGATAGAAAAAATACAATGAAACCAAAAACTTTATCATTTAATTTTCCTTTTCTATTCTAATATTCACATTTTCATCTAAGAAATTTAGAGCAAAAATGATTTAGTACTGTAACAGAATATAATACGTTAGTAAAATTAAAACAACAACAGACATGAAGTCATCAAAACATTTCTATAATAACCGATTGCATTAAATACTCCAATATCGGTAACTTGATAACAATCTCGTGGAACTAGAATTATGTCCCTCGTAAACCTATTTCAAATTTACATTATCATCCTCTTTAACCAAATATTTGAAAAATACTACATAAGTATTAAAATAAAAGAAGAGAAAAAATAGAACTGGGAACAAACTATCTCATTTATTGATACTTTCGTAGAATATTAAAATTAGTTTAAATTGGTACACACACACATGTGTATATATAAATAAAAAAAAAATAAAAATAAAAAAAAAATATATATATATATATATATATATATATATATATATATACATATATAAATATATATTTCAAACATGGTTATTATGAAAATTTGTTTCACGTAGTTTTTTTTTTAGAAGTAAGAAGACAAAATATGGTATCAAAGAGATGAGTGCAAGTTGTCAATGGCATGAACGGTTTAAGAAACTGTTAAAAGTTATACATTTGAAAAATAATAAATGTATGCCAGGCAATATGCTACTTATAATAACAATGCCTTGAAATAATTCAAAAGATGACAACATAAAATCACTTCATAAAAAAGTTTGCTTGTTATGATATATTATGATCATTTATATTCAATGAAAATGTGACTGTCAGTAAGCCTGAACTAATTTTGTCATTTACGAATTTCTGTCTTAGTTATTTTGAAGGCAATGGGCAGATACGAGGTTACAACGTACTATATTAATATAATACAATTAAATGAAACAAATGTTTCTAAATTAATTTTTAAAGTATTAATACCTAAAATTAATACTCTTTTCAGAGAACCTACAGATTAACTAAACTTTTTGTAATAAAGCCAAAAAATGAAAATAATTTTACTTATTTATATTTTTACATAATTTTTTTTATTTTCATCAAAGATTGATTGTTTAAAGACGCAAATTTGTATTACAAATATCTATTTTTGACTTGATTAATTTGTCGAAACATGTTTTAGAAAAATCTTTTGACAAAAGTGAGGTCTTCGTTGATTCCGGAATTTCCAATTAACTAAAATCTTTGATAGCATAAATGACATGAATTAACAGAGCACAATAATAAGAAGAGATGGTATGAGCTATCAGTATCATAGCATAAGATCACATTTTTATTGATGAAATTCCCGGTTTTGTCATTCAAAAGTTAACTTGAGCAATCATCACAAAATGTCGTACTAATTTTATCGTCGTCATCATATTCTGGAAATTGAACCTGTCATGTTGTTTAATTATATACTAGTCCTGGTTTGATAGGATGTGAGGTTTACTAGATGTATTTTCCAATGTGTTTTCAGTTAATTATTTTAAAGATTAAGTTAGTTTCTTTTAAAATGAAATGTAAACTTTAGTAAACAAGTTTTTAGGTGAGATCCTATTATGAATTGTCAATGGTAAAGTCTTCTATAAAAATATATCAGCAATATTCATGATTTCTCTCTGAGTTTCACACTGAGTCAGTAGTTTAACTATTTCTTGTCCTCTGGATAACATTTTAACCTTGAAATGAACCACACATTTCCTTTTCTAAAAACGACTATTGGCTATGATATTCTTTTAAGAATCTAAAAACATAATACAAAAGATGTGAAGGAATACATCTCTTCGTGTTTTAGGTATTTTATTTGTATTTGAGAGTTTGAAGTTCTAATAGCAAATTAGCTGGTTACAAAAATATAAAAATATATAAAAAGGTAAAATTCTAAGGTATAAACACGAGGTTATGAGGATATAAAACTTAAAAAAGTTACAGCATTTTTATATAGCATATTACACTTACTCAATTATTAACGTTCAACCAAATATAAATGATATTTGGTTGAACGTTACATACACGTTTACAGATATACATAAGAATATTTTTATTACAATTAAGATTTTAATCTGCGTCGCTATTAGTTTAAAACGTATGTAAGAAAAAAATAAAACCGGTTAAGTACATGTGTCTCGTATACACTTAGGCACATTATTTCAATTCAAATATAAAAGCTACGGTGAGCACATAAAAATGTTTATGCGTACCTTTAAAATTTAAATTTTACTTTTATTTCGTCATGAAAAAGCGATTTCCGACTTGAAGATTATTTTAAATTCCATTTTATTTCAACCAACATCATTTTCTACTTGCCTCATTTTCACAACCGAAAAGGTTAGATGTAAAATTAAAGGTTTCTGTTTAATCAAGTGTGTTTATGTAAATTTTGAAACGTTCAGAAATTTAACACTTCGTACTTATGGTTTTCTTATTAAATAAATACATGTTATATATTGGAATAGTGAAATACGATCAAGAACTTTCAAATAAACTAGGTGTTGTTAGTCAATTCTCATATATTTTTTTCAGAAGTAAGCATGTAACTAATATTAAACGAAATACCTGTCAAGCTAGGCTCATTTCCCCCAGGTACTAGCAGTAACAAATCTGATTTCGGAATACCTCAAATACGATATGGAATAACGAAAAAACTTGATGGTTGGGGAGATATGCTTGTACCGGTGGTTAATAAATTAATCTATTTCACGCATGGCTGTGTAAACTATAAATTTACTTATTTTAATAAAGTTGTATTACGACTGTATAATTTGTAATTTTTTTAAATGTGTATATTGTATACATGAACGATGTTTTTTGTATTGTATATAAAGGGTAATTTTTGATCAGCAGTAATTTTAACAGTTTTGAAAATGTTAGTTTTATGAAGGATATCGATGTAAAAGAAGGTTTAATATTAAAAAAAAATTATGTGAAATCTGAAACTGCAATTTTCACATTTTAGTTTTTAAAACATTTTACTATAAAAGCTGTTTAAATAACTTTTTGCAACGGTAAAAGGACAATCAAAAGTAAACAAATTTTGTCGATTGAAGTAACAAATTAAAATAAATAAAAATGCGCAAGCATTGCCTATTAGTATTTAAGTAGCATCAGTAGCTGGCGTTGTGCGTGCCACATGTTTTAGTATACACATTAACCTTATTTAAAAAGAAACTGTAGTTTAAATAGTAACGTTCAATACATAGAATTCTATTTTTAGATTATTAATAAAAACTTAAAATTAAAATTTTCTTTTCGTTACTACAAGGTTAATGCCATTTCTTTTCGGTACTACTCATATCTTCAATACTTTGATATGATTATTTCATTTCTATAATTTTATAACATATAAATGGTTTTAGTTGCTTTTGTTGCAGTAAACTGAAAATTGATATAAATTTTCTTGTGTCAAATTATAAATAAGGTTACTAATTTATATTTTTCCCTTAAAAAATCTCAAGTTGTTGATAGTAAATATTTCAAAATTGGAACTAATTTTTGGTAAAACATATTTTACTTTTAAGCCATGGAAAATTATAATTAAAGTACAAAGCTTAATTTTCAAAAACCACTAAACAAGTAAGGAAAGTGTTACTTTCTCTTAATTTCCAATCTCTTTTGTGTCCTGTTACAATTATTCTAGTAAAATGTTACATAAAATAAAACAAAAGATGATAAAAACAAAGACAAGAGCCAAAGTAGTTTTCACAGCACAGCGTTACATTAAGCAGACCAAACTTGTTAGTAAAGCATTAAAACGCCGTATATCAGTCCGCACATGTTGTCCTTCTTACAGTAACGATGGTTTATACGTTCGACTTAACGACCCATTATAAAGTCGCACGGAATCGCTTTAATAGGGGTAAAAGTACAGGGATAGTATTAAAGAAATATTCACAGATATAATATAGCTTACCTAAATTACCTGGAAATAGTTATAGGTATGAATGATTGCTTAATAGCGTTAAAATATTTTATAATTCATAAGGTTAGGCATAAAATTAAACTTTATCAGTTGCCTATGGATGCATCTGTAAATTTAAAATATTACAAAATGATACTGACAAACAAAAAATTCACTTACATGCCATGTTCAACTTAAAATGAGAGCATTTATCATATACATCTAATGAATGCATTTATAACGATAATTTTAAAGAAATAAAATGATTCTTAGTATTAAATTGAGTAAAATTTATATTAATTTCTTCAGTTATGTAATGATGATAGTAAGGACGGGGAAAAATAGTAAAAAGGTATGTATATGTAAAAATAAAAAGTTACACATATTAATTACAACTCACCCTATAAACTTGTCACTCAAATTGCATTATTTAGTAACCGAAGTTGTGATCTATTACGACTATACAAAATATGATTAAAATATTTGCAGAGTTATAGACTAAATTTAATTATTTAGCAATTTTTCTTACAACACGACATAGAAACCTAGAGAAACCATGGAAAATCCTAGTGAGAACATGTTTATGTCAAAAGGAAAAGTTAGAAATTTTTGGTAAAGTCAGCATTTTTTTACTGTTGTATCTGTGAAATACCAATTGAAAGAGAAAAGTGTAAGGTCTCCAAAAATTCTCTTTTTTTCAAAACTTAATGTAAGGGGACTAGTCACATCATTAAAAATACCTTAAGAGTTTGGCAAAATCTCGAAAATCTCAAATCATCAAAATTGTTACAGTAAAAATTACGAAAGAGGTATTTTTGAGAAGGTTACCAAAAAATAAAAGCAATGGTTCTGTATCTTAAAGTTGTTTAAGAATCAAGCGGTATTTTTACGCCTAGGAAAAATATATCACCAACATGTTCACAACATGAAAAATAATATTAATATTTGTAAATAATTTAATAGAAATAATGTGTATTTTTAAATGTTAATACGCGCTTAAGTGTGCGCGAAATCAGTTTAACATGAGTTCTAGTTATACTTGACAAGTCTTTTTTTTTTAAAGTCACAAATTTGCTATTTCCATAGCAGGCCTCTAAAAATAATGTAATATTTAAGATCTGTTGTCTTTGAATTTTAAATTTATTTGAATAACGAAAAACTTAATTAACAAACATACTATATTTACATGATACGTTTATGTCATTCAAACATACAAACCTTGACCAAAACGGAACGTGCCATTAGCAAAAAAACTACTATTAAATATCGTAAAACTATTCAATACAATTTCGACATGAAAACAAAACGTTTGTTTATTTTGCTTTTCATTAATAATCGTGACATATTAAACAGAAATGTTGAAATTATATTTTTCCGGTAATGTCCGCTTAATTATTCAATTTCAATAAAAGAAATGAAATAACTACATAGTCATGACAGATATAGAAAAGGAAAAAAACGCGGAAATGGGTGCACCCATAAAAAACGGAACATTTTTTATTGAACAGATTTTGATTAATTATACACATTTCAATTATAAATAGCCAGATTTTTCATTAATTTTTTTAGTATGTTTCAGACTTATACACTTCCCGCTAAGTAATATACGGGTAAGCATCGTTATTAAATTGGTACAGATTACCAATTTTTAAATTATGTATCTATATTTTACAAATAATATGAAAATAAATGCAAAATACAATGAATAGAAGAGCGAAATTATATATGATTGATAACCACCTTGTACCTACGCCGAGTTATTAGTAAATTCCTTAAAGTTTTAAGTACTTCACTAACTGTTCACGCTTTCCAGTTATGATAAACATTTATAAACTAATATTTAAACTATTTTTGCAACAAAATCGAAAATAGAATAGGTATTAAAAGTAAAGTAAATGAAACGTTAAGGTCACACGTTTCCATCACGACTTGGGAACCAAAGCTATGATGAGGTAGCTACAAGGGAGTATAACGATATGATATTAACAAGTTTACTTCCAGCCTAAGTAACTAACATCATTTGCTTTGTTAGCAAATAAAATGAATAACATATTATTTAAAAGAAACATTTTCTTTAAGCAAATTATAGCTTAATAAAGAATGTTGTTCTAATAATGGAACAACATTCTTTATTAACTATGTAACTAGTTAGGAGTACATAAATACGATATACTTTCTTTATGAAAAAAGAACTGAATAATTTATTGTAATATTAAATAAACACTACAATGAACTAAGATTTTACAAGTAGTTATATCATGTTAAAAGGAGAAAAAATGCTGAAAAGTCGGTAAATGCATTTGTTATTTAATTTAAACTATTCAATCAAAAAATACCTATTAACACAAACATACAAATTTGGCGAAAATATTATCTATTTTACATTATCAGTAAATGCGAAATTACAAACAAGACATAAGTAAACGTTTTCATAAATAAATTTACTTATTTTTAAATAAATTCCTTGACTTTTTCCTTATGACTCGAAATATCTCGAATTCGTAAATTCGTACATTCTTACCGATGAAGTTTCGACATATAAATTATAATGGAATAAAAAATATTATAGACTTTGCGCAGTGATACAAAAAATTATGTTCATTTTATTTTAGAATATTTTATTTAACATATTGCTGACAAGAAAAGCTTTCATCTTTCCATTTTTTGTTTTCTTTTTTTCTGAATATATCTTGATAAGAGAAATGACATTGATATGCCTTTCAAGTATTTTCTGAACAGAATTTGCCAGACTGCTGCTTAAAAAGGTTTGTGCCCAAAATTGGAGAACGTGAGAAAAATAAGAAACCAGAAAAAATATTCCGCAAAAGTTGTTTGATATGTATGAAAGTTATCGAATATTGGCCGTTTGGTAGATTTAACCTCGAACGGTAGCTTCTTTGAAATCTCCTTGAACTCACTCGTTTCATTTGTGCCACTGATATTCGTACAAATATACACGTGGCATATGCACGTGGCATATGCACTGACGACGTGTTATTTTATACTTCGCAGTGACAGGTTTTTCTAATCACCCATACTTTTGACTGTCCAAAAAATCTCACCATATTTATGAGTTTCCGTACCTGAAAACGAAAGAAAAAAAACCGTTACAAGATCACTTAGGTCACCGCCTGTATGTCTGCTTGCGTCGATTTTCTCAGAAACAGTGTCATGTAAAAATTTGAAGTTTGGCTAATAATTGGTGAAAAGTATACTAACCCACATACATCTCAATACTTAACGTAATACATCTCAAACTTTTGTATGGAAATGTCATAGGAAGCAAATGAAGTACTCGAAAAACCTTTGTTTTAACAATTTCCTACGTTATATCGAAGAGAAAAAAGAGCGCTTATAAGGGTTTTAAAACTTGAATTATTGAATAGATTTGGGGTTAATTTTGTAGAAATTAATTTCAATTAAATTTTTCCCAACAAATTAAACTAGTTAATGTAGTATAATCTCCACTTTATGTAAATTATTCACCACGACCTAGGTTTCGTTGTATGACAACTTTTTCAGATGAGCAATTTGAAGTCATTTAACATTATTTTACTATTTTCATACTATTTTAAACTAGAAATCTGTAAAGGTTTTAAAACTATTTATAAAAAATTTAATTTAAGATAGTTCAAGGAATATTGCTAAAAATGTCCGTAGAATTTTTCTTAGAAACTGTTTATGTGAAAACTTAAAAAAAAAATGAAGGTTGAGAGCTGAGAAATTAGGACAGGAAATTTAAATGTGGAACAGGTTTTATAATGTTAATAAAAGCCATAAGCGTTTAAGGCTGAAAGTTAAACTTAACGTAGACCCAACTATGAAACATTAATTTCATTTACATTTCCACATTAAACAAATATCTAATCTTTTTCAATTTTAATGTTTAGAAATATCACACGTTCTTACAATATGGACGTTTACAAATAATTTTTTAATGTGCAACAAATCAAACAATTCATCTTTCAACACAATGTTATCAAATTTGGAACCACTGTAATATAAAAACGATATAGCATAATTGAATTAGTTTAATTTTTTTATCCGGCAACCGCGTTACTGTAAATTCACTCTCAGTTATAAAGCGGACTTTTGTTACCATCTAATATTTTTTATTACTTCACACTAACCAAATGGCAGAAATATAGCCGTACGTTCACGTAAAACTACATAATCAGAATAAAACTAATTACTAAACTACGCTACGACTTTGTTTCTAACAAGCCGTTTACAAATTTACATGTACCGAAAAAAATCTCGCGCTCAAGGTATGTCGCGAAATTAAATGCCAAATTCAATCACGCAAAGCCCAACAAGTAATGGTTTCACGTCTAAATGTACGCATGAGGAAACTAAATGTAAATGTGATTTCATCCTAACCATCCTATCTCATCCATCCTATCACTTCGTATACGCAATAACTATTACTTAGCGCCAAGTTTGTAAGATCTTTCTGCCGCGTATCTCAAGAGATGAGACGCTGCAATTACGTCAACGAAGGCCTTGAAATTCGTGGGAAATCTCGCAATTGTTTTAGCTTCGGCGATGGTGTAGCAATAAGTGGGAATTTATTAAAATATGACGGACCAGTCATTTAACATTATTTGTTTTCACAATTAAATGAAACTACGTGATGTAGTATTATTTCTACTATCTTTAATTTCTTTACCACGACCTTGGTTTCGTTGTATTACAACGTCTTCAGGTGGGATATTAGCAAATCTTTGCTCGGGCAAATTTATTGAAATAGAATCGGAAATTAGACTCTGTACTCTAAAACGGAATAATGTATCCAAACCGAGTTTGGGCTTCTGATTGCTGTATCATCGTGAAATTTGGTAGGTGTGTGTAGTTTTGATGACAACACAATAAAATTGTACTATCAGACTGATTCAATGAAACAGGTCCGGAAGATGGATCGAAAAACTGAATTGTTCCAAACCTACCAGAAAAACGCCTTGTAATACTACATGGGCATAAATGGAGTAAATGGTGATCAGTCACCCATAGAAACAGAATCAAGAAAAGATACCTAAACCTAATCGACAATGATAATTTAAAATAACTCTAATAATTTGAATTATGTAGAAGTGTTTTGATAAAGTGTTATGGTTTGTAAAAGTAGTTACAAATATAATGTAAAGCAAGTCCAAAACAATATTCTCTTCTTTAATATAAGACTAAAAAAAGTAAAAATAAATTAATAGTTTAAAAAACTAAAAAAAACACGTTACTGAGACTATTGCACTAAAAAGCAAATAGTCATTTTCGAATATTTTTTCTGTCCATTCTGTAATTACTTTAGTGTAAGCCATGTTTGTAATTGGGTATAAAAAGTGTGGGGCGCTGTTTCAAAAAAATAAATTGTTTTATATCTCAAATAAATATTTATTTTCAAATATAAAAACGAATATTGTTTAATGCTATTTTTATTTTAATAACTGTGACGAAAGCGTATAGAATGAGATGGGCCAAAAAGTCACTTCATAATGATAAAAACATCAAAAAAATATAATTATAATTTTAATTATATAATTCCATTGTTACGGAAGACAACTTGTGTAATAATAAAGCAATTTGCTAAATAATTTATGGAGTATGCTGATACAAGAGAACTTATTTGAATGTGCTGCTACGGTGGTGTTATGCATTGTGTTTAGATCATATTATTCTTATTTTTCATGCATTGTAATGTAATAATATCGATTCCTTTACTACTTCACAATTAACATACTAATGCAGTATACAGACCTTTTTTACAATATAAGTTATTTTTGTGGGTCACGTCACCATGTGGAATTACTAAGCGCCATAATGCCAAGTTTAACATACCACAGTTTTTCTTTCTTTGCTTAGTCTTGTAATAGTATAGTATTGTAATTGTCTTGTATGGCATAGTCTGTAATTGTTTGCTAGTCTTGTAATTGTTAGTCTGTAATTGTTTTTGTGTTGTTATGAGTTATGGATAAGGTATTAGCAAATACTTTACCCATAACTCATCTTTCTTTTTGCATACTCAATTTCGATTAATGTAAACATTCCAATAGCTAAAACATGTTATTAATACTACGAAATGCTACGATTTGATGTTTAAATTACTAGACGTATTTGTAGTATCTACTGTCACGGTACGGCAAATCCAAGCAATTCCAAGCAGTGTTCAGATTCTTAATAAAATTTCAACCGTTAGGAAATTAGGAAAATTCATAACTGGAATAATTTACATATATGTAATTGTCTTGCAGTTTATCTTGCATACTCGTAATACCAAAGGTACGATATCTAAGTACAATTGCGTTTATACTTTGTTTTTTCTCGCAATTTTATTCCATAGAAAAAATTAAACTATGGCAGTGATACGCTGGTAGTACTAATATATCTAAGTCATGCTTAGTTATATGACCTCATGTCTGCTCAGAACATGAGGTCATATAGCTAAGCACTACAAATAAAATATACACGAGAGAACGCCATACCCTTCTGTCCTGAAATATCTCGTTTCACTCAGGCTGTGTACTTACTAGTATATATATATATATATATATATATATATATATATATATATATATATTTATATATATATATATATATACATATATATATATATATATATATATATATAAAAATATATCCTTTGAACTATAACATGAAGTCATGGTGATATAATACTGACTATAAACTGGTCCAATAGATAACAAAGAAATTTAAATTGATTTATGTAATTAAAATAATTTTTTCATGTTTATTTATTTCTTTATTTATTGAAAATTCTACGCTCAACATACGGATGAAAAATACAGGAATTGGAAAATACCATTTAGTGATCAGCCATGGAATACCAGGCAACTCCTTAACCCCATTTCTTTCGAAACGGCTAATGGTTAAAAAAATAACTAGGCTATGCACATTTTGCAATACTGCGTTGAATACGTAAGTGCATGAAAAACAGATGAACGTTGTAGGACAAATGTGTGCGCTTTATATATGTGAATCATCTCACTGAGCATCCTGGAGCAAAGAGATAATAAACTTCCTATCGAAGGACTAACAAAGTAATGATATAATAATTAAAAAAAAATGCATGATCATAAGAAATTCTCGTTTATATTGAAGAAAATTACATCCAAATAAGCCCATTATGAAATCTGAGGGGCATAAATTAGGAAAATACCCATTTGTTATTTATTGCTAAAACCCATTGAACTTTTTTAATAATTTCTCTAACATGACGACACAAGTAGGACCATAAGGAGATCAAATTACTACATTCGTTTTAAGAATACTAGGGACTAAGTATTCAATAAAATAACGATATACCCGATATCATGAAAATCGATACTATTAATTATAAATAATCGTGTCACGCCAATCCACAAAATGTAAAATTCAAGCATAAAATAAAGATATTTTTAATTTTACAACTTAACTTAAGAATTTTTATTTTCAATATTAATTTATAGATTTAGTGTAAAAATATAAAAAAAGAAAATAAATACCTCATCTAAAAGATTATTAGCAATATAAATTAATAATACGATATCAAATCATTTTCTTTATCGACGGTGTAACCTCAAATCAAGGACGAAATATTTGAAATACACACTCAAGTCGGAACAAACACGATTTTTAGTACGTAAACCTGAACCACGAAGGTAATGATGAACTGCTTCTTGAATATAAATAATATTATTATTTAAAAGAAATGAAAATAGAATTAAATCAAGGTCAAGCACGGATTTTTTTTCTTAACGAGGTAATATTCAAAATTACATTTTAATGTCAATAAGCTTTGACGTTAAAACGTAATTTTGATTGGCTGAAGCAGTTATTAACTACCCGTGAGAAAAGATATATACAGAGATATTTCTTAAAGTAAAGTCATAAATAAAGATAATGATTTTGCTTCTTTTATGACATATCATTTTTCAAATAGTTTCTATGAACAAATTGAAATTAAAAATTTAATTGCTAATTCAACTTTAAGTAACCAATCAATATCCATAAAGTTTACATTTTCATTTATGTGAGCACTACGTAATATTTCGAGAGAATATTTAAATAATATTGGCTGATTTAAATATAAATGCAACTAAAATTAACCCACAAGTTTTATATATATATATATATATATATATATATATATATATATTATCTAGAAATATAACCCACTGGTATTAATTACCACAAGCAAATTTTATTTAACTTATGAATTTGTTACTTAGCTATAGAGCGAGAATGTGAAATTAAACTGGAACTTGACTGAATACCTTTCATTTATTTTTTAGATAAACAAAAAATAACGCAAAAATTTATCCTTTTAGGAATATTTAACCATTTATATAGATCGAACTAACCTTAAAATATTTGTGTACACAAAATTACACAGACCAAACTTTCTGAGTGTCATTGTCTTTTACACGATCGCGAACAATCAATTCCCATTGGAAGTTATTCGCATCTAAATTTTAGTCAAAAAGTCGAAACTTAAAAAATCGTTGGTTTTTAGAATATATAATATAAAAACAATCACACTTTCCCTTTGGTATTTTACTATGATAATTTGACTATTTTTCAATAATTTAGTTTTAAAAAAAGAGCATACAGAGAAATAAATTTAGATTCAGACTTCATTTAGATTTGAAAGTCTGAAAACTACGACAGGAAAATCTGCAATTATTATAATTGTACTTCTGTTTAATTCTTTAATTTTTTTTAATAATTCGAACAATTTACAATCAATTCGATTAATTTAATACCAATGTATGAGGTAGGAAATATTTATTAATGCTTATTATCTTTAGTCAAATTACGATGTTACTTTAAGATATTTTTTTTCGTATATTTTTATTGGCAAAGTGAATTTAATATTGTAACGTGAATGAATATATTGAGAATAGTTACTGTAGGTTTTCTTTATTTGGAAAATTGATTCCACTGATGAACTTATGTTATTCGACGGTATTTTGTAATTTATAACAAAACAAATAAATGTAAATTGGAAAATACCTATAAATATGTAATAAATCAGATTAATTTTTAATTATTAGTAAGAAAAAATTTAATAACGTTTTTTGACATTCTAATTGAAACCTAAAATGAAATGTAAAAAGAAATATTTACATATCTTCAATTTATTTTTGATCACGTTTTTAATTGTAGCTAGGATAAATTCTCACATATTTATTTTGGCCATTATGTATTGTTTGTGTCATTTGTCCTCCTGTCGTCATTTCAGACCAACCTATGCAACGTGTTTCGTCTTAATATATTGATATCTTAAAATTGATATGATAATTTAAGTATATAATTTGTTATATTTTTCTATTTACAGATGTGTTTTATGTATTAAAAGTGATAAAATGGTTTTATATAAAATCAAGTGAACTTACAAATTTATTTGTTTTAAGTTTTTTTTCCATGTTATATTAATAGATTTATCATTTACTTTTATGTACGTTATATGTATAAATTTGAAGGTAAAACTCGCTCTATGTATAGATAAGTAAAATATCTTATTAATTAACTTAATCAGCAATGTACTAAAAACTGATCATTAAATGAAACAAAGGAACATCTTTTATTAACAAAACATTTTCGTATCATGTAAAGGTACACAAGCAACTCTTGGTATGTGAGGTCTGATTGGAATTGAATGAACGTTAGCTCCTAATAGAAAATTGTATTTTTGAGTATAAGGTTAACTCATTAATGAATTGGTTATATTTATTTAAACATGCTTATTTAATTAGTAAAATTATTACAATTTAGTAGCAAAAAAGTGATTTGTACTAAATTTTAATAAAGCTATTTGATACACTATAAAATATTTTTTATTAAAAAAAAAACAAAAAAAAGTATTTAAGTATTTCGCTGTTAATTATAGCTCATCTTTAGATGCTAATCTCATCAGTGCGGAAATCAAATTAGTAGAGAAGAGCAACAGTCAAAATATATTCCCGGTCATAATGGCTTACCTCCGTATGTAATCAAGGCCGGTTCCAATGAATCCTCAAACACATTTATAATAAAAAATTTTATAAGTTCCAAAATTGACCTGTTTATTTCTAGATTTCTCGGGAGACACCTGTTTTCAAGTTTGATTCTAGAACCAATGTAAAAAATTATAGACTTATGGCAAACAGTTTTATTTTCATTTGCTAGAGTATTTGAAATAGTTCTGCATCACCGTATCTATTTGCAAATCCAATCGCAGTTGATGGACTGCCAGCACGACGTTCTGTTTGGGAATTTTAAATCTCGTCAGATTTGTTATATGACATTCCCACGATTATCATTATGTCGAGTGTGTCATTTTCCTGTTATCGAGTATATCTTAACTCCTTAGTCCATAGTATTCATGTCACAAATACAGTCGTCTCGTCTCTATTTGAAGCTACTTGTATCCTTATACTAGAGAAAATGTTAAAAAAGTTCAGTAGGGTGTTATAATATAAAATGCCCGAGTATTATCCTCACTTATTCTCCTCGCATTTTAAAATGAAAATGTTTGGATGTAACTTCTAAATGGGCTAATTAAGTCACTTCTAACTTCACTTAAGTAATTTATAACTTCGAAGGAAATTAGTTAAGGTCATGTAATTTTCTTTTAATAATCGAATCTTTACGTTGATAACCCCCTAGATCTTGAGTTTGGTTGCTATTTATGCTCCTGGTTACTACATGACAGGACGATACCATAATTTACTTTAACTGCCTAGTACGCGTCAAGTGGATTAAGTCTAATTATTATTCGTTTTACAGAAATATTGTCATGGATTTACTTGGTAGTTCATAACGGATCTTTACATCATATTTATTTCAATTCTGTTTTAGTGTTTATTTTTATTACTTTTCTTTCTTATCCATTATTGCTTATAACCACTTGTTTTCAAAATAACCACTTGTTTTCGTTTTATTCGACATGTTCATCGCTTTTGCTACATATTTTGTTTGGACACATGGTTCTCAAAAAATGAAATAAACGAATTATGATTAATAACATTCCAGCATTAAGGAATGACATCAAATTGATAATATAAACACGAAATAGATTATATAAGGCTGCAATAAATATTAAGGCAGATATTTATTAACCTTAACATATCAATATTTCTAAATCTATAAGTGAACACAAGGTATGCGTATCCTAACTAGTTAGGAGATAAACGATTTTTAGATATTTATATCTAAAAGACAATAATGTAATATAATCCATTCAAGTTGCCTTATTAAGGATCGCTGATTTATTTTTATGCAATATTTTTATTAAATTATCATAGATATAGTTAAATAGATTTATAAGTCTAAGTGATACAGATGATCAAATTTATTTCTCTATCACTAAGGAATCATTAAAAAAATGTTTTGGAACCAGTTTAATCACCTGAAATAATTTCATTTAGAAGACATATTTGCGAAATAATTGAAAACACATTATGTGTTAGCATCCTGAACAAAATTTTATAACCCTAGAGATAAAAAGTATTCTCAAATTTTTATGTTTTTTCACTAACATTCACTACGTCCACTTCGTTATACATTAGAAACTAGTCAGATGTGTAAGAAACTAGTAAAAAAGGATTTAATAATCATTCTATAATACAAATTTATTTACGTGATATATTCGACGCAACTTTGAATGACAAATATTCAAAAACTACTCTACATTATTTTCCGATTTACAATTTTAACCTCGGTACAAAAATTGGGGCAAGCAATATATTTCAAATCGGTTTAAAGCCCATTATTTTCCAAATACTGCTGATTAATTTAAAAAAAGTGAAAAAAAGTGCAATAAAAAGAAGTGCAATAAAAATGTTGGCTTAGTTACTGCATACAAATTAAAATCCCCACCTAAAACTATTTTCCCAATTCTGATAAGTGTAAGATTAATGAAACTATGTGATTACGATTGACGACAGAAGAATTAAAAGATGGAAGTGGCTTAAAACATAGGAACTTTATATCACAACTGTCACGCATTGTGAATTAAAGTTTTAAAAACCGTACAGCGTCAACCGTACAACCGTACTTTTGTAAGCTGAAGCATTACTACAGACATAACGATTTTACTATAACGTGATTGATATTCCACAAGACGATATGCCGATTTCGATATCCAGAACAAATGTCTTACAATTGTGTGAATTAAAAACTGTTATATTCTAAATTGATATTGTCGTGGCACATTAATAGGAATGTTGTGTTATTGATAAGAGGAAAAAAATCATAAATTCAAATAAACAAATAATGGAATTTCTTATATGCCTAAAACGATCTATGAGAAACTATTTCATTTTTAGGGTACCGTATCTCAAAATAACACACAGAACTTATATGAGATCATTCACATATCAGCCTGTGAGAGCCGCTTTTTCTCAGAAACAGTTTTACGTCTAAACTTCAAATTTGGCTTAATAATCAAATATGTTTACCCGCACATATCTTGGTAACAATAAACTAGCCCCTTCGCATTTAAAATTATCCTACATTTTTATATAATTGCATAATTCTCGGGAGTCAACACTAAAATATTTGTAGGGTAATTTAGGCGCGAGGAGGCTAATTTACTGTCTCCAAGATATGTGCGAGTCAACATATTTGATTACTAAGCCAAACCCTTTTTCAACCTATAGACACATTGGAGGTATCGTTTTGCGCTAATAATATGGTTTCAAAACTATTTCTTTCATCACAATTTTGTAGTATATTTATAAAGAAAATAATGGGGTTATTTTCGAACAACTCAATCTAACATGAAAAATAGGGGTTTTACAAGCTTACGCAAAAGTTTTAGCAAAACAATAGCAACTACAGTAGATCTTTTAATTTTTGCAATATGCATCATGTTTTAACGACTGTATAACATTTAGTAGTTTTTTAACAAATTGTATGTTAAAAAACTGTCGACTTTTCAAAATGTAGCAAAAAAAATTATTTCCCATGGTTGTTAAAATGTAAATGTTGGGTTTGGTATATTTGGGTATAGGGTATAAATATAGTTTCTCAGTCTTCGCAGTTTATTTTTCAGCTTAATAACTGAATTGTCGTCGTGAAATATACCACAAATAATTCGCTAGTCTTCTGAGAATATAATGTAATTTAACAAAAGCATTACGAAAAAATAAACGACATGACACTTTCAATTTAATACATTTTGTATAACAAACTGAACCTCTTGCCTTACGCGTGACTCAACTGAAGACATTAATAAAATATTGTCAACAAAAATAGAGAAGAACATATTAATTTAAGGATTTCGGTATTCGACTTTTTCTAGAAACGGTACTGAAAACATGTATTACGGACAATGTTATCATCCAAACCCAGAATTGCAATAAATAAACTTTGCTTTTCGCGTTCCGTAGTTATTACATGTTACCTTGCCTCCCGTAGTGCGGATGAACCTTTGAACTATTATTGTGTAGGATATTAAAGTTTATTGAGGAGATAGTTTTATGATATCAACAATATAGATCATTATCGCTAGCTGGAACTAGGCAAAATTTTAGGGTAATGGGGTCGTTATATCTTTTTGTAGCTTTATTTATGTGGGGCTTCTGAATTATTGTGATAAGTAATGAGGCAATATTGTGGCGTTGAAATGAATAGCGAGCCGTTAAAACGGGAGGATAATTAAAATGTTGGGGCAAATGTTTCGGGTCTATTAGAATTTGTCCATAAAAGTGGAAAATACATTATTAGAAGGGTAGTGATAAAAAGGAAAAGGCTTTTCACAAAATTAATTTTTGTCATTTTATTTGTCTATCTATATAATGGGGTACACTATAATCGGGAGATCATTAAATAAATTGAATCCAGAATAAGGCGAAAGACGGTACTTATTTCAAAGATATATTATTATTATTGTTCATAATACTATTGTTGAGAAAATTTTGAGAAAATATTCATCCTGAGTCATGAGGCGAATTTCCAATATCGTGTGGGAGTACTAAGCTATTTTTTGACAAAAAGAAAAATGCAAAAATAATTCATTTGACTTGACAGTACAAGTTTAATGTCGGGACTTTAATACAAATATAGGCTAGGTATTTCAGCAAGAAAACTTTAAAAATATTAATATTTGGTTTTTTACAAAGTTTCCGAAGACAACATTTTATGACATTGCCATATACCCAGCTTGACCTTTGTATTTTAACAGCTATATATGGGAAATAATTTTTTTTGCTACATTTAAATATCACAAAATTTTGTCACTTTTGTCAAAATTTACGTCATTTTTATTTTTAAAAATTAATTTAGTCATTTAGTCTTTTTCAAGGATTGTGGATACCTTTATTAAAAATATTTATCCATTAATATAAATAACTTTTCTAATAATTTCTACCCTTATTAATAAAAGCAAAAAATATGCAAAACATATTCTGTTCCAATTTTTTAGAAAGTTCAAAAGTCCATTCAGCGTATGATTTTAATGCGTGTCTTATTGTTAGACACTTGTTTAATTTATATTATAAATCACTATTGTAATAATCGATGTTTGAAATAACTTCCTGTGTGACAGAAAATAATATGATACAGGTAAATATCTAAAATTTAATGGATATGATTGCAACAAATGTCAATAGTTTTCAAGTCTAAAAAAGTTAATTCAATTTTACCGAACTGGGTCAATATATCTTCAAATCTTTCTTTACACCTTTTTAGTATGACAGAATTTGTAAATTTACGGGTAGTAAAAAGTAATTAAAATATCTGAAAAGTTGGTCGACTGAAGGAAACACGTGAAACGTTACAATGCCAATATAAACTAAATATATAAACTAAAGTAAATCAGCAGAGGCGTATTAAAGTATAGAGGCATTCTGAAGTGATTGCAATTTGAACAGGATATAAACACGTACAAGTTAAATCATTTTAAATTGCAATGAATAACTCAAAGGGGAATATATTATTACTTATTATAAACTAAAAGCTAAAATCATAAATACCTAAAAAAATATACGTAAGTTCCCATAAAACTCTTTTCTAATGTTCTATCACCGATATAAATAATTAGACTAAGACAAATGTATTACCAAATATACACATCGCAAGCAAAATAAAATAAAGGCTGTGAAGTCATCGCTGCAATAGCTTCGTATATTTACATTCTATACTTACAGTTTATATAATACGATTACAGAAAAAACGTTCAGATATTGTAAGATTTTTTTTACAAAACGTTCGTGCCGCTACATTCTAATTTTTTTTTTAATTGTGAGATTTACTGATATAATTGAAGAAAGTTAATTTAATTTTGATAAACGTATAGGTAAACATTCAATAATCGCATAAAAGTTTTTTAATCTACTTGTGAGGCTATTTTGGAAAAAAAGGAAAGAACTAGTATAAATGTAAACAAAATTTATAATATTAAAAAAATCTAATTTAATAATAAAAACAGATGGATTTAATTACGTTTTATTATAAATTCAATTATTTAGAATCATTTGAGTTCTGTTTTAAAATTACAATACTAGTAACTTTTTACTAAGTATGTTGGTTTAATTATTGAAAATATTTAATATCCAATATATTTCCTATAGTTTTTCAAATCGAATACATTACTAAAAATAATACCTAGAAATTACAAAAGCATTATAATCAATTCAATTTGTAACCGCGAATCTCTTACGTCAAATTTGACCTGCTTTCTATATTGCGATAAATATTTGTTTCATGTTTCTGGCAATATATTTACTTGTATCATTATGTTAAAGGTCCTAGATATACGAAATATGATAAATTAAATTCGCGTGCTTACAGCAGGCTCGGTCAAAACGATTTGGAAAATTTAATCGTAACTCCTCCAACGGTTAACAAAATTGTACTCGAGCGGAAAACCTAAGTAAGCTACTTACTATTTACATACAGTCACACGGTTAAAGTTCGACTTAACAATTATAAGTCTGAAATGGCTGAGATTAACTTCAATTTAAAACGATCGGCAAATTCTCCTACTGCAATTGAATATTTCTATGTACCTTATAATTTATTATTTCCACAAAATCCTGTCCATGTTTTACGAAATGTGCATAAAAGAGCACCGCACTTTGTTATTTTCGTACCAATTTTAGTTCTCGTCCAAGACTTTTGTTTCGTTACTCTTGAATTTCATTGAATAGATTCAAAGACATTTTTTTAATTGGCAAAAGTAGATAAAGAAATTATAAAGAAATTATTTATAAAACCGATTTTACGTGAAGCCAATTCAACGCGAAACTTACGATCAGTAGGTATTATTATTATGGGTACTATATTATAATGATAATGTTTAATCTCATATGACTGTTAGGTAGCAAAATGACAATAATATTGAACTTTAAGTAACAGTATTATACGTTTTTCTTTCATGTTATCCTTGTATATAAAAAACGTGAAGATTACGACAGTTAGAAATTTATTAGTAAGTTACATATTACATATCTATATAAATGATCTTTCTACATAGATATATGTGCTTCTAATGCATTGTTCTATATCATAAAACACGTTTAAATGATTATATACCAGCCAAAAGGCGAACTAATTTTGCTTTGTTCTCAAGAAATAAAGAATTATTTTCTTACGGTAAGATAAATAGCATTTTACAAAAATTTAAACGTTTTATTGGAAATAGTACGTTTTAAACGTTATTAATATTCACCAAGGATACTTTAACTTAAATAGAGCAAACGGCGCATGACTCGCTTAAGCTACTAAAAGTTAAATCAAAATGTGATAAAATATCGTTGGTGCGTTGTTGTAAATCAAGTTCACATGGCCTGTCCGCCTTTTTATATTTTTACATATTATGTTCTAAAATTTTTGATTTCATTTCTATTTTAAAGTTCTCAAAATAATACCACCAAATAAATACTTACAATCAAGGTATGAGATTAATCAGATTTTTAATATACATATTTCATTCAAACCAACCGCTTGCAAATTTAATAAATTAACTATAATTTCATATATTCACTATTTCTGTCACAGTAGTACGTTTTTTATATGGGAAATTTAAAACTAAAAGTAGGTTATAAACTCAATGTTTTATTAAAAATATTCATACATAGTGTCATTCCGAATCAATTTTGATAGTATGTAATGAAAACTTCACGCGATATTGAATATAGACAAGGTTCTTTGTACACGTTTCTTTAACTCCTTTTATTACATTATGTCGTTTATATATTACACACTGCTATCAACTCAAGCGTTCCTTTATCTTACATCCGTGTCTATATTTTACTATTTCTTAGTCCTTCATGGCCACATCATCTAATTCTTTCAATATTTTTCTCAATAACATTATTGAAATTTTCGAATGAAACATGAAGCTAAACTACAAGAAGCTTTTTAAATGGGCAGCTACAATTCAAAGATTGAGTAATGATAACTTATTTTGATTTTAAGAAAATGCGAAAAAATCAGATATCGTAATGGAAAATGTAGGAGAGTTTTTAGTAAAATATGTGTTCAAAGAAAGAAAATTAAAATTCAAGGTGTCCGTTGAAAACTTGAAAAGCAACTTATTGATGAAGGTTATAATTATATTCGATCGTAAATAACCTTAATAATATTATGAGCAAGTTATTCAATTCGACAAATAGTGTTCAAAACCCCTTTTATATATACGTATTTTACATATAGGCTGAACATACCGCGTTTCGGTAGTTTTTGACCAGAACATTAGCCAAATCCTTATCTTGATATAATCTGAGCTACGGAGTTTCTTTAAACGTTAAATAGAATACAAATTACATGTGTATCGCGGCAGTATTACATAAAATGCCGATTATATATTAAATTGATATTTAACTGTATTTCCGATGCCATATCAAACTAAAAATGCATGGAAGTTTGTTTTATCAGTACAATAATAGAGCGATATCGAGAATAGAGCGAATATAATAATAGATTACACAAACTGATGATAGGAAAAACAAACGGATTTATTTGTGCTTATTTTAAAGAATTAAAATTTAATTAAAGATTTAAAATTTATTTAATTAAAAATAGTTCTTTCCAAAAAGTATTTCCTTTAGGAAGACAGCGTATACTTATATTATAAAGATTACAATTTTATTTCAAAAGAAAATAAAGCCAAAATCTCTTTCAGATTCTGATAGTAACTTCACATATACATTTAATAGAAAATATAGATATTTTATATTCAGACTTCACGAGCAAAAATTTTTTTATTTTTATATGAACATTATTCATTTCATATTTGTATTACATAACACCGTGCGTAATACAAAAACATATAAATGACATGTACCAGTATAAGATATGCTAGTAGAGAATATCAAATGAGATTGAAAGATAATTAAGTGAACTTAAACATATTGTTTAACAACACTATGTATAAAAGACTTTATTTTTACTTCATATCCTGTACTGAAGGTTAAAACCAAAACTTTAAGCCCTCTTCTTTTTAATAGTGATGCTGTGTGGGAAGATTTTTAAGTATAATCTCGATTCTCCTGTTCTGATTATAAATATTGATATCACTGTAAGCATAATTTTGAAAACTCTATCGGCCATTGTACGATATAAACACGGCTATACATTATATGAGTAATGGTAATTGGAAAATACGTTATTAATTTCTCTATTCTTTTTAATTACAAAACCTAATTAATAATTAGATCATTCGATATAAACTTTGTTGGTGAAACAAAACTTAGAAGTTCATGTAGAGATAATGCAAAAACAAACATTTACACACCATACTGTAGACATTAAATTGTTCTGGGAATTCGACGCGAGATCGAAGTTGACCTTATAAGACTGTCGCGGCAGATAATATTTTTCGGTAAAGACGCGTATGTTTTCTTTCAATACGTTGTAGAAAAGAAAGCCCATGAAACAATTTGTGCTTTATATTGCGGAGATATTTTTGTTTTATCGCCCTTATATTCAATGTTATTGGCATAAGGGAAACTCGAGGGAAATTAGTTTCCCGTATTTCCTTCACAGCAATCATGTTTTATTGCTTCCGCTTCCATTATACCTTCATCTGGTATTATAGCATCGTCACTTTATCTTAACATTATATTTCAAATTATTTAAAAAAATGTGGTTATCTCTTCTAATATATTAAATCGTACGTTAATTTTAATGTTTGATGCATATTTCTCAAAAGTATATTTCAAAAATATGTTGCTTCAGAATACATTTCAAAATACTAATTACTGAATATTTTTAATATTTTATTTAAATAATAGATATCAAGATGCCATGACGTTGGATAAATTCATTACGCTTTTCTTGATTATTATTCTCTGACCTCAATATTTCCCTCCATTCAAAAAGTAGCTTTTCCACTGGCGCCTGTCGTCCGCATTTTTAACTATACTAAAATTGTTTTTAATAACATGTTTTATATTTAATTGACTATTTCTTTTACGGTCGTATGACTACGAAACGTGAGAGTCATCTTTTATAAATATGATTTAGAACAATGTAAATCAAAATTACGAAACTAATTTAGTAACTATTGCTCATGCATTTACAGAATATGGATAAATCCGCCAGAATCAATCAAGTACGACTTTTAATTACTGATTTCCCTAGATGTTAGGTAGATTCGTATCCTAACATTCCCACATTTAATATTGTCTAGCACAGCTTTCAAGAAAATTAAAGGTTTAATAAAGAAATTGAAAATTACACAAATAGATAATGTTCCTTATTCAAAATCTATTTCGGTAATAAAAAGTAAATATTTACATGGCTTGTAAATACTTATTCTATTGCAATAAAGAAAAGACACTTTCCACAAAAAATAACAGTGAGTAGAAGGTATTTGCTTTTAATATATCGACCAAGGCAAAATTGCTACAGAAATGAGTCCCATTTTTATTTTTTCCATAGGAGAGCTTAAAATAAAAAATTAACCATTCATACAACACAAAAGAATTTATTACACTAAGTAACAAATCATGAATATTTTTTATAACAAAAGAAGAATTAAAAATATCATATATATTAATACGCTAAGGTTAAGATGTTACACTCCCTTTTTAGAAAAAACCTCACAACTAATCCACATAAATTATATATCATTTTATAGATAATTGATTGCTCTACCGGCATCCACAACTAAAAAATTTATTATTGCTATTGTTTTTGCAAATTAATTAATTATTAAAATTATATACACAAAACAGCAATGCTGCCATCTAACGGCTCAACGTCAATATGATTGACGGTCGGTAAAATTTTTGTTTAATTTCAAATCCACTCACGTATAAATAAAGTGGCGCTTTAGCTCAATGCTTTTGATACTTGCGCCTCTATATGTCAATTTTAGTAAAATATTTGTTTGATCTGTCATCTGACCTTCTTAATGGAATAAATAATGCGAAGACTTCGCACGGGTCACGCTAGTCTTCTTTAATCGCTATTCAATTAAACAAATATTTACAAAATAATGACCTATTCACATCTACGCGGGTGGGAACATAATACGAATTAATATGAATGGGATTTTAATATAAACATTCATATTCGATTACTGACTTATATATGAGGGAAAATATATATATATATATATATATAAATATATATATATATATATATATATATATATATATATATACATTTTCATTTTATACATTTTCTGAAATTAAGATATAAAAAGAGCAAAAACTAGAAGAAAGCATTATACAACAAATAAGACAGGATAAGTGAACTACTAAATAACTAGCATTATTATATTATTATCGTCAATAGCTTTGCAGTCGAAGCAAAGCAACTATTATAAATTTATTAATTTTCACAAAGGTAGAAACTTGAGAGCAACGTGACTTTTACAATAATGATTCATATCAAAACGTTAATTTTTATTCATCGTAATCAAAATTATTCCTGGTGTCATTCGAAATCGAACTTTATCTACGTTAACGAAAACTAACAAGGTACTTAGTCGATCGTAATATTTAAAATGACTAATAAAATTATGCGTGACCCTCTAATACATAATTGGTTGAATGCGATGAAAAATTATATGAAAGAGAATAATGTCAATGTACCTAATGAACTACACCTTTTTAGAAGGAAAATATATCCGTATCGAATGATGAAAATATTTTCTATATTACGTCTGGGAAATAGATTTTCACTTATTTTAATGGATCTGTTATCACCTGTATATCATATTTACATAATTTCCCCCATTTTTGTTTGCTTTTTATTAACTAATTTTATTGAAATTCATGTTGACTTTCAACTTTAAAGTTGTCAATCTTTCAATGTTGGAAACATTTTATTTTATTAATAGGACAAATTCAAACTTTGACGCAACGGTTATTAATTAACTTGAACTTAGGAAGGACTTCAATAATTGTTAAACATTTTCGGAATTTTACGAAAATTTATAGTTGCTACTTCAAGGCTACAAGTTGCTAAGTTTTTCACAGCGTAGTTTGGGTTAATAGTAATTTATTAAAAATGAAAGATATTTAGGATAATGAATGACGTTAAAGCGTCGATGGCTATTGACACTATTATTGTCGTCAACAACATATTGGGGGAAAAAATTTCTACTCTTTAATTCTACATGAAAAGGAAAATAGATTAAGTCAAAATCAAATATAACTAATGACTTTTGTTGAATAATTTTTTATTACGCTAATTTTAAACCTATAATTTCAATCATTGAAAATCTTTACAATTTATGAGATAAACAATAGCCCTAAATTATATTTAGTGTTGTTATTTACCATATGACGTATTTCATACAAATATTTGGTAAGGAGTTTATACTTTTGTACTGTACCTAATTGGAAATAAAAAAATGCGAGCAAAAATAGATATTCTCGTTATACTCGAACATATAATTATGATTCAATACAAATCGATGCTTAATTGCATAAGCTATAATAAAAATGAATATACATTTAATTATGTAAGAATTTTAAGCTTCCTTTCTTGAATCCTTGAAGTTAATTAGAGCAAAAGTTTGGGCATGTAAATATGTCAGTTAATTATTATATAATTCACACTAAATATATAAATTAAAACGTCAAAATTAAACGAGGCCATTGTGTCGTTACGGCTGTATAAAAACTTATATAATTACATATAAACTAAATTAAATGAGACCCTGTATTAAATGAGACCATGTATTGTATATTGTGTCGCTAAATAAAATATACAAAGTTTGATTCAACCAAAAGTAATGTAGTTATATTGTATTTTTTACCCGACTGCGTGTCGGTCAATATTTTTAAAATGGTCACTATTTGCTTCGCAATATTATCTGACATGAAAAAACGCTATTTTGAAAATCTGTTATGAATATTAAAAATCTTACGCTATAAATTAGTCTAGTTTTGATCTTGTGATTCTTATAGTTTACACATATAGGCTATAAAATCATGACCCTTCCATATCGACATACTCTCCTTAGGGAGATAATTTATCTAATATTCTATAACAGCCAATTCAAAAATATTTTTTTCTTTAAAACACAAATTCAATTACTCCTATGAATATATTCATTTAGATAATAGCTAAAAAGGTAAATAGAGGTATAAAGTAAATTAAAACCTGACAATGTAAAAACCAAATTAAAAACGGCAAATATGCACGTCCATGTTTATTATAAGTTCACATGCTATGATAGAACTAATTTGTGTAAGTGTATATCTATCTATAAAGCGGAACAAAAATGGAGATTATATATACTACCATTATATTATTGGTAATAAAATAATTTTACTTCCATTTGTAAGGTAAAAGATTAAAAATGTTTACTTTAAACGAAACCAGTGATTCTTACTCTGAGTATTTCCTTTCATTATTAAACGTTTTTAACATTGTTTGGTTTTATAAAATCGTACCCTTCTTGAAACACAAGCCCTTAAAAGTTTATACATCTAAGTTTAACATTGTCTGAACATCTCGTCCTGTTAAAAATGGGTCAATTATTTTTCGATTTGCATACAGTTTTCATAAATAATTCAAAAGGTAACCGGTAGCCATGTGCACCACATTATTTTTAGCTATTAAATGTGTCACATGAGTTCCGTGTTTGTTTACTAGAAGGGAGAAGCGGAATATGGGGGAAAAGGTGAGATGTATCGGATAAGAAAATACGAAAGGTACTCAAGCGGATATTATTGTTGCACTTGTTATGACAGACAGTAATTTAGCTAAGAAATATACGCTTTAAAATTAATTTTCATAGGTGATTCAATGCAAGCATTATTTATTGAGGCAGTAAATTGTGATTTAATTTGCTGAACTGTATATATGGATTCATAAACGGATAAATATAATTTTTCCCTTGTTATTTTGTTTCAAAACAATAAATTTAATTAAAACTCGTTACAAAATAAATATCAAAGAGCAATATTGCATATTACGTCGCATGCATCGTAACTATTTCAAGTAATCAAGATATTTCTTTTTGAATTTTTCCGATATTTTAGTCGTATTTGTATTTTTGTTACTGACCTATTTCTGTGGTTTGACCTTATAATACCGAAATAAATATTTCATTTATTTTCATACCAAAAGATGAAGAAAGTATTGAACATGTGATCAAATTTAGTGAAAAACGAAGAAACTAAAAACAATAGTATACGAGCGAAGTGAGTTTGAAACACGTGTTCGATTTAAAAAAAAATAAAAGAAATGCTTGAAAAATATTGCGCCAGCCAGGATTTAAATCATATTGCATTACATATATCGCATTTCAAATAAAACGTGAAGTTTTAAATTAACACAGCTCTGCGAGTTTCATTTGACATACAAGCATGCGTGGTCTGTACGCATGCTTTGAATCACGTCTAAATTTTTTTAATACGTAAACCCAATATTATGTGTATGAATTAGTTTTCACCATACCTATAAATTACGATGAATTCGTGTATTAAATATATGTATATTATACACATCTATATATAATTCACGTTATATTATACACAGTATATCATGTGTGTCTATACTCTGGATTAACGTAAAACGTTTTGAGCGTCTATTTTATGACCTAAAATATAAATATATACAGGCCGCGTATTTAAATTTCAATTTTATAAATTAGTTTCACAGAGGAGCGGGTTGTCATTTTATTTGTAGTACTCTAAATTAAATATCTACCATATTCGCCCTAAATAATTTTACTTCAGCCCTGACAGGTTCCTTTGGTCCTAGTATTTCATAACTTATTAACTTTTGTCGTCCTGGGCAGTGCTAGGGCAGAATATTTGACAGAAATTTTCGGAGTGTTACAAATTAGTTTTTTATAGAGTCCTTTTGGTCTAAATTTTCTATTTTTGTCTTCTTATCTGTGTGCACAGATAAGGAGACAAAAATAGAAAATTTTGGAGCAATTGATGTAACTAAAAAATGCTTTTCCACAAATATTATATAAAACTAAATTAATTTTTATCACAACTTACTACTAGGAAATACTTCAAATTCTTGTCTGAGTTCTAAAAAATCAACAATGCTCTGTAAAACCAGACGAAAATGACAAAACCACTGTCTTATTTATTGAATCGCGAAGTAATTTTTTGGCAACACATTTTAAATTTACAGGTTTTTTCTCATTACGTATGTAAATTTAAACTAAATACCATAGCCGGTTCGATATTTTTCAAAAAAGACATTCTTTATCTTGTTTTACCTGCGGTCTACTGTACTGCAACATATATATAATCGCTTCTTCAATATTATCTTATCTTTGTAGTATATAAACAGCAGCTTTCCAAAAATGGACTTTTCTATACTTTTATAAAAAAGCTTTTTAAATTTTAAATCATATATAGTCTCGAGCAATATAATTGTATTGACAAAGACAATCATTCTATAAGCTAAAAATTAAATATGAGATTAGGAAACAAAGATAGAAATACCTATATTTTCAGGCCAAAAAACCATATAACACAGCTTAATGTGTGTTGATACCAAAAAAGTTAAATAACATGAGATGTAATAAAATCGAATATCATTGAAAACATTTTGATTTGTTTTAGACAGTAAATACCTCCATAATGCAGAATAGCTAAAGTTTGAGTTTAATGAAAATGTCATAAAAAAATTTAATAAGCATTAGGGTGAAATGTAACGTAAAAAAGTTTTCCTGACGGCCGCATTAATTTAAGTAAATCGTATTAAACTTTCCTTGACAACTTGCCTGAACTTTGACAGTCTCTTATGAAATAAGATCATACTAAAATTGTAAATGACTTAGATTCCTTGTGATTGGTTTTTGTAATTAGTGCATTCATTGGGTTTCTACTTTTTCGGATTTATTTGACTTCACACAATTCCAAATAAATCGACATTGGATTAGATCGCATTATAAAAGTCTATTGCAGTCGTCTGTATGAATAAATAAAATTGTTTATATATATTTTTAATTTGACGAAGTGAACACGAATGGAAATAAATATTCAGATAGTTTTTAATAATAAAATATTAGTTTTATTTTAATATTTGACTTTTATGTAACAATTTGTTGCACAAATAATTCTTAACAATTTATTGTAAATATTCACGTTTTAAGACAGTTTAATGCAATACACTGATATAAACGAGTAAAATTTTAGCGTTAGTAAATCAGAAACAACGCTGATCCGAATTAAGTCGGAAAGACAGACCAGATGCGAAGCTGGCCGAATGGCAGACAAGACGCAAAGCTGGCCGAATTAAGTCGGTAATAGCCGACAATACACGAAACTGGCCGAAGACACGTCTTGCCATCATAATGTTTCAAATCCCAGCCAAACGCGCCACTAGATGTTTTATGTCAAAAGCAACCGACGAAACGCGTTAGGATAAGCGAACGGGGCTATGGCCGGTGTGTATGTGATAGATGTGATTTAGATGGATCTTCTCTCAAAACTTTTGGCAGCGAGAGATTATGCTTTATTCATAACTATCCATCGAAATTTTAGCTCGACTTAATGTAGTTGATCACGACATTGAGCTAACATGTACATAGGTACAAAAGGAATGAGGCCGGATCAAGGGAAAGGAGAACTCAGCGCGACTAAAATACGTCTGCGACGTGCAACAATCTGCTTAGCGTGTATATGTGTGTGTGTGTGTGTGTGTGTTGCTGTCATTCTGACCTGACTTACGTAAACACTTAATAGTGGATCTTTTCTAACAAGAAGAATATTTAACATCGTATAGGTTTACGAGATCTTTTACGTTTCTTAGGTCACCTACTTAATCATTCGCTTAGATTAAATATTCTGGGTAAAACAGTTTTGTTTGCTTTGGTTGTCAATATGTTAATTAAGCAGTAATTTTTACATAGTTAGTTAAGATATTATTATTATTTAAAAGGATCAAATTTATTCTAACATCTTATTGTAAGTACTTATGTGACAATCACTTATTGCATTTTCATTGTTTATTCAGATATCGATGTAATGGATTTGATAAACATTAATTCGTGTTAAATATGAACAAATTTAACCCTTTTAAACTTGCTCCTTTTAATTGTTCGTTTGGTCAATTTTTTACTCAAAACTATTTCAAATACTGCAACAGTTATTTAGTAGACCATTGAATGATCGTACAATTATGGATACTTTTTTTAGAAATACTACTTCTTTAAATAACAAATGTGTACACAAATTGTAAAATATAGAATAATAAGTTTGTTGTGAACTCTATATACTATAGCGTAATTTATTTCTTGGTGTGATCCATTTCATTTCCGGCAGGCAAAGAGAAAATCTTACCTTTATAATTTCGATTATTATTAAATTTCACATACATATAAATTTAAGGCAAAAAATATACCCGTATTTTTTAATTTTGTCCGAAAAAAGCGGAGTTTGCGCGGGCTTTTCTACTGTTTACCACTGTTTACTGTATCTGCTTCGGCTATTGTTTTATATAATATTTAAATGCTATTGGAAGTTTCTGAGAGTCAATGTTTACAAATTGCCGACTTAAAGATGTTGTCATACAATGAAACCTAGGTCGTGGTAAAGAATTTAAATAAAGTAGCAATAATACTACTTCACGTAGTTTCATTTAGTTGAAAAAAATTTAATTATAATAAATTCCACAGAATTAACGCCAAATATATTTTATAATAAGTCGTCCTAGAACGTTGCCGTGGAAGATTCTGTTACATTCCGAAATTAATTAGAAGCTTCTACATTATACTAGAACGTTTTGATACTTTCTGAAATTACCTGTAATCTTCTACATTGTTCAGAAAGCTTTATTTTATTCTAAAACTACTTGGAAGCTCCAAAATTATATTAAAAGATTCTCTTCCATTCTGGACTTACCCGGAAGCCTCAACATTGTTAGAAAAGCCTTCACATTGATAAAAAACTGTTTAATAATTTAGAATAACAAATCAAATTTTATCGATTGACATTGTCGAGAAAGAAAATAAAATTCAAAGAACGAAAAAAAAATTTCGACGACTAAAGAAATCGGACGTATTTTTCCAAAATGATATTATCATGTTAATAAGAAAAATGTAAGATAATTTTTTAGCGGGCAGATATTTCCACTAAAAAAAGTAATCTATAATCTTGAGCCGTTTGAGATATGAGCGTTTTAAATTTTTGTCGACAATGTCACTCGAGAAATGGCGCTCGTGGTGCCATCTTTGGAGACCCATATCTCGAGCCAAGATTTTTTTGGATGAAACCAAAAATTTAAAATAAAAATTATAAAATATTTGAATAACATCTGAGACTATGACATAAGCACTCTGCCTGAATTGAGATGGATTGCACACCTTGTATTTTAATTTTTCATCTATATACTTTCCGTTATTATTGTATATAAAAGCTAAACTTCCTCACTTTCTAGTTTGTCAGTTTGGTATATTTTTTTTTATTTTAATAATATCAGATACGTTACTTAATTTATATTCTGTTGTAAGACCGTAAAATAATGCATAGACGTTTAGTGTATAATTGTAAAGTATACATACATTTTTGAAAGAAATAAATAAGTAAACAATCTGAAATAATTTTTGTGTACATGTAAACATTGAACATTGAATAGGTATTGAATTAATTGAGATATAATTTTCTTATTAAATTATTATTATTTCTTAGACACGTAGAGATGCGAGTTACTTTGTAAACGCTGATTCTTACTGAATGGAAAATCGAATTACTTTCAAATATTTAGTTTAATTGTTGTTTGTTTGAATAATAACGATTTCTCTGTGTTATATTAAATACTCAATATTCTAATGAATAGTGTAATAATGGTTTGTTAATATATCATTATGGAATATTTCTTTGATAAATGAATAGTGAAAAACTCTTAAATAATTCTTGCGTATAATTTTCAATTTTCTTCGATAATTCTGTTGGAGAAAACTTATTCATATTTTTCATTTATACGATACTTATGTTCATAAAATAGTAATAATTACCTAAATTATTAATATTATTTAGTATTAAATCTATATTTTGAGGTGTATATATTTATTATTAAATCAATAGAATATTTATTATTCAATCTGTTTCAAGGTGTTGCAATAAATTGAAAGTCAATCCCTTTATCGTATAAGTATATACATAATTTAATTCATGAAATTATTGTTTGTAAATAAGAAATGTTTAACATAATTTCTGTGTTTCCATGCAGATTTTCATTGTTATATACTTCGTTCTTTCCAAGAACATTTAAATGTCCTGAAAAATGCTGTTAAATCTATAATTTTAACTGACTGTTCATCACTCGAATTCCAATATTTCTCAGCAATTATTAATGCTAATTTAGACACTACGACTTTTCTAAAATAATTTTTTTTTGTAACAATAAATAGATCGAAAGACCAAATCCGGTAAAAAGTTAACATTGATTTAATAAAAGGTTACTAAAGCCGTGGACAGTTATAAATGGCGTTTGCGCATCTTTAAATTTAAAACAATGTTTTCATTTTATCAAAAGACGGCACAACATTAAATATTGTATATAAAGAAGCATTTTAAAAATACGTAAAAAATTAAAGGTTTTCGCTTATTATTGTATTCAAATATGAGGAAGATAACATTATAGGTCTACCTTAACACTATACAAACTTACTCTACTCGAATAGTGCCGGGAGTATCCACTAGTATGAAAAAAATGTTAATATTTTGATTATGAAAAATTCAAAATAATAACTACCAAAATTTAATAACTGTTATTAAAAGCCTTTGGTTATAAAATCGTAACCGACTGACTATTAAATATTTAATCATTTAATTACCACACAATAGTTTTATCAATATACAGCTTGGTGCTTAATTGTTACAAGATGGTACATTATGATAAATCGACTGCGCACTACTCAATATGCTTATATGAAGTTAACGTCATGCAGCAAGGAAGGTAGAAATACAGAACAATACCCAAAGATATGGCACAGGAATTAAGGAATTCATATGGATGTTGCTTATGCTATGTAATCATGTGTAGGTACATGTATGCGATATAAATATAACATAAGAAACGATAGCTATTCGATCGCTAATTTAATTTTCGATAATTTATTTTTCGCTAATTTATTTTTCGCTCAATTATAGTTTGTTTTTCCTTCAGACAAAACTACTGATCACAAATATGGAATATTCGAGATATGAGAAATATAAGTCACGTCATTTAATAAATTATAATTCATTTTTCGTTATCTTTAATGCAAAAAAGGAAAAATATCATCTTATTGACAATTTCCGCTCGAATGTTAATTCCAAAAAAATGAATTATATTTAACTTGTGAAGTCAATTAAAATTAAATACATACTTACAATTATTTCTGAAAATGTAATTGTTATAACTCAACGCCAACACAGAAATATCAATAAAAATACAATGATTATTACAAGTTAATTATTTTAATCATATTGGACTACAATTAATGTTAAAACTGTGCATATTCCTTTTAATATTTTCCAGATAGCAAATAGGGGCTGGGTGTACATATTTTATTGAACCTAAGATTATGTCAGCAGTAGAAAATTTATCAGCATTTTTTTGGAGCAAAACACTGGAAAATGCAATTTCAAAATTGAAAAATCTACAAAATCATCAGCTCAACGCATTGTGACTTAAAGTTTGAATGATATCCATCACACCTGTGCTAGAATGGAAATTACTTCCATAGTAATGTCCCCCTAACGCCTTTCTTCAGTACGTTTAAAATTAATGACAAGTTAGTAGTGCTACTTTTATTTTGCATCATTTTTAAAAGGGTATGACATTACTCGGGCATACAAACTGTAACATTAACTAAAATACCAATCTCTTGCTTTGTTTCTAATCTTAAAAAGTTATATTTGTAATTTAACACATATAAGTTATGTTGTTTTTAATAACATTTACTTTTTCTTTTTTTTCTCTGGATTTGAGAAAGAATTTTAATATTTAAAAACGCGCCAAGCACTTTACAGGTTAAAGCCTTTCCTTTCTAAATAAAAAATTAAATAAGATTGGTTAATATTATTTGCCTCGCATTAACTTGAGTTCGCAAGACAAATTTTGCGTAAGACTTAAATACCACTCGATCGAATAAAGTATAAAATGATCTTAATATTTGTTAATAATAAAATTTCCGGATCTTTGTAAGGTATAAAAAATGCCAAACTAATTAGATTCTAAATGACACTCTTCTCTATAAACCGGATTTCCCCCAAATTCAGATTGAATATTGTTTTTATAATATCATGTGTGTTACAGCTGTCTGCATAAAAACGATGAAGAAATTTTATTTAGATTCGAAAAGTTCTGTACATTGTTATTTTTGCCACGTAAACAAAATTTATAAATAGAAAGTACCCCAGAACCATGCGTTTCATATTTTTTTGTTTTTTTAGTCCCTAGATACTTATTATTTAAATAAAATTCGTAATGGATACTGGAATAAGTTCTTCATTCATACAAAAATTAATGAAACCTAATTTTTTTACCTAGAATAATGTTCTTTATCGGGTTGAATATAATTTTAATATTAAAACATTAAAAAAATCCTATTTAATATTTTAACAAGCTATAATATTAATTAAAATGAAAATGAATTGAAAACGATTTGGAGCCATTATCCCCAATATTAGTATGTTTGGTGAAGAAATGTCACGGTCTAAGACATCATTCTACTGTTCCATAAATAATGTTAAGTGACTCAGAATGGGTAGCGTACTGCCATGTTTTATAAATGCGTATTTGAATTTTTGTGAATGTATCTTTATTAACTTATTATTAAAGATGTATTTACAAAATGCCGCTGGTCGAAAACGGATATTCACTCGTCGAAAACTCATTAAAAGACACACATTGCGACGACTCTTGATAATGTGCAAAAAAAATTACAGCCTATGCGCATTATCTTTATTGCTTACATTATACCTAAGAGGAAAATATATATTTAATATTAGTTTATTAATAAGTTTTATTTATTTTGAAATAATAAAATTACGTCGATACAATAACAAAATCAAGTATTATTCCAGCTTTAATTCGGATTTCATCCATTGACCGGGCCGACATAATGATTTTAATTTTCACATGCTACGTCATCAAAGCAGCAATAGCTTTTAACTATAAAAAATACTATTCTTTTGTAAAAACTATTCTTTATATTATACGTTTTAACACAAGTCATTAAATTGTGTTTACGAAAAATTTACTTCTCCAGCAATTTATAAAGTTGCTGACGTGTTTGCTTACTCTACCCCCTTGGTCTAATACGCATATTCTGAAAGTAAAAAAAATAAGAAATAATTGATATTAATAATTAACTTGACTACCGACGACAAATTAAGAAAATGACGAAAAATGTTAGCGCCAGGTTGTTTTGAACTAATTTGTCCCAGAATACAAATATATTCTTCTGAGTCGTAATAAACTATTACAATAAAGCGACATTGGAGGGGCAAAAAGTATTTTGTATTGAGTTAAATTTACTGCTTATCAGTAAATTTTTAAATAAAGAACTTTTTGCATTTATTCATGAATATTGTTTTGCGGCCACCTCTCGACTATCTTCGAAACAATACGGCACATATCGAATATTACAAAATGTCATAGTATTTTAGTAATTATAAAACGTACTTCAAAATATTTACATAGATTTTTCTTTGGATATCTACTATTCCTCGCTCTTAAGTGCAGTTGAAATTGTCCCGAATTTTTGAACTCAAGCGTTAGTAAATAAAACAAAGCGGATAGCAATTTCACTACTAACTAGCTGTACTCTCTTGAAAAAGTTAACGTAAGAATAATACACGTAAGACCATCTCTTAAAATAATTACAAAAGTAAACTATTTTCAGTAATTATACTTTTTATTGAAATATCAAATTGTTATATCTTCTATTTATATGGTCGATTGCGATAAAATATAACCTGCATGTTACCCCAGATCCAACAAAATCTATCAGTAAAATCTGCATTGAAATTTTTTTGTTCTTGGTTGATGCGCGAAAATAAAAACATGTTCGCAGGAAAACATTCCTAAAACAATATGTTTTATCCTATTACTTTTATTGTTTCACCCTTAATATTTTTCCTAAATACACGGACAGACAATTTTTATTATATATATATATATATATATATATGTATATATATATGTACATATATATATATATATATATATATATATATATATATATATATATATATATATATAATGAAAAATTTTAAACATTTTTGTGAATAAATATTATTCTTTTTTTACTATTACGACAAACAAACTTGTAATTTAATTAAATTAAAGAAGAGGAAATAAGCATTTTATTCTTATTTTTTCACATTTGGAATTACCATAAAATTGTTTTCATTAAATCCTTCAAATTTGCCCGTGTTTGGCGATTTTGGCGGGGAATCAGTTGCAAAACATCGATTTTCATTAAAAAATGTATGAAAGGAATGAAAAGTAATCTGTGCAGAATAAAGATGATTACCTGCTCTATTTTTCCATATCAAAATGATGAAATTACATGTTCCCAGTGTTAAAAGAAAATTTTGCAAATATGAGATTCTTCGCCAAAAATATAAATATGCCCATAAATACTTTTAACATGAGACACAAGTAAAGACTAAGACGTCAGTCGATTGATACATTTTGAAACTTTTATGTGTTTTTTTCGTAAAAATGTTTGTTCCATGTAATTTTTTCGTCATAATTTATCATCTTAAAAATCAAAGTGGTTTTATTTTTTGTATTGTATTATTGACTACTTGAATGATAGACGTATCTTTTTCAGGTATCGAAATTTTTTTTTGTATAGTTGTAGGAAAAGATACGTTTTTTTAAGTAGCTACTAAGCCCGGCATACCGCCTTTCTATTTTTATATCGCATAAAATATTTGGTTTAATGATTTATTTGCATCCGAGTCCATGTCCAGTACTATCAGCCCCGTATTGGAAAACGGGCGCTATCTTGCCATGATGCCATTTGATCATCTCCGATGTCATTTATGTAATGTATTAGTAAACGTATACAGTCAAATAAGTAAAAAAAATTAATATTTTTTTAATGTTCCGGTTCAAAATTGTCCAAACAGAATACTAATGTAATTATTTCGGTATCTGTCCGTTCATCCGTGTCATAGACGAATTTCTTGGAAACTATATTACGCAAAAACTTGAAATATAGCATAAAGTTAGAATATGGTGGATCAATTACAAACATGAGTTAGTTAATTATGAAAAGGTGAAATAGGATTCATGGAATTTATTTAAAAATTAAATAAATTGAAAAATAATAAGATTCTTTCAAGGTTATCTTGTTTGGTGTCAAATGAAAGCTAATTGAAGTATGAATTTAACCACGTATATTATATATTTTGTCACGAATTTTTTTAAGTTTTTCAGGAGAAATGCTTAAAAATTGCTTCCCCCGCCCTGTTTTATTATAAAAAAAATCTAAAAATAAGGATTAATACTGGAAATTAGATACAGTTTGAAAAACATTTATCACGCATATTAAAATTTCAGCTCGAATAATTTTTATAAACAATTTCATCGTTTAGTCCCTTGTAACTGATGAACCAACAGTTTTAGAGAAAAAAGTTTTTCGACAATAATGTTTCTCTTGATGAAAGGAACTATTTTTTTTCTGTTTTTCGAAATTTTTTATTTAGCTCAATCGAAACGCTTCCCACTCAGCTCTGCGCAAATGCAATGTGATACATATTGGTGCGATCGGCAGTGGGTAGTACGGCATATAAGCTCCTTTTAAATACAAAGTCGGAGTGCATTACTGTTAACATTTAAATAGGGGATGATGGCATGGGATACTAATTATGCAAGTATAGCTTGCACTTGACCAATTTTGAAATGTATAATTATGCTCTTGGTATGTTGACCATGCGCCGTTTATTTTTATTGAATCGTTTCATCCAATCATACACAAAATCATATTTAACCTAAATTCGCAATGTAGTCCGCATTTAAAAAGAAAAAATATTAGATATAAACGATTGATTATAATTATTCGTTTAGAAACTAGATATAATATCAGAATTTAAAATAATTTCAACAAAAGTACCATTATTAGAAATGCTTCTTTTACGGGTTTTCATACACTTGGTTCTTCGTAATACGTTGTCCAATTTTCTTTCACTTTCCTTTAAGTATCTTTATTAATTTTATCTTTTTGAATATACACAAATTCAAAGTGGTGTATATATTTTTATCTACAATTTACAAAAAACTACACTGAAATTCAGCGTCCTAACAAGACAGTGTCCTAATAGGATACATATACTTGTTATGATGTGCTTCACCTGGTGTTATCAATGTGACTGAGTATGGACAGGCAGCTCGAGTTTCATTTAATTTTCGTCTTGGTTAAACGTATAACAATTTTCATCTGTGCAAATACTCCCCTTAGTTATCCTTTTTGAAGTATTCGACACACACCTACAAGCCTGGTTTGTATAGACGATTCAATACGTGTATTACTAATTTATTATCGAGCAAATATTCTAGGCAATGTAATTAAAACCAAACAATTAGGGTGCATACTGTAAGCATATATAAATACGTTTAACAGTTACCGTCAAACACATTTTTCGGTTGCGCAAATTGAGGTGAGGTAATGAAAAACATAAACTTATATTGATACATTTTCAAAACCAAACACTAAACATTCTACAAAATGAAAACACAGAAATAAAACAAGTACCACGTGTGGAGTACAAATTCGTAATTTGATTAGTTATGACTCTAAGGGTGGTTCTGGTTATATACTTAGTTTAACGGATTTAAATGCATGTCATGCCTGCCAGCATAAATGTTATTATATGATAGCTTTCAGTCTAATACACAGAGGTTACTTATCCTAGCATACTCGTCGATATTTTATTTTATTTTAGGAATGAAATGAATAAAAATTCAAGCAATTCATTTAAATTATATGATAATAGGTGTTGACAAAATCAGAAAGTGAAAGTAAATACCCAAGTTCATATTTTACGGGAAATTGTTTACATAAATAAAACTTAACTTTATTCATTAAAACCGCATTGACGGCACTTTCTAAATTTTTAGTCGATTACCCACACAAATGCTCACTAATAGATAACTATTGCGGTTACAATAACTGATTACGATTTTTATATTGGCCTTATTATATTATTCACTACCACTTTGGTGGGCAATCATGGAGATGGTTAGAACACATAGTCATGATGTTATTTGCTAGTGTTCTTGTATTTTTGAAATCTTTCTATACAAACGTCGGGATTTTTATAAGTCGCCGGCTCTTTATTCTTCCACTGTATAATTTAATGAGGTATATTCTGCATGCAAAAAAGTTTCTAAAATTTATATACAACCGAAAAGATGCTGTAATTTTTCTCAATTCCTCATTAACGCATTTTCTTTTTACACAGGATTCATTCTCATTTTTAAACCAGTTTTTGCCGGTAGCCTCACCCGTGGTAAGTTTATAATAGTGAATAACCTTGACCTTGAAATTGAAAATGTTCTTTGTTATTCTTTATCTTATTATTATAACCTTCTTTTGTAAAATTATGCAAATAAACGGGATAATTAGAAAAGTCAAATTCACCACCGCATCACTAAAAAATGTATTTATGCAATATTGATCAATTTCTCAGGTTTATAGAAATAAAAGATATAAGTAGATACATTTTTACGTTAATGACTTATGACCATTTTTTTTTTATTTTAGAAAAAAGTGGTATGATTGAAAAAAATAGGTGTACTGCAATCTACCCATGAAGCATTATTACGGATTAATGTGGCGCTATTTAGTGAAAATACATACTGTATATCATTGTAGTGTCTTAGTAAAAATACATACTGTATATCACCTCATTGAAAATATCTGTCACCCTCATACTGATAATGCCCCTATTTATAACAAATAAATACAAAAGGCAATAAACTTACTATCCTGGAAACATTAGAAGAAAACAGACATAAAAAAGACACCAAAGTTATATATAAAATGAACAACTAAATATAATATCATCACCCATACTTAATGTATTCTAGACATAATATAGTTAGACAATATTGGTACTACAGTACTCTTCAAATTGTTTCAGCCCAACTACACATATAAATATAAATATATATAAAAAACTAAATAAATACATAAATGAATAAAGGAAATGGAAGATATGTAGAATTAATGGTATAACCTTGTTCTAACTTTCAGATACCCTTGCTTTTTTGTAAATATCTTACTGAGAAAAATTTCCATTTAATTTTATTACATACACCGAAACATTTGCATTGTATAACCTCAAAGAATAACATCAATTTAATTTATTACCCTCACTAAAATACATGTATATCGTAAAACTCTCGGAAATATGATAAAACCTGCAGCGCTCCCCTGCAATAAACTCACTAACATAAGCAGTGGAAAAACCCACACAAACCCGGCTTCCGCCGGGTTTGTGTGGGTTTGTTTTTGAAACATATAAATGCTGTTGGATGTTCGTAAGAGTTAATCTTTGCTAATAGCCTGCCTGAAGATGTTGTAATACAACGAAACCTAGGTCGTGGTAAATAATTTAAAGAAAGTAGAAATAATACTACATGACGTAGTTTCATTTCATTGTTAACAAAGCAAATTAAAAACTTAAAAATAAAAGAACACGAAAAACATTTGCACCACGAGGGATACATGCATATCCAGGTACTTATAAATATTTAAGGGAACGTAGTATTTCTATTAAACTATTTTACAAATATTACATTGCATACGGTATCTTTAAAAGGCGCCAAAATATGGTGCATACTTAAAAAAACATAAAATCTAGGATAGTTGTTATAATTTTTCTGTAATATTCTGATCTAATCAGTTTTTAACAACCATGTTTTTTATAATATTTGGCTCAGTAGTTTCAGAAAAATGGGTGGGGGGAGTAGGTAACATATTCATATAATTTTTTAAATATAATTTTAACTATGCAATTTAAAATAAATCATGAAGAAAATATTTTTGTATTCCTCATAATACGCTCTTTCAGAGGATACATAAAACTAAAAAAAAACAATCTTTCAAGACCTTCATTCACTCGCAATTCATTTCTTACATGAGTACTTTTAAAAAATTAGCGCGAAATATGTGAGTTAATAACATTTATCACTATGTCAAATTTCACAATGCATGATTTTCGAAAAAATATCGAGTATGAATATGAAAAGACGTAAATATGTTGCCTACCATATCTTTAATGGACGTAACAACGTGGTGCAAATTTAATAAAATATGACACCTAGGATCATCGCTGTAATTTTCCTACAACCTTTACGGGGTTTGTAAAAACCTTTCATAATTTCAGTATGAGAATTATCGAAAAAATGGAAGTGGGGAGTGAAAAATATTTTTTTTTGTACATTTTTCAATACATGCTTATTAAATAAAAAAAACATTTTTGAAAACCTCGTAACCACTTCTTTTAAACGATATCCCACACTATATACGAAATACAGACAATATTTTTTGAAGTACATGTTTCACCGCCTCCCATTACTAAAATTACCAAATGAATATTTTTGGGTTTTACCTATTGAGATATGTGAGGATGAATACATTTTATTGCTACACTAAATATTCTACATCGAGCGGTTTCTGAGAAAAACTATTGTGACGGAAGGACGGATAGACGAATGAAACATCAAAATCCAAAAAACCCTAATAATGCACACCATAATAGGTAATTAAAAAATTATTAAAAGTTCATTACACCAAGAGCTTCCAAAAATTCAGCATCACTCTATTTGGCAATATTTTTACAGGCCTAATGACAAATTTTCTCAATAAATTACAAATTAACTTCCAAATAATAAATACTACGTAACACTAAGCGCGCACCGACGGAGGTTTGCAACACATCACGCTGAAAGCCCCCTTAAGGCTCTAATTCAGCTACAATATTTTGTTCTCAATAGTACTCTGGAGTTACTTAGAGATTTCCCTATACATCTGAAAGCTAAGAAGAAACTAATAATTCCTACAGCAGATCATTACACACTAAGTCTTCGGGAAACTTTGTTTTCTATTTAGTATTAGTTTAATAGCTAGGATTATCCGATAAATAATTTCTTATCTGAAGAAAATGCAGTATCATTATAGATGTTATATACAAAACTGGCTTATTGTATGACGGGATATGTGCAAGGTAGGGTTCGGTATGTATCTAAGTCTTTTCAAATATTAATTGCAAGTTAGTTTTCTAACCAATTGTTCACATCTAGAATTTATTTAGATTTTTCAAACGCATGATAGTAAATTGGAGTAGCATGGATAAATTGCATTTCAATAATCAAAAACAGAACGTAAATTTCATTTTAAGGAAGCTATCCAGTGGAGGTACCATTGGAAACATTTACGATGCCGTGTGCGAGAAAGCATTTTTTGCTGTCACATTTATATATCCTATTTATTTTTTAAAAACATTTTGTTACATTTTACAAATTTCATACACTGAAAATGGTCTGAAAATGCAAAAACTGTAAGGGTGTGACTGAGGGAAGAATATGAAAAAATGGAGGAAATTATAAGGGTTCCTTCTTTTATAACAAATCCTTAAAAAATTTATTAAATTTAACAATTATTTCTCAGTATGTTACCTTATAGCTTTAATGTTTTTTATCATACGCTATTATGTTTAAATAGACTAACATCGCGTTCGTTATCACACAGTTGAACACTAGAAAAGCTAAGATTTATTTTTCATATTTAGATATTTGTAATGATCTGAAAATTTTGACGTTGGAAAAACGGAAAACTTAACCTTTCCAATGATGCGAAAAACCATATAATATAGAAATTCATTAGTATTCCTGAATATTGAACAAAAATTAAACAATTAATTTAAATTTCGAGAAACATTTATTTCACTTCAGGAATCTTATTAAATTATAATTGAAAAGGGACGCCGTGAGACTTAGTGCGAACATAATTTTTAAAATACTTTTTTTTTGTAGTTATATTTATAACACAAGAAGGATTAAATAGTGCTTTATATGTTTTCATTGTGTAAATAACTATAAACACAATCGTATTGGTCTTTGTTTCAAAATCTTACATCAACATCATAGTTTTTCTTTCATGTCATCTATAACTCTCAGATATAAGTAGATTTCAGATATAATTATTTAAAAATTACTAAAATATTACATGACTTCTATAAAAATTAACCTGACTTTTGCCCAGTGACATTATAGAATAAGAACAAAGTTTAATGAGAAGCTAATTTGATTGGTTTTCTTCCCCGCTGAACCCGCACAATATCAATTTGCAAATAAACAACTTTGTTCCAAGACTCTTTCGAAATTTTCAAGTTAAAATTATGATTTCAAAGATTCGCAAGAGTACCAGATTTGTATTTTAAATTACAATGTCTAAGTACTAGTAAATTAATTGCTAAGGCTAACCATTGACAGAGCTACTCTCAAATAATATTCAGAGGACAATTGCGTAAACTTATTAAATATATATATATATATATATAAATATATATATGTGTATATATATATATATATATATATATATATAAATATATATATGTATATATATATATATATATATATATATATATATAAATACGTAGGAAACATATAGACGGGAGTATTTTGTTTGATAGGTTAAATCTCTGGCATTTAAACTTGTTATTAACTAATTAAAATCATTATTATTAAACGAATAACTTTTATTTAACGAGAGATTAAATTTTCTTACTAATAATAGATATAGCTTCTAATTTCATAACAATGGCCACATTTTAATATTTATATCAAGCTGAATGGACGATAAAATTTGTCTACAACATTACTGGCAGGAATGAAACATAGATTGTAGTTTTTTTTACAATTGTATGAAACTATGTAGAGTATGTAAAGTGAATTACTTTGATATAAGTGACGCAGTAATGCTTGGGTGAATAGAGAAGACTTGAACTCGTGGCTTAAGTGTTTAGTATTGATTTTTGTTTGGCAATAGAATTTAAATTACAAATAGTATCTTGAAAATATCTATTTCATTGGCTGCAGCTTAGCGTTAAAACAATCGTATCATAAACGGGCAGTATCGACTGATACAAAACCCCCTCCATTATACACTTTTTTGCGAATTCTGCCATTATTCGCTGTAATTGTGAAATATCTGACGAAGTTAAGATTTGAGTATTTTAATGTCACGCCTTACTACTATGTGATGAATATATGTATATAAAAAAAAAGAAATATATATATATATATATATATATATATATATATATATATACATATATATATATTTATATATATATATATATATATATATATATATATATATATATATATATAGTAATTACAGCTAAATGAACAATTTACCCAGAGTCGACTTTCTAAGTATACAAAGTATAATTTAGTTCAGATTTTCTAACGTGAAATATTTTATTTATATAAATTTTGTTATATCACTTTCCTTAATATTTTAACATAATTTTTTTAATGTTGATATCATTTCAAGGTTAAACTTACAATTATTTCTATACATAAATAAATTGGTTATCAATGTTTAATGATTTAAACAGATAGATAAGAAAAATTATTTCGAAGTTTATTAAGTCCTTAATAACGCGTATTATAAGTTTCAGATTCCAGACCAAACATTTATTTAAGTTCTGCAATCCACAATTTGTTAATTTTAATATGACCGTCGTGTTTACCGTTCTTGACTAAATATTTTTAAAACTTATTGCTGCCTAATTATTTCTTAGCCGGTGGTATAAATATACATATATATTTATACCACCGGCTAAGAAATAATTAGGCAGCAATAATAGGTATAATATGGTGGTACATCCAACATTGTGTTGTGGTTAATTAAAAGAAAAAGTTTTCTAAGCTCACACTGGGTAATAAAGATGGAAATATATGTCCGTCGTCATCGTTATGGAGTCGCTATATAAAAGCTCTTAACACTATTAATAATAACTCACCACCAATCAGGAAACTTATCGTATTCACAAATAACAGTTGTCAAGGTTACTATTATTATTATGAAAATACTATTGCTGTGTCACTAGTATAATGGCACTACTTCCATTATTACCACGGCATTTTAATGGCCATTCGTTATTCTTTGTCAAAATTTACCTTTCCACATGAGAGTTTCTGAGCTGGACAACTGTGACAGAATACGTACGGGATGCGTTAGAGCAGCGTTTCCCATTTGCCGGGTCGCGGTCCGGTACCGGGCCATCAAAATAAAATACCGGGACGCCACATTCCCGCCTTGTTTTCAAAATAATACCTAAATCTGAAAACGACTTGAAGTGGAGCCAAATCTTAAGATAAAACTTTCGTCATTTTCAGCGAACTTGGATTCTTTAGTAAAAAATAAGCAGCAGCACCATAGTTCGCACTAAAATTTAGTGACTAAATAGGCGATACCAGAGTATATGGTATTAATAAAACCTTCTTACTATTAATAAATGTGTATTATTATACATAATGGAACCAGCTTGGGTTTAAAAGTATTTAAAGCGTCACGAAGGAGCAGTATGCAAATTACCGGGCAAAACAATGTTTGGGAAACACTGCGTTAGAGATCTCATATAAAACTAGAAAAGAAAGGAAACAATTTAGAAAGTATGCTCATGGTTAACGAAGAACTTGTGCAAAAGTTGGCATTAAATATTACATCATATACATTTTCAAAAACAGTAGAAGACCTTTTAAAACTATTTGGTTGTCCGTATACATGACGAGAAGCATAATAACGAGCGACGTGTGCCAACAAGCGTGGACATGTTCGTTGTTATGTGGTACATCGTTGTACGCAACAATCTCTCTTCTTTCACGTCAGTATAAGAGTGTCGTGCCTCGAGTACAATTGTGTCACTCGCAGCTGGAAAATGTAGACTTCCACAATATTAATTCGCGACGTCTTATGTTATTCTTTTTTAAAAAGAACAACTCATTTTTTAGTTTTCCTAAGCATACCTTCGTAATTTCACGAAACAAATTTGGAATAATAAGTAGAGTCAAATAGTCCAATGAATTCACACCACCTGTCATATGGGAAATTTTAAGATTCTTATTGAAATTTAAACACTTTGTGTTTAGGGAAAGTTACAAAATATTTAACTCTAATTATTATTTCATGAAATTTATTAGATATTAAATTATAATATATAAATAATATAGATATTAAATTTTTCTTATTCATATTTATGGTTGCCAGGGTTCGGAACCGCGTTTTCACTTATTTTTTCAGAGTATTGAACGATTTAACTCCATAACACATACAAAACAAATACTAGATTTACTTGGTGTTACATATTATTCAACCAAAATATGTTAGTTAAAGAATATATGTGAAAAAAAGAACAGTTGGAAATTTTTGCAAATAATCTCGTAACGAAATTTACCTATTCATAATTAAATAAATCTAATCCGTCAATATTTTCTGCTAAACCGGTAATCAATCGCACACTCGTGGCAGTCGATGAGTATCTGTACTTACGACGTGTCAACTAAGGTAACTCGAAGCAGCGAATTAAGATAACAGTTGGACTCGCAGAGAAACTCATTTAAATCAGACTAGTGAAAGACACTCAGTTTCCGCCCCTGAGATCACCTCCGTTTCGGTGTAATGAGATATAAAATGAATGCCATAAACTCCCATTCGATATCTTCTCTTCCAATGTTCGCCTCGCATATAGGATTCAAGTAATCCAATGATCCGTCGTTTGGCACTTTCCAATATCACCTGAATAATGAATACTTTATGTAATGCGATTATTTTAAACAATTCCATAAAAACATGGAAGATTTGATGTTGTCCAATCTGAATTACTTCAAGTTTATTTTTTTTAACATACTTTGAAGTCTCGATCAAGAGGCCAAAATGTTGGATAAAGTGTTTCAAATCGTAAGCTAAAATATTTCATTACTAATAATCTATTGGAGAAGAATATTAACAGAGCAGCATTTAGCCAGAAATTAAGTTTCCTTACGTCTTTATAGTAGACCATGGAATACTTAGAAACTTCATTTATTGCTTTAAGGACGACAATCGAACAGAAGATAATATCAAATCAGTTTCATCTGCTAACAAGAGTGAGAAAACATAAGACTAACAACGAAAAAAGGATGCCGTATAACAATTTGTATAAATAAAAAGTTGGCATAGCTAAGTAAGTTGGGTACCCACACTTAGATTTCTTTTCCTCTTTGTGCTGATTAAAAAGTAGTATGTTGAAAAAAAAACCAGGTCTAGAGTAGCATATTTTTGTAAATTACCTAAATTAAAAATTAAAAACGTATTCAAAAATATGTCGCCTCCATTTATAAATTCCGATATTTATAGATTCCACGAAATAAAATAAATTATACAAAAATCGTCACAAAATTTTAGTCACTACCATCATGGAAAAGAATTAATTATTATTAGTGAGCCACGGAACAAAGTTAAATAATTGGCTATGATGCGGAAAGCTTGGTGCGTATATCCGGTAAGCATTTGGCCTGTCCTTTTTCTTAATCTGTAAACAGGTCAAACGTCTAAATAGGTATTTTCGGGAATTTAGTCATTTCATAATCAATGAAACTACTTCATACACTATAGAATGTTTGTTTTCTACGCTTTGTGAATGATAAAAATCGCACTAAATCGCAAAAAATCGCAATAAAATTGTAACAAAGTGAAGTTCGTACATTGAAAATATTTTTCAAAAATTATTCATTTTGTGTATAGTAAAAATAGACGCCAGAAAAACTTTTTATTGAATTTTTGTCCGTATGTTAATTTGAGCGGGTATCACTCAAAGCTACTAGATGGATTGTGATGAAATTCGGTATGGTAATAGCGTATACCCAAAAACCACACATAAGACATAAAAATTTTCTAATTACATGCGAACGAAGTCGTAAGCACAGCTAGCATTAAATAAAATCTCACTTGATCTTTACACAGTCTACAAAATATATATTTACTAGCCAATCATAATGCGATAGGTACTTTAATGCGCAATTTAAATTCAATATGACATATATTTCCAGTTCATTGACTGTTTTTTCTTATAATGTACATAAGTTTAAAAATATTTTAAAAAAATTCCAAGAACTCAATCTAAAAATTTTACAATTCGGAATAATCTTAAAATTTACGTATATGTATGATTTGTAAAATTTATGTTTGTTTCAAACAAGGAACAGGAGAAATGTGTAGAAAGAGGAAAATGTGAAATACGGCTAAAATCTAGCGGACAGAATTAATATTAATTTTATATAAATAATATTAAACAAAAGTATGCCAAACAAATCAAATTAACTTATAATATTTATTTATTAGCACCATTAATTACACAAGCCTGCCAAACTTACGTTTCAAAAATTGTCCGAATAGGTCTATTTAACAGATAACTATGGTGTGCTGAATTGTGACATGATATTAATTTTTTTCTGCCACTTAAGAATTTCGATATTTAAAAATGACGAACAAATAAAATATTTTCTTAAAACACTTGTTACCACTAAAAAAAAATACGTAACTGGTTTATATAAATGAATTTTAAAATGTTAACTACAAACGTAATATTATTTTTAATAGGCCCACCTGGTACTTTTTTCTTAACAGATACGTAATTTGTTTCAAGTTTTGTATGCAAAAGATATGAGAAAATTTTTAAATTCTTTATTAAACTACGATAAATTCAAATTCCGATAGCAATACAATAATAGTTGTTAGAACACCATATTTAATATCACTTTTTTCTTTAAACTTTCCTTTTACATCCACTCTTAAATATCCTTCGCCTAACAATTAAGATTTACAACTCAAGTTAATTATGATTATGTTTTGTTACGTTCGTTAGTGGATAACAAAACAATAAATTTAAAACGGAGGTAAAGGACTGAATTTTAACAAATGAAAACTAAAAAGTGTAGTGAAAATTGTACCACACTTTTTTTCTTCATAAAAATGTTGGAAAAAAGTGTTGGACTATGGGATTTACAAGAAATTTCTTAAGGATTAAGGTAATTTTCATTTGTACTGTTATTGAATAATAAAAAAAATAACTGTATTCTACTTTGTCGGTTAAGATTTCTTCAATTACTTCAGAAACTGATGAAATCTCTCTAAATACAACATCATATTACTGCCTTAAATTTCGACCAAAATATTTTTTTTACTATTCGGCTTATTATTTTTCTTACTATTCGGATCTTTACATTCTTACTATTCGGCTTCCATAATGGCTCCATCAAAGAAGCTGTTCATTCATGTCGACTATTTTTCATGAATTTAACTCTCCTGCATGCTGATAAACCTGGTACAGAAGTTTTTATTCGATTTTCGTACAGTTTCTCACAATCTTTTACTTTCATTGTGCTTACTTCGCCTCGATTACTTGAAAAGTTTTTCACTAAACATTCTAATTTTAATATTTATACTTTTGCTATTCTTTATAATATTTTTATAAGATAATCAGGTTGCAATCAACCATTTTCTTTTTATTAAGTCGAAATTGGCACAAATTTGGTCCATACATGTATATAAAAGTTCTTATTTTGACTGAAATAGTCATCGCAATATAGTCTGAAATGCGACTGATCAGTCTTCTTGTTGTTTTGAATATAATCGCTTAAAGCTGAAATAACTTCATTTGGTCATTTCAACGTATATTGCTGGGTACATCGTTGCGGCGTTCTCGCGTAAGTTATAAATACCGAAGTTATGGAGCCACAATTGACAAAGATAGTAGTATTCCGCGTTTATGTAGTAGTCCGCGTTGCAAGACAAGTTGCAAGGGCTTAAAAAATAATTGATTGACTTAAAGCTTCTTTACTTAAAACAGTAGAACAACGTGATTTTTGAACTTAGTGATTTATTTAATTGAGTATTTTGGACTTATCTAATTTATGTCATTGAAAAAATGCACAAGGAGATGTTTTTAGGAAAATAAGTGTGAAGTCATTTCGTAGAGTAGTAAAAATTACAACAGTCAGTACTTCAAATATGACAGAAGGAACCTTATTGATATGTTTGTGTAGGGTCATTGAAACTTAAATTATATATATATATATATATATATATATATATGTATATATATGTATATATATATATGTATATATATATATATATGTATATATATATATATATATATATATATATATATACATATATATATATATATCGGGTGGCAAGATGCTTGAATGTAAATAAAATAGCTAATTTTCGTTTAAGTAAGTTCAACCCATTAAACGTTTTTAAGGTTTGTTTTACAATTATTTTAAGTTAATTAGTTACCCTGTAATTTCATAGTCAATATTTTTGAAAGACGTTTATATTAGTTTTACTGTGAAAGGTTCATGAGTTTCACTTTGATATCTTTGAATATATTACGTTTAAAGATATGACGAGTCTTTCATAGCTGTTGAATACTCACAGGTAATTAATTTTTTATCTAAAAATGGATTATCCATTAGTGATGCAAGTTATTTCTAAATTGTTGATTCAAAAAATTAACACAAAAATAGATTTTTTTTTTAATATATCTTATTGCAAATTTTATAAATAAAACTTGTAGAAATTTTATAACAAAAAAATTGTTTTTTTAACCTTTATCTAATTCAAACGAATGTCTTAGAGTTTTATTTATTATAACTTGCTCCACCTTGCTGCAGATTAAATTCCGAGAACGAAATTAATCTGGAGAGAAAAGTCATCAAACTGATACAGTCGCACGGTAATACGTAGAGCGGTACAGAATGGCTGTAGCCTAAGTAATATCATGAAACCACATGTTTTAGCTGTTCACTTTGTTAATGTAGTTATTTTATTGTCGCTTTAGAATTGTGTTTTACTTTAGTTTCATTTTTTTTTCAACTAAAAAATATATCGAAAAATGAATATAGTTTTTTATTAGAAAAAACAAAGTTTTTCTCTGTGGTGTTATATTCCTATTATGTTCCACATGAAGTTACATTCCCTATTAAAATCGGATTTCCCCTTTTACATTTTAAAAGAAATGTAACTTTAAAAGATGTGAAGATATTTATATAAACTTATAAGGGTGTATGTGTATAATTAGAATACTTACAATATACAAATACTGCTTTTGTACCTATGGACAGGATTTGGTAATTATAGGTTTTAGTAGGATACCTCTAAATAAATGATCGAACAACATTTAAAAAATTAAAAAAAAATGTAAAACAAGCAATTTTAGAAGCCGACTAGCAACCAAAGTTATTGAAGGAAGTAAACGAAGGAACATCATAAAGCTAAGACCAAAGTACAAGGAAAATAATGATTGCTGAATTTAAAAATTTCAGAGTAAATACTACTAAATATTAAACAATAAATAAATTTTGATAAAGAAAACCGTTAAAAGTAACTGCATTTCTTCCTTTTAACTGATTCTAACCCATTGTCTTTGCTACACATGCATATCAAACGAGTACATTGTTACGTTACTGTACATTTTCTCAAACTCGCACGTTAACTCGATATAATATAAATTTAGGCAAAAATTCAATCCTGAATGTTGTATATTTTTTCTTATATTTCGACTCGCGATCCCGAAAAAGAATTTACCTGGTCGATTTATGAATCTTCCTGAACACCACTCACACTATTATACAACAAAGTTCTGTGGCGATTTCCGCACAACATTTTTCTGTAAATTAACAGCGATTGTTCAAAATGAAAGTCGGTCGATTGGTACTTAACTGTCGCAAAGGTAAAAAATAGACCTGTAAATTACATAAAATGTTCCATTTACTAATACCAAGAGGCGGCTTCTGTAGGGCGAACGAGTTTTGGATTCTTTAGGCATCCAGCGTAATAAATCCCCTTTAAGATGGTCTTAATCTATATGTCGGGAGAAAATTGTTTTCCAGAAGTAATTCTTCTGACTTTCGCTAATATAAACCCTATGGTCTCAATTGTCACGTTTACTTGAATAAATAAAACTTTATTTGGTTTCATCTTGAACAAGTTCGCTTATATTCACATTTAAGCGCATCTGTAATTAAGTGAATAGTATTGATGTTAACTCAATTATAATGGTATGCTCTATTATACACAAAACTTAATAATTCACATTACCTACCGTTATTTGCTTTGCATTGTCCCAATATCATATAATTTTTGTGAGAGGTACTGGTTCTCCATATACAATATATGTGAATATCTTCCATTTTTTTCAATATTAATCGAATTTTAAACATTTATTTGTTCCTCGTTATCTCGAGAAGCACAAGATCTAATTTATCTATATTATTCTAAAGTTTATAAATGATTTTTTTGTAGAGCACCGTTGCAAACTAGAAAAACCATAACTTAGCTCTAAAATTTATAACCATGGAGGTTATATTCAACACGTAATAAATGTATTAACATGTTATTCGGATGTTTTTTTTATTTTAATGAGGGAACAAGTATTTGTCATATAAAACGCGCTTCATTAATACATTTTATTTACAATTAGATGCTGGTATCAAGTTTTATCTTAAAATATTTATGTTAAATTAAATATGGTAATTTCATAGCGTTTCGGTACGGTCATTTATCAAACTTCTAACTTATAGTTGGCATGGTTTGAATTAATATCGCTGCATTATGGAAATTTACAAAATTATATTATAGGCTTCAGAATTGAGCTACAGGTTTGTTTATATAAATCACAATCATTTTTTAATTATTCGTCGTATATTAAAAAGCATCATTATTAATTTTGTAAAACGTTTAACTTTTTACAATTCTGAATTAAGACTTTTCTTTACAGAATTCATATGTCAGGTTACAGGCAGTTAAGTACGTAACAGTATTTTTAATACATAAATTTTGATTTAATAGCTATATAGTCTTTATCACTTTGAAAAATTTTAAACTATTGATCCAGCAAAAAATATGAAAGCAAAATTTTGCAGATTTATTTTGTTTTTAATTTTAACGCTCCATACCGTGTATTATGTGAAAATCGTTCTGTAACAGAAATTATATAAAATTTAAATAAAAAATAATTTTATGATTCTTGTTAATATTTCCATTATACAGGAAATATTTATTTTTAAAATTTTGATAAATTGAAAATTTGCCAACACCTCTCAGACTACATTAACTTGGCAGCACACTAAAAACGTAATGTTCGTAAAAATTGCTTTATTTTTTCAAAATTAATTAATAAAATAACGAGTATAAATAAACACTATTTATTATGGATATATTTTTATGGATGTAAACGAGTAAGAAAATATACGAAACCTATAATTATGTTACAACTTACAGTCTTTGTTATCTTAATTAATATTGATTAAACTCCAATGTATTTATACGTAGCTTTTGATGACTACCTTTCATGGATAATCATGAAAGGTGTGTCTTCCTTATTTATAGTATTGTTACATGCTGATGGATGAGCTAAACATGTTAACATGTTCAGTGAGCGATAAAGACTAGCAGAGGCAGCTTTAGCGACGGCAAAATGTTGATAAAAATTAAGTGAAAAAAAGTGTAGTTAGTACACATTGAAAACAAAACTTCTCCGCGACTTAACTGCAAGCATTCAAAATAATTGGGGTTAGTCCAAACCATACTTAATTATCGCGCGATTTAAATCCCTACTGAAATTTAACAAAAATTCAGGTTTCAGAAAGTAGTTTTACCTGACTTGAATAGCTAACAACGCTCATTTTGCCAAACCAAACGGAACTCAGCTAGATGAGATACATTATGGAGTTTTCTTTTAAACGGGTGGCAGTCTAATTCTAATAACACATTTGGTGACGAACCAAATGGTCAATGATTATCAAACGGAATATTTTGTTAGCAGATCTATGTGCTGAACAATACGAGCACGACCGAACACGACATATCTGACTGACCGCCAGAGACCACTTCGACATGATAGCTATTGACCGTTGGGGTGTTCCCTTGTGAACTATCATGGTTGGAGCACCAATTTGAGCACATGGCAAGGACATAATATTATTGAAACTTTGTGACGAACAATACGAACTCAAATAAGATATGGTTCAGTTTGACCATTATGAGGCAACTTTGATTGCCTTCCGACTTCAGCATGAGGTCTCATCAAGATAAGTAGAATCCGATAAAAAAGATAGGTATACCTTTAACCCTATGAAGTTTCGGTAATCGCCTTTCGTCACCATAATGAATATATAAAGGACATCTTAGATGAAAGGTCTCACCAAAATAAAATAAACATGTCCAAAAACAATGGCATTACCGCTGGTCGTTATAATCTTATTACCGTTACATTTTGGTACCACCATCAAAATAGTGGAAAGTCTTACGAAGTTATTATGACCACACTCGCAGTAGTATTTGGACAATATTCGTTTAATTTGTGTAATATCACTTACATGAAAACACGATAAAGTAATATAATATAACGGACTATATACGATAACCGCAATAATCATACCGAACATTACACTTCCCTCGATTCGAATTGCTATGTGTATAGCGCGTTATAATTACCCAGTCGAGAGAACGAAGCGAATATTTGGCTATTTTTGTTTGTACACTCATATACTATATCACCTATTACCTATGGATAATCATGAAAATATGTATCTTACTTATTTATCGTTTGTATACTATATCACCGTTTCGCATACATCATATGCGAATGATGTATGCGAAATGGTGAGACACAATGTGAAATATACTAGCGGAGTGATCAAGGGGACGATGTGTACTATAAACCATTTGTTTACTATTAATTCGAATGTTTTCATCTCAATACTACATTTGATGAGAAAATATTAACTTGAATAATTTTTCATCTTAAAAGGGCTTTGATCGAGATGAAAGTATGTTTTTTTAAGCCGAACCATTATACCGTGATCTCGATAATCTCTATTCATCAGTTTGTAACTTTACGTACTGCTCGAATGTCTATAAATGAATTATAAATTACTTTCAGGATGACTTACACTTCCAGAATGAACTATAAATTACTTCTAGGTATTTTTCCATAATAAGCAAGTTAGATTTTAATTTGTACCTTAAGCGTTTTCTCTGTAAAAGTTGTATCGCAATTGTTTTCGTACGTTTTACTGAGAGGTATATTAAAAAAAAGACAAACAAATAAACGTCTTCTTAAGATACTTAAAAGGAGGCAATTTAAAATGTTAAGTTTAACTCCATAATTTATTGCAGTTAAAGTCTCATTAAAAATGTTCTAGTAGTTCTTTGCATCATACACGAACAAACAAACGAAAAATTATTCTGAAATATGCATGGTTTGCTTAGAAAATTCTAAATAGCATATACCTTTTTTCAATGTCTTCAATGCACACCTTTTTTCTACTATTACAAAATTTGTTTAGGTTTGCAACGTTTAGTACTTATATTTCATAAAAAATAAACGGTCTTAAGCATTCGGCAAAGCATCTATTAAACAAATCTACACTTAGGAAGTTTGTTTTATTCGCCCTGACTCGTCACAAGAATATTACGAATTTTAGTTCATTTATATATATGATAGCTTAAACAACAATAACTTAAATGAACTTGGGATAAAATATCTTCAAAAAATATCCTTTTGAGTGCCGACGAGCGCCATCGCGCTCGTGCGCGTACTAACTAAGTTTGCCACGAGCGCGATGGCGCTCGCGAAATCAGTTGCTGTTTAGCGCACGGTAGGGGAGGTCGCTCGCACGCATCGATAATTTTTTATCTTTCTACGTGTTACATAAAGTTCAAATTATAATATTATTAGTAATTACAATATAAAAAGGATCCAGGAAAAGAAAATATTTAACCCATAATATCGGAAAACGGAAATAATTCGAGTGAAAACGATCGTTTTTCAAGTTGTGAAGAAAGTGATAGCGGGAGTGACATTGTGGTGCGCTCACAATTTGGCGTAATGCAGATTTTGAGTGATAATGATAACAGTGACGATAACAATTATTTTGCTGATACGGAGGATGTACCGGACTGCGAAAATGATGATGTGACCTTGATTTTAGTTGTTGTTATGATTTTTGTTCACAATATATATTTCCATAATTTTCTTTGTATTTTAATATCCTTGTACAAGTTTTTATTAAGAAGACACCGAAAAAATTGTTAAAATTGTATAATTTTTGGAAGAGATAGTTTTTTTTTCGAGACAATTTTTTCGAGAAAATTTTTAAGTAAATGACATCAAAAACAAAAGATTTCTTTGGCATTTTTAAGTATACATGAGTAAAAAACAATGGCATTAAAACGGATATATAGATTTCTTAAAAAATACTCATTCATATACACATATAATAAAATTAAAAAATAACGTAATTTGACTGGATTATGAGATATGAAAATAATATGCACATATTACAAAAATAAATGTAAAAATACATATTTAATTTTCTATTAATTAAAAATAAATATTAAATTTATTTAATAATTATTTTCTTAAATTTTCATCATCATTATCAATACATTCTTCATCACTTTTCACTAGATCATTATGGATGTAATCGGTAGTTTCTTCGGGTTCACTTTCGTCCTTTGAAAGTAATATTATTAGAATTAGTTATTAATTCAAAAAAAATGTCATTGGCATCCTAAAAAGTAATTCTTAAAACACAAGGTGCGTGTAACACAACTGTTCCTTGGTACAAAGACTTTCTTTTAATTTCTGTCTTATCTATGGTCCGTGAGCTAACAATACTTGAAGCTACTTTTCCAATTTGTTTTATAATGGAGTTATGGGTGTATTTTGTATGGCCCCGTTGTAAAACAAAGCCTTTCGTCCGTCCGTTTGTTCTTTCACACGTTTATCCGTACATCTGTCACAGCTTTGAATATCCTTTCTATAGCTTCAGACAAATACACGTGAAAATTTTTAAGTAAACACTTCAGTCGGAGATCTCAATTAAAGTCAAAATATAAAAATATCCTAAGTAAAAATAATTTTTTACTAATTTATCCTACTAAGTGGTATGTCATATAATATAAAAATCTAACTCCTTGAAGCCATATGAATATATACATATATGTATATATATATATATATATATATATATATATATATATATATATATATTTGAAGGTTATTGAATTGATATGAATATATTAAAAATTGTATTACATAACAAAGATTTAGATATTTATTACCATCTCCGTCTCTTTCTGACAACAGTAGTTAGATGAAGATATGATAGTGTTGAAAGCGAGAACCGTAGTTAAGTTTTCTAAACAAACAGGCTTTCAGACCAAAATATTCATAATAAAATCTGTGTTAAAAGACAACTGATAATAGTATTATATCTCTTCAAAAAATATCATTATTCAAAATAACCACGTTTCACTACCTATATATATATATATATATATATATATATATATATATATATATACATATTTATATATATATACCTTTTAATATTTTTGCCTCTCCTGTAAAATTTGAAAACTTGATTGAGCCTATTTACTTCGAATATTATTCGAAAATATTTGTGTTCAACTTTTACGAAAAAATATTCCCTCTAAAATGTTTGTTGACTACGAATATGTCACAAAGCTGAAAAATTGTCCCATATATAACGTAAAATGCCACTTATGCAAGCCGACGTAGCGACAAAGTGGTCCGCGTCCTCCGAACGAGTTGAAAAATTAACGCCCTTCATATGTGGCTTTATTCATAACAGCGACAAAAATTAATTTTCATGGTGTAAACGTCACCATTATGCAAATTATATGTTTTTATTCTCTCATTTTAAACCAAATTTTCAGTTTATTTGTAATTTCCCACATGGGTTTCACTCTGAAATAAATATGGTTAATGCTTAGAGCTAATGTGTTATATTTATTTGCATTTAAAAATTTCAAATTTTTAAAGATTTTGCATTTCAACCTTTATTACAGATTTGTTCTTCTATACCTCTTCCACTAATAAGTTTCAAATCTTCATCCCTAAAATTAGAAACATGATGCGTACATAGATTTTCCTCTCGAACCGGTCAAGTACAAATATACAGGTAGTAATTGACCGTTTTTTAAATTTATTTGACACGTCCGGTCTTTACTTCTATTCGAAAGGTTAAATGGGCACTAAAGTTGTGTTAGAAGAAGGAATTAACAAAATTCTTAAACTTCTTTTTTTATCATATAATGAGTCTCATACGCCAATCAGTTCTAACTGGATACGTGTATTTAAATGTACACTGCTTACCTGAAGCTACACATGATCTTACTCTATACTTAATTCCTTTTTACAATTTTTGATTTATTCTTTTACTTATTGCTTTCTGCATGTTAATTTAAAATTATAAAATAAATTCTCGTCTTCAGACTTTATTTAACATTTACGTGTTACGTCTACTTCGCTATTTATCTCTCAAAATTTAACACGTTAAGTATTCAACTTACATTATAGTAAAAGCTGAGAATTAAATGATCTCACGTATTATTCATTTCTCTCCCTAAATATGTATACAATATTTTGAATTTTCATTTTCAATATTTTTAAATTCAATGTAAATTTTATAACATTTCACTTTTTTATGTATAAAATCTTTTAACTATAAAAATTATCACTATGTAAATAAATTTAAAATTGAATTGAAAAAGCCACTGTGGCTTCAAAACAAAATACAACTATCATATGTAAAGAAATATTCATGCTGGCAGTGTCTTGTGACTTTGTTAGCCTGGAATTTCGAAAATAAAATGAAATTTTTAATTCCTTTATTTTATAGTCTTATATAAGACCGTAATCAGTTTAGTTTAAATTCGGCGCAGGCCGATTTGCGCTGCCCCTCTCTTTCCCCTATCCGCTCAGTCACGTTCCTCTTGCCCACTATTACCCGACATCTGCGAGTTTAGAGTTTTTTAATTTTCTGTAAAATCTTTATCACCGATCAACAGATAAGTACACAGACAGGTAAAATTCCAAAAAGAGTTTTTTATATCTATAGCAAACCTAACAAGCTTAAAAGAAGGCGTTTATTTGAATTTAGACGGGCAGTTCCATTTTATATATCTGTTTATATGTATCAGCTAACCAAGTAACATTAGCAAATGGCAGAATGACATCCACAGTCTTGCTGAGTTTCAGACAATTTTCCATTAATACGAATTAAACAGCATCTTCAATATTATAATATAAATTAAGTAGTACTGAAAATTAAGAATTTATCATATACTTTTTTTAATTACTCGCTTTATTTGACTTACTTTTCTGATATTCTAGTTTGAGTAAATATACATTAAGTTTGTTTTTATGTCATCTGCATCTCGTGTAAACTCCAGATATACTCCTACATATACTATATGTAACTAAAGCCCTTAAAAGGACAATATTTGCGAATATGTGCGAGGTGTTCAGGCGTATCTATGGAAACGCTTTGTTTTTTGTTCTTCCATTTCCGATTCCAGCAATATTTGCAAAACATTCCCTCATTTTATTTAAACGATGTATACTGTTACGCCATACATTGAATTTTGGCTGTTGATACTAGCAAAAATATATTTTGATAATAATTTTTCCAAAATTATGAAACTTTTTCAAATACAAAGGTTACACAAACAAGAAAGAAATGTGAAAAAATATAAATGTGTTGTGATAGTTTCGTTGTTCACGCTATTCACAGCAACGTTTGAACCGATTTAGATGCGGTTTTCAGTGATATATTTGGAATAGCTTGAGATAACTGAATCTGTACATTAAATATATTTAAGTAAAACCAAGTGTCACCTTCTAAAGACACGCTATTAAACCTAAAACAGCACCATCACACCCGAAAAATAACTATCACATATAAATATTAGAGATACAAGTTTATCAACTAAAACTACTTATTTAATAATCTGCTTGCATAACTCAAACTCTGCTAGATAGTTTGAACTAGCTTGGGATATGTTTTAATGAAGCTTTGTATTATTTACCAAATTTAATACAGGAGATCGCCCTATATGAGGAGTTTCAAGGAATCTAAATTTTCTTCTTGGAATTTTTGGAACTAATTTTTGGGTGTCACAGGAGAGTACACCTCGTTGTTCATATTTTGCGTATCGCTTCGTTCACTTTTCGCCCTAAATTGTATTCATAAAACACGATCACTCTAAGTTCTTTTTATTACGCTTCTAATTTTGTTTGTTCTATAGTCGCGGAAACTCTGTTGCTAGCTGAAGAGAATATCGAAAGACACTTCTTTATGTACCCCTAATAATAGAAAAAGGAATGGCTTCATCAGTTAGCAACTTAATATTATTGACCGATAATAAAGGAATTTATGATTTGAAATACATATTTACTATATTCAATTTTGTAGAAATTTATTTCAATGTAATGTCACTATTTTCAACTGTAAAATTCTATTTTCTATTTTGTAAATTTTTAACTATATTTCGATTAAGTTATGCATATACTATTACAACATATTGTATGCTCTATTTGGCGAAATTATTTATTATATGTAGGGTAATTCTCTTTATATAAATGAAAAATGTATTTAAAAAGGAATAATACCTCTCTGCTACTATCGACTGCGAGAGGTAAAAACAAATTTTCTCATAAAAGGTCAATTTACTGGTTTAGCCAAAATACTACGTAGACGCTTCCAATGCATTCGCATTTCAGTTTTTGCGGTAATTTGCACGACTATGCCGTAGTAAACTTGTATCACGACAGCGAAAAATTAACTAATTTAGTAGGATGCGGAGACACTGGAAATATGGTAAATTATTTAAATTTTTGATGTTTAATAAATTGCCTAGCCTAGATTGATAAAATCGTAATTTTTAAATATTCACCTAACTGACACGTTATCTGCGATCAAAGTGATGATCATCTCATCGAAACTCATAAGTTGGCTCTAAATGTAGGAAAGCTAACAAATATAGCGCAAATTCTAATGTGTTATAGTGCCGTCCGCAAGCTGTAATTAAGACAGCGAGCCTTAAGGTTATTTTTTGAGTTAAGGTACCTAAAATAAATATGTATATGTTTAAGCCTATATAAATATTTATATGTTAGATATTGAGTTATGTACATCATTGACATCATTACATATACATATATATATATATTCCCCAGCGACAATTACATATACATATATATATGTATATGTATATGTAATTGTCGCTCCCCATTACATATACATATAAAATTTATTATAATTTAAAAAATTATTCTACTCAAAAAAAAATATTTGTCTACTTTTATTTAAGACGGAGTGATGATCGTAATTTTCAAAAATATTATTTTAAACGGCCCTATAAATTTGTACCCTATCCAATTTTTTACATTGTAAATGGTTAAAATTACTTCACTCGCTTTTTGAGATGGCGCCTAATGATATATACAGTTACATATATACATATACACATATATTACATATATGTACAGATATATAAATGGTCATATGACATTAGTAGCTTTATTTGAAACTAAAAATAACGAATGAAAACGAACAGTTCCAATTTGAAAAGTAATATATTCGGTTCCCTATAAACTTATACCGTATCTATTGTATCAATATACTTCTTCAAAAAACCAATACGTATTGTTCATTAATTACTTCTAGTTAAAGTATTTTTCCAGAATAATATTAGAATTAAGTAAATTACTCCTTTCAGCTAATTAAGTTGCAGAAGAAAGTTTATTAAATAAAATATGAATGCTCTAACTAAACGAAAAATGACACAAAAATTTATTTTAAAAGAAAAATGGGAGTTTGAATAAAATATAAAAAACAAGGAGTTCTTGAAGCTATTATCCGAAAGGAATGAATGAGATACACTACGATGACGTAACTCGTATTAGTTGGTAATCTAGTAGTATTTTATGGAGAATGAATTAATATTTAATAGAAATCGAATAAAGCATAGAGAAATTTGTACATATATATATATATATATATATATATATATATATATATATATATATATATATATATATATATAGCTATTCAATGATGTACATAACTCAATATCTAATATTTAAATATTTATATAGGAGTTTTAGGTATCTTAACTCAAACTCTTAAAAAAATAGCCTTAAAGAGAGTCTTAATTAGTGCTTGCGGACGGCGCAATAAAATACATTAGAATTTGCTCTATATTTATATATATATATATATATATATATATATATTCAAGGATGTACATAACTCAATATCTAATATATAAATATTTACATAGGAGTTTTAGGTACCTTAACCCAAACTCATAAAAAAAAATAACCTTAGAGTGAGTCTTAATTAGTGCTTGGGGACGGCGCTATAAAATACATTAGAATTTGCGCTATATTTGTTAGTTTTCCTACATTTAGAGCCAACTTATAAGTTTCGATGAGATGGTCATCAGTTTGATCGCAGATAAGGTGTCAGTTAAGTGAATATTTAAAAAATATGATTTTATCAATCTAGGCTAAGCAATCCGTATTTCCAGTGTCTTCACATCCTACTAATTAGTCAATTTTTCGTTGTCTTGAAGTTTACTACGTCATAGTCGTGCAAATGACCGCAAAAACTGAAATACGTATGCGTTGGAAGCTTCTACGTAGTATTTGGCTAATACAATAAATTAATCTTTTATGAGAAAATGTGTTTTTATCTCTCGCAGTCGAGTGAAGGTATTATTTCTTTTTAAATATATTTTTCATTTTTCTTTTATGTAAAGAGAATTTACCCTACAGATAATAAATAATTTTGCCAAATGGAATATTAATATAATTTTGTAATATTATATGCATAACTTAATCCAAATATTAGTATTATAAATTTACAAAATTGAAAATAGAATTTTACATTGAATTAAATTTCTACAAAATTGAATATAGTAAAAATGTATTTCAAAGCATAAGTTCCTTTATTACCTGTCAATAATATTAAGTTGCTAACTGATGAAGCCATTCCTTTTTCTATTATTAGGGGTACATAAAGGAGTGTCTCTTGATCTTCTCTTCGGCTAGCAACTGAGTTTCCGCGACTATATAATAAACAAAATTAGAAATTTAATAAAAGAATTTGAAGAGTTATCATGTTTTATCAATGCCATTTAGGGCGAAATGCGAACAAAGCAATACGCAAAATATGCACAATGAGGTGTACTCTTCTCTGACAGCCAAAAATTAGTTCCAAAAATTCCAATAAGGAAATTTAGATTCCTTGGAAATCCTCATACAAGGCGATCTCCTATATTAAATATGGAAAAGAGTGTAAAGCTTCATTAAAACATATTACAAGCTAGTTCAGGCTATATAACAGAGTTCGGGTTATGCAAGCAGACGATTAAATAAGTAGTTTTAATTGATAAACTTGTAACTTTAATATTAATATATGATAGAGTTATTTTTCGGGAGTGATAGCACTGTTTTAGGTTTAATAGCGTGTCTTTAAAGATGGCACTTGGTTTTACTTAATAATATTTAATGTATAGATTTAGTCATATATTCAATGCACAGTTATTATAAGTATAGTTTTTGTCTTTTTTTTTTTTTTTTCAGTACTCTATGAACCTAAAGTTTACAAAAACGCTAATAGATGGCGTTAGCATTCAACTGATTCTGTTAGTTCTGATATTAGCGTGCAAAAAGAACGTAAAATAAAGATTGACGTATCTTTTTGAAGTAAAACTTCTTTACGTACGCTTGACTTGGGGAGTAAGCTGGTGAATGCGTCACGAGAGCGTTACGAAAAGTGTGATCGGGCGAGGCGAAAGGAAGTTGAGAGGGAGATATAAGTTAGGGAAGACAGAAAGAGAGAGAGTTACGTTTCGTACAAGGGACAAGATAGAGACGTGCGAGCACACATTTTCTTTCTCTCTTCCTCTCATAGCCAGTGCATGAAATATATACATATATATATATATATATATATATATACATATATATATATATATATATACATATATATATATATATATATATATATATATATATATATATATATATATATATATATGCGAGTTTGCTGGCGTTACGCGAACGGTGATTTTTTTATTCATTTCGTTCTTGAACAATTTTATAAATGATTATTTTGTTTAATACATTAAATATTTTACGTTTAAAGTGAATAAAATTGTAAATTCATTTAAAGTTCATATTTTGTGAATTTGAAGTTTCACTTCAGTCGTGTGGTCTAAAGCACACTCGTTTTTTTATCTGTGAATCTATTGTAATGTAACCTTAAATGATAGCCTAAACTAATCTAAATACATTAATGAAAACAGCATGCAAATCGTTTCAGCTGTTGCTGAGAATACGTGAACAACGAAGGTGCGCACAGATAAAACAAACAGACAAAAATTTAAAAAAAGCTATTGTTTTGTAGTTAGTAGCGTGTCTTTAATAGATAGCACTTAGTTTTATTTTAAAATATTCACTGTACAAATTCAGTATTTTTACGATTTTATTACACGCATAGATTTTTTTTGTGTTTTTTTTTATTTCTCAGAACCCTATAAGCATAAATTTTACTAAAAACTTTACTAGATGGCATTGGTAGCCAGAGGGTTCCGCTTATTCTAATGTTAACGTGCACAACGAACACAAACTAAAGATTGATCTATCTTTTTCATTCGTGAACCGATTGAAATGAAAGCAAGACTAAATGTTATCCTAAGCTATTCTAAATACATCACTGAAAATCGCATCTAAATCGGTTCAAACGTTGCTGTGAATAGCGTGAACAACGAAACTATACACAGATTTAAATTTTTTTACATTTCTTTCTTGTTTGTATAACCTTTATATATGAAAAAGTTTCATAATTTTCGAAAAGTATCAACGACGAAAATTCAATTCATATAGCGAAAAAAGGATATGCATGGCGTTACAGTATGCATCGTTTAATTAAAATGAGAGAATGTTATGCAAATATCGCTGGAATCGGAAATGAAAGAACAAAAAAAATGCGTTTCCACAGATACGCCTGAACGCCTCGCACATATTCGCAAATATTGTCCTTTTAAAGGCTTTAGTTACATATAGTATATGTAGGAGTATATATGGAATCTACATGCGATGCATATAGCTAAAAACAAACTTAATGTTAATTTTACTCATACTAGAATATCAGAAAAGCAAGTCGAATAAGGCGAGCAAACTAAAAAAAGATTATGGGTTTTTTAATAATTTTTCAATGTCATTTTTATTTCATGTCAGCGATTTTCGATATATTAACAATATAATTAACGTGCTTTCTGAAGATAGTTTTTTTTATTATGATTACAAATTGCATTAAATTTATTTAGTCTGTCTATATTGTCAAATAGTAATTCTTAGTTTGGTAGGTAATATATATATATATATATATATATATATATATATTTATATATATATATATATATATATATATTACCTACCAAACTAAGAATTACCTTTTGCCTAAAAAGACTAGCCTTTTTACTCTATTTCTCCAAGGGTTGCTTCAAAAAATATATTTATTGCTATTTTGGCCAGTTCCAAATTTACCTAAAATAGGTCATTAAAATATTGTACAATAATAATATAATTTATAAAAAAATCAGCTTTTAACCTTGGATACCAACTTCAGGCTTGATGCAATTTATTTAAATTTGATACATTAGCTGAAGGTGACCAAACTCTCTTTCAAAATTGCCACGTAAAGAACTCTCATGACATATCTGATTACTGACTTGATGCATATCGTTTCAGTTGAAAACATATTAAATCAGAACAAGAAAAGTTGGAAATGAAAACGGATTACCGAAAAATGTAAATTTTACAATTTTTGAAATAATTGTATGTCATGAACATATATAATAGGAAAAAATTGTATAGTCCACAAATTTTATGATTTTTAATTGTTTTTACAATAAAAGTTATCCTTTAAGACATATTTGGGAAAATCTCTTTCAACCTCGAAAATATATTTTAGCAGGAACCCAATTGATTGATTTAAAATCATCAGCACTATATATATATATATATATATATATATATATATATATATATATATATATATATATATATATATGTATATATATATATCAGCACTTGATAACTTCAGTAAATTTTGATTTAAAATGTAATTTTCATTTTAAACTATCCATGTAGTAACCGTGGCTGTATTGTAATATTAATATATGAAATGAATATTAATTTTAACGTAAAGATCATCAACAGTGAGAAAAAAAACTAAAAGCCGTAATTAAATTACCAAATTATAATTTCAGCTTTTCATTATAATATCTTAATTTTAGTATAATCATAACGAATATAATTTTAGACAATTTTTTTTAATATCCCACCTTCTAAACACTTCTAGATCGATTCTCATGTAATTGTTATTTATTACCAGTCGAATTAAGAGTTAAACTTTGTTCAATATCAAATAAATTTTAGCTTTTCACCGACCACAATACTACGTTTGATTAATTCTTCAAGCACGAATATTAAGAATTGCACTAAGAATAACCCTCTCAGGGTTAATGGAGAAAAACACTTCATAGCTTTCTAGCCTTATCTGATTACTACCTTTTGGATGGAGTTTCGTAGGTTTTGATTTATTTTCAGGCTTTAGTATTTATGGTATAAACTATTATTTAAGACTGGTTGTATATATATTCCATTGTATATATTTTAGTATAATTATTTCAGTTTACTTTCTAGTAAATTGTTATTAGATACATTCCGATGTAACCAGACCAGATTATGAAGAATATATTTTTTCGTTAATTCTCATTTAAGATTGTGGATCCGAAAGTTTAGTCTAACAAATACGGAATCTGTACTTTCACATAATTTTATTAAATTATGAGATCATTAATTTTTTTAATCGGTTGCTCAAACAATTGCTATTTGAAAAAGCATATATTTATTTATGCATCCATTTGAAATGGGTGAAAAACCGCCTAATTAAACGAATGTAGGATGTAAAACTTGCTTTATGTACATATATTAAACAATATTAATGTATTAAATATATTTATGTAACATATAAAGTATTTTCATCGGTACAATTAATGCGCTGTTGTTTATTTAAGTCTGTCGCGGATAAAGAATTGATCCGTACATAAAGAGGTCTTATTCCGTTGTCTCAATTTCTATTAATTTTTTAATTAATTTTTGCAATATACTTCAACACCTTCGACTTAGTTAATGATACGGAAATTTTAATTTCTCTCGTAAGTATGCAAAGTATACTTCCTCAAATGTTTTAATATCTCTTTTATGGTCACTTTCTCTATCTCAATAAACAGATATTTTTTTTATGTTTTATATTCGTGAAACACCCATATCTTCATGTCAATTGCGTGAATTTGAATCGAGATCGCAATTGACAGACTATGTACTAAAGTGCGGTTAGTTCAGAAGTAATACCTAGAAATGGGTAAAAAAACAAATGACAATTTCTGACATTCAAAAGCGAAAAAGACGTCACATAAAACAAGCCATGGCGTCTGGATATTGGTTAACATTTAAATAATAATAATAAAAAAATATATTTTATGACACAAAGAACATAGTCTTACGAAAATAATCATTACCTTGCTTATTTTTGGTCTCAAATTAAATTACAAAACCGTATAATAAATCACTTTATCGTCAGATATCCGCCATAAGTCTAGTAAACTAAAGTGATGCAATGTGATATTCCTTTACCAATCGGACTTGACCATTCTTCATTGAAAAATTATGAATGACAATAACGATCGACTGACAGTTGAAGATACAGTTTTCCATCTTTTGATGTAGAAACGTCGTTCACATTGAAGAAAAATAATATCATTATCAAATCTCATTAAAACTAAAATAGAACAAAATAAGGGAAGGTAGTTTTTTATTTCTAATTTCAGCCCGGGTATTACAATTAATGAACTTTAAAATCGATGTACTGTCGTCATCTAAAGTCGACGTAATATGCTTTTTACGGTAGTGATATACCTTTTCAACAACTTCGTTTAAGCTGATCTTACTGTCGAAAATACAATTACCATGGGCGCTACTTCTATCAGATCGTATTTAGATTTGAATATTTCCATTAACCACGTATTTTGGTATATATTACGTATTACGTATTTTGATAGTATATCATATACGTTTACTTGGCCAAACGTAATTTTTTGGCAATGTTTCATTTTCCATGCAAATCATTTAATAGGAGGATATAGTCCAAAGTGAGCAAGTCAAGAATCAATTGTTTTTTAAAGCAAACCGAAATATATTCTAGATTAATTGTGATTTATTTTAGGTTGATTATAATTTATTTTGAATTTATTTGGCGTTAATTTTGTAGAAATGTATTATTCGTAATTAAATGAAACTACGTGCTGCAGTTATTATTTCTACTCTCTTTAAGTTCTTTAGCATGACCTAGGTTTCGTTGTATTACAACATCTTTAGGTGGGCTATTAGCAAAAGTCTTTGCTAGTAGCCCACGTGAAGATGTTGTAATACAACGAAACTTAAGTCGTGGTAAAGAAGTTAAAAAAAGTAGAAATAATACTACATTACGTAGTTTTATTTAATTGTGTATGATTTATTTATTAAAAATAGATACCAGGTACTTCTTGTTTTTATCGCAGCTTGTTGTAATCTTATTACGTCACACATAACAACAACATACACTTCCATTTTTAGCGAAATTTTTTCAAGAGATACTTTTTATATTAAAAAAATTATTTCAAAAGAAAATAAGAAAACCCTTTCATGTGGCTGCAAAAGATAAGACTCGTATTTTTTCATAAATTCCCAATTCATTGCGTCGATGAAAGGAGAGCGTGGGTGTGCTAGAATGTACCGGCGTGTACTTGTTCTGTGGAAAAAATAAATAAACGCACACAATGTCGATCGATATATAGATAAAATAGGATATTGGAACATAAAATTGTTATAGAATATTTGGTAGTAGTATATAAATAAGATTTGACACACAAGAAGAGTTATAGGGACCAAAATATGATTAGACACGATAATAATTTGAAAATAGTGCTAATTATATCGAAATTTCTCTTTTAAGATTGTAAATTATTTCAACTTGAGAGAAAATCAATTAAATATTTTTCTATAGGTCCCGCCCACCTGTTATGAAAAATGTTACAAATTTCGAATGTCAACGCTAGTCAGAATGGCGTATTTCGTAAAGTATTTTCTTAACTTCTGTTTGAATTGTAAAGGACTAAGTGAGACTGAGTATGAGAAAAAATATTTCATATTGAACTTATCGAAAAATTCACTTTTAAATTATCATCTTCAATTCTTCTATAATATTTTGGTTAAAATATTTTTTTATTTCGCTGTATAGCAATGTTAAATAATTGATTTCTAATATAAACTCAATTAGTGGTTAATTCTTTTATATGGCGTTATCCATATATCTAGTATAAATGGTATATCTATCTATATCTTCAACACAGTATATTTATTAATAAATTAAAAAATAAAATCGGAGGTATAATTACAGAGAGAAATATTTATAAAAATTAAATGACTTTATATAGAAATGCTTCTTTCAATATTGAATTTCTATAAAAATAATAAAATGTCTTAATAACGTGTTTATAAAATCCTGCTACTCGAGAGCGGATATTTATAAGCCGTAAAATTACTAATATACGCGTAGCTATACCGCTTGTGGTGTGCCATAAATTTATAATCTGTTCGCATCACCCTGATCGCGATTAAAATGAAAATACTCGTTAAATATTTGTTTGGTAACCAATTTTATTTGTTTTGTATTATTATAATTATGTCAATACAACAATATATATTAGTATTATTATAGTAATCATTATGATTTCATCCATTGACCAAGCCAGTTAAGTAAAATGGCTGTGTACAATGATTTTATTTTCTACTAGCAGCTTTTTTGAGGTATTAATAACCCGCGATTTCTAATTCGTGTATACGAACGATTTGTTTGGTCTAATTGGTTTCTACTTATAAATTATAAACACGGCTTAAATATATAACCACAAAATGTCATATGTTTAAATGAATAAGAATTTAAATACAAAAAATTGATTCCTCTAGCATTTGTAAAGCTGCTGACGCGCTTGATTCCCCGTCTTTTCTAAAGGCGTGTAGTTTGGTAGTAAAAAACTTAAGATCTATTTAATATAAATAATTGAATTGAGTACAGATGATAAATACGACAATTAGGGTCCAATAATTTTAGGGCCATTTTGTTGTAAACTAATATGTCCTAGAATAAAACTATGTCCTTTTAATGAATTCTGACTATCTCAATAAACCGACATTGTAAGGGCGATATATACAACATTGGTGGCTTTCATTCTAGATTACTGCCTTAAAGCCATTTCTCGACTCTCTTTAAAATGACGGTATCACATATGACATGTCAGTAAATATTATAGTTACTTTAGAAATTAGCCTTAAATGTGTTGGCCAGCCGGAGAATGACATAGGCTACTTTCGATCCGGGAAATCTCATGCTTACTAACTTTATAGTCCTAATTAATATTATAAATGTAAAAGTGTGCTTCTTTTTCTTTCATATCACAATAGAGTTACGGATTGACGTGATTTTTTTGCAGAGATGTTTGGTGGACCGGGGATTGGTATGGGCTGCTTCTATTAATTCAATTTCTCATTACTTTGGGAAAATTCTTATTTGAAACAAAAAAGTCCACAATGAGAATAACGAAGTAACGTCACAACGGAGTTACGAATAGATGTGCTTTTTGAATGTAGTATGTAGCCTACATGAGCAGAAAAAGGTAGCAACAGAATCACTCATTTTAATCCCTAATTTAGAGAGAAATATTTCTATTTTCTTGTCGTTTTTATTTAAAAGTCACGAACAAAATTTAATTTCCTTTAATCGTTCTAGATGGCGCTGCATGTTTTAGTTTCCCCCTATAAGTTTTTAACCACGCGAGGAAGGTCGCGGGTAAAAGTTAGTATTTATAGATAAAAAGTTTCTTCTTTTGGACGTATTTTATACAAACTTTGAATAAATGTGTTATTCTAGAATGTTAGTTTGAAATTTAAATAAAGAATAGAACTCGTGGCATTTCATTCATTCCTTTGCACGTATTCAAATGAAAACTAACAAACTAATGAACGAAATAATTAAAATACTTCATAAGAATTTACTCCCGAAAATAATTTACCAGCACGAATAAGTGAAATGCATTAAATAGTTGAATAAATGGAATGAAATTGAAACGATTAACAATAAGATGGAGAGATGATTAATTTTATTATGAACATAACTCTGGAATGACTGCGGTAGAGAAACTTTAAAATTATAATATTTACATAATACATACATAGCACGAGTAGATCTCGCGCTACGAGAGTTATGTACAAATTTAAATAGTTATTAACATTTGAGGGTGCATAGAATTTCTATTAAACTATTATACATTTTTCAAGCAAAATATACATTTTTCATAACATAAATATATTCAATAGTTTCGTAAATAAGGAAATGCAAAATTTTTGCATAGTTTTGGATATTCTTTTTCAAATCACAATTTAATATATTTATATATGCCTCATAAGCAAATGGTACCCATAAAATATATAAGTTAAGGCTTTTATTTATTTCGTTTTTTAATTTTACGTTTAAAAAACAATAAAAGTTAATAAAAAATATGCGGGCTAATGAGACGCATTACTATGCCAATTTAAACTTTTACGTTGCATTGTTTCTAAGAATATTACTTAGGAATAATGAAAAAAACACTTTACGTCGCATTGTTTCGAAGAAAATCGGTTAGGAATATAAAAAAACATTAATAGGTTGCCTACTTCATGTTCATAGGAGTGAAAATAAGGTATTTATTTATAAAATTATGACACATGAAATCATCGCCTTTGCTGTCCTGCAGCCGTTGTGCGGACTTCTAAAAACGAATTAGCGACTAATTTTGTCTTAATTTATTTATTTACACAGTATTTGGTCGCTGTATCCTTGTTTTGGGTGACAAATATTTGACATGTATCAAATTTGAGATGAGTGACAAAATGTTTATACAGCAGAAGTTAATTATATCTTCACTAGTATGACAAAACTTTCACGACATCTATGAAAGCGATCCCGAAAATGATATTTTAATTTTCCACTTTTTTTTTAAATATTTTGAATTTTTCCATTGATAATGTCAAGCAATCTATTACGTGTGAAAGTAATATAAAATAAGTTACGTAACTGTGATGAAAGGAAACAAGTGGTAGCAGGTTACATTATTACAACAGTGGTTAAAAAAAATAATACAGCGAGCCGCGCAAAGAGAGTATTGTAGACAGAGCGACACTGACAGGGTGGGGGTGGCGATGGAAGTTAGAGTCATCTTAATTTGCTACCGATATCCTATTAACTTCAGTCAGAAATTCATTAATAATCAACGGCGTTCAAGCGCTGTTGGATAGTGTGCATAGTGGTTTGAGGAGTTATGTAGACGAATATTAAATACGGTATATTAAATAAAAGAAAAAATGAATAAAATAATATTTATAATGTAAATAATGAAGAGGAAACATTAAACTCTTGTTACCAAACTGTTAACATGTTTGGAAAATATGTATTTTACTTGTATACTTTTCTTTTTGATGCTTTTAATTTAATCCATATAACTTATATTTATTTTATAGTTATTATTTTGGTACCATCGAGATATAGAAATAAAGAAGACATAAATTAAGTTTATGAGAACGACTGAAATATGTATTTAATTACTCTATTTAAATATATTAAAAGATAATTAGGCAAAATAAAAAAAATGTTTCTCGCCATTCATTAAATGAAAGTACAGATATTGTAACATTAAAATAGGTTTCTTTATTATCCCAATTACTCATCGCACCATTTGCCTCCTTTATTTTTACAAGAAAATGAAAGAAGAAAAATATTTTCAGAAGAAAAACTCGTCACAACATTTTTCCCACTTCATGTCTTTGTAGTCGCAATGAACACTGATTTTCCTCCGCAAACCTATAAAGGAAAGAAAGAAAGTACACAACGAGGATTCATCTCCATCCACTAAATATTTCAAATTACTGCGGACAACAGTTAAACAAATTTTAATATTATTCTGAATGGAAGGAAAAACGGCTAATTTATTTTGTAAATGGAATGGAAAGCAACGACATTTTAATTTATGTGTGAATAAAATTGTAAGTTGTATTTATTATCAAGAAATCAGGACTTCCGTCTAATGAAAGACAAAGGCTTCCATTTCATTTTTAGGACATTTATAAATAGCCGCGACGTCTGGAAGTAAGGAAAATAACTTTTAAGTTAAAATTTTTATGTTCATAGTTGTGGAGCTTCGATTGACATGGGTTGATTAAATAACCCTTTTATCACTTTTTTTATTATACCTATGGTGAGTAGTTTAGTGCTGATCAATACAATATATCTATTTCGAACGAAATTATTTGTTTGTTTGTTTTAAAACAAGATTTTTTTAATTAAAAACAAGATTTTAAAGGGAATTCTGCCTATCTAACTGAAATTATCAATAAATGGAGAAACTTATAAACAGGCAACGATTGCTTCATGGTTGTTCGAATTAATTTAGAATAAAAACAATTTTAAAAATGTTTTCCTATATTCAATAGAAATACTTGTCAGTGGTTAACATAAAGTGGATTTCTACTAAGAGTCGTGATTTTCTACTACGAGTTTTCAAATGGTAGTCTTGAAAAAGGTATGAATAATTAAAAAAAGATTATTAATTTTTTTAGGAGTTCCCTAAATCAGAAGGAAAAACGGAATCGTTCTATGATCACTCACGTATTTGTCTGTTTTATAGGTTACAGCCTTTATTCTCAGAAATCGCTTGCTGTAGAAATTTGACATTTTGACGTAGTAATAAAACATATTAGCCCGCACATTTCTCAATAGCTAATACTTAAAAATATTTATTGCAAACTTTAGGGTCCGTCAGTTAAGAACACGAAAAAAAAATTACATATTATAAATGCCCCCAAATATCGCACGAAAAGCCCAATAATAAGGGCCTAAAAATATTTTTTTTCATTATGTCAAGTATATCTTCACGGACATGCTTATAAATTTGCAACAAAAATTTGTTTTCCTCTTTATTACTAAAATTAAACAACTGAAAAATGTGAAAAAAAAAATTGGAAGCCTTTATAATATAGTAAGCCCATATGAGGTTTAACGAAAACTAAAGCAATTATCCCAGATCTTACAATTTTTCAAATAGGCACCATATTTTAACGCCTGTAAAAGAAAGAGTATGCAATATATTTACATTGTGAAAAAATTATTTCTAAATGATTTAATAAAAATACTGTGTACTCTTAAATGTTTATAAGTGTCTAATATTTAGAGAACGAGTTCTACTAGTTCTTGAGAGTTTTTTTTGAAACGTAGAATTTCGAGACTACACATTTTCCATTAAGTAATAGGGTAAATGCATGTCACGCTTACATTAAACTTACAAAGTAGATTATGCATTTCTCATGAACTAATTAGTTCCGTCCATTCTACTGGAATTAAGTAATATTAACTTGGGAACACGTTTTATCTTTTATAATATAAATATCTATTGTGAGATTTTTAAGGCGTTAAAATTAAAAATTATACTTTTTAGGGTCTCATATCTTAAAAGAAACACTTATAAAATCGTTTACGTCTCTTTTAACCCATTATAATATTCATATAAGAAGTAAAGAGGGCGTAAATAGAGTACTCAAAAGAAGTTCGTTTTTATTTGTACATATCATGCGTGGTATCAATTGGAAGGAGATTTATGAAGAATATAAATATTTATTTTGTTATAATTTATATTGTTTATATAAAAAGGTATTTAAAAAAATAAAATACTGAAATAAAAATACCTAGATTTTTACGTTAGCACAATTTGACTAGAACATTAAGTGAAAACTATAGATTGTCTCTTATGGTTTTTAAAATATGCACCATCTTTTTACGTCTGTGAAAGAAATGGTAGGCAACAAATTTAGGTAATAAAAAATTAATATTTTAAAACAGTTTAATGGAATTAATATGTTCCTTAAATATTTATAAGTTTAGCGCGAGTTTTGCTATCACTTGACAGGTTTTTCACATAAATAATTATTTTATCTAAAATACAGATATAAGAAACATAAAATTATTTAAAACCTCCTATCCGGAATAAGTCAGTTTTTGTCATAATTTGTTGTTTTCATTATGTTATTATGTATCATTAAAATAAAAATCAATATGTACATTTTTCTTCTGCCTATTGCATTTGGATTAATTGCCGGGAAATGGCCAAGTATTTAGTTAAGGGTATTACTAACAGTGGTTTTAAATTTTTCTGAATAAACTAAATAAATTTTTTATAGATTTAAGATGTAAAATATATCAGTAAATAATCCACATATTTTTAATTAAAATATTTTTTTGGTAAATAATGAAAACAAAAAGTACTTAGGAATTAATTTCAGTTAAAATATTGTGCTTTCAGATAAAAGGTGAAGCGCTAATAAAGAGATTATGTATGGATAAGACATTTATCCTATATTTTTTCTATATCGGTGATAAATATAAATTTCATGTAAATTACGTTTTAATAGATATATTTAATTGGCTGCGATAATATATTTATTCAAATGTTTTTGACGGCAGAAAGTGCTCTCATCGTGTAACTGTATTTTTAAATGGCACTAAAGTCTTATACCAACTCTTCAATGTCTCAAATAACCAAGTACCTACGACACTTTTTTTTAATTGTGGTAATTTAGATTAGAATATAATTTATTTTTTATAATAAGTTTATTGTTTACATATATTCAGGATGAAAAAATATACTTTATTTAGAGCAAAATTTAATTGTTGATTTTATTGGCTAATAAGCAGTATTTTAAAATTGTGTAAACCGTAATCCTTTTAATACCAAAATTGTTTAATATACCTTCCTATACTTGACATTAATCTGTCTTTGTTTTTGTTTTTATTATTGATAAAAAAAACTAATTTTTAATTAGATCCAGACCTACCTTAAAGGTTGCTATTTATGTAAGGATCTTTCTTATAAAATGGTCTTATCATTTGTAAAACGTTCTAAACATTCAAAGGGAAAGATTATTAGTAGGGACCGCAATAATACTTGAGAGATCACTTCGCATATGGGACAACATTTAGTTTTCGTGTGTATCAAAATAACGCTATGACGATTATGTCATGAATGAAGCTAAAAATTCCGTAATTACCTGATTTATCAACATCATCAGCCAAAGAAAAAATACCTCATTCGCCTTGCCTAGTACCATGGCATAATGACGTATTATTTCTAAAACGTTGGACTTCATTCATAACCTTTTTTAAATAAGAAATATAAGAAGTTACGATAATTTATTTTCTACTGTTTGTTTTAGTGACAAAAATTTCCTATAAAATTCTGACAATTTTCTGTTATATTTACGTCTTTTTTGAAAGAGTTATTAAGGAAAGGTTCTGTCAATATAATTGACAAAGTCATTAGAGAAGTGTCAAGAAAAATATATTTTTTTTTCAAAATATTAAATAAATAATTTTTTTGTTCACATTAAAATTTGATTCTAGTTCTGGCAAACGCTGCGAAATGTAGGAATAAAAACACGTTTGAATTTTAAAAATAGGTGTGTGTGTGTTTTTTAATCGTGATTACAGTTGATAAAGTATTGCAAAAAAAACGCGTTTAAGTTTTTTCTTAAGATTTATTATATAATTGCGCTGCATTCATTGCATTTGCCCTAGTTGTCAATTTCTGATTCATAGTATTCCATTGGTTTGTATGTTATACGCAATATCCTTGATTATTTTTAATAGAAAATATTTAGCAGCTCACCTTAAAAATACTTAAAGATATTCGAACAACAATTTTATTGATTCTTTTGCCAGGAAAAAACGTGGTTAGATGTGAGCTTCCACAATAAGCCATTATAATTTTTACTGTTGTTCTATGTGTTCCCCTCAGTTTTTCTCGTTTAAACTTAACTATTCATTATGTAACTGTAAAATAATGTAAAGTACTGATAATTAAAATTGCCTATACTTCTAAAAAAAATTTCGGTGAAAATTTTCGCATTTCATTTTATAATTGAATGAATATGGTCTTTATCCATAGTTATTAATTTAAAACAGTAAGTAAAAAAAATCCTAACAAAAATGTGGCAAAAATAAGCAATATTGAACGTCAGTAAAGCATAATAGTTACTTATCAAAATAATGATGAACTAAATTAAATTTCAACGGTAACATTTTCGACAGCTAATATAGTGTTTAACATTTTGAAAAAAGAATTCATTGAGAAAATATTTTCATTACATTTTGACAAAGTATCATTGACCATTTGCATTAAAGGAGCCTTAATTTTTGTTTCTTTTTAATAAAAACTGGGATTGAAAAATAAATATCACATAATAAAAAGACCCCTAAATTTACAACGTTAAACGCCGGTAGTGCTTATTCTTAGCAGAAAGTAAAAATATTAAAAATATTCTATAGTGTAAAGTTAAACGAGTTAAATGTACTTTCAAAAAATAAAAGAATGAAGCTAATTATTTTAATTTTACTGAAATTTGATGATAATCAAGAAAAGTAACTTAAGTGACGATCAGTATTCAAATGGATTAATATTTGGTCTTTGCAAAGTTTTTAAGGATTGACCTTAATTAAAAGAAATAAGGAAGATATCGATGATTTCATAAAGACGAAGAATAAAAAAAAAACAAAAAAATTATTTATTTTGCTTCATATCCGGTGATCTAAATGATGGATACATTTTTTGGTTTTCTTGACTTGTCGCTAACAGAAATTTTAATTCGTTTGAAGTCAGCTGGCTTATTTTGAGAACTACTTCAATTCCAGTTTTCAACCGTAGCAGCATCAGAGCGCTTTCTTTTCCATTGTGTTCACTAGTTGTATACCATAGGTATTTTAAGTTTGAGATATTGTTTGGTTTATATTACAATTAATTTATCAGCTGCTCTTCGACATATATTATCCCGAATATTCCTTATGATGATTTAGGCAACGTTACTTATATGTTATTCCTTTTCGACAACAAAATATAATGTCTTGGACAAAATTCCTTTTGTGAATGTTCAACACACAGAATGTTGAGTTTGTCCTAGGTAAGGAATTTTAAAAATATAGATTCTTCATAAAAAGTTCTGAACGATATAGGCAGCTTTTGATCCAAGACGATTTCTTACTAAAACCAAATTATCTTAACAACATAGAAAATTCATTAAGAATGCAGTCTAAAGTGACGTAGTTCTTCATACTATCTCATATTTTTGTGTAATTAAAAATTATTTTACATTCTTTCTGCCAAAAGTCAGTAACAAAAATGTCTTCGAAACCGTTCATGAATATGAGAAAGGACAAATTGTTGTAAAATATAAATGGATGTTATATATATTCATTGAACATTTGATTGAATCCCATTTTAATAATTTTAGAACGAAGGTTTGTGTTATTATTTTTGGAGATTGTTTTAAAAGCTTTCAAAACTTTGACGAATGGTAAACCCTAAGTGGGACGTGGAACGTTGTAGCTAGATTGACGTATACGCCAACCAATGTTAACTTAACCTTTTTAGTTGTAATTAGTAAGAGAAATATGAAGGGAGCTTTCCATTTAATTTAACTTTGTTATTATGTATTTACTAAGGTTTAATGCTACCACACAAATTTCGTATGTGTTCAATAAAACCTGTATGAATTCTGACCTTTAGAACTATTAATCATGCTTTACCTCTATGGTGCATTTGATTATTTACAAAAAGAACATGCATACGCAAGTAGTGTTTATTTAGAAAATAAAGGCAGCGCCATTTAGTACCATTATTTGTATTACTTTTTAAATATTACAGAGCCTTTTATAATTTTAGGCTTTGCGTAAGATATCGTACCTTATATCAAATCTAAGGTTTGGTTTTGAGTCCCTAACTTCATGAAAGTTAGTATTTAGTAGGTCAGTGTCCCTAATGTACCGTTATATTGGACTACCTCATCCTCATACGAAAATATTTTAGGAGAATTATACAACGTAAAGAAAAAATATAATGGTGTTTTCACTTGCTTCTACATATCAATGTAAAATGTCTTAAAAAATAGAACTATTTAGCCCCCTTTTTAGGCTTGCGTTATGAAATAATGAACACTTATAATTTCGTTATGTCTGTCGGTTCGTTACTGGTCTGTAATTTCCACAGTTTCGTTTAGACCTATGTACATGAAATTGAGCTTGTAGATGCTTTGTATTTGAATCTCAATTAATTTGTAATGTAAATAATTAAAAAATTAGACAAACCTTTTAAACAAAAAAATTATAAAAAATGATAAAATAGTAAAAAAATAGAAAATCATAAAAGAATTACTGTGTTTAACTTATTATTGTGGTTTAACGTGCATTAACACTGCACGCGTCCCGATATTTTTATTAGAATGTAACTAAATGGTAACTACAAAAAGTGGCGTGCTAGTTGTGCCAACAGCAGTGATGAAGAGGTAAATAAAGCAGTAATAAATATTTGATCTGAAATATTCATCTTTCAAATGTAAACACCCGTTGTTAAAATATATACTTTCCGGGTTTCAAACTCCTGACCAACTTTAAAATAAGTAAGGTAGGAAAAGTTTTAATTAAATCTAAATTTTGTAAAAAAAACGCAAATTCGATTTAATTTAAACCTTTCCTATCGACATTGACTTAAGTATTTTTGTAAACCGATTATTCACCGTGTTTAGTTTTAGCAGCTATTTAATATGTAATATTTGACTGCACTTTTCTGTAAAACATAAACATTGCTGCCTGCTGGGTATAAATTATGGAACTCACAAGGTTATTTTAATAAATTATAGAAATCATAAATTACGTAACAACGTGAATAAATGTTGTATGTTTGTAAATTGACTTCACTTTCAATGACAATTTAAACTGGGCATTCTGTTTGAATTTACATTTTGTTATATATGCAATTTAATCAACTTAGCGTTCAAAGAAACTTTTGACTCCAAAGAACCTAACAATTTTCATTCATTGCCATCTGAGATGGCCACGAGATAAAATGAAAATGAAACATCTCTCCTTCAGTAATTCCGGTGACACGATTCAAACGACACGATGAAAAAAAATTCAGGCAGGACCAAAATTAAATTTATCCAGTCGCCCCAACCTACAAAGGACACGAAGGTATAAAAGTAAGGAAGATATTTTTGGTGTAAGTATCACTTTTCCACGAGAGCGTAACCTACATCTTTACATTGATTATTTTCTTTTCCGTCGAAGTCGTGTTTAGTCAAAATTAATGATTTCTGGTTAATAATTTATTTTTCCCTGCAATCAATTTCCGCCCAAAGTATACTACGTAAAATAGTACTGAATCATTGTACTCATCATATATTTTAGAACTATGGATTTAGTTGGATTATCCAAAATTAATTCGGCTTTATTTATTTTATTTGACAGTTTCCGACATTCTTATCACCACCGAGAACTCATATTCGTTTTTTTAGGGTTGTAACATTACTTTTATACTTATTTTCCACCGCCAAACGGAAAAGATTGCCTCAGACAACAGTGCGTGATTTGCTTTGTGTTGTGAAATGGTGAAATTTAGCTTTTATTTAAGTAACCGGCTTTAACAGTAATAATATTCAGCACATATTTGAGCTCCAAATATAGAAAAAATATTACGAAATATGTTGCGTGGAATATCCAAATGAAGTTAATAAATATAATGTGAAGTTAGTCAGATAGTATTAAATAATATAAAATATTATATTAATCGTTTTGAAGCATTTACATATCAGTGCAAACATAGACAGTTAATATAAGATAGATTGCACCGATTTATTATAAATTTTTCAAACTGAACTATAATAATAATTTCTTTATTATCACATCCAAACTTTATTTATTGAGGATTTTAAATTCTGAATGCCAATTTAAATATTCCAAATAAGAAAATATAAATATTATTTAATATTCTTAACAAACATAAATTAATCAGTCATACCTTCACAAATAAGCCCCTATTATTATAAGTTATACGTTTTGTTGTTCCCCTATTGTATAAGTTTTCTTAAAATGGCATTTCAAATGTAAAGGAGCAAAATATTGAAAAAATGCTTAAAGTTTCCTTACTCGTCAATTTTGAACGTAGAGTATTTGTAGTAGGTAATTTTGCAATGTAAATATATTCAATACAATAAAACTACTGACACTTATTTAGTCCTAGCAAAAGTAAAAAATTCAGGCTTATAAAACAAAATCAGTTATAATAGAATATTGACTTGAATAATATACAAAAAGATATTTGCTAGAAGAACATACAAAAAGACATAACTGATTTAACGTTTAAATAAACAAAGATCAAAAAAATGCAGTAATCATGTAAAATTTCCTCTTTGACCGTAAAAGCACAATACGATAAATGTAAATTTGCTTCCAGGAGTCCTGCAAAATGTGAGCATAAATATTATATTGTTCCTACAGTTACATTTAGAATTGCAAACCATTCAAATATTGGACCGATTCGTATATTCCACGCGAGAGGTTTGTTATCAATATAGTATATAGTGATAACCATTTCGAAAAATTAGTTAGGAAAACAAAATAAATTATGTCGGTCTAAGAAGGTGTTCGAAAAATTTATTGCCTTATTGCTCTTTTTAATTTTAGCAGTTGGACTGAATTTAACTTATGACAATGCTCTTTTTCTAGTTCTTGATATTTTTCTTTGAAACTGTGAAATAAAATATAATTGACTATTTTGTTCTGATATACCTAGTAAGACTACAAATAATATTATTCTTTTTTTGAACTATCCACCTACAGTATTACTTTCATGTATTAATATCCATTCTTCTCTGCCAAATATTAAACATTTTCATCGTGGATCAGTAAACAATACAAGGTTACTACTCTAATTGTTGCAAACATTAGCGGGTTTATAGAACGTTGATGAAAATAATAACACGCACAACTGGTATAACATACTCCGTGTATATTACTATAGCACTGGGGGACTTCACTAATTAAATTTAAGGTCTAAAGGTAAAACTTTCACATGTATCTTAATGATTTGAGAATGAAGTATTTGTTTTACACGCATTGAAATATAGTTAATGAAGTGAATAGTTTTATTGGGCCAAATTTAAAGAAGTGTTAGATGTGTTAATTGTTTTTACTGTCTGTCAAAGAAGTATTTGAGGACACTAACTGTATTTTAGCATTAGCAGTTATAACAGAGTTTTTGAATTTGAGCAATAAGATGAGTCGTTCTGAAAAAAAACAATAATCAAATTTAAATGGGTGTTATCTTTTGATTGTTTTCTTAATATTAATTTTATGAATGCTATAATATGTAAATGCATTTTATTGAAAAAAATACATTCAAGCATAAATGAAAATTAAATTCAAAATATTTATGAAATTCTTAATGATTTACAGACGATTTTTTTTAAATTGTTTATAAAATTATTTATTTGTAACGCGTCCAGTGGTTCTGATGATCAATGTTAGGAAAAAGTAATTTATTTATTGTAATTCCTAAAATCTTCTAGTACCTTAGTAGTAATCATCGGAAACCGAATCACCATTAAAAACCGCCTAATATAGGGAGTTTTAAATAAAACTTATATTTCGTTGGATAGGTTCAAAATGAAAAAAAATCTTATCTCATCTTTTATCTAATTACTTCTTTTAAAGCTCCTTTCATCAAAAGGGGGAAAAAACTATGAATCTATGTCTGTCTGTTCACCTGTTCGTGCCTGCGTGTTTACCCGTGTGTTAGCTATTTTTCGCGGAAACCAGTTAACGTACAAACTTAAAAATGATAATTTTGCAGAGTGACAAAACATATTAATCCTCTTTTATTTCAATATAAGTTATCACTCAAAAATATTTTTATTATTACTCCATCTCCAAAATTGAAACCTAAATTTAAAAAAGAGCGTTATTGGAATTTTACCTGCATTTAACTTGAAAACTATCCCTATGACTGCAAATCTAATAGATTTTGAGAAAATAACGGTATTTACACATATATGAAAAATAACAATATTTGGTAATAATTTAAAAGTGCTTACTAGGGTGTTTATTTTCTGGTTGCGCTTATATATTTATACACACACACACACACACACATATATATATATATATATATATATATATATATATAAGCGCAACCAGAAAACTCGTAATGCGAGTGCTATTCGCACTTAAGAGATTTTATTTACTTATGGCAACATAAATTTCGTTGTATTTATCTTTCAACATGTATAAATAGGACTTAGTTAAAGTTAGGTTAATTTTAAGTATAGTTTGTATAAAGACGGGGGTTGATGTATTCGATATCGCACAAAACGTAACTTTACGATAAATTCCAATATCGAATTAACTTTTTGATAAATTTATAGGATGAAAAATATAGAAACGAACAGCTATAATAAAAATACTTTCCCACCTTACAACAGAGACACGTCCAAATTACTTTCACCTATAGTCCATTCAAATTCAAGATGGAATTTTTATAAACAATCACTTTTGACAGTTCAGGTATTGCAAACCTTTTTCTTATATTCACGTTAGTAATTTAATGTGGATTTATTTGTGATGAATTTTTTTTATTAGTGTACACATTTACACTGTATACATACGTAACTTATATTATATAGGTTATATTTTATATTTAAGAGAAATTCAGATAAGTAAGATGTGTTTCGAATAATTTATAAATATTACTGTTACATAAAAAATATATAATAATACCAACAAAGTTCCTCTCATACTTAATCCAGGCTTGAGACTGGCAGCCTTAAAGACTAGCGTATTTAAAAAGTTGTTGGTAGCCAAATCTCTACTAGTAAATCACCCTTGGCAAACATTCATCAACTCTCATCAGTCTATCTAAAAAATACTATTCTATCATATTAACAAATAATAATTTACTTTCTAAATATATTAGTAATAGTAGTTTAACAAAATGTTAGTTAGAACACAGAAAATTAATTTATTACAAAATAAAACAAATATTACTTATTTTTCAAGAAATGACTAAAACAACTTTTAACAACATAAAATACACTGATTTGTAAAAATAAACCAAATACATTAACATTCTAAAGATAAAAAATACAACAATTACTTCACAAAGAACTCAAAATGAATATTATAAATACACAAAATACACTAATATTTCACACTACTATATAGAAATACACCAAATACACTAATATTTCACAGAAAAATTACACTATACTGTTACAATCAAATCATAATGAACTTAATACACAAAATACATATTTATATTTAAAGAAAACGACAAATACTTTCTTATTTCACAGAAAACAATTGACCACAGTGTACATGAACATGAGTCACATCACAATGAACTTAAAAGGTAAAATCACTAAAATATTTAATATAAATACACTACATACATCATAAAAATTACAAATTATCACACTTATATCACATAAGTATCAGATTCTGAAGTCGTAGAAGTCGATGTAGTCTCTCCAATATTAATTATAAATCTATCTATTATACCATCAAGCTCAGCCATCCGCTTCTCTTCGCTAGTACCTCGTACATCCGCCATTTTATTTACACAATAAAAACACACTAACAATAATACATATCATTATATAACACACTGAACTTAACGCTATGAAACAAACAATAATATAATAAATTTAGTGTAATACAAAGTAATGAAAACAATTTACAAAACGCCAAAAAATCAGCGAGCAATAATTGCAAACGTCAAAGTCGTTCAAAATTACAATAGGAAGACACGTTCGCTAGTGCGGACTGAACACCCGCGCCTCGCCGTCATGTTGTTCTCTTTGCTAGCGGTGCGCGCTAAAATTTGGCATACATACGAATACACAATCAACAAAAAAATATAATTGATCTCCTGAATCTATAAGCACTTTGACATAAGAATTGTGATAATATAAATAAAGAGTATTGCAAATAATTATACTAGTTGTGGGCTCGGAATAATTCAAATTTATTTAGTTCTATGTTAATTTCTATATGGCTTCTTCAATAACATTATGAAGTTTCGTGGAACAGATAAGACTGACAAGTTTCGTGAAGTTTCGTGGAACAGATAAGACTGATTGTGAAACAGATAAGACTGACGGATGATTATACGGATCCACATTGGTTGTCCTCAAAACAAAAATTAATAATTTAGTATTACTAAACATACATATAATAAAAGTTAATGACATAATGTGCAGTAAACATTGTCATAACGCGTTGACTTGTAGTGTAATCCGAAAAAATATAACCAATTTAAATTTTTTCTTTCACAAATTGTCCCGTTCCTAAATTTAAATAATCCCGTTCCTAAGCTAAAATTATTAAGAAAAAACCAGGTATTTTTATTTGATATGAAGCAGGTATCTTTATCTAATAAACTGAGAAGTTTATGAAATTCCAACTAAAGTACGGTTTTAAAATAATAGGGTAATTCACATGAAATGGCCAATTGAAAAAATTCACTGTTTTTACTCTGGATGTCGTAGCTAAATCTAGCGAGCGGCTGCTACCCGAACGTGTACTTTGCCGTATACGTTGTTGTATTGAAAAAAATTAAAAAGCATTTTTTATCTTCAAAATTTTAATTTACTTCACATTATTTTAGTATATTGATATTTGATGTTGTAGTGTTAATATTTATGAATGTTTTTAAATGTGTTTGTTTTAATGTTAATATTTATAAATGCGTTTTAAAATATTTTTACCATTTTTTCGTTGAATACAATAACCCATCCATAACATAACCTCAAATCGAATAACAAATTCATAAATTGTATTTTTGTAGCTATCTCACTCTAATGCCTTATAAAATTAATGAATAGCATATATGGTCTAGATTTTTTCAGCGTCGAGATTTTGATTATTTTCACAAAATATTTGAAACACCTGACTATTTCGCAAAAAAGTCGAGGGTTGTCCAATTTTACCGTGTACAATTTTAGAATTCGTATCAATAAAATAATGGTGTAATACTTGTATTTATAACATTTTTTTATAGTGAAACTTTCTGAAGTTAATATTTTGATTATGTATAAACTTTAATACTACTCCGGGAATAATGCAATGAATTTTATAAATAGTCGTCAGCTGATCAAATATTATATTTGTGCCAACCATATTTTAACTGTCAAATTCGATTGTTTGTAAACATTCCATCTTGAAATTGAATGGACTATAAATATAACTATCTACCTAACTACGCATAAAATGCTGGTGTTTTACCATGGTATAAAGATCACATTCTTTTCGTTAAAAAGTAAAATTGAATCACCTCGCAAGTGTTCACACGGACCATGTTTTACTACCATGGACTTTAACTCCGGCTGGAAGTGGTAAGTTTTAAGTGAATTGGATGGCGCAGTAACGTAGTGACGCAGTACGTCACTGTAACAGTGACGGCTCCGCTAAACATATTTTCGACAGAAGGCAAAAGTTTTTTTCCGTTTCATAGGACCTAGTACTCTGATTGAAATAATTAATAATTCTCATATTTTCTAATAAGAATTATGTATATTAACGCTTATACTTTTAAAATTTCTTAAGCGTTGTTAAAACTAATTTCATGTAATTATTTATTCACGGAAAAATTATTAAATAAATTTATTTATTTTTGCCATTAATACCAGGACTATTTTTCATAGCATCGTCATACCTAATACTTAGTTATTACGGAAAAGTTTGATTAAAATCTTTCAAATCGTCACAAATTCTAATTATATACATTACTAGCTGTGCTTTCAATTTCGTGCACGAAATTCGGAATAAGAAAAGTTATCAGAATTATTTTTTCTTTCATATGTTACTTTTGGTTTTAAACTATTACCATACAAATTTCATCAATGTCCGCTCAATAGATTTCGTGTGATTGACGAACACATTAGTATGCAGACAGACAAATAAAAGTTCTAAAAATAATCAATTTTAATGCTTACTGCCAACAATTAATATACAAAAAAAATTATATAACATTTTTAGACATTAAAATTGGCAAATAGGTCCAGTAACAAAGTTAAACGGAGTGTTCCAAGGATTTTAATCAAAGAAGTAATATGGAGCTTCAATACTTATGACCAAGCATTGTTATGAGGTGGTTTACGCAGTTTCCAATCTTTTTTCGAATTTCCTACTTTCAGAAATATAGCATTCTTTGTCAATTCCTTCTGTTATAACAGTTTCAGAAATTAATATTAAAAGTGAAGCTTTATATTAAATTTATAATTATAAGTGATTATAAATATAGAGCAAACTATAAAACTTACATTAAGACATCAATTATATGTTGAAATACAACTTTATATGTAAAAAGATGTGTATAAAATACAAATCGCTTTAAAAACCAGATATTTCAAAGTATAGGAAATTTTACGGGCGGTCGTATATGAAGGACCGGACCCGGATTATAGTACGAGAATATGAAAATCGGACGGTCGGTAACCATACCTAGAACAAATATAGCGTTCAATATTTCTTGATTAATCTAATTACTATTCATATAAGATGAACTGGTAAGTCACATTTTTTATCAGAAAGATTTAAATTCTATCAATCAATTGTTTTCAGTTTGATATTACTATTCGACCACTGGTTAACATTTAAAAATTCCCTTGAATGGAAAAAGTTAATGGAAGTTATTACCTTCTAAGTGAGTTCAGTCCTGTTAAACAATCTAGGTATTTACCACTCATCCGTCCAAATTAATAAATCGATAACTTCTTTTTTGTTAGGACTGAGAAGTTTTTTTAACAAAATGTTTTTTTCCTACGCATAAACCATATGAAGTTGGTAGCTGCGTCTATATGATATATATATATATATATATATATATATATATATATATATGTATATATATATATATATATATATATATAATATATCCGGGTCCATCCCTTAATCTATGAAACAACAGTTAGCATGGAAATTCGTCAGCTGTATGTAATCTTGAGTTTATTAAAACCTACCCCCATCGAATCTTAGTAAAACTGAGATGTTGAAAGCATTTTGGAAAACTGAGATTTCGAAAGCATTGTGGAAAATATTTATTGAAATGAGAAGAATAGATTAAGTTCAGTGTGCAACAATTGTTTTGTTGCTTTGTAAGGTACAAACACAGCTTGTGGCTATTTATTATGATACTACGAAATCCGTCAAGTTAGCTTGAAATCTAGTAATTGCGGAGTGCAAAACTGATTGAAAAACCTAGTGTACGTCAGCATTTAAGCCTTATTCTCTCATATATTAAGGGAAATAACCAAGTTAAACTTTTTTTAATAATTTACCGGCAATAAAAAAAACTGATTGGTCATAAAAAAAACTGTTGGTTATCACCCAGGACAGTATAGACCAAATGAGTGACTTTCCTTTAAATATAATATGTGCACTTAGCACACTAAGTAATGTTTATATTGTGGTATAACATCAACGCTTGTCTTATACCAGGTCTAAAACTTTGCTTTTTAGAAGATCTTGCGTTCTCAATCCAAATTATTTGAGAGTTTTTAGCTAGTATATTTAGGAGAGCGATGGATGGGGGAGGTGAATTCTTTTTGCATATTTTTTATTAAAAGACATGCAGCTTTAAATTAAAATAAAGTATTTAAGAATGTATGAACAAATACTTTTTTGACAACCCATTTAAACCTGTTGTGTAATTTTTAAATTTAAAATAAAAATATTTTCATAATCTAAAATAATTTCATGGCCGCGATATACCCAGACAAGTAATATAAATAATTTGTAGAATATAACTCTGCCAAATTTTAAGTCGATATGAATAACAGTAGCTCAAAAAAATAGCCGTATTGTACTAACAGACACTAAAGTCTCACGAGGCGAGTTTTTGGTATCGGTATCTTTTAGGTGCAAAACAGTAAACATTTAAGAATACGATATAATCAAATCGCAGTTGTTACAGATTAACCCATTGTATAATTATATATGTATATTCTTTTTTGTACACTGGCCGTAGTGGAACTAGATGGTTTAATTAAATTGGTTTTATAGTAGATTACAAAAATCTACATCAGACCATTTCATTATTAACAATTTACCGATTAGTTTAATATTTCTGAGTTGATCGCCATACCACATTTATTTTAGTCTTCACGATTAATAAAATGAATTTTCCACAATACCATACTTATCTTAAATATCACGCGTGACGGCTGCGGCAAAACAATCACGTTGCAAAGGGAAACAATTAAGTCGTGCGCTATGTAGGTTTCATCGTGGGTGGCAAGTATTATATGGAGGCGACTTATTTAAAATTCGTCGTAGGTTTGATGATCCATGTCTAGCAACAGGTGCCATCTTCTGAGCTCTTAAATGTTCATCATAAATGTAAGTGCTTTATGTTTAATTATACGCTTACAAGGTTGCAAATTCGAGAATTTTCCCAACATTAATCTATCCATTTTTAGTGTATATTAACTACAGTTTAAGGAAAGAAAACAAATAACTAAGTTAATTTATTCTGAAATTCATGAAAATGAAATTAGTAATCAGAAAATGGGTTTTAGAAAAAATCCACTGTAAGATGAGATAACAAATATTCAACTTTTAAAAGACTATTCACTGTAGATTTTAAGCAGAAATGGTAAATGAGTATAATACAAATGAATTTAAAACAACAACAGTGAAATTCTTATTTCAAAAAAGTAAACACCTATTTCTCGAAAACTTCAAAAGAAACAAGTATAATATATCGAAATATTTTTAGATACGTTCCATAAGATCATTAATAACGCGGTTAATTTTTTGTGAACTAAAGTGAAAGCAAAACTGGAACCTAAAAACATATTGCAAAGAGAGACGAGTTAATTTCCTTAGCAATCAAGTAATAGGAAGTAAATATTAACATGAAAAATACAGTTCCCAATCCGACAACTTTCTTTGTTTATTACATTATTATATTGCTCCAATGTAAAGACGTTACTAGAATTATGCATCATTAGCAAAAAAGCGACCTAAAAAAAGCTAGAAAAACTAATTCCATTTTACAAGTCGATAGATACCATATCGAAAATTAATTTAGCTGTATTGTATTTACCATGTAACGTTCCAATTTTCAAAAAAATAAATGTCCATTCACAAGAAAAACTATTTTCTTTCAAACCAACGATGCCACTATTAGATGATGAAATTTAGTTTATAATTTCATAACATGCCTCTCAGATGCGACGGAGTATTTTCCACCCAAATTTCCTTCCAATTTTAATATTTAAGACATTTCATTTACAGCATCCATAAATACAAATCTCTAAATTGTATACGAGTGCCTCCATGTACTCGGAAAGGCGTAACTCAAAGGCTTACAGAGGATTAATTCTGGTGTGTGCCAACTTTCCCTAACCGCTATGTTGGATAATAATTTACATTAAACCCTGTTATTTACGAGAATAAATTGTTTAATCACGGAGAAATTTACATATGCAGCATTTCCTAAAGTAATATGAGCTTATTTTATTCATTTGGTATAAAAGTGATAAAAAAATTCGACGCAATGCAGATTTACGCTCCATTGACTATCTCATGGAAGTTTAATCGTTGACATTATTGTAATTTTAGATTTAAAGAATACTAAATATAAAGTTTTTAAGGCTGTGTCTTATGGATTTCGATTATGACAGAGTGTAATACAACACGTACAGAGCGGAGATGGCTAAAATGTTATTGCAATTTTAAACTAGCAAAAATAATCGCATAATTAAAAATAATGAAGAAAAATAACAAATATTAACATTTATGTGGAGAATAATTTATTTTAATTAAAATGTATTATCAATGTATATTAAGTACTGAAATTAAGTATAAGTCGTACTCACGTTAATATCTACCCAGGCCAAGTAAGCGGAGATGGTGCAGACTTATATTTCATTTCAGTACTTAATATACATTGATAATAAAATTTAATTAAAATAAATTATTCTAAACGTAAATGTTAATATTAATTTTTCTTCATTATTTTTAATTATGCGATCATTTTTGCAACTATGACTATCCTATACATAATTACGTTATTTTCTACCCAGGCCAAGTAAGCGGAGATGGTGCAGACTCCTATTTGTCTCCTGAAGATACTGCTGGAGGATGGTTGATTACTCCGATATCTCTGAGATTCATATAATTAAAATCACATTCTTCTAACTTTGGGCTTTAATTATAATTGTCTACTAGAAATGTATATATATATATATATATATATATATATATATATATACATATACATATATATATATTTATATATATATATATATATATATATATATATATATATATAAGAAAAAAGTGATATTATTTTTTAAATTGTTAAAAATAAAAATGACAGAGATAAACATACAACATTTCTAAATGCAAGATCTACCGAAACTAGGTAAATAGAAAACAAAACTAAGGATAAAGAACAAATTTACTTTACTCGTGCCAATTGACTTCGATATTATAGTTTTTAAGATACCTACTGTTCTTGTAATTTACACATATAAACACATCCGCGTGTACCTTTACTAGGTATTCCATTATTATGAAATCGACGATCAATGACTCTGTATTACGCAACGTACTTACGTTTGTAGCACACCCCGGTGTTTCACATGAGCTCGAATAATTTAATAGCTCTATATAGCAGAATGAGGGTCAACACCTCCACTACCGTCAAAATATAAATAATTTACATACACTTTTATGATACTTATAGCTATTTATAAGTTATTAGCGCAGTAAATACCGAAATCAAATATAATGCAATAATCGACGTAATGTTTATACCAGAGGTGACTTATATAAATACTCCAACATATACGATGAACAATATTGTTACACATTCAAATATGCAATCATTCTATAAGTAACGTATCCGTGATTAATTATCTCCTTAATCATTTAAAATCATTGTTATAACTTTCATGAATTCTTAATTTTTTAAGAGAAAAACATAAATTATAGTGAGGTAAATAGAAATGATCAAAATGTACATAACTAAGTGTTTAAATTCGCATAAAATAATTGATTTATGCATAAATTCACATAAAATAATTGATTTTTCAAATGCCAATCTATTTGAAGTAAAACGAGCGATATTAAGTTACATTATATTTTAGTTAAAGCGTAAATGTAGCATCCGTAAGTTAACAGCTACAGATACGGTATACAGTAAGTTAACAGCTACGGTAGTTATGAGAACACGCGCTAAAACAAATATATCTCACGGATGTTCTTCATGTAGAACGACAATTGGCAGCTTCATTCAATACAGCGATCATTGCACACTTTTTTCTTTTTTTTAAATTATTTTTATATAATTTTATAATTCTTGTTGTGAATTGTTGATAATAATTAATATTATTGTCGACAATTTAAGTTATCAAAATTGGAACAAATTTGAAATTTATTTAATACATTTACACGAAACCCTAAAAGTTGAGATTATGTGATTACGTTAAAGAGTAGGAAAAATACGGAATGAAGAAAAATTAAGGAATATAGAAAGTTTTTCTTTAATATTTAATTATAAACAATGAAAGTAACAAACAGTTACTTAAATATTATGGTTTAGAAGCGTATTAATGCTGTTATAATGATTATGAATCAATTATTATATGCAGTTAGTTGTTTATCAATCAAGAACTGTTAGATTAATTTACTTCTTCGTTTAGTAAGTGTTGAAATTGTGAAGAGTACCAAAGTCTCTTCACGCGTTTTCAAACTCTCTATCAGAAACGCTTTAAATGGTAATTCGTCAAAGTCGTCTTTTTATCCCTATGTCAATGCAGGGGGCACAACAAATATTAAGAAAATTTTTATCCTCTTGTAGTTTCGGCAATTACAATTGCGTAAAAGACATGTGATTTTTGGAATTTATCTCTGATTGTATATACAATATATATATATATATATATGTATATATATATATATATATATATATATGTATATATATACATATATATGCATATATAACCACTTGTATAAGTTACAAAGTAGGTAAATTGGCTCGTCATGAAAGATACTTTACATTAGCAGAAATAGTGTGGGCATTAGATTTAACATTAGTCCCAAAAAACTTTTTATTCTCTCTAATACCGTCTCCGATAATACTTTCAGTCTCGAGATCTCGCAGCCATTTTAATTTACATACAAATAAGCCTCGATAAGACCCCGAGAAGCACCATTAAAGAGCTTAATTTGAGTAAGTACGTAAGTAGTAAGTTCGAGTAAGTAGACATACCAACATTTTATGCCTTTACTTAGAGTAAAGGCATAAAATGTTTGTATGTCTACTTACTCAACACTTTGTTGTTAGATTTAAAAGAGTTCCCTAGTTATGGGTATTTTAGTTTATAAAGGTTTTATTCAGGACTTAAATCGACAATTAGGACAACATTTTAACACTTTGATGTCTCATAGTAACAGTTATTAATCATCCTAGTAGAAGTTATAACCCATCCATTCGGATGGGTTACAACCGCTACTAGCGTTATTTATAACTATTACCCGATCAGAAACATTATTTTCTATCAGAAACATACAAATTTTGATAGGACGTCAAACCCATTATATCTGAACTCTATTGTGGTTAAAAACAAATATAGGTTTCGCTTATAGAGCCTGAACTGACTGAATCTAGGTAGTAAATTTTAGAAGACTTACATGCAAAAATTTTTACCTCTATTACCAACTGCGGAATCTCGTGTAATATTATGAGTTAAATTTAGAAAAGAAGTAAGTTATAAATTGATTAAATTATATTATGTCAATAATGGATCCGGTACATAAAGTGATAAATATTTGTGTTGTTTATTGGTAAATATTCTAATCTATATAAAAAGTCGGCAATTTATTTTTAACTGATACATGACAGACGTGCCGCGGGATTCTTTATATTGTTAGTCGCCGATGGTCTAATGGATACTGTTCAGCGACAGGCGTATTATTTCCAAAGCAGCCGTGAATAACTTGGTTAATATTTTCATTTAGAATTTCAATGAATGTTTTTTTGTGACTGTATAACCCACTTTACTTTCCGAATTTGTGAACATTCCGTTAAAAATATGTTAACTGTATATACGTGTTTTTCTGTGATATAAAAAACACGTATAAACAGTTTAGGCTTAAATGCCTAAAAAACCTTTCAAAACGCTTTAAATGGTAATTCGTCAAAGTCGTATTTTTATCGCTGGAGACGGCTAATCGATATCGACTTCCTATCAAAGAGTGATTTAATACTTCGCTATGTTTAAAATAACAGTCAGTTGATGAAGATATATTTTCTTTAAATTAAAATGTTATTACTCATATGTGTTCTTAAGTGACTAAAGACTACCCAAGCTCATGTCAGACAACTAACGAATAAAGTAAAATACTATTTAAGTTATTGTGAACGTCTGAAATTTTAAAAATATTTTGTAGAAATTAATTTATCTAATATTTGAGAAACTCTGATGAATATCTCTGTCCATTATTACGTATAAAACCCAGCCGCTACTCTCGACGTCTAATAAATATTGACATATATTTAAAACCTTAACAAAGTTAGACGGTCTCTTTTCATTTTTTTACCGTCTCACTTTTTCCTTCTATGAGAAGATAAAAAAACCTTTGTGCAGAAGTTAAATTCGCTCTATCAGGATTCGTTCATACTCAGATTCATAAAAAAATTTTAACGTTTTCTTTTACGTGGTTTTTATTTTAAACTGCTAACAAATATTTCAATTTATTTTCAGATAGAATAAAACCCAAATGAAAATTAAGTTGATGCCTCAAAAACTGCAAAAAAAGTTGATGACTCAAAAACTGCAAAAAGTTAAAATAAAAACGAGTGATAAGTAAATATAAGAGGAATTTTTTAAAATATGTATAAAAATTTTATTACCTTTTTAAACAACATAATTTTTTCCTTATATTTCCTAAAGTGGCAGAAAATATGAGAAAAAAATTATGCTATATGTAACATATAAATAAAAAGTCAAATTTTCGGTTTTGAATAGTTAAAGAAAGAGCGAAACAAAATCTTCTTAAAATCGCGGTATTGGGTAACGCCAATAAAATTAAAGTGTTAATTTAAAAATACGCTTATAATTAAAGAGAGAATATGCACAGTATAGTGTCAATATATATATATATATATATATATATATATATATATATATATATATATATATATATGTATATATACATATATATATATATATATATATATATATATATATATATATATATATATATATATATATATCGTATACATATGTAGTGCTCATTTATGCAATATTTTTTTTAGAAAAGGTCAATTCATTGTATTATTTTTCTATAATTTTAAACTTGACAAAATAATAATGTTGCCTACTTATTCTAAGTGAATCGTCACTGCAATAATGAAAACAATGAGATACTCTTTACTTATAATCTGAAAATATAGTGATCGCATTTCTTGGCGTTTTTTTCCTTAAGAAACACTGTCGTGTCTCTATGCCGTTTCGACCGAGCTTTTCAAAAATTCCTTCAATCGATTAAGGAAGTAAAGAAAATGTGTTAATATTGGGTGATATTTCCTTTCTATATTGTAAATACTACCGCCAGCGATCAATACCGACGAGAGCGTGAAGTGCCCTTTGATTTGGTATAATCGATATTATAGATAGATTCTTTCGTATCTGACTTTTGTTAGCCCACATAGATGGAATTTCAACATTTCGATGTCGATCATCCTAGTAGTAGTTGCCCATCCAAATTCACTATCAGATATGGACGAATTGTGCTATGACGTCTACCCATTAAATCTGAGCTCCATCGTGGTTAAAACTAAATGTAATTTTTATTTATAGAGAAATAGATTTGGTTTCTATAGAACTAACTAAATCTAGGTGGTGTGTCGTAAATAAATTAAATAGTCTAAATTTAGGTTATTAAATATTTCAATAGCATTATTTTGCGACTATAATTATTTTGGTTATCTACATGAAACAGCTTCAATAATATATATCTTCATGATTCCTCTCACTATGTAAATATAATTGAAGAGCATTTAAATAAATTACGCCGTCTTCAGATTTTTTAAACTTAATTTCAGATCTTTAGGAAATACGATCAAGTTCCTGAGTTTAGATTACTGTTCGACTGGGGAAACGTGATCGTTGTAATCTATTTATTATATTAATCCTTTTCTATTACGAAAGTACTCAGTCACATTTTCTTAAACTCCGGATTAGATGCGAATTTCAAATGAACCATCTTAATTTTCAATTTCAATTCATCTCAATCTTAATTACGAAGCTATTAGTTTGTGTTAATATTCATTGACATAGTTATTTTCGAAATACAATATAAGTTAGCGGTCATCCAGAGAGCGTGGCTCAGCGTGCACTTGTCGTACCGAGCGGAATAAGACTCGTCAAAGTAGTTATATTTTTTACATACTGATGTCACGCCGAGGTGGTGTGGCATCAGTATAAATGCCAAGATGTGCTCACACGCCGTCTATGCCCCGTCGACGTCTCGGTCCGCCCGTCTATGCCATCAGCTTAATTGCGTGAGGGTATAAATCTTTCTTTATAATTTGAGTCATGAAGGATATCAAAATATTATTTTAAAAATAGAAGCTTGGGATATCAGTAGAACTTAAATTATATCGAATTTATTAAAATATTTGATTTTTACAAGAATATATGACAAACTTTTCGTTTGTACATTTCGTTGGAATTGTTGTTTGTAGTGGATCAAGTGAAAAGGAACTTTTTTCTTTCCTGCATAGCTATGTGAGCGACATGTTGCTTTGACAACACGCATTGTTTAATTAACGTAACTAACTTTGAGTGTATGAAATACTCGGCACTAATTTGCCAAAATCCTAAAGGTATTTTCGATAAGACGTCATGCTCGAAAAAAGTGATAGTTGAAATTCTTCTTTTTATTATCATCTTTGGCTGTAGCTCTCGTAAATGAACACATTAATTGACACGAAAAGAACAAATAACGGGAAGAGGTTTTGTTGTCAACAAAGATTCTTCAGTAAAGAATTCACGATAAAATGCAGAATTTACACATAAATTGCTAGTTTTTAATTCCTTTTTAGTGAAAGTGAAAAAATAGTACGGGAATTTATTATAAGATACATATGAAAATATAACGAAACATATGAGATAATTATAAAATATCTCGAAACACGGTTTAACACTGACTATTGATATAAAATAATTTCACTTATGTCGTCTCAACATGGCAAATCATAAAAATGAGATTTCCAAAAATGTGAGAAAAAATAAGAATTAATATAAAGTAAAAGAAGGCGTGGTGGGTAAACTAATTTGGTTAATGGTGAATAAAAAGAATGAATAACGAAAGACTGATATTAAATGTATAAGCATGAATTGGTTGTTGAAATGATACGTCCGACACTTCATAAGATATGGGTAGCATGAAATTGACATTTATAAGAAGAAAGAAATGTCAAAAATGCATTTAACATGTACATGTATGTCAAAAAATTATGTCGATTGAAATACCGAATAAAGATATATATCTTACGTTGTAGGATTTATCCCGGGCAAACATGTAGATATTCGGATAGAAGAAAAGTTTTGAAAATGTTGTTTACTGGTTAAGTTTAATGTAAATAACGTAAGAAATAAATAAGAAGAAATAGTATGCACTCCAATTGTATTTACATGCATATATTTCTTAATATACCGTACTAACCGTAAGATAGATGATTTATTTTCACACTGAGTATAAACAATAGGTATTTTTGTTAAAAAAACAATCCCAGAAATATTGATAATTGTTGGAAAACTTTGTTATTTCATACGATCTTTCCCAAGCTAACTGCCGATTGGAAGCCATATATTTTTTTTATTAATTACCTTCATTGTAACCACGATTGGTATACCCGTGTCTATATATGGGTTTAAATATATAAGTGTGGTAAAATTTTTACAGTAGTTATGGAACATTAAAAATATTCTGAATTCATTTACGAGTATATTCAACTCCAGTTTCCAGAAGCAAACGCCAGTAGACAGAACAAATTTGCAATATCATCTATCAGTTGTATACATTAAAATAGGTAATATCTTACTTGTTTATAAACAATTAATAACCACTTAAAATTTTATATTAAAACGTATAACAAGAAGCAAATATGTTGACAAGTAACAGATACTATTTCAAGAGCACTGAGAAAAAAAAATAATGGCGAAAAAACAGTAAAAATTCCAGTCATTGAATTTGATCCCAAGTTACTTCTATATATTGAGATCGTGATCCTAAAATATAAATCAAGTAAAAAGATATGAAAACAAGAAGCCTCATCCAATAACAAATTGATTCAATTTATGTACTATTGGGTATCGCAGACAAATCTTCGTTCGTACTTTTGTTTTTCCATGAGTCGTTTATTTTAGTAGCTTTTGATTAATTTAAGTAAATGCTATTCCAAATGTAAATTTCTTCTGAAGTACCTTTTATACGCCTATATTCTTACCAAAAATTTTGACACGGATAGAAATAATTTTTATGTATTCTGAAGTATAAAAATATGTGGGACTTCTTTAGTATTTTCTCTAATAGAAGGCTATAAGTAACAAAATACCGAGATGCGATGATACCGTAATAGAAACAGGTCCATAGTTACATAGTAATAAATTTTTAAGGTGGACATAACGTAAAACATTAATTATATTTAAACATGAACTATATATCTCAAAGTCTGCCTCTTATGAGCACTCAAACTTTGGCAATAAAAATAATACTATCAGAAAGAGATTCCTCAACAGGTTTCGTTTCGTGTAATCGTTTAGGTATATAATCATAAAACTTCCGTTATTCACACAATGATTATGAAAAAATTCAAAAATGATTTTTCTCTGAAGTCCAAACCGCAACAAAGTTGCAACAAGTATAAATTCTTTATTGAATTATAAAATCCTTTTTAAGGATAGTAATAATCAAGAAAGATTACAGCTGAATTGATGAAAATCCTCGAACTTGAAATTATAAAAACTTATAGGTTAATATCATTTTTACTTACTATGTGTATCTTAATCATTTCCTTCGATCCGGTGACAACATTTTTGTGATGCATATTTTTGAAATTGTTTCCTAAAAAATCGCACATTTCCTAACTTCTTCGTGGTTTTTTTTCTACCTTCTGAATTTTGTTAATTTATTTTATGAAATCCAACATGACAACAATATTGTCCTAGTTAATTTTTAAAATACTAGTAACAATTTTATATACTAATAATAAATATTCACAGCCGTGAACTTCTTGTCTACGATTGTATTATTTGCATTTGTATGAAATAAAATTTAAGAAAGTAACAAGATCAAAGTATAAACCCAGTGAGGAGTACAGAGATCAAATCAATGGAAACTTCAATAATGTTTACCTCAACAATAAATTCTCGATCCGCACTAGCTTGCTTTTTTTACCTTTCCTTACGAAAATATTGGAAACGCTTGAATTGAAGTACTCTGGATTGTTTGTTTTATGATTTTATTCGAATGTTTTATCTACTAATTGCTCAGGGCCTTCATTGCACATTGCACATCACACGAAACTTTTTCTCAGAGTTTTAACGTTATTTTAGTCGGTGATTGTATAGTGTTAAAATAAAGATCAACAAGATAGCCGTCTCAGTATATTAGAAACTACGTCACTCAATTTATTATGAGTAAAATATTATTTACGAAATATCACTTTATTATGGCAGGCGTGACATCTTCAACTTTCCCTCAGAATATAGCTTGTACTGCTTTTACTGTATTATATTTATAATGCTTTTACTGTATTATATTTATTTTGTTCTTGACCTGTTCTCAATTTGTTTTTAAATTTTTCACTAGAATATAAAAGAACTACTAGTAGAATACCTTGGTATTTTTACTTCAAATTATTTTGTATCTGAATCTAAATATGTAATCAACGGGTGTCAATATGTTATTTGTGTGTCTAAGCCTTATAAATTTTAAACCGTTGGAAATAAAAAGTATTTCATGAAATTATAGTGAACCTTATGCTAGAAAGCAATTTCATTGGTAGTTAATGTCATCCTTTGAATTTTTCTGTTTCATTAGTTTTGGTCAATTTAAGAAAATTTATTAACTCTTATAAAAGTTCATAAATTTTCAACATATCAGTGTGTTCCGGGAAAAAATAAGTCATTCATAATTGCAAAACTATGGTTTCACATATCACTATATATTCGAGGCATTGCTATATAAATTCATAATCAAATAAAAAAATTCCAAGAAACGTCGACGCATTGACATTTAAGACATTATTTAAATCTCTATTCGAACAAAAGAATTTTCCAGAAGCTTCGTAACAAAGTGCTAAATGTGTTTATGTGCCCACATACTAAAAGATTCTCGAGACAAATATATTTTGTTTTATATCGAAACAAATGAATAACAATTAAGTCCATCGATTTGTATATTTAAATTAATTACATCACCAACAATATTTCTATATTTTTTCCTCGAACACTATAGAAATAAGCGATGCTTCTTTGAATACAGGTTAAGTTTATCAGTTTCAGTTTTATCTGGACATCAAAATGATAGATATTTATCAAGGAATTATTTTTCAGTTATAGAGTTATTTTTTAGTTATTTATAAGAATTTTTGTATCAGATCTCTATCAAAAACTATCTATTAGATATTTATCAACTGTTAAGTAGTATAATTAATTACTGTAATAGAAGTGGATTTATTATATTTAGTAATTTTTCTATCTCCCAAACAACTATCATAGTTTCTTCACAAATGAGGTTTTTTAGTGTTTAGTTGTGGGTAACTAGGTTTAATATAAAAGCAACTATACACATTTGTATAGTTGCTTTTATATTAAACTTTGTCGGGCTTTAGGAATTAATAAGAAATCAATGAGAAAATGACACATTAACATTTTGCCAAAAGCTAAAACAAATAAAATGCGTAAAAAGTCCATCAGTGCCATATTAAAAAAAACCACCAATACCACATTTAAAAGACCTTCGACACCATATTATGTTTCAAAACATGGGGTAATATTATAGATTTTATTTTAACACTTTACGTAAATTTAAAAGTTTACTATGCAAATGGCAGTTTTATATGTAGAACTTATCCGCGACATTCATTAAAATTTTACACAAGTTCGTATCGGAATTGACTACAAGCACCTATAAAATAAATTTTAATTTAATCAATGATAGATGGGAATGGAAATAATTTGACTTATATGGACGATAAAATAATATAAAAAACAAATATAAAAAACTAAGAGAATAAATTGCTCAATCTAGCTCGATCAAAGTAAACATCTGCAAAATAATACAAGACCAGAAATTTAATCAATAGTTTGCTATAACAATGACACGATGTTTGTTTAGACTTTCAATACAAGCCGAAAAACATGTTATTGACCAATTTAGTTATAGAACGTATTGCGTACCAAATGTAACATATAAGGATAATCTTAACTAAAATAACTATTGTGTACCCAAAGCCTTTTGCACACAATAACTTTGTACCAAAAGTACAAAAGTAAATTTAAATTGATTTCACCAATAATTGAGGAATAAGTTAGTAAAGAAACCTAGAACGAAATTACATACAAACAGTAAGTACCAAATAAGTCATGGTCTTGTCTTACGATATTATTTTTCTTCCTCCGGCTCCACGTTTTATGTAAGCTATAAACCGACGTACACAGTCATTACAGGAGTCGAATTATGAACAGAATTTATATCATATTTCGTGGGTGGATCTCTTTATTGTGACGTGTAAAAGATGGTTGTTAAATTCTTCGAAAAGTCTGGTTTATTTACTTTGGTTAGAAAAGTCAGCACGATTTCTATTATGGTTGAAAGTAGTTTTTTTTTCTTACCCGATAAACAGTTCAAAATTTCTTAAAAAATTATCCTTGTCTCTTACGTAACGTAAAATTAATTTTTAGTTAAAATTAGTGTCTTAATAGTAAATGACGGTTTACAAATTCAGCAAATTTAATAAACGTATTCAAACATTTTATAAATATATTAAATTTTTGCTGATTGCTCCTCCACAGACATCTATTTGTACATTTATCTACTTTTTACAAGTTAATCACATGAAAATATTAATCCAAACCGACTTTAAATTGTGTATACAGAATAGCCAGTTTTTTTCGGTATATAATAGCAATAGGAGTTTCATAATAAAAACATACATCGTGTGTACGAGACACACGACAAAACGTCAATTCATTTTCATTTCACGCATTTCTCGTCAAATGAGGAAAATAAATTAGATTGCCTTTAATTTAGATTAAACCAAGTCAGTGGGTACATTAATGCTCGGATGATAATTATTTGGTTGATTAGATTGGTTTGATTGGTTACTATTAAGACATTTAAACACAAAATGCAGGTGACCGCTCTTTGGCCGCTAATCTACTAACTACATGCGCATTAAGTACTAAATTCATGACTATGGTAAATTACTGTAAGTATAGTGAGTAGATACGGATGCCGTGCCGATCGTGCTTATTCAAATTAGTACAAAATTAATTGATCATCAAATATTGTATTTTTAGGTTAGAATAGAATTTGGACAGGGCAGTTTTTTTCCGTTCTTTAAGGGTAGGGGGGAGGGGCTTACAGTCATTAATAAAACTTGTCCTATCATAAACGTAATATTTCAACTAAATAATATTTACTGACACAATGTCATTTCATTGTAATATGTGAGGAAAATTCTGTTTCCATTTTTAGAGCATTTTCTTAAACATGGTCTATCTATTTATTCATCTAACAACATTAAGTACCCAAAATTATAAAGTTAATTTAAAAAAGCCTGGTAAAATATATATTTCTTAAAAATTCTTTAAAGAGTTTTTCGGTCCTACGCGTTTTATAACAAAAGCGGGAAAAACCTGGTATGAGTGCAGTGAAGTCTACGTTAGAGAATAAATACAATAAATTCATACGTTAACACGGCAAGAATGTTATGGAAGAAATTTTCTAGGTCGTTCCTGAAAATGTCCCCGAATATTTTCTAAGCAACTACTATGAGGAAAATTGTTTGCGAAGTAATGAGCCCAATAATCCAAGATTAGCCCGAATACATATTAATACAATTACTTGGTAAAACAAAAATATATGCATGCAAACTCTATAGGTAGGCAATAAAATTTTTCTTTTTGCTTTTATGTCTAATATCGTATAATATAATATATATACATATATATATATATATATATATATGTATGTATATATATATATGTACATATACACACATATATATATATATATATATATAAATATATATATATATATATATATATATATATTGACAATTAAATGAAACTACGTGATGTAGTATTATTTCTACTTTCTTTAAGTTCTTTACCACGACCTAGGTTTCGTTGTATTACAAAATTTTCAGGTGGGCTATTAGCAATCTTCGCTAATAGCCCACCTGATGATGTTGTAATGCAACGAAAACTAGGTCATGGCAAAGAACGTAAAGAAAGTATAGATAATACTACATCACGTAATTTCATTTAATTGGGAATAATTAATTTGTACAAAATTAACGCTAAATATATTCAATATATATATTTAGTAAATACGGCGGTTCTGCTCGCAAATTTAACCCTCGTAGTGCGAGATCAACTCGCTTTAAAGGCATTTTTTTAGTTACATAATTAACATTTATGCGCTCTCACGTATATGAACAAACTTGAATGTAACAATTTGTGGATAAACATAATTATATTACATTAAAGTATCATTACAAATTAATGTGTCCATTTTGATTGGCTAATTTTCAACGAATCCGACTTATTGCTTCATGAGCAATCTCTTCCAGTCAACTATAATAATTTGTATTGAAATTTAGATGGTAGACTGTAAAAGATTTTACAATAAAAATTCTTTATAGCACATTAGACGAAAAAAAATTTAAAAGAAATACAAACGTAAATAAAAAAGAAATTAAAAACTACTGACATGATTTGTGATGGGAAAGACAGGAAAAGACTAGGACATGAAGGAAAAGGTTTTAGGAGAGGCAGGAGTTTTTCACTCGATCTTTGAAAATATTTAGAGACGTAATTTTCCTGATGTCAGGATCCAGGTGATTCCAAACTTTTGCTGCTTGGACAGTGAAGGATTTTTCGTAAGTGGTATGTTTGGGAATAAGTAGGGTGAGTTAACTTTCAGATCGTAGCCCAAGGACCTGAGCAGACAAATCTTTAAATTTGCGACTAAGATAATTTTGGCTGTGAGGATTTGTTAATATATTAAAAATAAGTGTAAGCATGTGAAGTTGGCGTCGATCGCGGATCTTCAGTCATCTGGAAGTGATCTGTAATCAGAAATATGATCATATTTTCTGAGGCTGAAGAAATACCGGATGCATAAATTTTGAAGACGTTCCAACTTGCATAAATATTCTTCATTAAGGTCAGGATAGCACACCAGGATAGCGCATCTCCATAATCAATTAATGGTAATAAAAGTGTTTGACAAAGGTAGATTTTCATTTTAGTCGGTAGAACGTTTTGAAGACATTTTAAAGATAGATAATAATTAAAAATGCTTTATCAAATTTTTTAATTGAATTAGCTGTACGAAAAATGCCTTTACGTGATCGCGATTATTTCAGGGTCAATTTACGTAAATATTTCGGTAGTCAGTATAAATATGCTACGTGCAATTTAGGACTGTAAACGTAAAGACACATTGATTTGGTTATCTTGATATATGGACAAGCACTATTATAAAAGGTGGAAAATATAAGAGTCTGGCTTTGAGAATGGCTTTCGTTTTATAATTTTTCACCGGTCATAAACAATCACTTTTAGTGAATAAATTAGAGAAAATACCCGCATTCGTTTGGTTCTAGGTGTTGATACTTATTAGGTGCGATAAAGATTATAGCACCACGATGCGATAATAGTAATGTTAGATCATGTTGAAATTAATATTGTTGCTTGCGGTTATTATAAAATATCACAAATTCGTCAGAATAAACGACCAGTAATATTAGCAGAATACAAACTGGACAAAAACATAATTATAATTTTGATTAAAATTATACAATCATACAGACGGCGCTCAAGGCGTGGCTACAGATGACCTCAAAAAGATCAAAAGAAGGTTTTAAAAACCTATTTATCCTGTTTTCTTCAAATTACAAATTTCAAAACTTGGCCAATTTTTTTTAATTTACTCGGCTGTTTTGTGGACTTACTCAAAATTTGTATTCTAATGAAAATATTTGTTTATTTATCCCAGTCCTAGGATTATTTCTAGATGGGTAATTAGAAAATAACATATAGTTAATTTTATTTAACTTACTGTACGTAAGTTAATTTTAAATTTAATCTCTTTATATGTAGTAAACAGGGAAAGTAATATTTACACGTGCTATTGAAAGTAATTATACCTCATAATTAATTTAAAATGATATTTACAGCCATTACAGGGAAATTCAAAACATCTATTTGATAATCATTAATTTGAAAGCATATAAAGTGATAATGCCACATTTCAGAACAAAGCGGTGAGAAGCCTTGGTTAAACAACTGATCTACGAGATTATTTTCAAATCTTAAATTGACTATATAGTAATGTATATTGTGAAGAGAATGTACGTGTAACACTTGCAAATGTTCAAATATTTGCGGAGAAATTTGGATTCATAATATTGGCAACATTTCTGACTTAATATTTTTACCTCCGGGTATTTTAGTACCATCCTAAGAACAAATAAACCTATGAAGCACGAGTAGAACTCATACTATCAGAGTTGAGTACATTATTCGGCACTTACAACTTATATTTTCACAACGTAAATATTTTGCAACGTATTATATACTACATCTATGACATGCGTAAAAACATGATGCTTTTTTAAACAAAATATAATATCTAGGATTATCGGTACAGTTTTCCCGCAACATTTTAACCAGGGTTTACTAAATGTTCTTGTTTCTCAAACGTGGGCTTCGTGCGCCCTATATACCACGTGAATACGTGATGTATTATTTTTATGGGGTTGCAAAAGGTAATATTCACACAACCAGGTATATACTGGACTACGTAATTCGTTGTTAGAAGGAGCGATTCCTGGCTTCCGTGGTCGAGAATCTAGACGAGTTTTTCGTTGCCCCCGTTTTACAAGAACTATGTCGTTATTCGACCACCAGTCAAAGAAGCATTAGTATTCTATATAACGATGTAAACCGATACCGACATGGTGTGTCGCTCTCTTATTGATAGGTGCATAAAAATGTTCTATCTAGCAGAGTTATTTTACCTGAACACATTTGGAGCATCTCAACGATAATAAACATTGATTCGCGTATAATTTAGGTAAATTTGAGTTGAATTACTGCTTTTTTAAAAGACAGTTTTGCTAAAATTGTGATAATGGTAGAAATTTCACGTTTAGTAAGTTAGTGATATGATGTCAGTTTCAGAAAATGTTGCGATAGATACTTCACTAGAATTTTCTATCTAGACTATCACCATATCCGAACGTAGATTTTAAGATAAGCAAATCTCGAGTTGTACAGATTTTACTATAGTGATTTATTAAGAATTTGTTTTTTTTCTTTCGAAAAGAGAAAAAAATCAACTTAAATTTTGAAAGGAGACACAAACGACACACATATTAAATATCTTTAAAGATTACAATATCTTTAGTAGGCGTAAACATATGGACTGTATTTAAAATGTTATGATATCCAAAATCATCACTATAATTTCAGTTTTTAACCCCTTCCTTGGGTGTAGATACTTTTTTTTTAATTTATTACTGTATACCTCAATATATTATACCTAAAATTATAAAAATACACTTCCACAACACATTGCACTATACACGGAAAGAAAAAAGTGACCCTTTTTAAAATATCCAAATTTAGAGCTGTCATTATTGTAATATGTTTTATGAGTCTGCCAAATTTCAAGTTTCTACATTAAATGGTTTCCAAGAAAAACGGCTTAGTCGGATATATAAACTTAACTTCAAAAATGTCATCAATAACAAACACCCAAAAATACAACATCGGTGTTGAGTGTAGATATTTTAATTATTTGTATCATAATTGATTTAAATTATACATAAAATATGACTACAGTACACATTGTTTTGATTTGTCATATCAGTATTCCTGACATGTGTCAAAATAGTCTTGACAAAGGTTTACACCGAATTGAATACACGTACCAGAGTAGTATAAGCTGTTCGATATTTAGAAAATCTTCTAATATTTATTCAGTAAAGTCTGTGGATTTTATGATTACGTTACATGATATTTAAAACAATATTGAAAAAATAGAGATGACAAATAATGATGCCAATTACATTCCTAAATTTTTATTTCAGCATAATGACCGAATAAAATAAATAAAATAAGTTTCATCGAAGTAAAACACGACTTTCGATACGATACTGTGATCCATAATGACATGGGCATTCAACCATAGTACTGCAATATGTCAATAGATGGATTAACATATATATATATATATATATACATATAAAGGATCGGAAGATCTATTTATAAATAGATCTTCCGATGGTGTCATTGGATTGGAGACAAGTCCTATGGTCTTAATCATAAATCTACTTAAAAATACCGGTAATATGTCTAAAATGTACAATCAGATTAAAATATTTTTTTCATTTATTAAATGAGTATATAAGGCGACCTTTTTCAAAGCATCATGATAATAGAAAGAAGTTTTTCACTTCACTACCTTAATCTGTATGATCTGTCAAAATTGAGGGAACACTTAGTTCTTTTAATTTTTATAACTTCAGACAAAAAAATAATCTAATACATTTTCTTGCCTAACGAAGGGAGTTTTAACGAGGGTTTCTTTAAATTGATTATTTTCTTGGTATTACCAATCATTTCACGCTACAAAAATAAAAATATTCACCAGTATTTTAGTAAAATACTCGTACATTTATCATTTGTGTTATATTTAATATATCTTTTGTGTTATGTTATATTTACTATAAGAAAGAAAACGTATATTATACACATACCGTACATGTCCTGCACAGAGAATGTGCATGCCATCAGTACATCTATAATATATTCCACGTGTAAACTTACAAAGTCGATTTGAATTTGGTGTCTGGTTATCATGATTAGCGACGATCGACGTCTTAAACCTTTTCTTAAATTATGGACCTAATAGCCACTGTACGCGCTAAACTTGGGCAACCCCGCTAACCGTAGATAGGTAAAATCCAACATGTGCTCTATTTTCAAAAAATCGGATATGTCACTTGCATATGGGTTACAGTTGCGAACGCGTCATATTACATAATGGCAAATTGTGCAAATAATTGGTGCAGAAATCATCGTGGGACATGCAATTTAGAAAAAGATGGTACAACATTTCACTCGTGAGTATATAACATTTATATTAAATTGTTTATTTTAAAGTTAATAGTTATTATTAACAAATTATTTGTAATAGAAATTAATATGTACGTTTTACTACATTAGTGAAGGATATAAACTAAGCGCCGAAGTTTTATCTGTAAAAATTAGTGCTGCTATAAACGAAATATGAAAAATATGGAACTACATTATAACGACATCATCATTACTCGTTAAAAATATATGTATCGTTTGTATGCTTAGAATAAAAGTTTAGTCATTGCAATTGGAACGAGGACTATTAAAGTAACTTATTATTAAAATGTAGTCTTAAGAGAAGAAGTTTGTCGCTTGTTAACTATATTAAATATAAATTATCATTGGTTTTATTATTTGTACACATTTCCAAAGGATCCAACTGTTATATTTTTATTTATTCTCCATTTATATTTTTCTTTTATTATTTTATTGGTTCATTCATGTTTTATTTTGCTGACCACATATTTTTATAAAAACCTACTTAAGTATTATACTTTTGACATGATAGAGTATGCCTTGTGCCTATTTCAGTATTGCATAAAGCTATGACCATGACTAATGACAAGAGGTGAATGATACCGATGTGAAGCTGTGACCTTAACCGCCCATATTTTAAATAAAAGTGTTTCCCACTGTGGCATATCCATTAGTTACCTACTCTGTAATGTGGGCGATATTAAGGACTTTTATCTTTTTAATAACTAAGTTCCATAGTAAATTTACACATACAAATATGTAACATAATGTTTACATTTTACATTATGCCGATCACTAATATTTTCAGTTATGTACTTTAGAAAAATGTACTCAAATACTGAGTTACTAAAATGTACTGATAATAGTATTAGGTAATAATGTATTAGGGAATCATTTCAATTCAACAATTACTAATATATATAATAAATAATAGAATATATTCATTGGAATTGTATAATATTTTGATACAAATTTATATTAGCGCTAGCTATTGTAATATGAGCGGGTTACAATGCTTGTAACCGTATCAATTTTCAAGTTTCAGTATCGAACGGTTTCTGAAAAAATCGCTCATAACAGATAGATCGATTAAGCATTATTGAGGGATTTCAAATTTTCATTTTAAAATACTGAATTTCGTAAGATGTACCACATATCCACTGTTAAACATAACGTCTAGGTTTTGAAATAATGTGGTCATCTGAGATATGTTGGCGGAAAAATATTAAAATGGTTCAAACATGTAAACATATTTAGAGAAACTAATCTAACCTAAACCTTAACTTAATTTTGAATATTATTAATTTATTATAATTTATTAATTTATTATAATTTAATTTAGTGTTACTTTTGTTACAAGTCGTAATAAATGTAACACCAAATTCATAGGAGTTTTTTCTATTTTGTAATAAGGGTAATTCCTTGTGAATTACCCTTACATTTAACATGATAAATCATGTTAAATATAAGTAATTTATTAGTGCAAAGTAAATCGTCCTTATTACAAAATTTAAAAAAGTAATGAATATTTCAGACGTCTATGGATAGACTATATCTAACGAATTTAAGAACATACTATTGTCATTATAGAACCATTTATTAATCAAATAATTATAACCAACTATATTCGCATCTCTATTTTACGTGTTGTCAAGGTGAGATAGACAGCAATGATTAAGCATTAAAATGCGCTAACATGACATTACTTTTTCTCGTAATAAAAGTAACGCCTAACTCATATGACCCAGACAGATAACAAATGTTTACTACAGCTAAGTAAGTATAAATTAATTTAAATATATTTGATTGCAACTAGATACTACACTTTATTCATTTATATTACTTCTAAAACATAAAATTTCTGCCCACTTTTACTACCTACTACCATTACCTATACTACCTTATGTACCAAAACCGCCGACGCTCAAAACCACGTATTGCGGTATAATATACACACATCTAGTTAACGTCACATTGGTAACAAACAATCCCTGAGAATGGTTTCCGTTTGTTTAGGAGCTACTTGTTACGTGATAGAGGAAGTTTCGTAAAGCAATTACCAAACTTTTACTCACAAACTTATGTTTGCACTATTTCCTAATTGTTCAAATGATACCTCAAACTATTCAAATCTTTACCAATCCTCCATAATATTACATACAAATATTCCATTATATATGACAACTTACTTTTTAAGAAGGTAAATATTGTTTTATAGTTGTTGTTAATGTAAAATATGATAATAGTCTGTGTACTAAAGGAATGAAATATATGTTTAATCCAATCGAATGACCAAAATTTGTAAAATAACTGTTTATACTATAAGGTGATTGAATATATTGTTATATGAAGTATATTGCAATGAAAAATATACATATTTGGGATAAATATTACTTTTTCTTGACCCTAATTACTTTATTTTAATAATCGAAACAAAGAGAAAACATTTCTAAATAACCGGAATCAATTATTTTTTTTCGAAATGTTAACATTTTACTCACTGTGTCGGCTCCAAAAATAAATTTCATTGCTTACGATAAAGGTCGACCCAAAAATAAATTCTGCTTCTAGAAGTCGAACTACAATTTGAATTTATAGTTCGGTTAGTTTATATGAAAACTTCCATTATTTTTTTTTCAAATTACGAAAAGAAATGAGTTTAAAATCTTATAAATCTTGTACATAGAGAAAATTTCTAAATAAACTTTTATATATATGTGAGTCAACATCATGTGAAATCAATAATATAACCTCGATTACGAAAGACGGCATCTTGTAGTCCAAAATATAAAAAAATATGATGGAGAGGATATTCTTTTTAACAAGGTCATTGTGTTAAAAAATTAAAAATATCTCATTGGAACTCAATAATTGGTATTAATAAATAATAAGCAGTTCATAATAGTAAGAGTTTATTTATATGAGGAAATAACAACTCATTTTGTTTTATTTAAGCCTTTATTTTCCAGGAAATCATAACTTATTTTTTTTATTTAAGCCTTTTATTTCCTCCATGATGAAATCAAAATTAGTTTCTTTAAAAATAGTCCGCACAAATTAAAGTTATATTTCACCTAACTTAGTATAATATGATTCTCTTAATAGCCAGTAAATTTTTTTATTGAACTGACAAGTCAGAAATTTACATTTTAATTTCATAGGCTGGGCCCTACAGCTCTATTATTCTCGCTAACCCAGACGTCAGTTTGTCTACCTATATAGTACAGGTCTGTTGTAAGATATTTTTTTCTGACATGGAGCTTCGTGAGTAACAAAAAATGCTATTAAAAAAAATGAAACGCGAAGGCGTATGCAAAATAGATCAATTTTATATTTTGGTTCAGTGAATTAAAATAGGAAATGCTTAGTTAATTCGGTTTGCTGTTTATTAACAAATGACTTTGTCTTATCTTAAAAAAGTATTATAAGACGAGCCATTTTTTAATAAATAACACGGTCGCAGCGACGAATGATGCAAAGCGACTGGCTGTCTTGACTAAGCTGATTAGTTAATAACTATCCTAATTTTATATATATATATATATATATATATATATATATATATATATATATATATATGTGTGTGTGTGTGTGTGTGTATATATATATATGTGTGTGTGTGTGTATTTCATTGTTCTTAAACTTCAACAAGTGACTTTACAATAAATTTATATGTTGATGTTGATACAAGAGTTGATACAATATCAGTTCAGCCTGTACTGCTATAACGGTGTACTGTATCTTTGATGTTTAAAATCACTCATTTCGATATAATTTTCCCAGGGCTACCAAAACATATTCTCATAAATTTCAGCTTAATTCCTAATATAAAGTAAATAAAATGTAATATTAATTAAATATGAATGATATGAGCGCGAACCGCTCAAAGACCGTCAAGTCTCTCGAAGGTTACAGTAATATTTTGTTCATAATGTCGTTCTAAAGTTTACTTAAATCTTTCAGTAAATATCTGAAAGCTTAGAAAGAGCGGCAAATCCTTTACAATGCCTAGTTAAATATAATTTTTTAAGAACTTTCAAAATTTATTTCAAATTAAATTGTATGACATATCATTTGGACACACTCAGTTAAGTGTAACTAAAATTGTATTTATAACAACGTCACTTTAATATAACAATGCTAAAGTTCATAAATTGCAAATTGATTGTTACAAAAGTTGCTAAACAGAGAGAAAGTTACAGGACATACTGTAGGTACGAATAGTAAACGATACTCTAGCAGGTGATAAAATAACTGACAATTAGCATAAAGCATGTGATTTTTTTGATCTCAATTACTGCATCCAAAAATATTACAGATATGATTTATTCTAGGTGTACTATAAATCTATTGGAATACATACCTTTGTTTTCGTATTTTTTTTCGAAATTTTGAAAATAGGCATTGTAATCAAGTAGATACGTAAAATAACTATAGTTATATATATATATATATATATATATATATATATATATATATATACACAACAATGCTGATTTTTCTGTTAATGGAAATTATTTTGAGTAACAATCGAATATTGCCGTTACTTTAACAGCAAACATTTTCACAAGCAATTTTGTTACTTGAAAATATACTCGTAAATAGACATTTTTTACACCCTGAACATTTGAATGAATTTAACCTCATCGCAAACAATTCATCTTTTATATTGGTGGCTACGAGAACTGCAACAAGCCAATCTTTTTGTTCCGTCTTTTTAAAAATATTTCTTTTTCATTTTTTGAAACATTCTGTGAGAAGTTATTCTGGGAATTTTCAACCACGCAGTACTATTTATATAATCGTTAGAAAATTTGGAGGTACATTTGTCCGATTGTATCCTAAAATAAACAGATAATCTTTTTTAAATTAGATATGTAAAAGGCAAACAATGATGTGACACCAAATATCATGTGACGTATTAAATTGACAAAATATTGTTTTTCACAAGAAAATCATGCACAAATTAATGTACGACAGCGAATAATGCAAAGTAAGTATATGTACTTTGGCATTATTTATTCATCATTTAGAAATAAAGCCAAGTCAAAATGTAGAGGGTTAGTTTTAAATGTTTACTAAAAATACTATTGTCGTCTTTGCTAAGTTTTTTTTCCAGAAAATCACTTGATTTATTTATATCTTGAAATATTTAAACTCTTAAAAGATTGTGTTAGAATCTTGTATTTAAGCAAATATAAAAATATAAGGTTTATATTTGTTAGCTTGACATTTCAACCCCTCGACTATTCACTTTGCGCGTGGGTATGTCCACAGTATGATGTAAATATTTGGAGAACTCCCGAACGGACGGAAAAAGGTTTTTTCTTGATTATGACCTATGCACCAAGGTAATATATTGTGACATATTATTATTATTATACAAGACTTTTATAAGATTTTCCATTTTGTGCATTTAATTTCATGGGAAGTGGTGGTTTGTGAATATCCCAAGATGACAAAAAAATGCCTTGAAAAGTGAATGACTTCACTGTAATTTTTTTGATGATAAGAGCATTTAAATAAAATAATTCCTATTCGACCTATTATCATAATAGTTTTACTATATATATTATTGTATGGTTATTATCAATTTGAAATCTTTTTGATTTAAAAAAATGGTTCTAAGGTTCTACAGTCGTATTACGATGATACATTGAGTGGAAGATAATGAAAATCTTATTTCCATCATAAAAATGATAAAGCCTCATATCGACATATCTACATGCAATGATTACATAATGAAATAAATATTTACATTAAAAATGTCGGTTTAATTTCATACCAGCGCCTTTGAAAACAAGTATCGCCCTTTTTAGGGTGTCTTTGCCGAATACTAAAAATAAAAATATAAACTAAATGGCCTTACAATATCGTTCTATTCGTCTACCCGTCCATATGTTATAGCATCGTAACTCTGTCAGTTTAAGATTGACTGCGACTAAATTTTACGGCGAGGCATAATTGAAATACGTATAATAATATATAGAATGTTTTCAAGAAGTTCGCCATAGATGAGTTCACTCCAAATTGTGGTCGATCTTTGTTCCCACGGACTTCATCTAATGACATATCATTAAAGAGGTCTTTTAAAATCCAATCAGAAATATGTAGAAATATTTTGCCAGATATGAATATTATATGTTTTTCCTCATATAACTTCTTAATCACATACGTGAAAAATCTAAAAAAATCAGACTAAATATATTTAGTAAAAACTACAATGCAAAATTATTCCAGTCAACTATTTAAACAACTTCAAAAGATATGGATAACCAAGATATTGCCCGTTGTAAACTCCATCGAAACGTCAAAACAAGTGACAAACTTTGTCAATTCGCCCAGTTTTTGCCTAGATTTTCCATGAAGTATAAACTACCTAATTTGTGGCAGCAAAACCGCAAGTTTATGCAAAATTAACAGGCACTTCGATGTTCAATCTCTTTAATTCTGATTGACACGTTACTTGTATAGTTGCAGGCAAAATTATTTTATTCTTATTCAAAATATTTTTAAAGTATATCTTTTCTAGGAAAGACGTGTGCGACGCTGGAACTAAAACGGCTGTGTAAAGTACAATGTTGTTTTTCTAATGCCATATATTGCCCCAGCTAACAAATAACATACAAAATGTTGTTAAGTCACAGCGCTGGGATATCAAAATTGTCCCACCTTCCTACACGCATCATATCTACTTACAAACTACGTGGCTGCACGTCGGTTATTTGTGTTTTAATACAAGTTTTTTTGTTTTTTATTAACAATAAAAATACAAACTTAACTTAAGCCCTGTTCTTTGTTAATAGCGTTAAGGTGTACTTTTCATATTTCAAATGTATTTCTGAACGCATTCAATGATACATTGAGTAACATGAATATTTCTTTTGAATTTAAGGTGGTGCTGACGTTAAATGCTGCCCTTAATTTCTCTACTATTTTCTTAATTTAGATAAAAATCATAAAAAAAACATATAAGTCTGGTGGTCACATGTGTCAGCCGTCAACAAATGTCTCCGTTGCGTGTAATGTTTGCCGCGTGAAAATGCTGTAAACAAATTAAAAAATGTATCACTTACTGTTAAACGTTGAATGTGAACGTTGTACGAGTGAGGATTACAATAAAAATCAAATTATACGCGTGCAAATTCCTTTTGCAAGATAACACATTTACAATAATACAAGAGCAAATTCCAAAGAAGTTACACTTCCAACGTAGTATCTAACACAGCAATAGGTACGACTTCCAAAGAAGTAAGAGGCAGTACTTCCAACAGAATACTACCATGCACCATTTTTAGAGTCCCGAATCCAAACGATAAAACCCTTGTAACCCATGAAACGCTTATAATTTCATCCTGTTCATCTCTTCATCTGTCTGTGTGCCAAGTATCATTAAATAGGTTTTAAAAATGTTATAGTGGTTCAAGAATGATTTTTTTTATTTAAGTCAGTAGTTGGTGAGATATGCTCTTCTAAAATCTTTAAAAGTGTGTTTCTCTTTCTAACTTTTCAAACAACGTCTGTAAAATTCCGAAAAGAAATAAGGTGGTAAAACTTAAAATAAATTTTCAAAGAAAATTTGTTTGAATAAAATATATTGTGTAGTTTTTGAGATTTGGAATATCTTACGTACTGACCGCTGCAATCAATTTGTTTAGATAAGGTATATACTTCCAAAGCCGATGTCTAACCGCTCTAGCTGTTAAACTATATCTACAAAAGTCAAAATATATCTTATTTCATACGAAATAATTTTTTTATTTTTTGGTACTACTGCCCCTCGTACGCGAGTCCGACTTGCACTTAGCTGAATAATTTTTGTTAATTTACTTTAAAAAACCCCTTAAATATTGAGTGTTCCCAAAATTATCTGACTTTTTGTACAATCCACTTGTTTAATTTTTTTCAATTGTTTTTTTTATTTAAAAAAGTACAATAAAATAATAAATCAAAAGAACACAAATTAAGATCTTTCTCCTTGGCATCCTTTTTGCTATAAGATCTGTTGTAAAATGCATTTTATTAAGCAAGACTGCAATTAATCACAATAAGTTTCTCCCAAAAGAAAGATTTCATTAATAGTATTTCCTCTATCATAGAACGGCCTTAGACCTCATTTGGTTAATCGAAACTGTCGCCTCTTTCGAAACGAGTACTCATATGTACTTAGGTATACTCTTAAATGTACTGATGTACGTATGGATAAATGTTTCAATGTATCATAAATATATATAACACAAATCGAAAAATCGACGGAGCGATGGTACTACCCGGTTCGGTACAGATGACATAGAAGTTTTTAATCAAAAACCAATTTAATTAAACTCTTCCGAATAGTTGTAAATTGAAATAAATATTTGTTTCCATAAATAAATTTGTAGTGTGGAATTATTAGCCAATATCAGATGATTTTTGGTGTCAGTGAGATACCTAACCATATTTAAGAATTTTTAAAATTCTTGTCTATATTTTTATTTATAATATCCCTTAGGCCTTTCGCCTGAAAATCAATGTGAAAACTTAAATTATTTAAATTATTTTCCATTCCAGGAATTTTAATGTAAAGTATTGGTAATAAGCATAAATTGGGAAAAAAGAAAAATAAGACAGTTCAGACAAAAAGTCTTAATGCCTCACAAACTATTAAATATATTTAAAAACCATGTTTTAATATGTGTATTATACGTATCTAACATGTAATATACGCAGTACCACAAAAAAATATATATACGAAATGTAACTGTCGTTTCTGAATAAGGCAAATTAAATAAATTTATATTAAAAAAAGAGTGACATAAGATCTTAAATCTGAGGAAGAATTTATTTATATATTTTATTGAGTGTAAAAGTTACTTTATAATAAAAGAATAATCACAAAAAGATTTCAAATTGAGTCAAATAAATAGTTACGGATACATGACCAGTCTCTTATCAGATTATAATTGTTCTTCATAACTCTTATATGTATCGACAATTAAATGAAACTACGTGATGTAGCAGTATTTCTAGTTTCTTTAATTTCTTTACCACGACCTAGGTTTCGTTGTATTACAATATCTTCAGGTGGGATATTAGCAAAGATAAATCTTTAATTTTTCAGTTTCATTTAATTGTGAATAATTAATTTCTACAAAATTAACGCCAAATATATTTAATATCATATTTGTATATAAAACTTCATTTAGAGTTATTTATTTTATTGCAGTTTTAATTTAACAATTGTTTCGTAATACTCAAAATTTAAAAAAATTTAAATACTTTTCAAAATTCCACCTAGCAGGCCTAATGTAGTCGTTCTCAACTATCTTGAAAATGGTCATGAATTTCTTTTATTTTTGGTCGAAAAATGTAAATATAAATTAAGATAAACTTTCTTTTATGGCACTGAAATACCCTTGGTAATATTAATTAAAGGTTGATTATGAAAGGAGCTTAAAATATGAAAGTAATATCCATTCAGATAGTGCTTTGATTTGATTTCTTAACCTTAGCTCACGCCAGCAGCGCACATTCTTTAACTTACAATTGTATGATGTATAAGCTCTTCTCGTCGACATGTTGGATTCCCTACATGCCTATGATGCAGCAAAACAGTAACCCAGGTCACGTTATCGATTTCTAATACTTATTCAGTTAATCTGAATGATATTTCAAATATAATATTTAGTTTCAAAAATGCTTTTTAGTTACATATTAAAGTTTTTATGGTGGTTTTGCTAGGAGCTTGATTTACAGATAAATATTTATTATTCTAGGTAAAAAGGGATCGCGCATATAATATGTCATGAAAAGAGTACACCTATATACTTACTAGTATAATAAAATTTATTACTGCAGAACAATTATAGAAGATTTACTACAAAAGAATATTTATTATGTTGGTCGATGATAGGAACGCTATTTGTTAGACTTATATTGGACTAAAATACGATGATAAAATGAAAAAAATACGGCGAAGTTTTTACCTTGAAGGGTTATCGTATGCTAATTTGAAGTACAAAAGGAACCCTGAAAACTCAGTTTAATCCAAGTGTACATATAACTAGTATTACAATAGACAAAAAAATATTGGTAGTATACGCAAAGTAACATTTAGTGCGGTAATCAATTAAAATCCTGAAAAGTACAGTAAAATATTTATCCTCAGCTGGTTTTTTGACCTTATAAAAAAGTGAAAGATATGTAGGATACTACATGCTGTCAATGCAAGTGTTTATTGAGGTGCATTGCAAGCAAATCAATGGAGAGTGGATATAAAGAAAAATATGTCAAAATATTTTATCCCTAAGATATTTCCCATAACATACGTGTTCAACACTCCATCTCTTCTACCTAATATCACTTAATTATCAATAAATTTGCACAACTTTGATTGGGGAATTATATCCAACGACAGCGAAAAGTCATATCTATTCATTCTTAGCGACGTGGTCTTATAAAGAAGAGTCTGACTTTATATAATGTGGCGTGGAGATGGGCAACCCCTCAGAACAGAATATAAATATTTCTACCTAATGCAACTCGAGCGAAATCTTAACAAATATGCCCATTTTAAACCTGTCTTTCCATATGTCAGCCACCTCTAATGACACTCCATGTGCCTACAAAGCGAAGTATGTTAAATATGTTTTTAGTATCCACTATGAACTTATGCCAATATAATTTTTTTTTATATTTGGACAGTGGTTAAAACTAAGAAACATTTATTACCTACAAAACGATGTCAGAAAAGCTACCTGGCAAATTAATTATTTCATATTTTCGAACTTGGACAAAATGTCGTTTAAAACCTTGACAAAAATTTACTTATTTATATACATTTGTTCAAAAATTTAAAGATATTTGTTTGAAAAGGAGCTATATATGCCACTGTGTCTGTAATTTCGTAAGTAATTATATATATATATATATATATATATATATATATATATACGTATATATACCAAATTGACAAAATAGTTTCAAAACGGCGGTAGATCAAAACCGATAAATATTCTTTATGTTCGTATTCAAGAAGCTCAGACTGTTAAAGAAGTCTGGAATAATCTGTTACGTGCTTTCGATGACTTTGAGCCATCACGGTGGCCACCGTACGCTGAATTGCTTGAAGATCCGTGTATGAAGACTCTTGTGGAATATCAAAATACCCAAGCCTAAATCAGCAGAATAATATAATAACACAACACGGCACATAAACTCTGAACGATTGGTACTGCGGTTAACGAAGGTTGGTTTGGAAAAATGTTATTCTCTGGTCTACCAAAAATATACAAACTAATAATCATAACAATCGAAAGCTCGAGTACGAAAATAAGTGTGGATTCGATGGAAGGAAAAATTTTACATGAAGTCGAAATAAATGATAATCGCGTGGGAACACGAGTTGTTTGCGACAAACAAAAATTTCAAAAGCAAGAAACACAAAAGTAATCCTCGAAAAGTACTTTAGCTGTAGCTTTACCGTACCCGGCTACTTTAACTGTAAACAATTCTGTCATATAAAAACAGAATGCAGATCCAAACAGAAACAAAATTAGAACTCAAACGAGCATTTAAATGAAATTATTGTTTTCACCGCCTCGGGCAGTAACATTGAGGGACGGTAAACAGACTTGAATGTCTCTATACACATCGCAAAGTAAGATTATCTTTTCCACGCGGATACATGGATAATATGGGTAAAATGGCACACGACAGATCTCGAAACGATAAAGGTCAATAGAATAAAAACATGTTATATCTGCCAATTTAGCAACAAACTTATTGTCGATTATCCAAGTAATTCAAAACAACAATTAAATAAAATTTGACAATAAAGATTGCTTTATAACAAACGCAAACTATGAAATTGTAGCTAGTTCTAACTTGACCAAGAATACGTATAGATTAAATATATATTAGTTATGATGCATACAAATGGGATGTTGACAAGTAGGATATTTTTCTGTGGCACCAGTCTCTAGGTCATTTAAAATTCAACGATGTAGAAAACACTGATAGCGTGCACTTATTCAAGAAAAACTTGTTTCTAAATTATTCACTCAAAAAATTCAAATTCAACAATCACAAAATTACTGCAATTAACACACTCGGATATTTTAGTTCAAAGAAAATTTAATTAAATATTTGCAGCCATTCAGCCAGCTTTGCATCTTGTCGGGTCTTTCCGACTTTCCTAACGCTTTCCTTTATATCACAATACACTCACGCTATTTTATGTTTGTGTTGGTGTATCAGCGTTGTTTCTAATTTTTAACTTTACTCGCTTATATCGGTGTATTACATTAAACTGTTTTAAAATGTTAAAAGTATTTTTAATTTTAAACATGAATTAAATTAATGGCGAAAATAAAAAAAATTCGTGTCGTGTTTCAGCTATCATCGGCCAATTTTCATTTTCATTCCATCAAAACTACCATCAGCAGTTATTGTTACAGAAATAACAGTGGAGGATGCATATGACAAAGCGAATTTAGAGTATTATAAAATTAAAAATATAATTTCAATAGATTGGTAAAAAATATTTGTATCATAAATTATTTCACAAAAATAAAATAACAAAATTCAATTAATATTAATAATTACCTGCAACTATCTGAATATTTTTTATTGTTTAGATTTGTATAAATAAATTCATGATGGAGCGAGGCGTTCTACGACGGCTCACATTTTTTTTTACTTAAGTCAATAGCAAAAATTACAAAGCTAGATATGCAAAAAATACAAATTCATATAAAATAAAGAATATAAGATTATTCTGTGACTTCAATGCAAGTTTGAAATGTAAATGTAAATCGTTAGTATAAGCAAAATTGGATACATAACTTTGTAAATTTAATGAGGAATTAATGCAGAATTATAATTTTGGATAGGAACAGGAATTTATTGCAATTTATCTCATATTGGGAAACCATGCCTGTTTTAAAATTGCGCTGATTGGAAGAGCACATTAATGTAATATGTATTTTGCTTGATGTCTAGGGACATGTAAATCTTATAATGTATAAAACTTCAATTAAGGTGAAATTCAAGTCAGATTCATGTCACAGTGTTCACTTAACTTGTATGGAAAAATTTCATCTGTCAGGAAGGATCTAATTAAGGAGGAGTATTAAATTATTTAGTTCATAAAAATATAGCCCCTTCCTGTAAAATCCATGCAGTCTATAGTAAATCCCTTTCACTTACTTTGCTTGGTGACTTTCCTTAATCCAAAAATTACATAGCTTTATAAAATTCGGCTCGCAAATTAAGGTGTTAAAGTATATGTAATAATTACGTTTATTTTTCCCTAACAATAGAGATAATAAAAAACTATTAAATATGCCGATAATTAAACGGATAAAATCAGTCCATATTTCCAGTTTAAGCGGTAAACAATCGTTCGAGGCATGGCCATCGGTAAACGTCCATACTAACATATCTGCTAAAAGAACTTGAGTTAGTGAACACAAATGCAATTTGAGTTATGAAACCTGCAGCAGACTACTGAAAAATATTCAGTTTCTATCTCTGAAATCACCCCTACTTCAACGAGATAGGGTACAAAACGAATGCGATAAATTCTTTTTCCGCATGCCCTCTTTCATCGTTCGTTTCATGTGAATACGTCCTTCGTTCCAAATCGCTTCAGGGAAAGTGATATTCTGGAGTGACTTACTTATTTTAATAAGTATGCGAGATAGTCTCATGTCGGTTACTCTGAATTACTTGCGATTAATTTATTCATTTATATAAAACAACACAGATAGAGCTTTAATAGAACAGCACCTAGTTATAAAAGGAACTATTAGGTTATTAGAGCGGAACGGACATTATTTTTTCCGATGTCAAAATCAAATTTATCAACGCAATGAAGTAAAGTTAACCAATATGTGAGAAATGTTAATGAGTATTAATTCACCCCATCCCCCAAAATAAAATTCAAGGGATAAAAATTACTGAATTGGCGAAAGTCGTATGAATGAGGACTTCCACACAAGTTCGAGAACAAAAGTTATTCTCGTCGAACACAAAGCAAATTATAGTATATACGCCTAAAATCAGATGAGTAAGATATTATCCGTCTTTAGAATCGAGGTGTATTCGAGGAATAATTTTGTAGAGTATCAAATTTTTTCCGATTGATTGTGAATAGTTATATAGATGTACAACGCTGATCGACGGCAGCACTAATGGGACTGAATATACGTACTCGAATTGGAATTTTATCGACTGACACATTGACACATTGATAATTATTTCTTTGATCAACAAAGCTTGTGATGATTCCGACGGTCTATTTTTCTGCGTGTCAAGACTATTTTTCTCAGAATCTACGTATATATGTTATTAACTTGATTAATTGGCGAGCCGCAAAATTAATTTGGTTAATTTCTTAGCTATGGTACGATAGCCTCTGGTGCGTGAGTCCAACACGCATTTAATTAGTCCAATTCGCATTTAGTTGTTTACTCGACGAGCAGTTAAAATATCAATTTTGATATTACGATGGGTCAAGATATTTCATAATCCCTAAAATTACTTTAGACATTTCACAATTTGTTTCTCTGTCCTATAGAAAGAACGTCATTGGCGATCAATATGTAATGAAATCTCTTAATTGCAAAAGTTAAAAGCAAAAGTAAAAATTATCAAGTAGGTACAGAAATCGCACTAGGAGGATTTCCTGCACACTTAGTTACATGAAAATATTTAAGGATAAATATAATTTATTTTTCTTTTGAGGCACGGAATCTTGGTAACGAACAAAAACATATCGTACGAACCAGAGTAACTCTCTATAATTATTTAACCAGCAACGCCAATTATATAGGAACCCTGAAAATATAAAAGGTAAGATTAAATAGATTGATTGTAGTTAATATGACATTATTAAAGAAAATTTCCTCAAAACATTCAACAGATGAATTAAAAAATGTAGAATGCGTCGTTGAAGGAAATGTAACAATAACCATAAAAAGTCTAATTAATATGAACCACGTGGATATGAAAAAGATGTGAATAATGCTACAGATTATACAAAAGAAATGAGCCTAAAAATAAAAAAACGAAAAAGGAAAAAACATGAGTAAATTAAATTAAACCACACCTGAAAAGTGATAATATAATATTAATAGCACGTATGAAAATAGATTGAGTGGAAAAAGATGTTTAAGGGTTAATCATTGTTTCTTGCCAGGCATAGATGAATTACGGCGGAACAATTTTAAGTTAAACCATTTTAACTTATTTTGAGAAATATAACCATTTCAAACTTTTTGGAAAAACAATATGTCACATTTTATTTCAATAATAAGATGACTACTATATATTGAACTGGTCGCATACATTTTATTTTAATATACGGTTCAGTTCTGGGTACCACAGACCGCCGAAGTTTAAGACCACTTTGGGAAAAAGAACTATTCTTAACAGCAAGCCTAGTTGCTGTTAACTAAGATTATAGAAAAATATTTCAATTTTGCGTCGAAGAACCATTAACTACCATCTTCTATCGATACAGCTATCGATTTGATTTAAATGCATATAATTCCACCTATTTATTAGTAAATACACCCTAGGGACGGTAAAATTTTGTTTTATTGACTATCGGTACATTTACTCTCGAACCTTACGACCATCCTGGGAAAAGAAACGATTCTACACAGCATCTTTACTGTGTCAATATTAGTAGTGGGCTTAAGATTAGGTATAGGAAAATATTTGACTTTGGGATCAAAGAACCATTACATATTATTACATCTTCTATCGATTTAACTATCAATTTCATTTGAATGTATTTTGTTTCACCTATATATCGGCACATTTAAACTTGAAACGATAAAATGCGTGAAAATAGCAAAGGTACACAAGAACTAAGTAGCTTTTGCGTCGACACGATTTACGAATATTTTATGAGGATTCCGCTTTCTTCGGACACGACAAGGGCAGTAGCCAACAACGCCTTTACTGCTGAAACATATACATATTAATTATATTATATCTTTCCTGTATCTATTTTATATACAATTTTTGTAGCAAATCGACTTAATATTTTTAGTATTGTATCCCTCCCCTCATTGTATTATTGGAATAATTTATTCCAAAGAGAAAGTACGCGGATTCTCCTTGCCATTGTCATACATTTAATATGACTGTAATCTAAGTAATGTGTTAATTTTAAGCCGAAGAAAGAACGCGGAAGTAATTAATTTTATCTGAGATTGGAAACCGATCGAAGTCGTCAACATTGTTAGTGTTTTGTATCTCAAAATGGAAAAAAACGAAGATAAAATCATTGACACATATGTCTGCCTATCATAAATGTTGAGATTGACATTGAAACATGTAACTGACCATAGAAGATAGAAGAAAATATTAATTCGCGTATTTTTCAGTAGCTAAGGATAGAACATTTCTAATTTAATTTTAAAGTGACCAATTAATTATTCAACCACTTTTTTTACTTCATGTATCATTTGGGTTATGGTCTAAATGGTAACATTAGGTACAAATAACAAAAATATATATGAAAGGTCAATTTTTAAATTTATCTTTTTATACAGGACATTCTAACACTCGTAATAAAAATTTGTCAAATATTCATAGTTTGCATTAAAAATCTTAGATAGAGATACGACCGTACTTCGTCCCAAATTTGAATGAAATTGTATTTAAAAATTAAGTTGAGTACACTCAGTTTATGTTGGTTTTAGTTGACAATAGATGTGTAAATCCGAAAGTACATTTACGAACCACCATTCTCAGTATCTAATAATTTGTGCCATGTTAATTTATAAAATATGCTTGTGATATACATTATTCCTTTACCGCGTCACAGAGAATATAAGTAAATATAGATTAAATTCAATAGATATATTTTATTGTCCATTCAGTTTTATATTAAAATTATAGCAAAAAACTATAATACATCTTCACATAATTTTATGTAGCACATATCTGAAACATATAACTCAAAATGTTCAAAAAATTCATTGTTTCATGATTATTTCTTTATTTTCTTTATTACAACATATCGTACTTTTCATTTGATATAAAACTCCCTTCGGTACTTTTATGCTCGTTACTCAAAAGTAACGATTGTGCCGGTAAATGAAATTAATAAACTTAAAAAATGAAATAAATTACCCTAAATGAAATTAATTACCCTTAAAAAATTAATAAACCTTACCCTAACTTTTGAAGTATTTTATTTTCAAAAATATTCAAATCTCTTGTTGAGTCATTACCAAAAATCCTACAAATAAAATAAAATGTGTGCAACCACACACGCCATAAAATGTACACCTCCTTGTAAATAAATATATAACTATATAATCACATACTTGCAACAAAAAGAGGGAATCAGATTCTATTAGCTTTTGAAAACTACAATTGTCAATCCCTAGAAAATCTGCCCGTTGTATTAATTTTATTGATGATCAATGTAATAGCTATATTTAGTTCAAAAAAAAAATATATATATATATATATACGATGTTACACGTGTGATACTTAATACGAATAACTAGCAAATAATAATGGAACCCGGTATGGCATATGGATATAAAAAAAAATCAAATGCTAAATGAATTATTAAAACTAAATGAATTATTTTTAAATTACACACATTTATGAAACAATCGATTTAGTTTCCACTTACTATATCAAAAATCTTATGTACTCATATCAAGTGAGCTCAGACAGTCTTGGTAACGCTGGTCGGTCGACCAGCGTATACAATCTAGAATTATGCAATATTGATTTCTATATGATTTAATTCAGCTAACAGTAACTGCTCAAAAATAAGAGTAATATTTACATTGCAGTAATATTTACTCCACACCTGATAGCCAACAAAGTTTGTATTCGAAGATAAACACGAAGAGTAAAACGTTTTACGCTGACACTAAATGGTGACTTAAATTTTAGGTAATTAGTGTTTGGATTTAAATTTTATATAAAAGTTCAATATTGAAAATGGAAAATATTAAAATACATAAAATATATTATATATGTTTAGGAACTTTTTCAGCTTTTTCTATAAATGGTTGGAAAAATAGTGTTGGGGATTCAAATTATACAATAAGCCCAAAAGAAGCTTAATATGTAACAAAGAAGCTCGAAAATAAAACTTTTTTCACGGAAAAACGGACTACTATGCCGCTGTTTTATACTTACATTTCTGGGCAATCCAAATATATTTGAAACGAAAACTTATTAACGATGATAATGACCATATTCAGTGTTTTGAAAGCTATTACTTAACATCAAATAAGCTTTAATTAAACTCTTAAATAAATATACCCAAATACACAGATATTCGAGAATATATTAATTACAAACATAAACGTGATGATGAAAAATAAAGATACTTGATTTTAGCGAAATGCTATGTCCAGGAAAAAATCTGAATAGCAAAATATAACTTTCAAAATCTAGATCCAATCCAAATCCAAGTAAACGTTAAGATTAAATTTCAATCTAAATTATAACTGCTATTTAGTACTCGTATTTCCTTACAAATGTGTATATAAATAGACCGCATTGCTTAAAAATAACAATACAGTATTAGATTCAGTAATAAATTCTCAAAATTTAAAAATAAACAGAACATTTTTTTTTTATTTTAGGGTAGTAAAAGATTTCAGTGAAAAAAAGAAGAATTTCGAATAAAAATGGGAGCAAAAAGCAAGTAGAAATTGTATAAAATTCTAGGGAGTAACTGATTTTAAAAATTATGTGTACCGTTGCACTTTATATTTATATCATAGTTTTACTGTTAGATAGAAAAGAATTATTCTAGACGGTCAAATGAAGTTAATTCATTTGTATGGGCCAGCAAATGTGAGAATATTTAATTCGATAAAAAAATTCACGGTAAGGCCATGTTAGTTCCAAAGGTAACGTGTTAACATGAAAGTATGTGAGTCCTAAATATCTGCTTATGCGGTGAGGCACTTTCTCTCCTTAGCTTTGGTTTACTATAAAGTGAGCTAAAAATTGTCCCCGTAAATTAAATAAAATGCCATTTGCACCGTCGGACATAATACCGTAAGGATCTGCAACCTCCGAGCATCCTGAATAAAGGACATACTTCACGGTTGGCTTTATGCACGATTTCGAGCGAAATTGGTTTTCATGTTGGTAAATACATAAGGTGTTATATAAGGGTGATATTATGTAAATTAAACCCTGTTGCTCTCGGACTAAGCGTTTCCGCATAAATATTATATGTACATCCGTTTGGACCAAGAACATATGAAAATTCATCAAAACTATATATGTTCTTTTTATATGAACTTTGGTCTTAATATTTTTTAGGGTCATGTACATTAAAAGGTTTAAAGATTATGGATAACACATTACAAGAAAAAGAAAAAATACGTAAAGCTTCCACGTGGCTTTGTGGTTTTGACCAACTGGATTAGAAAATCTATGGAGTTCCTCATTATATTTCTTAGTTTAGGTTCAAGTTAAAATATGTGATAACACACGAAAGAATGAAGGCGTATATAAATTCACTTTTTATACTTTTTGAAGTACACGGCTATAAAAAATGTTAAGACTTTAAAACCCATGTAAATAGAAGAACATCAACTCATAGTGAATGTACAAATTGTTATATATGAAAGTGAGGAAAATTGTGGAAATTCAACAAAGATCTATTATTATACGAAATAAATATTTTTCATACGAAGATGCTAATTCCAGAGCAACAGGGTGCAGTTTGCATCAGTGTGATAATTTACCAACATGAAAAGCAATTTCGCTCGTCATTATGAATAAAGCCACCTGCGAAATATGCTCGTTAATCATGACGCTCAGAGTGTGCAGGTTCTATGGCGCTAAGTTGAACCGGGAACTGGCACTTTATGTGATTTACGGGGACATTTTTTTAAATTCGTGACACTTCTATAGCAAAGGAAACCCACAGAGAGTAAGTGCTTCATCGCATAAGCAGATGTGTAACGTTTATATTTTCGTAGGAACACATTATGTTCGGTGCTAAAATGACCAGGATATTTGCCGTGAATTTTATAACTGAAGTATATATTCTTAAGTTATATTATATTGACTATATAGATACAATAATTTTACTTGATCATGTAAATGTCAAATACCTCTATTTCTTAATGATTTGATTTACGTTTGTAATGTTATAAAATTTCTATGTATTTGGGTTTATTTCTCAAAGATTCCGATTAAAACTCTTTGTTATCATCTAATAAGTTTTAAAACATTGAAAATCAAATAACGTTTTTATTATTGCAAATTAGCTGTGGTTTATGTTTAAAATAAAATCGTACTAAGCTGTTTTTGAAATTTCGTTGTATCTCGTAGATCTTTATTTTACAAAAATTAGCTCTTTAATTATATATCAGAACTATAAACATATGTGAAACAGATATTGTATTGTTTAAGTATTGTGAACTGGTTCTTATTATCATGCCCATAATTGAATATGCATTTCTTTGTAATTTTTGAAAAAAATATAATTCTAATATTGGTAAACACATATACCTACGCAACTCATATTATATGGGTAATATTGAATATTGAAGAGAGATTCAAATAAGTGTGATAAAATCTGTAAAATAATTTGTAAATATATTTTTACTTTAAATAACTTAAAATGATACTAAAAAATTTCCTCTCATACTTTTTCTGAGCTTCTGAGACTGGCAGTCTTAAAAGACTGGTGCATTTAAAAACTTGTTGTTATGCAAACACCATCTAGTAAAACACGCTTGGTTAACTTTCATCAATTGTAATCATTCTTTCTAGTATATACTATAGAGTAATAACAGGCAATATGCTACTTTCTAAATCTACCGAGAATGATTTTTGAGTAATCCTTAAAATAATGATTTACAACATAAAATAGAGTTATAAACAACAACACAAAATATAATAATATTTTAGAGAAAAATAAAACATAACAGTGTAACAATCACATCCGAATAAAAAATATTTCGAGTGGTAATCGGTATTAATTTTCTTCGACTCTATGTGTACGGTTAGATATTTTCCTTTTCCTGAAGGAGCCTTCAAACCAGCTAATATACCTTCCATAAAGGTTTGCCGTAACGAACGTGTAAAGGCATCATGCCATAGAGTACTCCTTATGTAATATTCAGTGACCTAAGTCTCATCTAAATAAAATATATTGTTCGCTTTTCTTCTCTTACTTTCCAAATTATCCTTTTTTCCTCTACGTCGAATTGTCGTGTATCTGTATGTTTACTGTAGTAAGATCAACTCCGGTAAATTTAGACGTTTGCCTCGCAAGTATTTTTTATTTATTTATTTTTCCTTGAATTTATTCTGTCCTTTTTATTTATATACACTAATCAACGAGTTTTTCTTCTTTTAAAGTATTCCGTTTAGAGCGATTTTTATTACAACAATTAAAGATAAACTTAAAAAGTACAAATAATTATGTAGCACACCGAACTTAATACTATAAAATAAGCAATAATGTAATAAACTAACATTAAAAAAATATTGAATATATTTGGCCGTGATGTAGTATTATTTCTACTTTCTTTAATTTCTTTACCACGACCTAGGTTTCGTTGTATTACAACATCTTCAGGTGGGATATTAGGAAAGATCTTTGCTAATATCCCATGTTGTAATACAACTAAACCTAGGTCGTGATAAAGAAAGTAGAAGTAATACTACATCAAGTAGTTTCATTTAATTGTGATTAAAAAAATAATAATTAAATGATTTTACGAAACGCTAAAAATGCAGCAAAGTATATATTAAATTAAAACGTTACGAGCGAACTAATCTCTATAGATAACATGAATATTAAAATTATTAATAACGGAATTTTCATCCTGTTTTATCTATGGTAAACGTTTGATTCGTGTCCATGACCGATCAATTAATGAAGCGCACCGTTGCGATGGCGACGCAACGATGTACCGTCAATAAAAAATACGATTGATATGTTAAAAATCTCCTAAATCTATGTGGATATTGGCGTAATTAGTTTGACATCGATGTGAAAATAAAAATAATGAGTGTAGGAAGAACTTGTAAGATACAGACCATACGCTCGGATTTGTTAGTCCACATTGTTTAGTCCTTCATACATTTACATGTAACTTTTTCAACACAAATTTACTTATGTAAGAAAACACGTTCGGTCACTGATTTTATAAATTTTAAATAAGTATCAGATTATAACTTGTTAAAGATTTTGATATGAGCTAAATATTATATTTGCCTTAGCCACCACGGTCTTCTGCCTTTCAGCTCTCGGACACCTTTCGGTATTCGTGGTAATTGACGAATGATTCCTATTACAAGAGGTATTGTCTTTCAGAGCCCATTTTTGTGAGATTAAACATGATAAGTTACGATATTATAACCGTACGTTTTACTTAATATTTCGGCCAAATCAAGGTGTAATAAATCATAAATAATTTATGAATGTTGAAATACCCTGTCAAGAAACGAACCCTCAGCCGTTTAAACGGGCGCTATTATTTTACCTACTGCGCCATTATATATATAATGCCGAAATGTGTAGAAATAGAACAGTAAAGCTTCTTCTATGAACAGTAAATAATATGTACAGTAAATCTTCTTCTAATTTTCTATTTTTTATGTAATACATCTAATATTAAAAATAATCATGGAACTTATGCAGTAAAATGAAAGTTTACCTGTTGTATTGGCAATGAGTATAAAATATGCATTTTACACTGAAAAGTAATACTAACACTTATTTGACATGAGAATATGTTTACAATGTTAATTTTTTTTTATTAAAATATTGACACAAATAAACATGGAGACATGCCGAATATCGTATAAGTATATGTGTATGTAAAAAAATATAAACATTATAAAATAAATGAATAGCTTATATTCCCGAAATGTTTTATACGCTTGACGTTTCTGTACTCAAAATGAAGGGTTCTCCATTTCCCCCCCCCCTAAATTTCCCAATTTATGTCAGTGAAATAACGTTTATTAATAATATTTAAGACATATTTTGACGTGAGAGTTTATTAAGTTAATATAGCAATTACAATAAGAATATAAAATTATCTAAACCGTTTAACGTTCTTCAATGAATTCTTACAATGAATTTTGTAAATAGTCGTCGATTGAATGAATATACATTTGTGTCAACCATATTTTAACAATAAAATTGGATACGTTTATAAATATTGTCTTTTGAAATGGAATGGAGCGTAGTAGAGATATTCCTTCATATTAAATACATACTTTTTCAAACAAATGTTGCTTAGTTAAGCTGAGGACTTACCAAATATTTCCGAAAAAGTTTATCTTAGACTACTACTTATTGTGAAGAACTACTTATTGAAAAGTTGTGAAGATTAATATTGTTAAAGAAATTTTATTTTTCAACATGGTTTGTAGTATGTTAATTTTATTCCTATTGTATAACCTATATTCCCAACTTTAATTTTTAACCATTGTTAAAAAATATGATCCGATTAATTAGCATTTTTAATTTCAAGGATACAGACAACTTCGAAATCCAATTTTCTGCATGTCTTTATGTGCATTTGGCCTGTGCTCTATTATATTTTATGATTATGGAGTACTTATTTTGTGTTCCATGACTATAAATTTTTGTTTCTTTTTTTACAATAATTATACAACAATTATATAATAAATAATACAATAATTATAATGTACTTTATTATGGTTATAATACTTAAGAAGAATTAAAAATTTATTTTATCATATCTCAAAATTTATCCAGCCATTCTTTACTTTTTAAATGGTAATTTTCTGCACAAAAAGTGCACTATTGATTAAATAAATTTATTTTAAAAATTTAGAGCAGAGGAAAATAAATTTAATACGAAAATATTAGTGGAGGGTTGCTTTATTCTTATATTTCATTGTCCTTTTTAAAATTTTTCTTACACATCCGCTACAATTATAATATTTCAATATTGTTCTCATAGTGATTTTAACCGTTAAAGCGAAAAATTAATGGCATTCATAGCGGTCGATGGTGGAAAATTCAATTTTCTCCATTTTATTTTTCAACTTAGATTTTTACTGCTAATTTTAGTATGATCTATTCTGTTGCTAGGACATAAAATATGTGCAAAATTTCCACAAAAATAGAAAAAGATTTTCATCAAAAATGAATTTAGCTGTTTTGAAACTGAACATTTTAAATGACGACTCAGTTGAAATACGATAATAGATAGTCTTTAAAAGTCTACCGTAAGTAAAATATATCGTGCAGTTGGAAGAAGCACACATTCAAATTAAGTCTCTATTACCGTTTATTTTAAATACTTTTAATATTTATGTATACAATTGCAACTTAAATATTGTACGTGTAGCGCGTATTTTATTTTATAGGGTTGCAGCTTGTTTTCTAATTTTTGGGTTTGGAAACCACAAGAGGGGAAAAAAAGAACTCTTAAAATGATTCAATGCTGCGTCTGATTTTCTTTCTGTCACAGCCTTTTTTTCTATTTTATAAAGAGTTTTTGGCTTCATTATCATGAGAAGCGTAAAAGGATTTAATTGGTCCTTTTCATACTTTTTTATTTATTTTGTATGTTCTTGTTCAATTTTTTATGATTAGTAGGAGTTTTGCTGAATATTGTATTCAGCTATTTTGCTTAAAAATACATTTTTTTTTAACTTTTTGCAATTCAACTTTCACATCAGCTATATTAGAGATAGCGTATACGATTACCATTATACTTACATCGTTACGCAAAATTTATACGGAATAGTGTTTATCCCTTGGTTATTATTGTATTTTAAACCCCACATCCAAATTTAGATCGAACGCTTAAACGCAAAAATCTGCTAAAGTAAATAAAAAAACCTGATTCAAACTATATCTCCCTTTTTTAAATATTAGAATGCAAATAATTTAACTATAAAATATTTTTTAAATCAATGCTTATATTTCATATTCCTCTACAAATAATTATAATTATTGACAATTAACCATAGATATGGATTTTCAACTGTGCAACTTAATATGCGTCCATATTTCAAATAACACTATTACCGCAATATTCACTGCTATATTTGGCAAAACATTTCTATTATCAATGGCTAAATTATTTCTGTACAAAAAAAAGTTATTGTACTTCAAAATAAATAACTAATAATAAACTTAAAAGGAAAGTTCCATTAAAAATAAGCAAGTTATTATTTGTTATTTAGGACTTTAAGTATTGCATCTCTTACACGAATTGAATATACCGACACCGATGTAGTTATGTAAGTAACCAAATAATATTTAAGAGAACAATTTTTCAATAACCCTTGCTAAACTTGCTATATCTGAATTGGTTCAAAAAGATGATCTTAGATATTTCATTGTTGCACGGACAATTCTCATGTAGTAAATACCAACTAGTAATAAAGATATTGCGATCGCATTTGCAACAGTCAAGTTTTAATTTCCTCGCTATATTTATACGTATTTCAATGTATTTTTGTTAATAAGAAAAGTACGTTCTAAGTAAATTCTAAAAAAAGCAAATCTTATACATATAAGGCATGGCTTCACAGCGTCAATAACCATGCGCGAAAAGTATTAAAGGTCCCTCCAAGAAATCATGCCATCCAATCCACACGACTTCCCGATGCTTTGCGGCTATGTATAGAATTGTAAAAAATGCGCTTCCAAATACATTACTTTAAGAATATTTGAGTATTCTTTGATATGGAATTAATTTTTTTATATTGTTCTATAAACACACATAAATATCTAATAGCTTTTGAATATTTATTATCCGTACATTATAACATCGATATTAAAAAAAATAATATACTGAAAACTTGTCAATAAAACTAAAGGTTGGGAAAAAAATATTCACTCTTGTGCTTAAAATGTTACAGAAATTGAAAATAGTATAAAGTATGAATAGAACAAAAATTATCGCATATTACTGATACAAAAATTGATATTAAAAAAAGATAAAAATTATAATTTTGAAAATGACTATCCCAAATAAATAAATTGACATAAAAAAGAAGCCAGATAGCTTTACTTCCCTGATAAAATAATTAAGATCAAAAATGTTCCAAAGTTCTATTGAAATATTAGATTAAATTCGAGTTATATACAAGACTAAATAATTTTAAGTCAGTATTTCATAGACGCTATGTTCATATATATATTTTGTACATTACATATGATTCAGAGGCTTCAATTCATTTTAGCCCAAAAATAAAATTTACTTTTCAATATCAGAGTGCGCGGTATTGTACAGATAAGTTCTCAACCGTTGTTCGCGTATCTTTATTAGATTTGCACGAAAAATTTCGAGCCCTAACTTTTGATACTACCACAACTCAAAACCTAATTAATGTACCACGTTAAGGCTATAGTTATGCAAGAGGATAAACACCATATTGCGTTTAAAATTTGACAGATGTAGCTTTTATGGTTTATTTTAACAAGGAATAACTCAGTACTTGAGTACTTGAGTATTAAAATCTGTGACCTATTTTCAGTCGACTTGGAAAAGTTATAAAATAAATTAAAATATTTTGTTTCTTAATTTATAATTGTCAACACAATTTCTCCAATAAATTGTTTTATACGCCCCCATAGTCCAGTAAACATAGAAGGAAGTTACAACATAACTTTTTGGATTAGATTCTCTTACAAAATTAATATGGCAGTTCATTGGAGAGCATTTTGTATAAATTTTACTTGATCAATTACATATTAATTTTCTTTTTTTACTTGAATGATTTTCATTTGAACTCGTGTGTATGTATTGATTATGTCTACGCTAGATTACGCTTAACTTACTAAAAGTTATTATGTCTTGGTATTACACAGGACATGGATATATATATATATATATATATATATATATATATATATATATATGTATATATATATACACATATATATATATACATATATCTTTTTTTTCAAATTAGAGCACAAGTCTACTTGATGATGATTTGATAATTAACAAAGTAAGTAATTTATATATCACTAATCATCGAGGTTTTAAACATCAAGAATAATATTTTAACTTGCTTAATTAACAACTTAGTCTTTTAATTTAATACCATCTTTAATATTATAGGCACTTTGGTCTTTTATTAACTAATTGTTACTTTTATACTTATAACTAGTTTTAAAAGTTTTCAACTTTTTCAGGGCATTGTGATAAAATTATCTGCACGTGAATTTAGAGTTAATTTTGATTTTAATTGTAATAAATGAAATATTGATATATGATACGAGTTTAATAACAACAAAATTTTACTATTCAAGCTAAAAAATTAAAGATTATATTATGCAGTAGTTTCAAAAACGATTTCATTCTTTAAAATGGGTGAGCTTATGATGAAATGTGTTACATAAAGGAACTTACTCAAGTAGCTGCTGAAAATAAAGAAAAGAAACCAGTTGAGAAATGGCAGGAAGTATTTAAAAATCAAAATTTTCAGGACTTACTAAAATTAGTTTCTTTAATGTTTTCAATATTAATTTCTAATGCTGGGAATGAAAATAGTATTTTCAAGCGCCTATGACAAGGCTAGAAATATGTAATCGTAATATCACTCATAAGTACAAATTAAAATCAAAATTAACTTTAAATTCACGTGCAGAGAATTTTATCACAATGCCCTGAAAAAGTTGAAAACTTTTAAAACTAGTTATAAGTATAAAAGTAACAATTAGTTAATAAAAGACCAAAGTGCCTATAATATTAAAGATGATATTAAATTAAAAGACTAAGTTGTTAATCAAGTAAGTTAAAATATTATTCTCGATGTTTAAAACCTCTATGATTAGTGATATATAAATTAATTACCTTGTTAATTATCAAACCATGATCAAGTAGACTTGTTCTCTAATTTGAAAAAAGATATATATATATATATATATATATATATATATATATATATATATATATATATATCCATGTCCTGTGTAATACCAAGACATAATAACTTTTAGTAAGTTAAGCGTAATCTAGCGTAGACATAATCAATACATACACACGAGTTGAAATGAAAATCATTCAAGTAAAAAAAGAAAATTAATATGTAATTGATCAAGTAAAATTTATACAAAATGCTCTCCAATGAACTGCCATATTAATTTTGTCAGAGAATCTAATCCAAAAAGTTATGTGGTAACTTCCTTCTATGTTTACTGGGGGCGTATAAGACAATTTATTGGAGAAATTGTGATGACAATTATAAATTAAGAAAAAAAATATTTTAATTTGTTTTATGACTTTTCCAAGTCGACTGAAAATAGGTCACAGATTTTGATACTCAAGTACTCAAGTACTGAGTTATTCATTGTTAAAATAAACCATAAAAGCTACATTAGTCAAATTTTAAACGCAATATGGTGTTTATCCCCTTGCATAACTATAGCCTTAACGTGGTACATTAATTAGGTTTTGAGTTGTGGGAGTAACAAAAGTTAGGGCTCCAAATTTTTCGTGCAAATCTAATAAAGATACGCGAACAACGGTTGAGAACTTATCTGCGCAATACCGCGCACTCTGATATTGATAAGTAAATTTTATTTTTGGGCAAAAATTAATTGAAGCCTCTGAATCATATGTAATGTACAATATATATATATGAACATAGCGTCTATGAAATACTGACTTAAAATTATTAAGTCTTGTATATAACTCGAATTTAATCTAATATTTCAATAGAACTTTGGAACCTTTTTGATCTTAATTATTTTATCAGGGAATTAAAGCTATCTGGCTTCTTTTTTATGTCAATTTATTTATTTGGGATATAGTAATTTTTATGAACTTTTCAAACTAATTTTTATCTTTTTTTAATATCAATTTTTGTATCAGTAATATGCTACAATTTTTGTTCTATTCATACTTTATACTATTTTCAATTTCTGTAACATTTTAAGCACAAGAGTGAATATTTTTTTCTCAACCTTTAGTTTTATTGACAAGTTTTCGGTATATTATTTTTTTTAATATTGATGTTATAATGTAAGGATAATAAATAATCAAAACCTATTAGATATTTATGTGTGTTTATAGAACAATATAAACAAATTAATTCCAAATCAAAGAATAGTCAAATATTCTTACAGTAATGTATTTGGAAGCACATTTTTAACAATTCTAGACATACCCGTAAAGCATCGGGAAGCTCGCCGCTAAGCTTCCTGTCCACGTGACTAATAAGGCCGTTACGCTAGATATATCTCTGCGGCCTAAATACTGTATAAACTCCCTATTCGCGTCGTTTGGATAGGATGGCGTGATTTCTCTTGCAGGGACCTTTAATACTTTTCGCGCAAGATTATTGACGCTGTGAAGCCATGCCTAATATGTATAAGATTTGCTTTTTTTAGAATTTACTTAGAACGTACTTTTCTTATTAACAAAAATACATTGAAATACGTATAAATATAGCGAGGAAATTAAAACTTGACGGTTGCAAATGCGATCGCAATATCTTTTTTTACTAGTTGGTATTTACTACATGAGAATTGTCCGTGCAACAATGAAATATATAAGATTATCTTTTTCTACCACTTCAGACATAATAAGTTTAGCAAGGGTTATTGAAAAATTATAATCTCTTAAGTATTATTTGGTTACTTACATAACTACATCGGTGTCGGTATATTCAATTATTGTAAGAGATGCAATACTTAAAGTCCTAAATAACAAATAATAACTTGCTTATTTTTAAAGAAAAGTAAAGTTTATTATTTGTTATTTATTTTGAAGTACAATAACATTTTTTATACAGAAATAATTTAGCCATTGATAGTAGAAAAGTTTTGCCAAATGTAGCAGTGAATATTGCGGTAAAAGCATTTCTTGAAATGTAGACGCTTATTAAGTTGCACAGTTGAAAATGTATTTCTACGATATATTAACAATAATTATTTGTAGAGGAATACGAAATATAAGTATTGATTTAAAAAATATTTTACAGTTAAATTATTTCCATTCTAATATTTAAAAAAGGGAGATATAGTTTGAATTAGTTTTTTTATTTTCTTTAGCAGATTTTTGCGTTTAAGCGTTCGATCTAAATTTGGATATAGGATTTAAAATACAATAATAACCAAGGGATAAACACTATTCCGTATAAATTTTGCGTAACGATGTAAGTATAATGGTAATCGTATACGCTATCTCGAATATCAATAATTACTAATTATAAAGAATTGAACAAAGACATACAAAATAAACAAAAAAATACATAAACAAGTATGAAGAGGACTAATTAAATCCTTTCACGCTACCCACGCCAATGAAGCCAAAAACTATTTATGAAATAGAAAAAAAGGCTGGGACAGAAAGAAAATCAGACGCAGCATTGAATCATTTTAAGAGTTCTATTTTTTCCCCTCTTGTGTTTTGCAAACCCAAACATTGGAAAACAAGCTGCAACCCTGTAAAATAAAATACGCGCTACACGTACAATATTTAATTTGCAATTGTATACATAAATATTAAAAGTATTTAAAATAAACGGTAATAGAAAATTAATTTAAATGTGTGCTTCTTACAACTGCATGAAATATTTTACTTACGGTAGACTTTTAAAGACTATCTTTTATCTTATTTCAACCGAGTCGTCATTTAAAATGTTCAGTTTCAAAACACCTAAACTAATTTTTTGACAAAAATATTTTTCCATTTTTGTGGATATTTTGTACATATTTTATATCCTAGCAACAGAATAAATCACATAAATTTAGCAGTAAAAATCCAGGTTGAAAAATAAAATGAAAGGATAAAAAGGACAATTAAATACAATAATAAAATATTCCTCCTCTAATATTTTCGTATTAAATTTATTTTTCTCTCTAAATTTTCTTCTGCTCTAAATATTTAAAATAAGTTTATTTAGTCAATAGTCAGTTTATGTTAGTTATGATTTCCTTTTTGTACAGAAAATAACCATTTAAAAAGTAAAGAATGCCTGGATAAATTTTGAGATATTGTTGTAAAATTTTTCATTCTTGTTTCTTTTTTTAAGTACTATTACCATAATTAAGTATATTACAATTATTATATTAAATATTGTATAATTATTGTAAAAAAAGAAACAAAAATTAATAGTCATAAAACACGAAATAAGTACTCTATAATCATAAAATATAATAGAGCATGGGCCAAATGCACATAAAAACACACAGAAAACTGGGTTTCAAAGTTGTCTGTATCTTTGAAACTTAAAATGCTAATTAATCGGAAACTCTTAACCAGATGGCACAGGAACTTTTTCAGATTGTTTATCGATGGTTAAAAATTAGAGTCGGGAATATAGGTTATACTATAGGTATAAACTTAATATACCACTAAACGATTCTTCTTCACAACTTTTCAATCAGTAGTTCTTCTTAATAAGTAGTACTTTAAGATTATTTTTTTCGGAAATATTTGGTAAGCCCTTAGCTTAACTAAGCAACATTTGTTTGAAAAAGTATGTATTTAATACGAAGGAATACCTTCAGTATGCTCCTTTATATTTCAAAAGACAATATTTATAAACGAATCCAATTTGATTGTTAAAATATGGTTGACACAAATGTACATTCATTCAGTCGACGACTATTCACAAAACTCATTGTAAGATTTCATTGAAGAACATTAAATGGTTTAGATAATTTTATATTCTTATTATAATTACTACATTAACTTAATAAACTCTCACGTCAAAATGTCTTAAATATTATTGTCACAGCGTTATTTCACTGACATAAATTGGGAAATTTAGGGGGGGGGGGGAATGGAGAACCCTTCATTTTGATTACAGAAACGTCAAGCGTACAAACATTTCGGGAATATTTTCGAAATGTCGATCCAAAAAATATCTAAACCATATATACTATTAATTTATTTTATAATGTTTATATTTTTTTACACACATATATTTATACGATATTCGGCATGTCTTCTTGTTTATTTGTATTATTATTTTAATAAAAAAAAATAACATTGTAACATATTTTCATGTCAGATAAATGTTGGTATTATTTTTCAGTGTAAAATGAATATTTTATGCTCTAATTTTACCTGTTATACTGCCAGTATAACAGGTAAAATTTTATTTTGGTGCATAAGTTCTATGATTATTCTTAATGTTAGATGTATTACTTTGTGGTTAGATGTATTACATAAAAAATAGAAGATTAGAAGTAGCTTTACTATTGATATTCGGCACTATTTATACACATTTCGGCATTATATATAATGGCGCAGTAGGTAAAACAATAGCACCCGTTTAAACGGCTAAGGGTTCGTTTCTTGACAGGGTATTTCTACATTCATAAATTATTTATGATTTGTTACACCTTGATTAAGTAAAACGTACGGTTGTAATATCGTAACTCATCAAGTTTAATCTCACAAAAATGGACTCTCAAAGACAATACTTATTATAATAGGAATTATTCGCCAATTGGTGGAATTATTCGCCGAAAGGTGGCCGAGAGCTGAAAGGCAGAAGACCGTGGTGGCTGAGGCAAATCTAATATTTAGCTTATATCAAAATCTTAAACGATTTATAATCAGATGCTTATTTAAAATCAGTGACTGAACGTGTTTTCTTGAATAAGTAAATTTGTGGTGAAAAAGTTACATGTAAATGTATGAAGGACTAAGCAATGTGTGTCTAAGTAATGACAATTTGCATGAATCCGAGCGCACGGTCTGTATCATATAATTGCGGATATCTCTTGCTACACTTATTATTTTTATTTTCACATCGATGTCAAACTAATTACGCCAATATGCACACAGATTTAGTAGATTTTTAACTTATCAATCGTATTTTTTATTGACGGTACATTGTTGCGTCGCCATAGCAACGGTGCGTTTCATTAATGAAATGCATAGGTTTTTAATGTAAAAAACGCTCTAAACGGAACGCTTTAAACTCGAAGGACAGAATACACCTATTGAAAAATATATAATAAAAAAATAGGTGCGAGGCAAACGGCTAAATTTACTGGAGTTGATCTTACTACAGTAAACATACAGATATACAGCAATTCGAGTTAGAGAAAAGAAGGATAATTTGGAAAGTAAGAGAACAAAAGCGAACAATATAGTTTATTTAGATGAGACTTGGGTCACTGAATATTACATAAGGAGTACTGTATGACATGATGCCTTTACTCATTCGTTACGACAAACCTTTATGGGAGGTCTATTAGCTGGTTTGAAAGCTCCTTCAGGAAAAGGAAAATGTTTAACTTCAGGAAAAGGAATATTTTTCATTGTGATGTGATTGTTACACTGTTATGTTTTATTTTTCTGTAAAATATTATTGTATTTTGTGTTGTTGTTTATAACTGTATTTTATGTTGTAAGTAATTATTTTAATGATTACTCAAAAATCATTACCGGTAGATTTAGAAAGTAACATATTGTCTGTTATTACGCTAGGGTATATCCTAGAAATAATTATTACAATTGATGAAAGTTAACTAAGTTCTTTTATTAGTTGGTATTTTCATAACAACAAGTTTTTAAATACCCCAGTCTTTTAGACTGCAAGTCTCAGAAGTACAGAGAAAGTATGAGAGAAATTATTTTTTTATATCATTTTAAGTTTTTTAAGGTAAAAATATATTTACTAATTATTTCACAGATTTTATCACATTTATTTGAGTCTCTCTTCAATATTAAATATAACCCACTTAATATGAGTTACGTGGGTATATGTGTTTACCAATATAAAAATTATATTTTTTTCAGAAATAATGAAGAAATACAAAATAAATTATGGACATGAAAATAAGTAAAAGTTCACAATACTTAAACAATACAATATCTGTTTCACATATGTTTATAGTTCTTACATAAAATTAAAGAGTTCATTTTTGTAAAATAAAGATCTACGAGACATATAACGAAATTTCAAAAACAGCCTACTACGATTTTTTTTTCAAACAGTAGTCATAAGCCCAGTTAATTTGCAATGATAAAAACGTTATTTCATTGTTTTATTAGATGACATCAAAAAGTTTTAATCGAATCTATGAGAAATAAAACAAAATACATATTTGATAACATTACAAAAGTAAATCAAACCTTAGAAAATTAAGGTACTTGACATTGGTGAAATAAGTTCCTAATTATGACATCTACGTGATCTAATAAAATTCTTTCATCTATATAGTCAAACGAACTTAAGAATCTAAGTATTCTATTCTATGGCGACGCAACAACGTACCGTCAATAAAAAATACGATTAATAAGTTAAAAATCTACTAAATCTGTGTGCATATTGGCGTAATTAGTTTGACATCGATGTAAAAATAAAAATAATAAGTGTAGCAAGAGATATCCGCAATTATAAGATAGAGAAAGTGCGCTTTGATTCATGCAAATTGTCACTACTTAGACACACATTGTTTAGTCCTTCATACATTTACATATAACTTTTTCACCACAAATTTACTTGTTTAAGAAAACATGTTTAGTTCAGCTGATTTAAATGAAGATTTTGATATAAGCTAAATATTAGATTTGCCTCAGCCACCACGGTCTTCTGCCTTTCAGCTCTCGGCCACCTTTCGGTATTCGTGGTAATTGACGAATAATTCCTATTATAATAAGTATTGTCTTTGAGAGTCCATTTTTGTGAGATTAAACTTGATGAGTTACGATGTTACAACCGTACGTTTTACTTAATCAAGGTGTAACAAATCATAAATAATTTATGAATATAGAATTATCATGTCAAGAAACGAAAACTTAGCCGTTTAAACGGGTGCTATTGTTTTACCTACTGCGCCATTATATATAATGCCGAAATGTGTATAAATAGTGCCGAATATCAATAGTAAAGCTTCTTCTAATCTTCTATTTTTTATGTAATACATCTAACCACAAAGTAATACATCTAACATTAAGAACAATCATGTAACTTATGCACCAAAATAAAATTTTACCTGTTATACTGGCAGTATAACAGGTAAAATTAGAGTATAAAATATTCATTTTACACTGAAAAGTAATACCAACATTTATCTGACATGAAAATATGTTACAATGTTATTTTTTTTTATTAAAATAATAATACAAATAAACAAGGAGACATGCCGAATATCGTATAAATATAAGTGTGCGTAAAAAAATATAAACGTAAAAAATAAATGAATAGTATATATGGTTTAGATATTTTTTCGATCGACATTTCGAAAATATTCCCGAAATGTTTGTACGCTTGACGTTTCTGTAATCAAAATGAAGGGTTCTCCATTCCCCCCCTCCCCTAAATTTCCCAATTTATGTCAGTGAAATAACGCTGTGACAATAATATTTAAGACATTTTATTAAGTTAATGTAGTAATTATAATAAGAATATAAAATTATTTAAAATATTTAATGTTCTTCAATGAATTCTTACAATGAGTTTTGTGAATAGTCGTCGACTGAATGAATGTACATTTGTGTCAACCATATTTTAACAATCAAATTGGATTCGTTTATAAATATTCTCTTTTGAAATATAATGGAGTATAGTGAAGGTAATTCCTTCGTATTAAATACATACTTTTTAAAACAAATGTTGCTTAGTTAAGCTAAGGGCTTACCAAATATTTCCGAAAATGTTTATCTTAGAGTACTACTTATTAAGAAGAACTACTGATTGAAAAGTTGTGAAGATGAATATTGTTGAAGAAGTTTTTATTTTTTAAAATCGTTTAGTGATATATTAAGATTCTATTACCTATTGTATAACCTATATTCCCGACTCTAATTTTTAACCATCGATAAAAAATCTGAAAAAGTTCCTATGCCATCTGGTTCGGATCTTAGGATTAATTAGCATACAATTTCGACACCCAGTTTTCTGTATATCTTTACGTGCATTTGACCCGTGCTCTATTATATTTTATGATTATGGAGTACTTATTTTTTGTTTTATGACTATTAATTTTTGTTTCTTTTTTTACAATAATTATAATATACTTTATTATGGTTATAGTACTTAAAAAAAAACAAGAATGAAAAATGTATTTTATAATATCTCAAAATTGATCCACCCATTCTATAATTTTTGGTAATTTTCTATATAAAAAGAAAATCATAACTAACACGAACTAACTATTGACTAAATAAACTTATTTTTAACATTTAGAGTCGATTCAAATAAATTTAATACGAAAATATTAGAGGAGGATTGTTGTATTCTTGTATTTCATTACCCCTTTTAAAATTTTTCTCACACATCCGCTACAATTATAGTATTTCAATAATCTTCTCATTGTTAACCGTTAAAGCGAAAAATTAATGGCATTCATAGCGGTCGATGATGGAAAATTCAATTTTCTCCATTTTATTTTTCAACTTGGATTTTTACTGCTAATTTTAGTGTGAATTATTCTGTCGCTGTGTTATAAATAATGTGCAAAATAACCACAAAAATAGAAAAAGCTTTTCGTCAGAAAATTAATTCAGCTGTTTTGAAACTTAACATTTTAAACGACTACTCGGTTGAAATAAGATGATAAATAGTCTTTGAAAGTCTACCGTAAGTAAAATAAATCAAGGAAAAAAAATCTAAGTATAAAGATATAAGTAAATACAAATTGAGATTCTATAACCGTTTATTTTAAATACTTTTAATTTTTATGTTGAGTTGTTTAGTTTCAACTTAAATATTGTACACGTAACGCGTATTTTATTTTTTCAGGGTTGCAGTTTGTTTTCCAATTTTTGGGTTTGCAAACCTCAAGAGGGAAAAAACAGAATTCTTTTCAAATTATTCAATGCTGCGTCTGATTTTCTTTCTGTCACAGGCTTCATAGACGTGGGTATTGTAAAAGGATTTAATTAGTCCTTTTCATATTTTTTTATTCATCTTGTATACTTTTGTTCAATTATTTATTTAGTAATAATCTTTTTGATTAGTAGGAGTTTCGCTGGATATTATATTTATAGGTCTATTTTGCTTAAAAATACTTTTTCTTAACTTTTTGCAATTCAACGCTCACATCAGCTATATTACAGATAGCGTATACGATTACCATAATACTTACATCGTAACGCAAAATTTAATGTATTTGAAATCCCTCATCATCTCAAATTTAGACCAAACACTTAAACGCAAAAATCTGTCAAAGTAAATAAAAAAACTTGATTCAAAACATATGTCCCTTTTTTAAATATTAGAATGTAAATAATTTAACTATTAAATATTTTTTAAAACAATACTTATATTTCGTGTTTCCGTACAAACAATTATAATTAATGTTAATAAACCATAGATATACATTTCGAACTGTGTAACTTAATATGCGTCCATATTTCAAACAATACTATTAACGCACTATTCACTGCTATATTTGGCAAAAGTTTTCTATTATCAGTGATTAAATTGTTTCTGTACAAAATAAAAGTTATTGTACTTCAAAAGAAATAACCAATAATAAACTTTACTTTCCTTCAATAATGAGCAAGTATATTATTTGTTATTTAGGACTTTTGGTATCGCATCTCTTACACGAATTGAATTATTGTATACCCATCTAGTTATTTAAGTAACTAAATAATATTTAAGAGATGAAATGTTTTCAATATCCCGTGCTAAACTTATTATGTCTGAAGTGGTTGACAAAGATAACTTTAAATATTTATAAAAAAGATATTGAGATCGCATTTGAATAGTCAAGTTTTAATTTCCTCGCTATATTTATACTTATTTCAATGTATATTTGTTAATAAGAAAAGTACGTTCTAAGTAAATTCTAAGAAGAGCAAATCTTATACATATAAGGCATGGATTCACAGTGTCAATAATCTTGCGCGAAAAGTATTAAAGGACCCTCCAAGAGAAATCACGCCATCAAATCCACACGACACGAATAGGAAGTTTATACAGAATTTAGGCCTCAGGGATATACCTAGCGTAACGTTCTTATTAGTCACGTGGACAGGAAAGCTTAGCAGCGAGCTTCTCGATACTTTGCGGCTATGTCTAGAATTGTGAAAAATGTGCTTCCATTATTGTAAGAATATTTGACTTTTTTTTGATATGGAATTAATTTTTTTATATTTTTCTATAAACACAAATAAATATCTAATAGATTTTGAATATTTATTATCCTCACATTGTAATCTCAATACTAAAAAAAATAGTAATATACCTAAAACTTGTCAAGAAAATTAAAGGTTGAGAAAAAATGTTCACCTCTATGCTTAAAAGGTTACAGAATTGAAAGTAGTATAAAGTATGAATTACTAGTACAAAAAAAAATTTAGCTTGGAAAGTTTATAAATATTACTATATCTCAAAGAAATAAATTGACTTCAAAAACAAAAGTCAAAAATAAGTTATAAAACAAATTAAAATACTTTTTTTCTTAATTTATAATTGTCACCATAATTTCTCCAATAAACTTTCTTTTACGCTTCCGTAGTCCAATAAATATAACGAAAACTGGAAAACTAATTTGAGAAGGAAGTTACCACATAACTTTTTGGATTAGATTTTCTGACGAAATTAATAAGGAAGTTCATTGCTGAGCATTTTGTATGAATTTTAATTGATCAATAATATAGAAATTGTTTTTTTACTTGAATGATTTTCATTTGAACTTGCGTGTATGTACTGAATATACTTACTCCAGATTACGCTTAACCTACTAAAAGTTATTACGTCTTGGTTTGATTATACGGGACACGGATATATATATATATATATATATATATATATATATATATATATATATATATATATATGTGTGTGTGCGTTTCAAATTAGAGCACAGGTCTATTTAATGACGGTTTGATAATTAACAAAACAGTCACTCAATTATAATATTTCAAAAAACTAAAAATTCATTAACAAATTTGATTTTCCTAAGTCTTCTAATTTAATATCATATTTAATATTATAGGCTCTTTGGTCTTTTAACAACTAATTGGTATTTTTATACTTATAACGATTTTAAAAGCTGTCAGTTTTTTCCGAGCATAGTGATAAAATTCTCTACACATGAATTTAAAGTTTAATTTGATTTGAATTTCTACTTTTGAGTGATATTACTATTACATTTTTCTGTATGATGAACCGTCCATCCATATTCACGTTAAATTCTTGTATACTGGTTTAAAATTAAACTGATGACTAACATGTCAAAATCTTTTTGTGAACAATATATAATTGTTTCGTAGATGTAGTATATAGACTTATAGCTTATTCCTCATTATTTCGATATTCTTCCAGTCTTTCTTTATTTTCTTTATCTATGACGTACTCGATTTTTCAAAGGACCATTGTGGTTGACGCGATAATAAGGACAGTGGGGTCCATAACTTCTGGCGAGTGTACCGGGGTCGCACAAAATATAATATATACTACTGTACTAAACTCTAGTTCAGTTTGTGTTGTGAATTCATTTCAATGATTAATTTTACAGGTCAATACAAACTAAGAAAAAAAATGATACCCTTGTTTGTATACAGTTATTTTTAAACTTCTATTAAATCAAGTGTTTTGTTATCGACGTGGAGTACTGATTTTTTATCGATTCGGTGAACTCTCTCCAGACTTCATAGTCAGCAGTAATCGATTTGATCAAAATCGAGGAAGTTATTCCAAACAGGTATATTGAATGCTGAGCTTTCAGTATTGCCCGCTTTTCATGCTTAAGACCATTTCATTTCGTTTTTGAATACGAACAAAAAGAGTTCCGTAGCTATCCACATTTATGCAAGGTAAGAGAAATAATTTTGCTTGAAATTTCTAATGAAATTAAGAATTTAAGTATATAAAATTTATTGGGATGATCCTAAATTATGGCTGAAAAATTCACACCCGAAAGGAAGTTGGTTGACAAAGAACTTCAATTTCATTCAGGTTTATTGTTACGATTCCGTACCACAAAAGTAAAAAAGACACCCTTGTACATTGTCCGTCTGTATATCTGTCTGTCAAGAAACTTTTTCTTCGAAACACTTTGAGGCATGAAGTTGAAATTAATATCAAATACTTAGGTGTACAGATCCTTCAAACCGTAAATAAATCAAGTTTCTAAGTCAATGCAATATAAAAAAACTCAAAAATACCACCATTTAAACCGCAATTTTGACAATTTTAAGTAAATCAAAAACTATAGGTTATTTCCCGTTGACCTGGAATCATGAAATTTGGCAAGAAGTACAATTAAAAATACCAAAAATCGTTAATTTGTAGTTACATCACATAAAACAAAATATTATTTTTAAAGATGTGTACGTGAAAAATATAGTAGGTATATATTTGTTTTTCTACAAAATTAAAATTTTGTAAATAGTTCAAAAGGAATATTATATAACATTAAATGTTTAAAAATTTGTAAATGCGTACGAAACCCTAGTAGTGTGTGTTCATAATTAAAAGAGAGTTAAATCAACAACTCTAATAACAGGCGAGCATAGATGAAAATACGTGTATTTATATCAGCAAAGAAACCGAGTGAGGTTGCAATGATATGGTAATACTGGAATACTATAATTTAAAATTCCGTAATAATCGCATGGTACAAATGTAACAATTTTTTGCTTATTTTTTGTCATAAATAAATATTAACTTTCAGATTTTCTGACACAACTATTTTAAATTACGTTTATTATTTTTAATTATTAATTTACTGTTTTAAATTATTAACTTTTGTAAATTACGACCCCAATCTCCTCGATTGTCCTACGTTATTAAATTTATCACACCATTAGGTAAGTGTAATAATAATCACTTCTGTCACCTTCTAATGTGATACAGAAATATTTACAAAAAAACGTATCTAAATCATAAATTATTGAAAGAGACCTACGCTTTCAATATTAATTATAAATTAACAGATAACTTAAGTTCATAAGTAAACGTCGTTTTGCAAGTTTGTGTTCTGTCGTTTCGATGCAAATTAAATATTTTTCGAAAGTTAAAAATGTTAGCCAATTTGAATAAATTAAGCTTTATTATTTTATTACTTCTTGAATTGAGTAAAGAACTATCCTTTAGAGTAAAATAGTTTTTCTTTTTTAAAATACTAGGCTTCGATTATTTTTCTAATAAGTTGTAGGTAAACCATATCTTGGTTTTTTTGAAAACAAATTTGCTATCCTACGTTATTAAGAAGGACATTAATAAATCCTAATTTTAAGTGTCTTCCCAGCTTCCTTTTCAAGGTCCCTATCACAATTCATTTGATACCGAAAAAAATATTTTCACAATTTGATATCCTGTTCATGATCCACAGCCATAACACTTAAATATTTTTATTATCCTGCTAGCAAAGGCTATCATTTTATTGTCATATCTTGTATTCAGTGGTAACACCCAAATGTTAATTATTACTTTAATATAAAAATTCCCAATTTTATGTCAAAACTGGATCTATATCTGCACTCTCTTCTTCATATTTTCAGCAATTTATACCAATAAGCGATAAAGACTGTTTGTTATTTGTATTTACCATAATGGGTTGATTGATATGCAGACTTGTAAACTTGACATAATTTATAGTCTCTTTCTTTATATCATGAATTATGAATATAGAAACTTCTTAAATGCTAGTTACCTCTATAACTGCCATATAATAAAATAAACTAATTTTTTTGAAGAAAGCTACATACTTCACATAATTTTCATTTATTACAAAATATTACGGTCCTAGTTCTCTTAATGTTGTGAAAATGTATAATAATTCGATATTTTGGGACTCATATTGGTTAATTTTCTTTTCGGAAAACTTTCTCAGTATACGTAGGTTTATACGTTTATAAAAAAAAAACAAAATAATATTATGAACCAGTTGCTTAAATTTTTTAATAAATATAATAAGCAGATATCGTTTTCCAAATATCGACCAATAATTGAATATATATTTATACATGTTTATTTAAAAAGATCGGTCAAATAATCGATGTTAAAACCTAGATTAACTGTTATTTCATAGATTTTTATTTTGTAATAGAGATATATTTATAATATAAAGTTACTAGTCATGCAATTCATAACTTTCCTGGACCTAAAAATATATTGGCTGTGTATATGCTCTTCATAATCCTAAGTGATATTATAAAAAAATGCATTATAACGCGTAACAAAAAGGAAAACCTACGAAATTTTTTTCATGTGAACCGATGTTCAACATCCACAATTTGATACACCGTATCTAAAGCAAAGTCATTTTCACATTAGCTAAAGACCAAGTAAATAAAATAAATACATTTAGTTTATATTTTATCGGAAATTTGTTCAATTTTAGTTGTGAGTAGAAAGAACTTGATTTACAATCTGCTACGATTTGTGAATAAATTGTTTTTTATCATTTTTTTTTCGGTGAGGAACATATAGATTGATAGATATTGTCAGGCAATATAATTAAACTAATAATCAAAAACTTTACTATATTTACAATATTTTTATATAATCTTATTCCGCATTATAGGCAGATAGTACGAAGATTCCGTTATATCGAAAACTGCCTGAGCTGATGCCTGAACAGTATCTGCGTCGCAATTGACATCCACAACAGAAAGGGAATAAATAATAACAGAATACAGCCAGTTAATACCGCAATACGATTGCAGCTATGTATATAGGGATGAATAATATGTGAAAATTAATCAACAAGGGAAACTTTGTGGGTAGGAAATGAGAGACGGCCTAAAAAACGAATAGGTTTGAGGGAGAAATAAGAGAAGCATTGCAAAGTGATGAATTATGATATTGCTTCATTTGCTTAACTTTATCCGTCTTCAATTTAATGTGCATGAAAAATTGGATAAATGACTGTTCAACTCCGTTGGTCATTATTGATGATAAAAGCCGCCAATACCTTAAGTGAAAAATCAGTTCTGAAATTTTAAAGTGGAAATGAAGTGAATATCTAATAAATATTAACAAAATAGTTAAATATTCATCTCCATTATTTTAAACATCTCTTTCAACTATATTTTAGAATTGTATCGTATTTAGGTGTTTTCACATAAAATTAAAACACCACAATTGTTTTACCATGTCCATTCACAAATCTTACAATCGTTTAAAAATCTATATATTCAAGTTATTTTTTGGCAATTTCTCTTATGTTTTATTAATAAAAAGTATAAACGTTAAAGAATTCAGTAGGATTTCAACTTTATTGACAGATGTCAATAAAATATAGCCATAATCTCTACCATAATTTATTATAAATTTTTAATTAAAAATTACATATATATTACTAAAGAAAATCAATACAGCACAAAATAAAAAATTAAAATAACTAATAATGTATTCCTACACTATTGCCCATGTCTCACATTCTACGCAGCCTGGCGGTATGTTGATTCAAAGCATTTAACTTCAGAACCAGACAACGATTCAGGATCTGATGCAAATAAAAAAAAAACGTAAAAGAAGTAGAAAATTTGTTTTTCTTGTATAGTTCTAGTTAAAAACCAACGTTAAAATCACATCTAAAATTTTCTAACCACTGGATGGTATACAGCCTATACCGCCGCTTAGAATTGATCCAAAACTGACTAAATTTTCTATGCAAATTATCAAAGGAATAGTTTCTCCTTCAAAATAAATCTTTTTCCCTACACACATCTTTTTACCGTTTAAAACTTAATTCATTTGGAGTATGTTATAATATTCTCCTTCTAATTAGGATCAAACATTTTTTTATACTTATCTACTATTAATTTTACTAGCTGTTAAATGCATTAAAATAGTTTTCTAACCAAATTTTGGTGAAAATACAAAAATTAAAAGTAACTTATGACTTTATGAAGAAGGTAAAGCAGCAGCAATGTATCTAGTAATACCGTGGGAATACTTTTTTTATTTTTGGAAGAACTTTGCATTTTTTTGGAATATTCAATCGTGATACGTCTTTTTCGTGTGCATAATTTGGATAGCTTTATTCCTTAAATAATTATTAAGCCAGCAAAGCAAAACCACTTTCGTAGTTATAATATTAGTTAAGATTGTAATCTCTTTTGTTCGAGCCATACGTCTCGCATTGCGTCAATATCTACTTCTGGTTTTTACAGAAGTTTTTAAAATTGAGATAGTGACTTGTGTAAAAAATGCAAATTTTTAAAAGAAAAGAATAGAATCTGTACACATAGCTGCTTTATCATGGAAGCTCAATTTATTATGTTGGTAATGTCACAGTGAAGAAGTTTCAAAAGAACTCTTGTATGTGTATCACAAAAAATATTTTTTTCACTGTTATCGATATAACCTTTTTCTGAATACGAGACATTTTCCCGTAAACGTATTAATTAAATTAAAAAAATATAAAAAAGTTTAATGTACTTGAGTAATAATAGAAACCATTATATGAGAGGATATGAAATAGTGATACGATATATGGAACGAGTGACAGTTCTTTCGATATTTGTCTGTAAAATTTAAAAAAACTTTCTTTTAAAAGCAACTAATTAGATCCTTATACAGAGAAGTAGGAGAAAAAATAATATTTTCCTATATCCCACGGTTTATATGCTAAGAAATACCCGCCGAAACTCATAGGTTGTTATAAATCTCAAAAAGCGAAAAAAAATATTATCTCTTGACATACCAAATTGAATATTCATAATAGCATAGGAAACCCGTGAACTTTTACGGCAACTTGAATAATAAGCATCACTCGTGGGTGACTTTTCTGATAAAACCGATAAGGATTATATTTTTTTAGTAAGTCACATAAGTATGTAAAAGTGCCGCAATATTTCTGAAATCCTCGTGTTTATACTGTTGCCTTAAATATTAATTTACTAACATCTAAAAAGACGTATATTTTTTTAATGCAACTTATGTAATATATATATATATATATATATATATATATATATATATATATATATATATATATATATATATATGTTATATTATGATGCCACCTATGTACATTAACACCTTAATTTAGTGCACTGCATACGTTTCTTCGATGAAGAAAAAAAGTCTTAATTGTAAATAAAGGTTTAAAATAACTCAATTACCTAGTCCTCACAATTAAAAAAAATATGTAATAACGAAATTTAATTAGGCGTTATTTCACTTGAGAAACAAAATAAAATTGAACTCAAGAGAAAAATAAAATTCTACTCAAGTTTTCTTCAATGTCGAAAAAATAACTTTTAATTCAATGCTGCGTGTATCAATTCACTAATATTTACCACGTCCGTAGAAAAACCTCTAAGAAATTTCGATCAAGTTTAGTTCATTAATTTTAACTGGTTTTTCTTATTTTAAAATATTCTATTCCATCTGGACGATATTGCGAACGTGGTTATCAAGGAAATGGCATCAAAATATTATATCAATTAATAAAGCACCACGTTTATAAGCGGACGTAAATTTATTTTTGCCTGAGGAAACGAAAACGAAGGGAGGAAGTGTAAAGGAGACGGAAAATTAATAACTTTACAAACGTTTTAATTTTATGGCATTTATGAGTAAAAATGTTAACAGTATTAGGCGATAATGTTTTTGATAAGCCCTTATAATATACTGTTTATAAACATAACACACTGCTCTATTAATTTAATTCTACCTTCTATCATTAAAAGAAGGAAAGGGAAAATTTCGTGAAATGTTAACGGGAAAATCATACTTGAATAAAAATTAGCTAATATGTTGATAAAGAATTTCAGCTTGTTTCAATAAAAATTAATTGTACGTGATGTAGTAATATTTCCACTTTCTTTAATTTCTTTACCATGACCTAGGTTTCGTTTACAACATTTTCAGGTGGGCTATTAGCAAAGATCTTTGCTAATAGCCCACCTAAAAATGTTGTAAACGAAACCTAGGTCATGGTAAAGAAATTAAAGAAAGTAGAAATAATACTACATTACGTAGTTACATTTAATTGTGTACAATGAATGTATAAAATTAACGCCAAATATATTCAATATTTAAAAATTAATTTTTATTTGAAACCACATATATTTTACGATTTTAAAATAGAAAAGTGCACTTATATTAACTGACAATAATTTTTACTATAACTTATTTATTACTTATTATTTGTTTAAAATTTTAAGTCCTCATTTGGGAGTTTTTTCTGATCGCTTCGTTGTTATCACTTATATGCAATCGATTAGTTTGTACACGATATTCATGTAGACTAATTATAAGGTGTAACATCACAACTCTATTAAAAGTGTCTGTAATATATTAAATAAAAAAATGATCACTTAAGCCGTCCACACTTATATCTAACAAGTCGAGCAAATGTTAGCCTTGGAAAATATTACATTTTACCATTATTTAAGAGACGCATTCTTACATAAAATATTGATAAATTTTGAATCATATTTCTGTACCTACAATTTTATTCATTTAATTTTAAGGTAAATAAGCTTTCATGGAATACATTGTGGCACTGAAATTTTTTCCACCCAATCAAATTCAAATAAATTAATAACATTACATTGGCAACTAATAAACATGCCACTTTGCTTTAAGGGTTTCTGCCACTTTCTCGAATATCTCTGGTAGATTATACGAAAAGAGCGGCGGCTGATTATCTGTTCGGTTAGTAACTAAATTTGGATGGAAAAAAATGTCAATATAATTAATGGGTTATGCGTGCCGCAATTTCATAAATTTTAATATGGATCCACCCCAATCACTTTATTGCTTGAAAAAGATACAGATAGATTTGAATTTAAAACATTGCAAATAATTTTCATTCCTTTAATAATACAGAGACGCACACGAATTCCAAACCTCGATTAAAGCCTCGAATATTTAATTTTTACTCAACAATTATTTACTTTTTAACATATTTATGAACTGCATAATTTATGATATGAAACGCTTTTCGATTTAAGAAAAAGCGATTGGCCATTATAATGATTAGAATTTATTTTTGAATTCCTCCGTCATTCCTTATTTTCGAGTTTTAATTTTTCAGTTTCATTTCTGCTCTGTAATTATTTATTCCCGTTATTAATTCTAATTATGAAATCTTACATGTTCTTAAATTAATTATCGACACATGGGCCTCATCATGGGGCTATATTTATTTCTACTACATTACTCTGTTCCCCAAACAAACCCGATAATGGTTCCATTTAATAAAGGCTATCTTTAACTTATATTTTTCAGTTCGACGAAAACTATAAATAAAAAGTAATGTATTTAAAATATAATTTTTTTCCCTTTTTTGTGAACCAATGTCAAATAACTTTCCATCAATCTTCGTAAAAAATACTGGTTCGTCTATTTTACTTTTTTATTATATCCTATATTGGTAACTCTACCATAACAACCATTAGTTAACACTTGACATTACCACTTGTTGTTGACACTACTACTTGTTATAAATTGTGTTTTTTTTGAAGCATTAATAAATGCAAAACTACATGCAAGCTTTGAACAAAGAAAAGAATGATATTTCAAAGGAAGATACCATTAAGCATGTTATAATGAAATGAAACTTGTTTAAAATGGCGTATTTTAATCTGAATGGAAAGTAGTTCGATTCCTTTTTGTATGAAAGTATTGAAAGTAATTCGATACCCTTTTGTACAGGTACCCTTAAAACATGTTTGCCATTTATTTTAAATTGTTGATCCAATTTTGCTTGTTGTTATATTGTGTCACCATATAGTTTCAATATACACGATATCTGTTGAAACAGTTCAAACCTAACAGCAGAGTAAAAATCAAGTACGTGTCAGGATACATTCAAGTTTCAGAGTTTTTAATTCATGGTTGAAAAGTTAGAATGTGAGCGCATGAATTATAAAAAAATTTAAAATTTTCCACTATTTCAGTTTTGATTGAATAATTCTTTTGATATAACATTAATTTTAAATGAACGTATATATATATATATATATATATATATATATATATATATATATCTCATTTCAATTAATGAAATTAAGTAGAAGACAAAGCAATCTAACTTTCTTGCCACATGCCTTTTCTTTTAATCATATCTTTATAATATTCTGACGTCTGCGTCTGTCTAAAACAACACTGTGATTTAATTTTATTCTATGAAATTATAAAAGTCAATCTCAACATTTATTGTTTCGCATTGTTCTAACGTATGCCAAAAATAACTTTGAATAATTCAAATGGAAATGCGGTTTAAAGTTTGACAAAATTAAAATGTTTTTCGACACAAAATGTCTGCCCAAAATTCCCGAATGAATTCAACGTTTATTCCAAAAGCACCAAAATAGTTCCGTTCTGATTCAAATCTTATTTATAAATATAATAAAATTGTAGCACGAGGAATTCTGTACATGGAAAATATTTCAAAAATTGTGATTGATTTAGCGTATATAATGATAATAGAAGTTAGAAAACCTATTTTTCGAAATTTGTCTGTCTTTCTGTCGGTCTGTGTCTTAATTTGTTTTTCAATCAGAAATTCAATGCACGGCCATTGATGAAATTTGTCGAGGTAATAGTTTATACTCTGAATTATATGTGACATTTGGTACGATAATAGGTATAAACTATTACCGTACCAAATTTCATCAATTGTTTTTAACTGGATATTACAGATAACTTGGTGAATATTACAACATCGGTACTGCTGACGCTATCTATTAGTGTTTTTAGTAAATTTTATGCTCGTGGATATATTACGGTACTGCCAAAATCATCTGTTAGCGTTTTTAGTAAACTTTATACTCATAGAGTTCTGAGAAAACAAACATTTAAAAAAATTCCTGATAACTTTTCTTATACCGAATTTCATGCTAACAAACTTGCATAGGCACAGCTAGTTACAAATAAACCTTAATCAATACCAATTTAAACAATTAAATCTGCATTAATTTTATTGAGTTACTACTATGAATGGGCCAATCCAGGTGGTATATTAATTTATTTTAACAGGCGTCACTAAAAAATCCGATATTTGGACGTGTGGAAATCATCCAGATTTCTGTTAAACTTGAAATTCATGCAACATCATTAACGGATATCATTGGCGTGCTGTGGAAAACCATCAAGCGGGCCTCGCGAATCGTCGAGTTCTTCGTGGAAAGCAATATTCTTATACAATTGCGGGGTAAAACTCGTAAAATTAAAACAAAGTAACTTCGAGTGTCAACGTTGGTTTTCTGTGGTTGGTATTCCGTGAGAGTTTGTTAACTTCTTTGTGCAAAAAATGTAAGATCTAAAACATAAAATCAATAAGGTAAAATTGATTGCTCTGTCCGACGAGAAAAATAGTTTTTTTCCAAGTCGCATATTATAATCGTAGAACGACGACAAATCTATTAAAGGACACTACGAATTCATTAATATCAAAACATCATTAATGTATCGTTATACTTTCATTAAATTGTACGTTATTCATTGAAATTGTAACGAACAACTTATGCAAATCATAATGTAATAAATATTGATATATATATATATATATATAACAAGAAAAACTAATTCAATGATAGCCCAGAATGTTCTCAGAAATGTCCATTTAAAATGATGAAAATAAAAAATCATTTCAATAAAAAACATTCTAATCTCGAATGTTTTTTATTTAAATGATTTTTTCGTTAGTTCACTAAGATACTTTGCTTCAATGTGTAATTTGTTTTCGCAAATTGGCCCCAACAAAAAGAACACTGCGATTGAATTAAACGGAAATTTAACGAGTTCAACCGTGGCCGTATCAGTCAGTGATGGTGTGCGTGAGAGAGGTCCCTCATCAGCGATAACAGAAGAGTAACATTTATGCCGTGCAGTTTATTACAAAGATTGATAAGAAGTTAAGAATTGTTATTAGTCAAGTACACAACGTTTTCCAGGAACATTTAGGCGTCAGGAAACTTGGAGAATACCTCATGCTACGACAGAGACTCAAAAACACCCCCACGTTGATTGCTGTCGCGAAATGTTAGAGAAATTCGACTGAGGTCACTCATATTCTGCATTTGGTATTGACGCAGGTGGCGGAAGTTGAATACACTATTATAAACCCAAAATTAAGAGATAGTTTGCGCTATGGGTGTTTCTTTCTTTAGAATAGTCTACAAAGGTGAAGAAAGAAGTGCTGAAAACAAAGTTGATATCGATTTGGAGGAATGGATTACGGTGCAATGATTTTTCCACAGAATAAAGTAACAGTTACTACAGACATGTACACTAGTAATAGTTTGCCTGTTGTTTAGGAAAAAGTTTGAGAACCGCCTCCTCGTAATAAAATACTCCTTCGTCAAGATAAAGCCTCTTCACATTCAGACAAATCAAAAGTCGTATACTTGATTACATTGGATATAGAAATTATAGTCTATCCTCCGTACAGATTCCACTTCCCCTTATTATTTATATTATTTTAACTTATATTATTTTAACAGTTGCCTTGAAAACGATACATACATGAACTTATTTTATCTTCATAAATCTGTGTGTGATGATATATACCTCGGCGCCAGTTATTATGTAATCAGAGGACAGTACGAATCCAATATATATGGTAATTTTTTTATTCATTGAGATGTAAAAAAATACTTTATACATTTTATTAATTTGACATTACCACAAATTTGACAATAAGTTATTGACTCATCTTTTCAGTCAGACATTTTCTATCTCAAACCAACGGCGAGTGCATACGTACTCCTTGAATAAGTTAATAGCGAATAACGAATGACAATGTAGTAGTGTTTTTTTTTCATTGCAACATGTATTTTAAACTTCAAAAACAATTTTGTGTGCCTGAACAAAATGAACGGCTAATTAAAGTTAGGAATGTAAGTCAAAGAAAATCATAATGAATTAAATGTAAAATCTGGTGTAGTTAAACAGATTAAATCATTAGCACCATTAAATTACTCTTGTCTAGGACTGCACATTTATTAGCTATGCCATTAATGTTCGTTAAGATTTCTTGGGTTATTATAATGTAGCAATAGAGGAAAAATATTTTTTTTTTAATATTGCAAAAAATATTTAGATTCGATTTTTAGAAACATTTTATTTTTAATTTCATTACTTTGTAAACACAAAAAAGAACCCCATACATTTTTTACTTATTGCAACCTGTTTAAACAATTAAAATATATTTTTATTTTATGTCAAATCTATAAATTATTTACTTGTAATTTATTTTCATAAATAAAATAGAAAGCCAATAGTGACTACTATTGGCTTTTTATTTTATTCATTACTGTTAGTTTTATATTTTATAAACATTTCTTTTTAGGTACTTACAAATGTTCAACGCATTAGATTAAACTATAAATTGGATATTCGATACTTGGTATAGTAATTTTTTTATCACAAGTTTCCATACCTTTTCTTACTCAATAACATTAATTTATGTTCATAATTGGCTCTTACATGAAAACGTCAACGTCCTCATTTTTTAAAAGTTGATAAACTTTTTGATATTCTTCGGTTTCTTTTTCCGATGAATGAAGAATTTCCTTCATTACTGAAAGAAATAGGATATTGTTTATTGTATGTGGGTTCTAGACTGCAAGAGCATATTTAAGTTGCAACCGCACAAAAATTGTATAGAGGATTCGATATTTCTTATTTGCTTAAAGGATTTGGTACTTCTTAAGGTAAAGCCCAACGATGCTTAAACTCAACAGATAATCTGCTTAACGTGAGTTTTAAAATGTAAGTTACAATTAAACATCACGCAAAAATCGCGTACGCAATTAACATATTATTGTAATCAGCAATACTTCATTCTACTGAATGGCTTGAACTTAGGCATACTATTTAATTAAAAAGTAGATAACGAAACAAGGACAAAGAAACTAAAGATGAAAGTGAGTTAAATAAAAAACCTAAATCTATAATTAATTATTTATCTCATACTGGAACATGCCAAATAATTTCTTTATGGGACTTTGTATCAAAAAACTGAAAACAAAAATAGTTAACTTTAACCAAAACAGTTTATTCAAAAAATATAAGTAAACGGAACTATTTTTGACAAACAAAAAAATACTTTTGACAAACCGCTTAAGTCATTTTGTAAAGTTTTGTATTATATGTCCATCCTCTTCTCTTTATAGACCACAAATACAAAAGATTTATACAATATAAATTTTTATCAATAAACAAAATTTGTTTCATTTCTTTAGCAATAGATTGAACGTAGTTAAGTCACTAAAGGATAATTACGTCCATAAATGATTAAAAGTTAAAGCTCACTAATTTACTATAACGAAAAATAATTGTCAAATAGGTATAAAAATTATTTTAGATTGATTCATAGCCACATCCCACAAGCTTCAATCAGCGCTTTCATCACGTAACATCCATTGTAATATCAAATGTCATCGTTTATCTTGATTTGCCTCATTAATAAAACTTCAATACAAATTTTTCACGGGACTATCAATGTATAAGGAAAAGTAAGTCACGGTAATCCCTCTCGCGTTTATTATTAATTTCGAAACTAAGAAATATATCAGTTTCTTAAAAACAAATATGTTTGTGGGCGGAATGTTTACTTATTCTCATTATCGAGCCCAGATCACGTGCATGAGCATTAAGGGACTGTTGTCCTATGCGTATTTTTAATGTTCGGGATCTCGATGTTATTATGGATAGTCGCCTTTTATGTTTCAATCACATTACTAGTAAATCTTTCTTCCGGATATAAAGATTTATCATATGGCACTCGGTGCTCTCAACGATCTCCGAAGAACACCACGTAAGTAAATATTTCCTATAACACTCGTTTGTAGTAAACTGGAAATATATTCAGTTATCAATTTTCACATAAGATATTTTATACCCTTATGGTAAAAAAAACAGAAAATGTTTATATAGAGAAATCTCTGTCTTCAAAACTGTGTATATTATTCTCCTCACTTTTCATATCAAACATTAAAAAAAACTCTTCCTCACTTTTCATATCAAACATTGTCGGTTGTATGTCCCTCTACTGTTAAAAACAGAATTTGCACCTGGCCCTGCCTTTATTCAAAATGTTAATAGATTCCATTTATGATCCATTAATGTTGGGATTTTTCGTTTTTGTGACGGAATATTATACGCGAGAACAAATGTATCCATTATCATATACTTCATGCGCACGTACCAACATTCAATTGCGATCCTGGATCGCTGCGCGCTAATTCTCGCCTAAACAAATAATACGAATTAAAGGAAATTCACTTACTTTCTTGAATATAAACTTTCGTAAGTAAAATTCACTAATCGTCAAATCTATGATTACCAGAATACTAAAACAAAGTATTGCAAACGTATTACTAAAATATTTATAAGCCGGTACACCAACACGTAATATGGATATAGAACAATAAGAACAAAACCAGTAAAAACGGTCACAACTATGTTTGACAAAATGGAAAGGGCGATCCTTAACGTTTCATTATTTCGACCTTCGAATTTATTTCACACGTTTCCGGCGATATTATTTTAATATGAATTTTCTAACGATATAAAGACTGGCCGACAAAAAGGGCAGAGATATTTGTTCCTTTGACAATCAACCATTTCAACATCAAGCCAATATACACTGTATACATTTCTTAAATATATTAAAAGCGAACGAAAGTCCTATGGAAAGCTTTGCAATGGAGGAGACTTTGTACATTTTGTGAATCAGAATGAAAGAGAAAACATTTTTATATTATTGTATTGTTCAAAAAATTAGATAACGGCCATGAAGTTCAAGGGCAGTATTTCTTGCTGGTCTAAAATATTAAACGGTTTACAAGAGTCCACAATCTAAATGAATTTATGTAACTTTAAATCAAATATGTATTGTGTATGTGCCAAACACACAAAATTAATACGCACACACACACATATATATTTATATATATATATATATATATATATATATATATATATATATATATATATATATGTATATATATATATATATATATATATATATATATATATATATATATATATATATAATCATTTAACTGTATACTTGTATCTGACGTTGAATATTGTCACTTCTCGAATTCTCGTCTTGTATTCACTATGCATAATTTTTCTTAGGCAAAGTGGTCTATTGAAATATAACCATCTACAAGAGATAAACATGCTTAAATAAGTCTCATTTAAATATCAAAGGGGTTTACCCTTATGTCGCAAGCCCGGTGTCGTTAAAATGGGCTTATATTATTAATTCATTATTATTGAATGTTCCTAAAATTCACAGTAGTTGGCATTAAGATTCTCTTCTACTGATTTCAAAACCTCCCACACCTTTCCAGGTAACATGAAATTCATTTTAATAATAAAATTATTATTTTTGAAATTATTTTGTATATAATTTTGAAGAATTTGATTCGCTACGACGAGAGATAATGTCAGACACATTTGTTTTATTTCTATCAAATATAATTAACATAATTATTTACATTATAAAATTTATTTTTAATTTTTCGGTTGATATTGGGAAGACAAATTTACTTCGTTTCGTTTATTTATAGTTATAGACTACCTCATAATTGTTGCAATTAAAAAAAACCTTACGTACATTTATATATAATTAAATTTGCGTCCCAAATATAACAAGGATCGCTTAAACAATATTTCCCTATGGGCACCGGTCTATGGACATTTTTATCTCAATGGCGCCAGGTCAAACAATTTACAAATATTAATATTATTTTTCACAATGTGAATATATTGGTCGGTATATCTTTCCCGGGCTTCTAAGTATGGTGAATATCCCAACTACTTTAAAAAAATTTAGAATTATCGCTACAGTGTTCCCATAAAATTTAGATATACTTAGGTTACGCTATTTTTTAATTTAATATTTTTGGAGACTGAGGGTAATATATTTCTCGGAGTCGTTTCCAAAAATATATATAAATCTCTCTAGATACATAATGTTTTAAAA